>JBAJHW010000006.1:4955698-6155698 GCA_037013535.1 Intellagama lesueurii | reverse complement strand
CTGTACCGTGTCTGGATTTTCTGTAACAAACAACAACTATGCAGTGAGTTGGATTCGTCACACCTCAGGAAAAACACTGGAATGGATTGCACATATGTGGCGGGGTGGGGCCACTTCCTATAACATTATCATCAGAAATCAGATCAGGATTACAAAGGAGACCTTGATATCTTAAAGGAAAGGGAGAAGCACACACATGTGCTTAGGCTTTAGTCAGTATAACTGGCCAATATGGTGAAAGTCACGGTGGAATGACTTCAACACGTTTGGATGACAACTGTGATGTAGAAGTGGCGAGCACTCATTGAATGCCATGGACATGCACATGCACACATAGGCAAACACAAATACAACCAGGCAGCCAAAGATTAATGGAGTTCCAAGCCATCGACTCCAATCCCCTACTCAACGTGGGAATCCAAGTCAAAGTATATCTGAGAGAGAGTTGCCCAGGTAATCAGTTTCGTTGCTGTACTGCTCTAATGGTTTGGTAATCAAGCCAAATCTGGCTTCTTGAAACTTGAGTCAATTAGATTTCCTCCATTCTGAGATGATGGAGAAGAAATTCTTATATTTATATGACTGACTGGGAAATTCAGCATCCATCTTGGGAGAATGAAATTAGCCTCCCTCCCATCATTGAGCCAGAGAGCTACATAGTCTTGGAATTTCTATCCTCATTCCCTAAAAGTCTGAACAAACTTAACCTGATTCCTGTTCAGAGGAGGTTGTCTTGCACATTCCACCTGCAAGGACTCCAAAAGCTAACCAAGAGGTGTCTGTTTAATAATTTATATTATTTATATGCCAGCTTTCTGCCCTCAGGACAACCAAGGCAGGTCCCAGTGTTTAAACTCATGCAAAAATAATACCAAGTTAAACATTCCACAAAACCATAGATAACAAAAAACAATCAAGAATTGGATGAGATTAAAATCAATTTAAAACATCAAGAAATATATGTTTTAAACCTTCAGAGGGATCTTAGTGTCTGTATAAAGATGGAAAAGGGATAGCTTCTCCCAGTTCTAGCTTAACATTTATTTATTTATTTATTTATTTATTTATTTATTTATTTATTTATTCATTCAATATATTACACACTATTATGACTAAGTATCAAGGCAAGTAGTTCATTTAGACTCTCGGTAAATTCACAATAACATTTATTTTATTTTATATCTTACCAACTCTAGTGAGAAGTATTATATATCCTATAACTTTTTAAACCATCCCATCTCATTTTCCCCCACTACATACCAATCCCTTTTTTTAGTTTAATGAGATCTTGTTGTGATGAATGTTTTTCCCGCGAGGAACCTGTAAGTGGTCAACTCTAACTGCCCACAGCTCACTAAGGGTGGTTTTCTGCAGAGAAAGACAGCTTGAGCTCAGCAAAACAGCCTAGAAAGGAGTGGGATGTAGGTGGTGCCAAAGATTTGGCATCCAAACGATGGCTGTGAATGCAGCAGACATCAACAAGGGTAGAAGACCAAGTCCTTCTGAAGTCCCTTCTTGGCAAGACTAAAGAAAACTGTCATAATTCCCCTGCCAAGCTCCCTGGGGCCCTGAAGATGAAGGAGAACAGCAAGAGATTGTAGGGGAATAAGCCTCCCTCCCATCTTGGAGCCGGAGCACTTTTGGGATTTCTACCCTTCCTCATTAAGTCTGAAGGAAACTACCTGATGAAAGTTGTCCCCATGAAGTCTGAAAGAAACTACCTGATGAAAGTTGTATGGCAGGTTCGTTCGTTCGTTCGTTCGTTCCTTCCTTCCTTCCTTCCTTCCTTCCTTCCTTCCTTCCTTCCTTCCTTCCTTCCATCCATCCATCCATCCATCCATCCATCCATCCATCCATCCATCCATCCATCCATCAACCAACCACCAATTCATTCATTCATTCAGAAGCTACATCTCTCCCCATAAGGGACCCAAGGCGGCACACAACGATTGAAATCATACATTAAGAAGAAGTTTAAAAGAATCATACAAAGCTATATATTAAAAAGCAATACAATATGGTTCAATACTAAAAACAATTTTTAAAATATTTAAAATATAGTGGTTTGGGAGGTTTTTTTGAAAGATTCATAGGGGCATTAGTCACACTTTCTTCAGTGTAAGTGTGTTAGGGGCTGGGATTCTTTTATATTTCTAGTGTCATTGGCTTCATGCAAATGTTTTTGTACATCCTTCTATAAAGGGAGAGTCCAGGTTAAGGGTTGAGAATTCACACTCCTTGAGAGAACCTGGTTGAGTTCTGCCCCCTGAGGATTGAGGCCAGGAGTCAGTGACTCGTGGAAATGCAGCTCTTGATAAGTTTCTTATTGATCCTCCCTGCATGTAAGAAGGGCTCTCATTCTTATTTCAGCAGAGGCATGATTTTTCTGTACTCTACCCTCATATTTTTCTTCTTCATATTTCTCTCTTTTCCTTTTTCCCTCCTGTTCACACAGACATTTCCTCACAAGTTACACTGACAGAGTCTGGTGGGGGTGCAAAGAAGCCAGGAGAGACTGTGCGGCTGACCTGTACCGTGTCTGGATTTTCTCTAACGGACGACACCTATGCAGTGGGTTGGATTCGTCAGCTCTCAGGAAAAACACTGGAATGGATTACACATATATGGGGTGGTGGCAGCACTTACTATAACAATGTCCTCAAAAATCGGCTCACGATTACAAAGGAGACCTCCAAAAGCCAGGTGATCCTGCAACTGAGTGGCCTGAAGCCTGAAGACACGGCCGTGTACTACTGTGCACGACGCACAGTGAGGAAATCCTTTTGCAAAGGAGTACAAAAACTCCCCTGGCTTGAGTCGTTCATGCATTTCTGGGCAACAGCAAGAAAACAAAGCTCTTTGTCATCCTGTCTAGGTCTCAAACTACAAGTACGAAGCGTGTGCAGTTTATTCATGGAAGGCACTTCAATTGGAGAGCCTCAGCACTTCTTTATATTGTTGAGTCACATTTATTGCGAACCAGCAGCTACCATTAGTACAATGTTCGTGTCCCACCTGTTTTCTTCTTGTTTATAAGCGTGCTTGTCTGGCCACCGAAGCACCATTCTGTAAGAGATATCAATGTCAAAATCAATGACAAATAAATGCTTACACTGATCCCTGTGCTTTTTAAGAAACAGACTAGAATGCGTGGGTTCTTGATACTCTTTATCCAGGAAAAGCTATTCTTTAACCAGACTGGTGAAATGGCCACATTTAGAGCCCAGTCCTCTGTTAAAAGGGCTTCCAAAGGAGGTTTATCATGAATTTTTCCAGGGCTCTTCTCTCCAAGTCCATTTTAAAGTTAGAGAACCATCAAGCAGGAGATAAGCAACCTTGAGGTTGAGCTTCCAAAGGTAGATCCTGGGCAGGCCCAGAAGGCTCCACCGGTCTTCCTGATTCTAATGAGAAGTATTATGTGTCCCATGAATGTTTTAAATCACCTCTTCTCATATTCCCTTACTCCATACCAATCCCTTTTTTTAGTTTCAGGAGACCTTGTTGTGATGAATGTACTTCCTGTGATGAACCTGTAAGTCGTCAACTCTAACTGCCCACAGCTCACTAAGGGTGGTTTTCTGCAGAGAAGGACAGCTTGAGCTCAACAAAACAGCTTAGAAAGGAGTGGGATGTAGGTGGTGCCAAAGATCTTGGCATCCAAACAATGGCTGTGAATGCAGCAGACATCAACAAGGGCAGAAGACCAAGTCCTTCTGAAGTCCCTTCTTGGCAAGACGAAAAAAATCTGTCATAATTCCTCTGCCAAGCTCCCTGGGGCCCTGAAGATGAAGGGGAAGAGCAAGAGATTGTAGGGGAATTAGCCTCCCTCCCATCTTGGAGTCAGAGAGCTTCATAATTTTGGGATTTTTACCTTTCCCCATGAATTCTGAACGGAACCACCTGATGAAAGTTGTATGGCAGATTCCTCCTGCAAGCATTCTAATATCTATTGAAGGAATGTTTTTTTAATTAATTAATTAATTAATTTATCAATCAATCAATCAATCAATCACAAGCTGCATCTCTCCCCATAGGGGACTTGAGGTCGCATGCAACTATTAAAATCATACCTTAAGAGCAAGTTGAAATGAACCATAGAAAGCTATGTATTAAAATGCAATTGAACGTTCATATCGACTAAAAACAATTTTTTTAAAATTAATTTTTTATTTTCCAACAGAAGATTCAAAAACATATATATATAGCACAATGCGCATTTAAGCAGTAAACGTACAGTTTAAGAATCTCTAATCGTTGAACATTAAACAAAGATAATCTAAATGCAAAAAAGAAAAAAAACCTAAGGCTAAACATAAAGGCAATCTTGTATATTTGAACAATTCTTCTGATGAGATCCTATTCATGACATCCCATTTTTTATTCATTTTCTGTTTCTTTATTGTGAGATTTTTACTTTCCACCAATTATAAAATAAATTCCAGCTTAATTAAAAAGATGATTCTTCTTGTCCCTTTAGCCTCTTAGTTAATCTATCCATTTCTGCACTTTTAATATTTTTTAAATAATCATATCATCATTTGGTGGATTTTCATCTTTCCAAACCTGTGCCCATAATAACCGAGCTGCTGTCAAAACATGTAGTATTAAATAATAGCTTTGTATATCTACAATATTTTGTAGTAATCCTAACAAGAATATTTCCGGTTTAAATTCTATTTCCTGTTTTGACATTTGCTTAATCCACATGTGGATTTTAGCCCAATAATTTTTTGCTTTATCACAAGTCCACCATACATGGTAATAACTTCCTTCATGATTTTTACATTTCCAACACTTGTTTGACATATTTGGGGACATTTTTGCAAGTCTAGCTGGTGATAAATGCCATGTATAAAACATTTTATATAAATTTTCTTTATAGGAAGTTGCTAATGTTAACTTATAATTTTTTGTCCAAAGTTGTTGCCATTTTTTAATTCCACATTATAGCCAAAGTTTTTAGACCATTTTAACATTGTATCTTTAACTTCTTCATCTTGTGTATCCCATTGCAGTAAAAATTTATACAATTTTTGTATTTGTTTTTCTTCTATAGTAAGTAATATTTTGTCAAATGTTGTATATTCTTTATAAAAACCGTGTGCCTTCTTATCTTGATTATAAATTGATTGTATTTGCATTTGAGGCCACCATGAAAGGACTTGTCCTTGGTTCTCTAATTGAATTTTTGTCTTCAAAAGTCCATCAGAATTCAAAAGCTCATTATAAGTAGTTATTTTTTCAAAGTTTAGCAAATTTGGGTATGTAAACGCTTCCATTGGTGAGACCCATCTCGGTATTTTCACATATATTTTAGATTTAACTTTTTCACAAACCCTTAAAAGATAATTTCTTCTTATATTTCTTACAAATATTTATGCATTTTAGTCCTTCCCTACCATAAAAATGCATTCCATCCTACTTGCAAATCGTGTCCCTCTAAGTATAGTACTCTCTTATTTTTTAGTTTTATCCATTCCCTAATCCACGTTAATGCGCTTGCCTGATAATATAAATTCTAATTTGGCAAGCCAAATCCTCCTCTTTCATTGGCGTCTTGTAGTAATTTGTGTTTAATTCTCGGTTTCTTCTTCTGCCATATGAACTTTGAAACGAGGCTGTTTAATTCTTCAAAAAACTTTTGTTCTAGCTTAATTGGTAAATTCTGGAAGAAAAAGAGTATTTTGGGAAGGATATTCATTTTAACCGTTGCGATTTTTCCTAGAAAGGAGAGTAGTAGTTTCTCCCACCTTTCCAAGTCTTGCTTAATCTGTGAAAGCGATTTCACATAATTATCTTCTTTCAATGAAGAGCATCTAGCTGTCAAGCAAATTCCCAAATACTTTACTTTCTTTGCTATTTGAATGTTTGTATTTAAGATGAGCTGACTTTTTTGTTTTTGGGTTAAATTTTTAGTTAAGAATTTCATCTTCTCTCTATTGATTCTCAATCCAGCTACCTCGCCAAATTCTTCAATTTGCTGAAGTAAAATTGGGGCTGATTTTAATGGGTCTTCTAAAATAAAGACCAGGTCATCTGCGAAAGCTTTCACAGACTAAAAACAATTTTTAAAGCATATTAAAATGAATGCTTTTTTTTTTTTTTTTTTTGAAACATTCACAGTATGCATTAGTCATGCTTTCTTCAGGAGAAGTGAGTTTGAGGCTGGGATTGTTTTATATTACTAGTGTCGTTGGCTTCATGCAAATGTTTCCGCTACAGCCTTCTCTAAAGGGAGGGTCCAGGTTAAGGGTCGAGAATTCACACTCTTTGACAGAACCTGGTTGAGTTCTGCCCCCTGAGGACTGAGGCCAGGAGTCAGTGAGTCATGGATCTGCGGCTCTTCATAAGTTTTTTTAATGATCTTCCCTGCATGTAAGAAGGGCTCTCATTCCCTTTCATTTCAGAAAAGAAATGATTGTTCGTTGATGTAGCCTCATACTTCTCTTCGTATTTCTCTTTTTTTCCCTCCCCCCTCCCCTTATTTGCACAGACATTTCCTCACAGGTTACTCTCACAGAGTCCGGTGGGGGGTGTGAAGAAGCCAGGAGACACTCTGCGGCTGACCTGTACCGTGTCTGGATTTTCTGTAACTGATGGCAACTATGCAGTGGGCTGGATTCGTCAGCTCTCAGGAAAGACCCTGGAATGGATTGTAGACATCTGGGGGAGTGGGAGCACTTACTATAACAGTGCTCTCCGAAACCGGATCACCATTACAAAGGAGACTTCCAAAAGCCAGGTGATCCTGCAACTGAGTGGTCTGAAGCCTGAAGACACGGCCGTGTACTACTGTGCACGACACACAGTGAGGAAATCCTTCTGCTGAGCAGTACAAAAACTCCCCTGGCTTGAGTCGTTCATGCATTTTTGGGCAATAGGAAGATAACAAAGCTATTTGTCATCCTGTCAAGGTCTCCAACCAGAAGTGCGAAGCATGTGCAGTAATGGCAGTTTTCCCCATGGAAGGCACTTGGGTTGGAGAGCCTGAGCACTTGATGGCACTGCTGTGTCACTTTTATTTTTATTTTTATCACTTTTATTGTGGACCAGAAGCTAGCATTAGAACAGAATACGGAGAGACAAGAAAGTTTCCAATAGACAAAGGTGTCAGACAAGGATGCTTTTTATCCTCTTACCTGTTCAATCCGTAAACAGAACACATCATCTGGAAAGCCAGACTAGATTCCAACACCCTGCTCAAGGCAGGAATCCAAGTCAAAGCAGATTGGACAGATGGTTGTGCACTTTTTGTCTTAAATGTCTCCAGTGTTGAAACTCTCACCACCTGCTGAGATCATTAGTTCCATTGTCATACTGCTCTAACAGTTAGGAAATCTGGTTTCCTATAGGTTGAGCCAATCTTTACATGTCCAGCACTCTGGGGTGATTGGAAACAGATCCTCCCCTTGCCCTCTATGACTACCTTTCAAGTATTTGAAAAACGCTCTCCTATCTCCCCTCAGTCTTCTTTTCCCAAGGTTAAACATGCCCAGTTCCTCATAGGGATTGGTTTCAAATCCCCTGATCATCCTTGTTGCCATCCTCTTAACTTGTTCCAGCTCATTGGCATTCAGGGCTGCTTTATTTTGGAGTTGGAAAACTTTACTAGAAACTGCAATGTGAGATAGCAGCCTACAGCTATTTCACTAGAATCCTTGAATATAACAATGAATGAGCATTATCACTATGAAAATGGATCTTTCTCTCTGGGTACATTCTGGCTTCTGTGTGTCGCATGAAGGATTTACATTACATGCATCATATAAAGAAGGATCAGGAGTTGGATCTCTCCTCCTTGGGCTCCTTTGTGACCCAGCACCATTCATTTTGTTGTTTGGAATGATGGCTGGAAGGAACTAACCATCTCCTCTTGATGTGCCTATCCCTCCTACCAGGGATAGGCACAGTGAAAACCTTTATTTTTGTTTCATTTTTGGTTCTTTCATGGATTCCTGGTTCATGTTTATGTATTTCATGGATCAATCCTTTCCTTAAATGCAAAAGAAACAGACGTTTTTGGGTCATTTTGTTGCATTATTTCCTTAAAACCCAACCAAAGGAGGGGCAAGGCAGGTGACAGAGAGTTGATCCAAAGCTCTAAACAACTTTTCAAAAGTACTTCCTAAAAGTCAGGTTCAAGGCATACCCCTCAAAAGCCCTAAAGAATCCTTAAAACTATTCCAAAACAAGGCAACAGAAAATCCATCCACTCTAAAAGCAGGCAAGAGTATAGGAGGATGAAAAATAATCACTCACTAAAATATTCACCATTAACATAATAAACGTACAGTAAATTAAGCAAATAACATTTTTCAAATATACATAAAACAGTGAAGATGTATGCACACACACACACACACACACACAAAACTACAGAGGAGAAAAATAACAAAATAACACACACAAATCTTCTCAAGTTTAGGATAATTTAAGAAATTGGTATAGGCATGAGGTCTTGTGTGTCAAGATGTTCGCAAGCTGCTGGCATGAAAACGTGGTAACCTGTTGGCTACTATCTTCCACTGTAATGTCGGATACATGCCCCCTTTATCGGCTTCCACCATAGACCTTGTATTCAGGCAGGTGGTCAGCAAGCAGCTGGTTTCCAAGGACAGGAATTTTAATGAGTGAACATTGTATTCCTGATCTGCATTTAACTTGTTCTTATACAGCTGTGTCTTATTGCAAATATTATCCTTATTACAACATTCCTAATCTCTTAATAGCACAATTAGGATATATGCCTCCCACCCACCCATACTGAAGCACTTTGATGTAAGCTGCCTTGAGTCCTTTTAAGGAGAAAGGCAGGATAAAAAGATTTTAAATAGATAAATACTAAATAAATTCAGGAGTCACAAAAATAAGAAGGCATGAAGTCAGAAAACTGAGTTAGGAACATTCATGGGTGACATTGGCATGATCATAAATGAAGGGGATTCTAGGCATTCGCTTGCAAAACTGGCGGTTTTCTGAACTCATTAGACCTCTTAGATAAAGGCATACTGCAACTGATGAAGTGTGTTCACACTGGAAGATAAAGCAATGGCTGTAACAATCATATTGTTTCACTTTTTTATTCCTTATGTTGTTTGCATATTCATTGGCTTCCCAATACAGAAGGCAGAGAAGACAAACCCAGGGATGTCTAGGGAGTGACTGGAAGGAGAATTTTGGTGCTCTGGCTTTCTTGACAGCCCTCCATTCGTTCTCAGTCATTAAGCTGCAGCTGGCATTCCTTTATATATTAACAGATTTTCTGGCATTATGCAAAGGTTGATGTTGTTCCCTTCTTTAAAGTCAAGACTGTTGTAGAAGATTCACAGGTCTCCAGAGAATTTGGCTCCTTCCTCTTGCCTAAGAGTTGCTACAAACAGTCCTTCAACGATGGAGCTGAGGCACTTGATCAGTTTCTTAACCATTTTCCCTGCCTGTAAGGAAAAGAAAACTCAGTTGTCCCTTAAGAAGGGAATCCAATTTTAGTATCCCATTTCTTCTTCATAACCTTTATCTTTTCATATATTCTTTTTCTCTGCATCCAGGCATTTCCTCCCAGGTTACACTCACAGAGTCTGGTGGTGGCCTGAAGAAACCAGGAGAGACCCTCCATCTAACCTGTACAGTCACTGGATATTCTCTAACCAATTCAAGCTATGCAACAAATTGGGTTCGTCAGCCCTTAGGAAAAGGACTGGAGTGGACTGGAAGTATCTGGGCTGCTGGAAATGCTAGGTATAACAGTGCTCTCCAAAATCGGGCCACCATCACCAGAGACACCTCCAAAAGTCAAGTGTTTCTTCAACTGAGTGATGTGAAGCCTGAAGATAGTGCCGTGTATTACTGTGCAAGACACTCACACACTGATGCAAATCTTTTCAGAGGCAGCACAAAAACTATTCTTCCTGAACATGGATATGAATCATTCTCTGTGGTTGCGGGCAATATATCAAAAGTGACATTGCTGGGGCGAGGGGTGTGTGTCCTCTATTTCCTCAGCCACAAATGTGAACAGTGGATGGTGAACCACCCGAGAGGTGAACTCCATCATTATGAAGACTGAGAACAGTACCTCCCTTAGAAGACTGGGCATCATGAAATGTCTGCAAAGTTTAAATGATTTAATTTGTGCCCCTTCTAATTCTAGTGAGAAAACAACAATGACCTCTCTGAAATGGTGCTGGGTTGCCATTTCAGGGAGGCTTTGCCCACCCATCTGGATACAAGCGTCACGGGTGACACAGACGTCAGAGAGAGGATGGAAGGAGCCTTTAAGAAGACTGAGTCCCTCTACAGCAGCCTCTTTTGCTGCCTTTCCAGCAATCCCTCCCACCCACCCTTGGATTAAGAGTGAGATTAGCTGGTTGCCTTTGGAGCCGGATGGGAAATTTGGCCAGCATCGTAATTGGCAGTTGGCTGCGGGTGCATTTTTGCCCATCCCATTCTTACCTGTAGGGTGTGGTTATAAATATCATGGTAAATTATGGTAGTTAAATTCCTTTCGGTTGCAGCTTCGGGTAGTACGATCAAAAAGCTTGGGTGAGTTCAGGATTGACACGTGGTGCCTAAAATTTGGCCATCTCTCGGTCAGGTTGTGACAATCGGCTATCAGATGAGAGGTGGGTTTTACATGGTACAATCTCCCAGCCAACTGCCCGCTTAGGGTCACGAGGCTCGGCGGGAGGAGTTGGTTGGGGGGGTACCAGTTCACACAGCACCTGAAGGCGTGCTGTACAGCGGATAGCACGATTCAGAAATAGGAGCTCGCCCTGCTATAGGAAATGTCCAGAGATCTAGGTTTATCCGGACATTGAAGAATATCACACTACGGTAGGCCCTCTTGTATTTGGGGGGGATTTGACTTTAAATAGTTAATAAAGTTGTTGCCCAAGTTTTAAACCCAACACCTGTGTCTTGTCTCGTTATTTCCGGGCTGGGTGGGCAATGGTACTTCTGAAATGGGTTGTCCAATTCCTTTGAGTACCATGCGCTTGGGTGTCTATGTGGGGCGATGGGTGATTTGCTACTCAAGCTTGCCTTTTCTGCTTTCTCGATTGGGAAGTTTACGCCAATGCACTCTGGTGCCATGGTGGGGCAAAGAGTGATTTTTCTTCTTTTTTATAAGAGAAGGGCATGACTAGCCTTCCCTGTATTTCCTCCTCTAAAAAGAAACAAAACTGTTGACACAGCAATGCAAGGACAATGTAGCCTTCTAGATACCTCAGTGAGTTGGATACTTGGCTGCAGAGTCAGAAGTTGGGAGTATGATTACCAACGATGTGTCTCAGGAGAAAAGTCAGCCTGTATATAATCCAGAGAAGAAGGGAATGGTAAACCACATTGGAGTACTCCATCCCTAGAAAACCTTGGAAGCTGTCAGCATTGATTTGATGGTACCTGATTATTATCCTCTTCAAGGTGGTTTTTAGGTCAGCTGTGGATTAGGCTGTTAAATGTTATTCAACGTCTAGAATGCATGCTGCTGGATGGTACAATGGTACAATTTGAACCTGGATGGTACAATGATATAATCATAATAATCTTAGAACAGTACAACTAGAAGGAACCCTATGGATCATCAAGTACAGCCCATGTCAGGAGGTACAGTGAGGAATTGACCTCCCAACTTCTGGCTACACAGTGAGCTATCCAGAAGATTTTTTTAGAAAATTAAAAAATAAATTAATGCACATATAGAAATATTTATATCTCAGTGTGTTTCAAAAGAGCTCAAGGTATGAGGAAGAAGGAAGATAGTTTTAAACAGGTAGCTGGGAATAAAAAATCCATAGCAGACCCCCACCCACCCACCCAAACACACTTTTAACCTAATTGTTTCCTCACTGGCAGTCAAAGCGTTAGTCATTGTAAGTTGAACTCTGCCTTATGGTCAGTTATCACGAATTAGAAAAAGCGTGCTTTGTTTAGATTCATGATTCATCAAGGTCAACGAATCACAAGTAACGAACTTACAATTTTTTTCTGACAAATCGATTAATTGATTTGTCAATTTGTTTTTTCTTCAAAAATGTATAAAATGGCCCTCCAAGAATCCAGAGACACGAAAATCACACAGAAGCTTCCATTGACACTTCTCTACAAATACTGCAAGATTGGTTTTCAAATGTCTGAGTTATACACCCACAAATAGGGCCCCCCAGGGAAGGCACCTTGAGACACCAAAATGACAGGGAAGCTTCCCTTGACACTCCTCTACAATCCTGCTAAATTTGGTGAAGATTGGGTTTCAGACATCTGAGTTATACACCCACAAATTGGGTCCCCCCAGGAAAGTGCCCTTTAGCAGCTGGCTTGGGGAAACCCAATCTTCACCAAACTTGGAGGGATTGTAGAGGAGAGTCAGGGGAAGCTTCTCTGTGATTTTGGTGTCTCTAGATGCATGGGGTAAAAATTCCTGGGGTGGTGCTATTTGTGGGTGTATCACTCAGACCTCCAATATCCAATTTTCACCAGCCTTGGAAGACTTGTAGTCAGGGGAAGCTTGTCTCCAATTTTGGTGTCTCTAAGTGCCTGGGGGCTATTTTATATCCCAACAATTCAAAGAAACAAAAATTGCTAAAAAAAATCATTGATTCGTATTTCTTGGAGGCATTGATTTGTACAAAAATGAATTGATGAATTAGCAATTTTTGCATGAATTTGGTGATTCTTTTTTTAAATTCGTGGCCATCTCTACTTTGCAACATTCATGGGTAACACTGAGATGGTCATAAAAGCAGGGGGTTACTAAGCAATCTGTTGTAAAATTGGAGGTCTACGCCTCCATTCCAAATGCATGATGAAAGATATGAAGAGTATTACACAGAAAGATAAATCAATGGTTGTAACAATAATATTGTTTCACTTTTAAAATTCATTATGAAGTTGGGATAATCATAGGCTTCCCAATAGAGAAAACAGAGAAGGCAAGCTTGAGGATGTCTAGGGAGGGGCAGGAAGGACAAATTTGGTCCTCTGTCCTTATTTGATGTCATCCATTCTTTACCAATCATTAGGATGCAGCTGGCTGTTCTTTATATATCAGTGGGGTTTCTGGCATTATGCAAATGGCGTTGGTGTATAGTTCTTTAATGGGAAGATTGTTGTAAAATATCACACTTCTCCAGAGAAGTTGGCTCCTTTCCATTTACTATGAATTATTACAAATATCCTCTCAATGATGGAGCTGAGGCTCTTGATCAGTTTCCTAACAATCTTCTCTCCCTGTCAGAAAAAAAACCTCAGTGTCCCTTATGAACAGAATCTATGCAACCAACTGGATCTGTGAACCTATAGGAAAAGGACTGGAGTGGATTGGAACTATAGGTTACAATGGAAGCTGTGCACATAACAATGCTCTCTGAAATTGGGCCACCATCACCTGAGACACCTCCAAAAGTCAAGTATTTATTTATTTATTTATTTTATTAGATTTATATACCGCACATCTAGAACAGGTCTACTCTGGGTGGAGTCTCTGAAGCCTGAAGGCAGTGCTGTCTATTCCTGTGCAAGAGGCACACACTGAGGCAGCTCTTGTCAGAGGCAGCACAAACACGATTTTTCCTGAATGGGTGTGTATGTGTCATTTATTTCCTCAGCCCCAAATATGAACAGTTGATGGTGAACCACCTGATAGGTCAACTCCGTCACCAGGAAGAGTGAGAACAGTACCTCAGCCAAAATATTTTGGGTGTAATTAAAAGTCAGCAAAAATGGGAGTTTTGGTTTGGTGTCAAGATGTTCGCAAGCTGCTGGCATGAAAACGTGGTAACCTGTTGGCTACTATCTTCCACTGTAATGTCGGAATCATGCCCCCTTTATCGGCTTCCACCATAGACCTTGTATTCAGGCAGGTGGTCAGCAAGCGGCTGGTTTCCAAGGACAGGAATTTTAATGAGTGAACATTGTATTCCTGATCTGCATTTAACTTGTTCTTATACAGCTGTGTCTTATTGCAAATATTATCCTTATTATAACATTCCTAATCTCTTAATAGCAGAATTAGGATATATGCCTCCCACCCACCCATACTGAAGCACTTTGATGTAAGCTGCCTTGAGTCCTTTTAAGGAGAAAGGCAGGATAAAAAGATTTTAAATAGATAAATACTAAATAAATTCAGGAGTCACAAAAATAAGAAGGCATGAAGTCAGAAAACTGAGTTAGGAACATTCATGGGTGACATTGGCATGATCATAAATGAAGGGGATTCTAGGCATTCACTTGCAAAACTGGAGGTTTTCCGAACTCATTAGACCTCTTAGATAAAGGCATACTGCAACTGATGAAGCGTGTTCACACTGGAAGATAAAGCAATGGCTGTAACAATCATATTGTTTCACTTTTTTATTCCTTATGTTGTTTGCATATTCATTGGCTTCCCAATACAGAAGGCAGAGAAGACAAACCCGGGGATGTCCAGGGAGTGACCGGAAGGACAATTTTGGTGCTGTCTTTCTTGATGGCCCTCCATTCTTTCTCAGTCATTAAGCTGCAGCTGGCATTTCTTTATATATTAATAGATTTTTCTGGCATTATGCAAATGTTGATGTTGTTCCCTTCTTTAAAGTCAAGACTGTTGTAGAAGATTCACAGGTCTCCAGAGAATTTGGCTCCTTCCTCTTGCCTAAGAGTTGGTACAAACAGTCCTTCAACGATGGAGCTGAGGCACTTGATCAGTTTCTTAACCATTTTCCCTGCCTGTAAGGAAAAGAAAACTCCGTTGTCCCTTAAGAAGGGAATCCAATTTTAGTATCCCGTTTCTTCTTCATAACCTTTATCTTTTCATATATTCTTTTTCTCTGCATCCAGGCATTTCCTCCCAGGTTACACTCACAGAGTCTGGTGGTGGCCCAAAGAAGCCAGGAGAGACCCTCCATCTAACCTGTACAGTCACTGGATATTCTCTAACCAGTTCAAGCTACGCAACAAATTGGGTTCGTCAGCCCTTAGGAAAAGGACTGGAGTGGACTGGAGCTATCTGGCATGATGGAAATGCTAGGTATAACAGTGCTCTCCAAAATCGGGCCACCATCACCAGAGACACCTCCAAAAGCCAAGTGTTCCTTCAACTGAGTGCTGTGAAGCCTGAAGATAGTGCCGTGTATTACTGTGCAAGACACTCACACACTGATGCAAATCTTTTCAGAGGCAGCACAAAAACTATTCTTCCTGAACATGGATATGAATCATTCTCTGTGGTTGCGGGCAATATATCAAAAGTGACATTGCTGGGGCGAGGGGTGTGTGTCCTCTATTTCCTCAGCCACAAATGTGAACAGTGGATGGTGAACCACCCGAGAGGTGAACTCCATCATTATGAAGACTGAGAACAGTACCTCCCTTAGAAGACTGGGCATCATGAAATGTCTGCAAAGTTTAAATGATTTAGTTTGGGCCTCTTCTAATTCTAGTGAGAAAACAACAATGACCTCTCTGAAATGGCGCTGGGTTGCCATTTTGGGGAGGTTTTGCCCACCCGTCCAGATACAAGTGTCACGGGTGACGCAGACTTCAGAGGGAGGAGGGACGGAGCCTTTAAGAAGGCTAGGTCCCTCTACAGCAGCCTCTTTTGCTGCCTTTCCAGCAATCCCTCCCACTCACCCTTGGATTAAGAGTGAGATTAGCTGGTTGCCTTTGGAGCCAGATGGGAAATTTGGCCGGCCTCGTAATTGGCAGTTGGTTGCGGGTGCGTTTTTGCCCATCCCATTCTTATCTACAGGGTGTGGTTATAAATCTTCTTTCTGGCTGTTGGGAGGGGGGATTGCCCCTTAAATAGGGTGCTCCTCCCCCTCCCCTCCCAGGTCTCATTTGCGAGACTTAAGCATTTCTCACGACATTCGAGGAGGGGAGCAATGGCACTCCGCGTTACTGAAGCAAGCTTGGTTGTGGAGCCAGCAACTGGCATAAATCTCGGTGTCAAAATGCCTCATGTTAAGAAGTCAGCATGGGCATTTGCTATTGGATGCTGAGCTCTGTGACACAGCGCAGAGCACAAAATGCCTAAACTGATTTATTGACTTAAGGCAACGCACCTCACACCCCTTCGCATGGGCTTGACTAGAAGTAAGAAGAGGACTCCTTTTTCTGATGATGAACAGGAAGATACTTAAACCTTGGCAAGCAGACTACTGTTCCTAAGACCAGCAAGCTGGCTTCTGGGGGCACAGTGTAATGTAGGCTGAGAAGCACAATGGGACTGCTTGGAAAGGTTTATCCATCACAGCTTTGCTGAAGTTTTCAAAGTTGTACCCATGTTAGTGTGTGCAAGCATGTAAACAGGAAATAAAAAAACAAAAGCAGTTTGACTTTAAAAGCAAACTGCTAAATTTGAATGGAAATGTTCATGGAACATGGTCCACTTCTTCAGACATAGGATTTAGAAAACAGGAACAACAGGTAAAACATTCACTTAGAGACAGTTGCGTTTGGTTGCATTTCACATCTAGTAATGATTTATGACTCCTGTTTGGAACTGAGTTCTTTTGAAACTACATTATGGGATGAACAACTTGACTAAAGGAGATAACCGAGAAACAACATGTGCAAAGTAGAGAATGACTGCCTTTACCTCTGAATCTTGTTCTGAAAGGATGGATCTGGCAGTTGTGAAAGAAAATAACAGTAGGCAGAAGCATGGTTATTACATTTGCTAATGACTTCGGAAACCATGGCCAAGATGTAGTGACTAAAACAAGCAGTTGCATTTATAGGAAGAGGCAAAACTTCCAAAATGTTTTCAAATGGTATTATCTCAGTGAACATTCCATCTCAACACCCTGCTTGGTATATCACATTCTTAGTGGGGGATTTTTAGTGGGTGGGGAGTGTTTGGGGATTTTTTATGTGTGTGCATGTGGGTCTGGTCTCTGGGTGTCTGTGTGAATTTCGTTGTATGGGTATACTATGTATATACTTACAATGACAATAAATTTATTTGATTTTGATTTGGTAACACTAGACTCAGTGATTGGGCATCCTTTTGTGTGCCTGTTTCTGGCCATGAGGAGAGAAATAGGAAGAGATTATGTTCTTTAAAACATTGTAATTCTGCCCCAGAATATGAATGCTAAGCAAATTCCAGAAGGAGAACAGATCTTGTTGAAAGTGCATATAAAATTCCCAACAGAATTTAGTGAATAGTGAAGCTCTTTTCCCTCTCACACAATATCAGGACCACGGGACATCCACTCCAACTGAGAGTTGGGAGAGTGAGAGCAGACAAAAGAAAATATTTCTTTTCCCAGCGGGTTTGTTAGTCTGTGGAACTCCTTCCCACAGGATGTGGTGATGGCATCTGGCCTAGATGCCTTTCAAAGGGGATTGGACAGATTTCTGGAGGAAAAGTCCATCATGGGTTACAACCCATGATTGGGGATGTATAATCTCCAGGCTTAGAAGGAAGGTACTTCCAAATGCCAGATGCAGGGGAGTGGGATCAGGAGACAGGTAGCTAGTTGTCTTATGTGCTCCCAGAGGTATCTGGTGGGGCCACTGTGAGATAGAGGAAGCTGGACAAGAGAGGCCCTTGGCCTGATCCAGCAGGGCTCTTCTTATGTTCTTATGTACAACTCCCATAAGCCCTTGCTAACACAGCTAGTGGTGAAGGCTTCTGGGAATTTTCATCCAAGAACATCTAGGGACCCACAGTTTGGAACCACTGATAAAGTTAATCACTAAGCTTACAATCTAATTAGTGCTTCAGTGGGAATAAAAAAATGGCCATTGTAAGTTGAACCCTGTTTTATGGTCAGTATTAATATGGAGTTTGGGTTCCCTTTGAGTCATTGTTCTATCTCTTTCCACGGTCCTCCCACTGTTGTCCACCTGTGTATAGAGATCATGACATCCAGCTGAGTTGATTCCATCTGCCTTAGTACAGAGTACAGTTTCCTCTGTCTGGTTTGTTTCATCTCCTTCAGTTTGTGGGAGGCTTGTTGTTGTTGTTTAGTTGTTAAGTCGTGTCCGACCCCATGGACCAGAGCATGTCAGGCCCTCCTGTCTTCCACTGCCTCCCGGAGTTTGGTCAAATTCATGTTGGTAGCTTCGGTGACACTGTCCAACCATCTCGTCCTCTGTCGTCCCCTTCTCCTCTTCCCTTCACACTTTCCCAACATCAGGGTCTTTTCCAGGGAGTCTTCTCTTCTCATGAGATGGCTAAAGTATTGGAGCCTCAGCTTCAGGATCTGTCCTTCCAGTGAGCACTCAGGGTTGATTTCCTTCAAAGTGGGAGGCTTAGGAGTCCCAAAAACAAGAAGGTGTAAAGTTGCAAAACTTACATAGTCCGGACCATTCATGGGTAACATTGTCATGGTCATAAAAGAGGGGGGTTCTCAGCAGTCTGTTGTAAAACTGGCGGTCAACTGTGCACATTACACTGTACTCTAATATAAAGACATAATGCAATATATGAAGTCTGCTCACACTAAAAGATGAAGCAATGGGTACTTGAATAATAATACTTCACCTTTTTATTCATTCTGCTATTTGCATATTCATTGACTTCCCAATTCAGAAGGTGGAGAAGGCAAGACTAAGGGAGGGGCCGGAAGAAATGTTTTGGTCCTCTGTCTTTCTTGAGTGCAGTACATTCTTTATCAGTCATTAGGCTGCAACTGCCATTTCTTTACATATCAACAGAATTTGTGGCATTATGCAAATGGTGTTGTGGTATAATTCTTTAAAGGTAGAATCTTTGTAGAATACTTACAGCCTTTCAGAGAATTTGGCTTCTTCTCATTCCTTAGGAGTTGTTGAAAATAGTCCCTCAATGATGAAGCTGAGACTCTTCATTGGTTTCCTTGCAATCTTCCCTGCCTGTAAGGAATAATACAGTTGTCCCTTATGAACTTTTTGTATCTATTTCTTTTTCTTAACCTTTATCTTTTCATATATCCTTTTTCTCTGGATCTAGGCATTTCCTCCCAGGTTACACTCACAGAGTCTGGTGGTGGTCTGAAGAAGCCAGGAGAGAACCTCCGTCTGACCTGTACAGTCACCGGATATTCTCTAAGTGATTCAAGCTATGCAACCAACTGGGTCCGTCAGCCCTCAGGAAAAGGATTGGAGTGGGTCGGAATTATATGGTATAATGGAGGCACTGCACATAACAGTGCTCTCCAAAATCGGGCCACCATCACCAGAGAGACCTCCAAAAGCCAAGTGTTTCTTCAATTGACTGCTCTGAAGCCTGAAGACAGTGCCGTGTATTACTGTGCAAGAGAAACACGTTGAGGCAGCTCTTGTCAGAGGCAACACAAAAACTATTCTTCCTGAACGTGAATATGAATCATTCTCTGTGGTTGCGGGCAATATATCAAAAGTGACATTGCTGGGGCGAGGGGTGTGTGTCCTCTATTTCCTCAGCCACAAATGTGAACAGTGGATGGTGAACCACCCGAGAGGTGAACTCCATCATTATGAAGACTGAGAACAGTACCTCCCTTAGAAGACTGGGCATCATGAAATGTCTGCAATGTTTAAATGATTTAGTTTTGGGCAATATATCAAAACTGACATTGCCAGGAGGTGGGAGTTGTCTATTTTCTCAGCCATAAATATGAACAATGGATAGTGAGCCACCTTATAGCCAACCTGATCATTAAGAAGAGTGAGAACAACGCTTCAGGTAAAAGATGTCATAAAAAGTCAGCATGATTTAAGATACTTTGTTTGGGTCTCTTCTAATTTTAGTGGCAGAATGGCAAGTGGTACTTCTCCTTTCTCATTCCTTAGGTTACCCTGTACTTCTCTGTGTGTGGAGGGGGTCATTTGCTTCTTTGTCTGATAAAAGAAAAAGAAAAAGGCATGGCTAGCCCTGTCTGTAATTTCTCCTGTAAAAAGATAAAAACTCTTAACCCAGAAAGGCAAAGACAATGTATCTGGGTGTATAGCTCAGTGAGTTGGATGCAGATCAGAAGCTGGGAATTGGATTCCCTATCATGTATCTCAGTAGAAAAGCCAGCCTGTGTTGCACCTGAAGGAAAATGTTAAAATGCACTGGAGTACTGCATCCCAGGAAAACAGAGTCCCCGTGTCCTGAACAGAATCACCACGTCCCCATGTTTCTGGGAGAAAAGAGCCAGATTTGTGGTGAGGCTCACAAGTCACACAATCGGCAAAGTTCTTAAAAACTGAGGAAGGACCATTGTCCATACAGAGGAAGAGATACAAATCGTTTGACTGACTGCTCTGTGAAGCTCTGCCTCTTACATGTCGTGCATTAAGGTGGTCCTTGGAGAGTGATCCACATGCTGGCAGGCATCAAGTAAGTAAGGGGCCCTTCAGAATAAAAGTTTCCCTTCACAACATATAACCCAAATGTTTCTGTGGGTGTATTCATTTTTAATCTTCCATTTAAAAGCCACTTCTTCCTTCTGAACGGGGTGTAGTTACTAAGGCTTGACTTGAAGCCGTAATAATCCACAATAGGGTACTGAACTTGGCCCTTTAAACATATCCATGCATATATTTATTTCTCATTGTCCAGTCAGTCCTTTCTCTGATACAATCTGGAGGGCGTGTGAGAAGGCCTGGAGAGCCCCTGCAACTAATACATAGGACCTCTGGATTCAACCTAGATGGCTCCTGGATGTGTTGGGTCCATTAGACTCCTGGACAGGGTTTGGAGTGGCTTTTGGTAATTAACAGAGGCTCCAAAGTTATGCTGATACTGCTAAAAGTGGATTCACAAGCTCCATAGAAAAAGCTGGTTTATGTACAAATGGAACGATTCCAGGCTGAAGATGTTCATGTGCATTACTGTGAGAAAGACACAGAGCACAAAAGGGGAATTTAACTTTCAAGAAAACCCACAGTGAGATCAACAGGAGGAGGCAGAAGAAACTGTTGAATAAACTGGGACAGAGTATTCTGCAAGTAAAGAGTATTAAAATTAAGAGGATACAAACTGGTTTTTCTGTGCCCGAGGAAAGGACTGGTGGATGTACAGGCCAGGTTCACATGTGACAAGACTGAACCAAACTAGAAGCAAAATAAAAAGAAAGCCTGTGGAAGTTCAGAAGCATCAGCTGGTGGCGGCGCTCATGTTCCATGACATTCGAACGGAGCTAAAGGACTTGATCGAAATTAGGACACAAATGCGAGAGACCAATCTATGCAACCGCACAGGAAGCAGGTGTCGAAGAACTACTTTCCTTTTCATGGGCAAGCTATTTTAACAACTAAATCATTGAACCTTCAGTGATCTTAAATTCTCTTCCGTGTTTCCTCAAATACCCTGTTTTCTTACAAACGCTGTAACAATTTTAGCAACAGCAGAATTCAGAGCTGTGCCTAGAACATAAATTACTGAGTCATAAAAAAAGTACTAAGTCATAAAGGTAAAGGTTCCCATAGACATTTAGTCCAGTCGTGTCCGACTCTAGGGCGCGGTGCTCATCCCCGTCTCCAAGCCGTAGAGCCAGCGTTTGTCCATAGACCGTTTCTGTGGTCACGTGGCCAGCGCGACTAGACATGGAACGCCGTTACCTTCCCACCGAGGTGGTACCTATTTATCTACTCACATTTTTACATGCTTTCGAACGGCTAGGTTGGCAGGAGCTGGGACAAGTGACGGAAGCTCACTCCGTCGCGTGGATTCGATCTTACGATGGCTGGTCTTCTGACCTTGCAATACAGAGGCTTCTGCAGTTTAACCCGTAGCGCCACCACGTCCCATGACTGACTCATAGTACAATTCTAAAACTCAGTATTTTCTATGTTTGGGATATCCTTTATTAGTTGCCGCGTTCAATGCACTAAATCAGAAACGTTGACGTACAAAACAAGCATTATATGCTCTTGCTCAGAAGACTTTAATTTTAATCTTAATGTATGCAGAGACCCTTCTCTGCTTTGGCCCCCTAACGAAGGAATGGCCTTACCAAGGGTAAAATATTGCAATGCTTTCGGTACAAGGAAGAAAAAATGGCATCTCTTATTGGCAATACTTCTGTTGCTAATCATCTAAGTGAGATGATAATCATTTCATTTTACATTTATTCCCCTTCTCTCTTAGCCACCTGCACCAAGCCTCTTTCAGTCTTGTAGCTGGTTATGGCTACATTTTTTGCATGAAGCAAATGATCTTTAAGGAGTTCCTCATTAAAGGGTGTTTGCAGTAAGTGTTATCTCAATTTGACACAATTCCTCGAACACTCTTGGCCACCAGATCCTAGAAACCTACTCCAATGTCAGGTCTCTGATGATGTCTCTAGCAACGGAAATCATACTATTAAAACACTTGATAAATTTCCTAATGCACTTTCCTGCATGCAGAAAAAACTGGATATTCTGTCTCCATTAGAAAACCCCGGAACCTGTCGGAATTGAAATGATGGCACCTCATTGTTATTGTCTTGAAAGTGATTTTTATGTTAGTTGTGTGTTATACTGTTAATTGTTCCTGGAGGTCTAGAATACATGCAGCTCAATTTGAACTTGGATTATACAATAATAAAAGCATAATAAACTTAGAAGAGAAGAACTGGAAGGAACCCTATGAATCATCAAGTGCAGCACCTGACAGGGAGGCAGAGTGGAGAATTGACATGTTAACGTCTGGCTCCACAGTGAGCAATCCGGAAAGTTAAAACAAAATGATTTAACACTTAGAGACATATTTATATCTCCCTGCGTATCAAAATAGTTCAGGGTATGGGGCAGGGGAAAAAAGGTTTTAACCAGGTAGCTGGTTTAAAAAAAAATCATAGCAGAGCCGCACGCTTGCAAATTAACTGGTTTTCTTCTGGCAAACCAACCAACCAACCAACCAACCAACCAACCAACCAACCAACCAACCAACCAACCAACCAACCAACCAACCAACCAACCAACCAACCAACCAACCAACCAACCAACCAATAAAAATAGCCATTGTAAGTTGAACTCTGCTTTATTGTCGGTTTTTACCTTGAGATTGGCCTCTCAGCTAATTCTTAGGTTTCAGTTCTATCTTCCTCCTACTGGTGTCCCACCCATTGTCCACCAGTGTATAGAGAACATGAAGTTCAGCTAAGCTGGGCACACAGGATTGATTCCTTCTGTTCACTGTACAGAGTACAGTGGCCACTGTCTGGTTCGTTTCATCTCCTGCAGCTTGTCAAGGGTTTAAGAGTCCCCAATATGAGAAGGTGAAGTTGGAACACCTACGTCATTTTGACCATTCATGAGTAACATTGTCATGGTCATAAAAATTGGGGGAATCTAGGCAATCTAGTGTCAAACTGGAGGTCTACTGTACACTTTGCACCTCCACTGTTAAGGCATAATGCCGTAGATGAAACTTGTTCACAAAGAAAGATAAAGCAATGGTTCTAACAATAATATTAATTCCCTTTTTTATTCATAATACTCTTTGCATCTTCCATGGCTTCCCAATTCAGAAGGCTGAAAAGGCAAGCCTGAGGATGTCGACGGAGGGGCCAGAAGGACAATTTTGATCCTCTGTCCTTCTTCAATGTCATTCACTCTTTGCCAAACATTTGATGCAGCTGGCATTTCTTGATATATCAGTAGAGTGCGTAGCATTATGCAAATGGTGCTGACGTATAGCTCTTTAAAAAGAGGATTGTTGTAAAATACTCACAGTTCTCCAGAGAATTTGGCTTCATTCCATTCATTACAACTTGTTGCAAACAATCCCTCAACGATGGAGTTGAGGCTCTTGATCAGTTTCCTAATGATCTTCCCTGCTTGTAAGTTAAACCCCCCACAAAAAACAGCTGTACCTTATGGACAGAATCCAGTTTTTGTATGCAATTTCTTTTTTCTTAAACACTCTCTTTTTACATATCCAGGCCTTTCCTCTCAGGTTACGCTCACACAGTCTGGTGGTGGCCTGAAGAAGCCAGGAGAGACCCTCTATGTGACCTGTACAGTCACTGGATATTCTCTATTAGATTCAACATATGGAACGTTTTGGGTCCGTCAGTCTTTTGGAAAAGAATTGGAGTGGATTGGAATTATCTGGTCTGCTGGAAGCACTATGTTTAACAATGCTTTCCAGAATCAGGACACCATTACCAGAGAGACCTCCAAAAGCCAAGTGTTCCTTCAATTGACGGCTCTGAAGCCTGAAGACACAGCTGTCTATTACTGTGCAAGAGGCACACTGTGGCAACTCTTGCCAGAGGCAGCACAAAAATTATTCTTCCCAAAAGTGGCTTTGAATCATTCACTGTGGTTTTGGGCCATATTTTCACCACCTTTTGTACATTGCGGGAAGCAATGTTGAAAAGAATATGCAAAATCTCTAGCTCTTTATTTGATCATGGACCCCAAATTCTATCACCCGCAGCCTGTAGGAATAGAGGGAGTCCCACATAAACATTTTAAAAACTGGAACGAATGGACAAACCTCTATGTTCAAATTTACAAAATGTCAAGTTCTTTTTATTTTGTCCAAACAGAGATTTTCTAATTATGTGTTATTTTATGAAACATACTGAATACAAAATTCAGACATCTGGGTTGTGTAACCATGGGTAAGTGCAGGTATTTCCCCAATACATACTACCTTGTATGAATTCCCACTGATCCATAGCTGGGATCTATTCCACATTGTGCTGTGATATTGCATTGCTGAAAAGTAGCAGGATGAGTGCTGAATGGAATGAACTGATCCTAAGAATGTATGTCTGTTTCCTGGCAATGTATCTAACCTGAAAGTGTCAGAAGGCAGCTTTAAAAAAATCACAATACGGCACAGTGATTCCATAGATGTTCTTGGACTACAGGTCCCAGAAGCCCTTGCCAGCATAGCTTGCGGTGAAGGCTTCTGGGAATTTTAGTCTAAGAATATCTGGGTACTCTAGGTTGGGTACTACTGATATATCAAGTCACTATACTTACAACCTATTTGGTTCCTCACGGGCAGTCAAGTTGAAGGGTTCAACTTAGTCATAGTTAGTTGAACCCTGCTTCATGGTCAGTTTTAACAAAGAGATGGGTACCCAACTAATTCTCAAGTCTCAGTTCCATCATCCTTCTCGCGCCTTCCACTGTGCTCCCACCATTTCCCACCAATGTGTAGAGATTATGACATCCAGCTGAGTTGGGCACAGCACATTGATTCCCTCTGCCTTAAAACAGAATAAGGCAGAGGCCACTATCTTGTCTGTTTCATCTTCTGCACCTTGTCAGGCGTTTAAGAATTCCCAGTCTAAGAAGGTGTGAAGTCTGAAAACTTATGTAGTTTTTTTGACCATTCATGGGTAACATTGTATGGTCATAAAAACACGAGGTTCTAGGCAGTCTTTTGTCAAACTGGAGGTCTACTGTGCACATTGCACCTCCAGTGGAATGGCATAATGCAGTATAAGAAGTTTGTTCACACTGAAAGATAAAGCAATGGTTGAAAAACAATATTATTTCAGTTTTTTATTCATTATGCAGTTTGAATATTCATTGACTTCTCAATTCAGAAGGCAGAGAAGGCAAGCTTGCAATTCCTCTGGCCCCTTCCTTGGTATCTTTTAATAAACTTTTAACAACACATCTTTACTATCAGGCTTTTCAAAACTCTAAAAACTTAAGAAATTGTTGACTATCCACCTCTTATTCTACAGCTACTGTTTTTAACCTTTTTAAATTTGATTTTGAGCTTAATAAAATCACCTTAATGTATTTTGACTGTTTTTATGCTTTTTTTTATTGTGAATGACCCAGAGTGGCCATTGATCAGATAGGCAGTATATCAATCAATGAATGAATCAATGAATGAATCAGTCAGGCAGGCAGGCAGGCAGGCAAGCAAGCAAGCAAGCAAACAAGCAAACAAGCAAGCAAACAGAAAATTCAGACATTGTGCCACAATGACTAAGTGTAGGTATTTCCCAAACACTGAAGTCCATCTTACATGAATTCTCACTGATTCATAGCTAGGATCTATTCTACATTGTGCTTTGTTATTGAATTCCTGAAAATGTCAGAAAGCAGCTTTTTAAAAAATTACAATATGCCACAGTGATTCCCCAGATGTTCTTGGACTACAACTCCCAGAAGCCCTTGCAAGCAAAGCTAGTGGGGATAGGCTCTGGGAGTTTTAGTCCAAGACATTTGGGGACCATAGATTGGGAACCAGTGATACATCGTATTCTTTCCGCCTATTTGGTTCCTCCTATGCAGTGAAAAAGTTAGTTGTTATAGATTGGGCTCCCAGCTAATTCTCAAATCTCAGTTCAATCATATTTCTACCTCCTTCCATGGTCTTCCCAGCCATTGTCCACAAGTGTATAGAAGTCATGCCATTTTGCTGAGTTTGGCACAAAATGGTGAACAACTCTACCTTAGTACAGAGTGCAATGGCCATTGTCATATCTGTTTCATCTCCGGGAGTTTGTGAGGGTTTTTAGAAGTCCCCAAAATAAAAAGGTGTGAAGTCACACAACATAGATTAAAGCATTCATGGGTAACATTGTCATGGTTATAAAAGCAGGGGATACCAAGAAATCTCTTGTAAAATTGGAGGTCTACTGTACATATTGCAACAATATAAAGGATTGATACAATACATAGTGTTCACACTAAACGATAATAAGAATGGGAATATTTCATATTTAATGGCTTCCCAATACAGAAAGCAGAGAAGGCAAGCTTCAGTAATTCTAGGGAGGGGGCGGAAGGACAAATTTGGTCCTCTCTTTTGGATGCTACCCATTCTTTCTCAGTCATTGAGCTGCAGCTGCATTTCTTTATGTGTTAAAATATTTTATGGATTATGCAAATATGGCTGTTGTATAATTCTTTAAAGGGAGAATCCTTGTTGAATACATACATCCCTCCAGAGTAGTTGGCTCCTTTCCATTCTCTACAAGTTCTTGCAAACAGTCCCTCAACTATGGAGTGGAGGCTCTTGATCAGTTTCCTAATGATCATCCATTCCTGTAAGGAATAATAGAATTGTTCTTTATGAATGGAATCCAATTTGTGTATCCTATTTCTTCTTCATCATGTTTCTCTTTTCATATATTCTTTTTCTCTGCATCCAGGCATTTCCTCCCAGGTTACACTCACAGAATCCGGTGGTGGTCTGAAGAAGCCAGGAGAGACCCTCCATCTGACCTGTACGGTCACAGGATATTCTCTAACCGATTCAAGCTATGCAACACATTGGGTCCGTCAGCCGTTAGGAAAAGGACTGGAGTGGACTGGAGGTATCTGGGCTGCTGGAAATGCTAGGTATAACAGTGCTCTCCAAAATCGGGCCACCGTCACCAGAGACACCTCCAAAAGCCAAGTGTTCTTTCAACTGAGTGATGTGAAGCCTGAAGACAGTGCCGTGTATTACTGTGCAAGAGAAACACATTGAGGCAGCTCTTGTCAGAGGCAGCACAAAAACTATTCTTCCTGAACGTGAATGTGAATCATTCTCTGTGGTTGTGGGCAATATATCAAAACTGACATTGCTGGTGTGTGTGTGTGTGTGTGTGTGTGTGTGTGTGTGTGTGTGTGTGTGTGTGTGAGATATCTATTTCCTCAGCCAGGAATATGAAGGAATATGAGCAGTTGATGGTGAACCACCTGAAAGGTTAACTCCATCAATAGGAAGAGTGAGAACACTTACTCCCGTAAAAGATTTTGGGTTTCATGAAAAAACAGCAAAAGTGAAGAGATTTGGTTTATTTTATTTATTTATTTATTTATTTATTTATTTATTTATTTATTTATTTATTTATTTATTTATTTACAAGACTTTTTTTTAGCCGTGTCATTACCCATGGTCTCTGAGGGGCGTACAACAATATTAAAACTTTAGAAAACATTAAAGCCATTAAAAATAGGCAATATTGCAGTAATATCCTATATTAAAATAGTCATTAAAACATTACTATTAATAATAATCCTGCTGCTCATACGGCTAAAGAATACTATTTAATTAAAATGCTGGCTAAACAGAAACATCTTTGCCTGGTGCCGAAAAGCCAAAAGTGTCGGGGCCAGGCAGATCTCTATAGGGAGGGTGTTCCAAAGTTGGGGGGCAACAGCTGAGAAGGCCCTATTTCAACATGCCATCCTCCTCACCTCTTTCAGGGATGGCACCTTCAGAAGGGCCTCCTGGCCTGATCTTAGAGTACGGGCAGGCTCGTATGGAAGAAGGCGGTCCTTTCTAATGGTAAGAAGGTAAGTGATACTTCTAAAATTTCCTGACCAATATGCAGAATAACATGGGCTCTTTGGGGTACCATGCCCTTAGGGTATTGTGGAGGGGAGAGGGTTAGTTGATAATACTGCCATTGATAAAAAGCGGGGGAAAGCCATGATTAGTCCTTTTTGGAATTCCTCCTATAAAAATTTAAAAACAGCTAATCACAGAAATACAAGGGCAAAGTAGCTGGCTGGACAGCTGACTGACTTGGCTTCTTGAGTGCCAAGTCAGAAGTTGGGAGTCTCAGGAGAAAAGTCAGCCTGTGTAGCACCCCCAGAAGAAGAGTGTGCTAAACCACACCTGAGTCTCGCATCCACAGAAAACCCTCAAAACAGACACCATGAGTGAGACTCAATGTGATGGCACAAAGTTATTATTAAACTTGGGCATGGACCGGTTTGTCCTAGTTTATCCTGGTTCTTAAAGGCAGCAGCACAGATCTCCCACTCAAACCAAAGGACAGGGCAGAGAAAGCTGTGCTCTTTCTCATGGCTGGGAGATTAGCCGAGGAGGTGGAAAAGGCAAGCAAGCTGGGCCTGGTGACTGGCATGATCCACTGCGGAGGCGGGAGAGGGGAGCAGCAGCAGCTGTGCTGCCGCCTTTACGAACTGGGATGAACCATTTTGTGCCCATCTCTAATTATTATCATCTTGAAAGTGGCTTTTAGCTTAGTTTTAGGTTAGACTGTTCATGGTTACTGGAGATCTAGCATATATGCAGCTTAACTTGAACCATGATTATATCATCATCATCTTAGAACTGCAGAGCAGGAAGGGACCCATAGCTCTATCTATCACCCACAGCCTATATGGATAGATGGAGTCCCACTTGAGGGAGCAGGCCGGGTAGGTGGGGCTCGTCAGCCTGGGAAGGCAGCCTATCTAGGAGAAGGAAAACTCTGATTTCAAACCCCCATGCCGTGAAGAGGAGGAGGAGGCACCGCCATCATCCATGCCGTGAGGGAGCAGGCCGGGTAGGTGGGGCTCGTCAGCCTGGGAAGGCAGCCCATCTAGGAGAAGGAAAACTCCGATTTCAAACCTCCACTGTCTTGTGGCTATATCCACTGATGGAAAAGGCTTCAGGGGTTAACCTCGAGGCAAAATCCGGAGCCGGAGTCCCGGAGGCAGTTCGTGTTGTTCTGGCAACTCCTGCGACGTCTCTGGAACCAGTTGTATTGGCTCTTGCCTTTCCATTGGACTATTTCAGCGACGTGGAGAGGGGGGATTTGCTGCTTGGGTAATAGCCTATCCTCCATATTATTTTACCCAGGCTTCGTGCTCTGGAGAGGACACTCCAGCTTCGCATACAGCGTCGAATAGACGCTGTTCCAAGTCCTCCATACAGAGCACGTTACCATAGTCTCTCGAGACTGAAGGATGCCTATGAAGAAGGGATGGAGAGTCTTCTATATTCAGATTTTTAAAATCTCAACTTCTCTTCATTCTATTCATAAAGAAATGTCCTCATTATGTGTTATTTTTTTTTAAAAAAACACTGAATGCAAAGTTCAGACATCTGGGTTCTGTGCAACAATGAATAAGTGCAGGTATTCTCCAAATACATAAGACCACATTGCATGAATTCTCACTGATCCATAGCTGGGATCTATTCCACATTGTGCTGTGCTATTGTATTTCTGAAAAGTAGCACGGTGAGTGCTGGATGGAATAAACTGATCCTAAGAGTGTATGTCTGTTTTGTGCTACAGTATCTAAACTAATAAGGTCAGAAGGCAGCTTAAACAAAAAATCCCGATATACCACACACTGATTCCCCAGAGGTTCTTAGACTACAACTCCCAGAAGCCCTTGCCAGGACAGCTAGTGGAGAAAGCTTCTGGGAGTTTTAGTCCAAGAACATCTGGGGACCCATAGTTGGAAACCACTAGCAAATCCTTACACTTACAACCTATTTGGTTCACACTGGGAATCAAAAGTTTGCCATTGTAATTTGAACCCTCTTTTATAACCAGTATTAAGATGGAGTTTGGATTCCCTGCTAATTCTCAAGTTTCAGTCAGATCATCATTCTAGCTCTGCTAAGTGCAAAATACTGCATCTAAGAAAAAGAAACCAAACACACAGTTACAAGATGGGGGATACTTGGCTCAGCAATACTACCAGCAAGAAGGATCTTGGAATCATCATAGATTACAAGCGGAACATGAGCCAACAGTATGATGTGGCTACAAAAAAGGCAAATGCCATTTTGGGCTGCATTAACAGAAGTATAGTATCCAAATCCTGTGAGGTACTAGTTTCTCTCTGTTCAGCACTGGTTAGGTCTCATCTTGAGTACTGTTATCCAGTACTGGACACCACACTTTAAGAAGGATGCCAACAAACTGGAGCAAGTTCAAAAGAGGGCAACAAGGAGGACCAGGAGATGGTAATCAAGCCCTATGAGGACAAACTGAAGGAACTGGGCATGTTTACCCTTGAGAAAAGAAGGCTGAGGAGAGGTATGATAGCACTTTTTCCAAATACTTGAAAGGCTGTCATTCAGAGGAAGGGCAGGATCTGTTCTCGATCATCCCAGAGTGCAGGACACACAACAGTGGGCTCAAGTTACAGGAAGCCAGATTTCTTTTGAATATGAGGAAAATCTTCCTAACTGTTAGAGCAGTACAATAATGGAACCAATTACCTTGAGAGGCAATGAGTGCTCCAACACTGAAGGCTTTCAAGAGAAATTTAGACAACCACCTGGCAGATATCCTTTGATTTGTATTCCTGCACTGAGCAGGGGGTTGGACTCAATGGCCGATAAGGCCATTGAATCCAACCCCCTACTCAGTGCAAGAATACAAATCAACTTCATGATTCTATGATTCTATGATTCCACAGACTTCCTATCCATTGTCCACCTGTGTATAGAGATCATGACATCCCACTGAACTGGGCATTGAATGCCGATTCCCTCTGCCTTAGTCCAGAGTACAGTTGCCACTGTCTTGTCCATTTCATCTCCTGAAGTTTGTGAGGGGCTTAAAAATCGCAAAAATAAGGAGGTATGAAGTCATAAAAGTTAGTTTGGAACACTCATTGGGGACATTGTGAAGGCCAGGAAAGAGCGGAGGGGAAGGGTTCTGGGCAATCTGTTGTAAATTGGAAGTCTCTTATACATATTACACCTCCAATATCAAAGTATAATGCTAAAAGAAGGTTCACAATGAAAGATAAAGCAATGATTGCAACAATAATATTAGTTCACTTTTTTAATTCATTCTGCTGTTTGTATATTTATTGCCTTCCCAATAGAAAAGGTGAAGAAGGCAAGACTGAGGAGTGTAGGGAGGGGCCAGAAGGACAATTTTGGTCCTCTCTCTTTCTTGGATGCCATTCTTTATCAGTCAATAGGCTGCAGCTGGCTGTTCTTTATATGCAAATTATGCAAATAGTTCATATTTGCATTATGCAAATAGTGCTGTGCTATAAATTTTTAAAGGAAGAATCTTTGTAGAAGACTCGCAGGTCTTGAGAGAAGTTGGCTCCTTTCCATTCCCTACAAGTTGTTGCAAATACTCCCTCAACGATGGAACTAAGGCACTTGATCAGTTTCTTAACAATCTTCCCTGCCTGTAAGAGAAAAACTCAGTTGTCTCTTAAAAATGGAATCCATTTTTTGTAGCCCATTTCTTCTTGTTAACCTTTAATTTTTTATACATTCTTTTTCTCTGCATCCAGGCATTTCCTCCCAGGTTACACACACAGAGTCTGGTGGTAGCCCAAAGAAGCCAGGAGAGACCCTACATCTCACCTGTATAGTCACTGGATACTCTCTAACAGATGTAAGCTATGCAACAGGTTGGGTCCGTCACCCCTTCGGAAAAGGACTGGAGTGGATTGGAATTATCTGGAGTCATAGACCCTCTGTGTATAACAGTGCTCTCCAAAATCGGGCCACCATCACCAGAGACACCTCCAAAAGCCAAGTGTTCCTTCAACTGAGTGCTCTGAAGCCTGAAGACAGTGCCATGTATTACTGTACAAGAAACACACTGAGTGAACTCTTGTCAGAGGCAGCATAAAAACATCTTGAAAGGGGCTATGAATCATTCTATGTTGTTGTGGGCAATATGTCAAAACTGACATTGCTGGGAGGTTGGGGCTGATAAGTTCTTAGCCACAAGGATGAACAGCTGATGGTGAACCACCTTATAGGTCAACCTCATCATTAGGAAGAGTGAGAATATTGCCTCCCATACAAGATTTTGGGCATCATGAAGAGTCAGCAAAATTTAAATGATTTTGTTCAGGTGTCTTCTATTTCTAGTGGCAAAATAGCAATGGTACTTCTCATATTTCCTGCCTATTTCTTTCGGTAACATGCACTTGTACATGTGTGGGGGACGAACTGTGACTTGTTATTCAGTCTCATGAGAAAGAAAGAAAGAAAGAAAGAAAGAAAGAAAGAAAGAAAGAAAGAAAGAAAGAAAGAAAGAAAGAAAGAAAGAAAGAAAGAAAGAAAGGCTTGCCCTGCCTATAATTCCTCCTGTAGAAAGAAAGAAAACTGTTGACACAGAAATACATGGACAAAGTAGCTGGCTGAATAGCTCAGTCAGTTGGATTCCTGGCTGCAGAGTCAGAAATTGGGAGTATGTGTGTCTCAAAAGAAAAGTCAGCCTGTATATCATCTGGAGAATGCGTGTTCCATTCCCAGAAAACTTAGGAAACTCTCAACATTGATTTGATGGCAACACATTATTGCCCTAATAATGGATGTGACCCCTGTTTGATACTGAGTTCTTTTAAAGATAGATTCTGTGAACAGCAACTTGATTAAAGGAAACAACAGAGGAACAAGACGTGCAATGTAGAAAATGGTCTTATTCTGAAAAGATGGGTCTGATAGTTGTGAAGAAACATAACCGTAGATAACAGCATGATTATTACATTTGGCAATTATTTAGGAAACTATGGCTAAGATGTAGTAGTGAATCAAACAAGCATTTAAAGTTATACAGTAGGAAGATGTAAATCTTCCTCAAAGTTTTGGGCTGATATAATCTCAGTGGGCATTCCATCTCAGCTGCTTACTTGGAATATCCAATGCCAGACTCTGTGTTTGTGTGTCCTTGTGGGGGGGGGGGGGGTCTGTGCATGAGAAGAGATGAAGAGATTATGTTGTTAAAAGTTTGTAATTCTGTCCCAGAATAAGAATGCTAAACTGACTCCAGCTGATAGGCTGGCACATGCGCTGGGACAGCTGGCTCGGCTCCCAGAAGGGAGGCCGGGACTTTGCCTCTGAAGATGGCAGTTGTAGAGGAGGAAGAGGAGGAGGTGGCAGGACCAGGTATGGAGGCAACGGGACAGTGGGAAGGGGGAAGGGGACAGGAGTGTTTAGTTCCTCTTCCCCAGGCATGAATCGAAAAAACAAACTGTGAACTGTTTTAATTTTATATGGTTTGTAGATGGTTGATCGGTAGCTACAAACCACGAGCCACCCTGATTTGGTGTTTTTCCAGTTGTTGACCATCTCTACTTCATATTCCACCAATGGAACAGCAGTACATAGACTTGCACCATTTTCTATGCCTTTCAAATATTAGAATAGAATTTCATTTCTCAAACTTCTCCAAGCGAAATAATCCTACATTAAAAAAATATATGATTCAACTTATTCAATTTATTTATTGGCAAAACTATGTGAGATGAGGAGAAGGAGGGATGTTATCCCTTCAGAGAGGTATTCCTTCAAAGCTGCTGTGCCTGTGTAATCAGTTTCCAATTAAACCCATGGTTTACATCCCAACACCTACTGACTGAACAAAGCCAAGATATTTTACAACATGCAAAGGTGTGGAAACCATATATCGGTATACCAAATGTTCTCACCCTGCCACCTTAAGGAAGCTATGCTTCTAAATGTGAAGCTGGCATTTGAAAAAGTTGACTCGTTTCCTAGCTGTAAAATGAGTTGGGCAGTTGCCTCCCTTTCTGTGGCCTTCAAAATTCTTTTGAATCTTCTGCCAAGCTGTTTTCATCCCTTCAAGACAGAAAATTTATTTATTTATTTATTTATTTATTTATTTATTTATTTATTTATTATAATTTCTATCCTGCCCATCTAGACCCAAGGTCTACTCTGGGCGGTTTACAAATTTAAAAACAATAAAACCAAAAACATATATTATAGGTCCAAGATGGTGAAGTATAAGAAATTAAGACATGGCAGGAGGGAAAGCCTGCCCAAATAGCCAGGTTTTAAGTTTATTCCTGAAAACACCCACAGAGGGATCCAGGTGGATCTCCACTGGCAAGTTGTTCCAGAGGCAAGGGGCCAGTGCCGAGAAGGCCCTGTTCCTTGTTCTCTCCTTCTGGAACTCCCTCAGCCGTCCGGCCTGGCTGGAATGAGTGACTCTGGCAGAGCTGGGTGGGAGAAGGCGCTCTGCCAGATATTGAGGTCCTAAACTGTTTAGGGCTTTATATGTCATCGTAAGAACTTTGAAATCAACGCGGAAACGAATGGGCAACCAATGCAAGGCGGCCAGTGTGGGGGAAATATGTTGATATCTTTTCACCCCTGTAAGAAGTCTGGCCGCCGCATTTTGTACCATTTGAAGTTTCTGCGTCAGTCTCAAAGGCAGCCCCACGTAGAGCGCATTACAGTAGTCTAATCTTGAGACTACGAGCACATGGACCAAAGTGGTGAGCGCCCCACATCAAGATAGGGATGCAGCTGGGCAATCCGCTGAAGGTGGAAATGTGCGGAACGGACCACTGACGACACCTGGGTCTCCATGGTGAGCGCTGGGTCCAGATGTACACCCAAACTGTGAACCTCACTCTTGGTGGAAAGAGTCACCGCCCCCAAAGGAAAGGGAGTTTCCCAGACCACTGATGTCTGGGACACCCACCCGAAGGACCTCCATCTTGCCCGGATTCAGCCTCGGTCCATTCGCCTGCATCCATTGCTGAACAGCCCCCAGGCAGCGCTCAAGGGACGAAACAGCATCCACTGTTGTTGGAAAAAAAGGAGATGTAGAGCTGAGTATCATCAGCGTACTGATGACACAAAGCCCCACATCCCCTGATGACCCCTCCCAGCGGCCTCATATAGATGTTAAACACCATTGGAGAGATGATCGAGCCCTGTGGAACCCCACAATTGAGGCTTCAGGGGGCTGAGAAACTCTCTCCAATCTGCACTCTCTGGGGACGGTCCTCCAAGAAGGAATGGAGCCAGGCAAGAGCCAGGCCACCGATTCCCAACTCAGAGAGCCTCCCCAGGAGGATACCGTGGTCGACGGTATCAAAGGCGGCTGAGATATCGAGAAGGACCAGCAGAGACATTTTGCCCCTGTCGGCCTCCCTCAGCATGTCATCAAACAGGGCGACCAATGCTGTTTCCGTGCCATGGCGCGGCCTGAAGCCCGACTGGAATGGATCCAGGGCATTGGTTTCATCCAGAAGGGCCTGCAGCTGATCGGCCACCACCCTCTCAACTACCTTGCTAAGGAAAGAAACATTGGCGACGGGCCTATAATTACCAATATCGTCCACCGCCAAGCTCGGTTTCCTCCTAATGGACCTAATGAGTGTCTCCTTGAGGACAAGGGGAACCTTGCCCTCCTGGAGAGACCCATTAATTATTGTCGTAGCCCATTCAGATGTTACAGGCCTGGCCGCTTTGATTAGCCAGGCCGGGCAAGGGTCAAGCACTCTGTCCACCATATCTGACGTCACAGGCTGAAAGTGGTTAAGTCTCATCGGGCAAAACAGAGTGCTGGACGTCTCAGCTCGATCCATTGTTTCCAAATAGGGGGTAAGATCCCGGCATATGGCCTCCACTTGTGATTTTAAAAAGGCTGCAAATTGGTCAGGTGAGATGCTAGTGGGAGGCCAATCACTATGACCAACTCCGGATAGATCGTGAACTATACAGAAAAGTTCCGCCTGCTGATTGGAGGCTTCACTTATCCAGACAGCAAAGTAAGATCGACTAGCAGCCTTCACCTTAGATTGGTAGAGGTTAGTCGTGATCCTGACAGCTATTTGATTATTTTCCGTTGGGTTCCGCCTCCATATGCACTCTAGCCTTCTCCTATTTCACTTAATTGATCGCAGCTCTGGATTAAACCAGAGCGAAGGGCGATCTCTGCCCTGGAGAGGGCATTTAGGTGCGATCGTGTCAACAGCCAGCTATCAACCAGAGCCTCGACAGGAGCGCCAGTCAAATCGGCCAGAATCCCTCTCATGGTGTCCTGGAATCCTATAGGATCCAATAACCTTTGAGGGTGAACCATTGAAACAGGTCCTTGCTCCCCACGGGGAGGGAGAGCCACTGCAAGATTGCATTTAATTAGGCAATGATCCGACCATGACAAGGGGACAGACACTAGGTCAGTCACCATCGGAGCACACTCACTCTGCTCAGTGGAGAACACCAGGTCCAGTGTGTGGCCACCCATGTGGGTGGGGCCGTTGACATGGTCTCCAAGAACTCAAGAGCTGGACCAGAAACCTCCGCCTCCGCATGCAAGTTGAAGTCACCCAGAGACGAAGTCCACCAGCTCCAGTAAGGAAATTAACTTGGCCAATATGAACAACTATTCAGCAGAGAATATTTCTGCCCTAAGTGGGAGGTGGGGGAGAAACAAGAGGGAAGAACCAACCTATTTGCTACCAAAGAGCTCTAAAAACATGGCTCCCAGAGGTGTCATTATCTCCACTGCAATTATCTATCACAGTCTAATCTGGAAAATGGTTTCAGAGGCCTTTTCTGAATAAACAGTCAGCATGAAGTGGGAATGAAGAATAAAAATTCTCCTGCGTTAGGGGAGGACTCTGTCACACTCATTTCCAACAGTTTCTCCTTCTTTTCATATTGTGAGCCAGGCAGGAAATGGGGACATTTTCTGTTCTTCAAAGCATCTGTTGACGCTAATCACAGGCCAATCATCTTCTCTTATGGGGGTAATTTTGGAAGAGCCAGGCACCGCCCAGTGCAAACCTTTGCTGTACACGGAGCAGACTGGCCAAACATTAATCCTTGAAACTGGGATATAGGAGTTCCTTGAGTTGCTGCTTCTTCCTCCACCCACGGTGTGGAAAGTCCCTTCAATCGGGGGCCCTACAATTGACCCTCTTCCTGTTCCTCATGAGTCCTTCAAGGCAGATGACCTCCTCATTGGTGGGATTTCCTTCCATCTAAATTTGGCTTTCTTTGAACATTCATTTGAGGAATCTCCCACACAGGTTCTCTTGGTCATTCCTAAGTAAGGAATCCTGTTTTCCACTCCCCCTCACCCTTTTCACGATTTCCCCAGAGGACAACAGGTTTTGTGCAAAAAAGATTTAGATGAATAAAAGGATCATCAAGGAAACCACATGATGGGTTTGTCTCAACTCTCCTTCTCAGCTCCTTTGGAGATGTCCTGTGTTGTGTTAAGATGGAAGGAAATATTTTCTCCTTCTTGTTTGGCCAAGAAACCTGGAGATTTGGAGACATGATAGATAAGCTTAACCCCCTTTTTTACTCTATAAGTAAAAACTCCTTAAAGGCTCAGCAACATGTTCTCTCACCTTTCAGAAGAATGAAATTAGCCTCCTTCATTTTGTGAGCAGCTCTTTCTTGTTTGGGTTGCTGTCTTTTGAAAATGCCCTGGCTTTTCCATTTCCTTCTTAAATAGTGGTGTCCAAAACTGGACACGTTACTTCAGGTGATCTCTGATGAACTGAGTCGTAGAGCAATTTGCCCGCCCAAGCCCGGAATGAAGACGCAAGACAACAATATTGGTATAAAAATACGGGCCACACTTTATTTTTAAGATTTCAAATTAATCATCAATTGTCTCAAGGAAAGGGGCCTGCAGTAGTGCGGAAATGGTAACAGGTAGGGGTAACCAATACCCCTTGCTTGTCAATTGGGCGAGTCCCTGGCCCCGGATTCCCGCTGTCTTCACAGACAGCAGGAACCCGGCCTGCCACTAATAAACACCCCCAGACCCCAAGCCATCTTTATTTGATGACTGGTGGTCCGGAGGTGGCCCAGCGCATCCTTCCCGAACCGGCCCTGTAATCGCATGATCCGCAGAGCCGGGAGGTCGGATGCGCTGTTGGCTTACCTGAATTACACATGGGACACACCGAAACACCTGTTTTTCCGCACTACCCGCCACAGCATCAGGACTAGCATAGCTAAGTCCCATGCCCGCCACAGAGCCTCTGAAGCTCGGCAAGCAGGCCCCTTCTAAGATCATCCAAAAAGATGACCAAGCCAGCATCGGACAAATGAACGCCATCGGTGTGAAAAAGAGCAGGATTGCTCAGCAGAATCCTGTGGTGGCCCACCACAGAGCCAAAACCAGTACGGCAGACATATCTACAAACTTCGCGATTAACACGGCGCCGAGCCATGTTAACATCACGTACATGTCGTGCGCCACGCCATTCCAGTCGCGGAATGATCGTGGACCACACAATCCGCATAGCTGGATACCTGTCATGTAGCCGTCCGAGATCCCGCAAAATGTCTAAAATCAAGGCTTTGCTGGGAACGAAAGGTAAATCATTGCCGCCCAAGTGAAGAAGAAGAATGTCCGGCGGGGACTGATGAAAAGCTGTCAGCCGTCCCAGCTGGACCCAAAGCAAGCCGCGCTTACCGCGCCAAGAAACAAGAGCATGGGCACCAAGCCCCAAGTCAGTCCCCAAGCAGGACTTGGCAGCGCAACGTTCTGCCCAATATGCAAAGCTATGGCCGATGATCATCACATGCCTTCGACCGTCATTCCCCGCTGAACCTGAAACGACAAAAACCACTACCTACACATTAGGGAACGTCCTGATATATCTCTTGTAGCTAGAAGAGGACCATCGACCCAATTGCTTAATTTGTTCAGTTGTATATCCTAGAGCGGCTGCAGTTGACGCTGCACCTATTCTGAAGGAATGAGTGCCAAATCTAAGGCCAGAAACGCCTACCCTGTGCAAGGCTATGTCTGTAAGTTTCCAAAATTGGAACCTAGTCAGTGGCGACCCACCCGCATGCTGCAAAAAATATCCTGGTTCTTGGCCTCTACATGCCAGGTAGGTCTGTGTAGCTTCGACGGGACAGATTGTCTTAAGACTGCACTGGCCTAAGACCAGTAACTTCCCCTTGCCTTTCTGATCCGCTTTCGATCTTCTGATTACAAGCTTCAATGTGTTATCCTGAATAAAAACATCTCTCATCTGTAATGCGTATCGCGAGGCGTCTGCCTTTCCTTTTGCTACTAGCTCGCTGACCCGAAGGGCCCCAAAAAATGCTATCAACGCAGCTGACTTAAATAAGGCCACCTCGTAGCGGTCAGTGCACAACGTATCCCATAGTAGGCAAATCTGCTCAAGAAGGCGAGGAGAAATAGGCGTCCTTGAATCAGGCACCCTTCCCCGTTCCTTAGACCATCCTTCCACCATTTTCTTTATCCTATAGCCAGTCGTAAAGTCTCTATGGCCATTAAGTCTAGCATGAAAGGCTAAAGCTGACAATTTGCCCTGAATAGTACCCGGTGCCAACCCCTTTCTGTATAAGAAGACCATGAATTGTTGTAAGTGTTCAACCGGAACCGGCCACAATTGTTCCAGGGCTGAGGAAGCCCTGAACTCCCTGAACTCGCTAATTATGTTCATGTAACCCTTTCTGGTTCGAGGAGCCAAAGCCATACCTATAGCTCGTGATGCTTCCTCACGCCAATCTGCCAGACCTCGGGTGGAAGAACTTCTGGCAGCTCGTTGGCCTCTGGAGCTAGCTCCCTGAACCGTTTGATCTGTTGGCGTGAAAGAGCATCAGCTATCGTATTGTCAGCTCCCGGGACGTGATGGGCATGCACCAAAACATTAAATCGTAATGCCCGTAGGACAAAGGCCCTAACTAAAGCCATAACCCTGTCAGAATGAGAAGATAGCTCGTTTATGATGCAAACCACAGCCTGGTTGTCGCACCAAAAGCGAACCACTGAATTAGCCCATTCCTTGGCCCAAAGCCAAAGAGCGCCAACAATTGGGAAAAACTCTAGGAAGGTTAAGTCCCTCGTAATCCCTAGCGTATGCCATTCCTCGGGCCAGGTGTCAGCACACCATCTACCTCTGAAGTAGATTCCAAAACCTAAGGACCCAGCAGCGTCAGTATGTACCTGAAATCCGGATTTTAAGAACATCTCGGCTCTCCAAAAGGAAACCCCATTAAATTCATCCAGGAATCGCTGCCACACGCACAGGTCTTCCCTCATACCCTTAGTGACCCTGGTCCTATGCCTAGGGAACTTCAATCCCTTCATTGCAGAGCACAGGCGCCGAACAAAAGCCCGGCCCGGAGCAACTACTCTGCACGCAAAATTCAGGTGTCCTACCAACTCCTGCAGTTCATGAAGAGTCACTTTTTTCTTACCTAAGAAATCCCTAACTCTAGTTTTGAGGTCATCCAGTTTCCTCTGAGGTAGCCTAGACGTTTGCTGAAGTGTATCTAACTCAATGCCTAGGAAAGTTAAAGTTGTAGCCGGGCCTTCTGTCTTTTCTTCAGCCAACGGCAAACCAAGTTCGCTTGCCAAAGACTGAAATTCTCTTAACATCCATGCACATTTACCTGAATTATGCGCTCCACATATCAAAAAATCATCCAAATAATGGGCCGTTGCCTTGGAACGAACCCTTTGTCTGAATTTCCACTCAATGAACGTGCTAAATTTCTCAAATGCCGCACAGGAAATAGAACATCCCATGGGCAAGGCCCTATCAATATAAAACAATCCCTGGAATTGAAAACCTAAAAGATTGAAGTCGAGTGGGTGCACAGGCAAAATACGAAATGCTGATTTCACATCACATTTCACCAGTTCTGCCCCCACTCCGCAGTTCCTAACCATGCTCATGGCCTGATCAAAGGATGTATATCTGACTGTGCACAATTCAGAAGGTATGGCATCGTTAACCGACGCTCCTTCCGGAAAAGACAGATGATGGATGAGTCGAAACTCACCCTGAGCCTTTCTGGGCACTATACCCAACGGGGAAACTCGCAAGTTCTCCACAGGCGGACAAGGGAAGGGACCAAGAACCCTACCTGCCTTAACCTCTTTATTGATTTTATCCAAAACAATGTCTTCCATATTCCTGACCGACTTCAGGTTCTGCGCAATAAAAGCGGTCCGTTCACCTAAGGCAGGTATACGAAAACCATCGTGGAAACCCTGAAGTAAATATTGTGCCTCGTCCAACCTGTGATAATCCTGCAGCCAAGCTTGTAAGACTTCGATTTTAATTGGTGTGGGTCCCCTTACCAGCTGTATTGCTGCCACCTCCTGGCTTCTTTCCGGGTCCATTGCCTTTGTTTTGGCGTTGGTTCCCCCCTTTAAAACAAGTAGCCTTGGGGTGCTTTCCCCCGCAGTTAAGGCATTCGTGGCTAAACTTACATGGGTTCCTGGAACAAGAACCCTTGAAGATGAAGTCAAAGCAAGGCAGACGGGGTTGAACCGCCTGCCCCGCTCCAGGGCGGGGATTAGCCGTCGCCGCCAGCTTCCTGTTCAAATGGCCGCTATCAAATCTGTCCCCCGTGTTGGGCCTAGCCGGGGTCATGTGCTGTAGCCATAAACCTGAGTGAGGTTCATCCCAACGCAGGTTGGGCTGAATAGCGCTCCGCATCCTAAAGGCCTGATCATACAAAAGCCACGCCTGCCCTGAAAAATCCGTATACGCTCGGCATATGATGTCAAAGTACTGTAACAGTGAGTGTACACGCCAGGGTTGGGTCTTTGCCAGTACCCCAGCATAGATGACAAAACCCGGGACCCAATTGGCCCAAGTCCGATCAGGTTTTTTGCGTCTACGTTTTTCTTTTTCTTTTTCATCGTCCTTGTCGATGTCCTTGATATCTGTGTCCCGGTTCAAGAGGTCGAAAAAATCTAAATATTCCCCTCTCCAGATCTTCTCTTTAGTAGCGGAGGTCAGATGATCCCCCAGCGGAGTAGAATAATCCGCGTACGGCATAGCTGCGTAAGGCACCGTGTTGTACCCGGTATTAGGCACTGACGGATGTTGAGAAGCTCCTACACTAGTACCTACACTAGGTGCCCCGGTTGTGGGCATAGCCGGATATGGCCCACCCCAGCCCAATGGCGAAGCATTGGCAGGATACCAAGGAAGGCCAAAGCCCCCTGCAGGAATAGCAGGGTATGGTGTGCCTGCTATGTATTGAACGGGAGGCCCACCGGCCCAAGGCCAAGATGTAGTGGGAGGGTGTGATGTGTGCAACAAAGAAGACTCACCAAAAGGCCCGATAGAAGACTGAGAAACATTGCTACCACCGACTGAGCTTGGCCCAGCTTCTTCTGAAATTTCACGTTCATCCCGAACTGCCGCCGCAGCCTCAATCGTTTCCGCGTTATCCGGACGAGTGTTCTCCTGTTGGACCGGAACTGTGCTGGACGCAGCTAATGCCTCTGCATTGGGTTGTTCCACTCGAGCCACAACCTGGGTAGACTCCAAAGTATTAAAACGGGTCAGTAGATCCTGTGCCAGAGCCCTAAGTTTTGTCTTTTTATGACCCCTAGTCTCCCTACTGGAACGGCGCAAAGACACATCCTCTTGCTGAGGTACCTGAGAAGCAGCTCTTTGCGCCTCAAAAGCACACATCTTTTCCTGTAGTTCTTGCCATATTGGCCACGATTCCTCATCAGAGGAAGAATTTTCTGGGGAAAGTTGTGGCACTGGCCTCCGCTTCGCTGGGGCCTTGCCCTTGGTATTTCCACGTCCTTTACGGGAGGCCATTCTTAACCTGTACTAGAATGAAACTCTAAAGAAAGCTTAGCACTCCCAGAAATTTATTTATTTATGTATATATTTTATTTTTATTTTTATTATTTATTTATTTATTTATTTATTTATTTATTTATTTGTATAAAGCAAACAACTTCCTAAAATGAACAGCAGGTGGTGCTCTAGACAGGCAACTGTGGCATTAAAACGTAAACTGCCTTACAAATGCTTTATTCCTATCAGTCCTTATCAGTGGAGTCAAAAGAAGCAGGAAGCTCAGCTGCAGTACCAAAAGGAACCACCCAGTGAATGCCCAGTATATGAACTGGAAAAGCTTTATCGCTATACAAGAAAGTAGTACTGTAAAATAGCTGATTTATACCCTATATTAACTGCAACACTATATATTATTATTATTTATTTATTTATTTATTTATTTATTTATTTATTTATTTATTTATTTATTTATTTATTTATTTATTTATTTATTTATTTATAGGGGAAACCCAAATATGAACTGTGTGATCCTTCAAGTAACAATGAATAAACTATCTTAAATAACAATTAGAATGTGAATAATGAACTGATGAGTGTGATTAGCAAAATTATTCTTAAAGCCTTATAAACTGTTGAAAACCTAAACAATACCCCAAACCCCCTTAACAACAATGGCTATCAAATGAACTGAGCCCCAACTAGAGAAACCCCAAATGAGAAAAAGGGGGTAATCCCACCCGCAATAGTAAATCGCTTGTAAATCTAACAGAAACTTTAGAACAAAAATACACCAAATTGGACACCAAAGAAAGGCACCAGGCAATAGCTTAAAAGAAAAGAGGGAAAGGAGTACTGCTGAAACAGTGCCTAAACAAGCAAAAGGCGGATAGAGAAAAAACGGAGGACGAAATGCAAGGAGATAAAATGGCGGATATAATTAAGACCCACGTAAGAGGTAAATGAATATAAAGAACTCTAAAGGAATTCAAGCGCCAAAACAGACAAGAAAAAAGAGGATAAAGACAAACTACACCAGGTAATTTATATACAACACAACCTAGCTCCCAACAATCGCCCCTCCTAACTCTATTTTACCCCTGAAACCCGACAAAGTATAGAGAGCTGCAACGTAATTAAAGGACAAGCAAGCACTTGAGCCCCAGAAGCGCCCCGCGCCCCGGCAGAGCGGGAAGCGCCCGCCCGAACCCAGCAGTCCCCTTGCCCAATATGTAAGTAAACCCAAAAGAAAAACGTCAATGCAAAACAGGAAAGCAATGGAATTTTAAAGAAACAGACCCAGGGAAGGGGCAGAGCCACCTTCCCAGCAGCAAACAATTCACGAAGCAGCCAGCCACCGCTCGAGAATTGCACTCGCAGAGCTTCCAGTCAGCGGAGCTTCCCTAATCAGTGCCTGAAAAGGAAAGCGGGCGAACTGCGGGGAAGCGCTTTCTTAAATACCTGCACTTCCCCGCCCCTTCAACTGAAAAAACTTTTAAACGCCCGCCTCGCGCCATCCAGTCTGGCGGGCAAAAGTCAGCGCGCCAATTCCAGGCCGTTTTAACGGCCGTCAGGCGGCTGGAACCGTTGGTTAAAATCCTATTGCTTAGCAAAGCAAATCACATTAGAGTAACACCTCTATAAGTTCCATTGAATCAAATGTGCCTGTTCTGTGACTAGAATGGACCTTATGTAGAAGGTGACTCACAAAATCCCCATTGATTCAATGGGCTTACTTTACTGTGATTCACAATACTATGCAATAGGATGTTGGCTATTAGTACATCTATTGTTCTGGATGCTGTGGCTTGAATCCAGGCATCTGCACACAGAAATCCATTTCTCTTCTCCCGACTTATGTTTAACCACATAAGGACTTGAAGGTCTTGAATCTTCCTCAAGTCAAAGAACCACTTTAATAAATGGGTTGAAGCTCCAGATATTATACTGATGCTCTTAAGAGTGTATTCACAAGCTCAAAAAAAAAAAAAAAAAAAGCTGGTTTAGGTACAAATGGAAGGATTCCAGGCTGAAGCTGCTGTGTGAAAGACACAGTGCAGAGAAGTGGAGCTTCACTTTCATTAAAAAAAACAAAACCACTGTGAGATCAGCAGAAAGAGGCTGTTGACTTCACACAGACAGAATATCCGTTAGCTCTATTTGCAAGTGTAGGTTACAAAAATAAAGAAAGTGCAAACTGGTTTTTCTGTGCCCAAAGAAAGGACTGGTGGATGTATAGGCCAGGTTCAAATGTGACAAAACTGAACCAAACTAGAAGCAAAATAAAAAGAAAGCCCGTGGAAGTTCAGAAGCTTTAGCTGGTGGTGGTGCTCATGTTCCATGACATTCAAAAAGAGTTAAAGGATTTGATCGAAATTAGGACACAAATACGAGAGACCAATCTATGCAACCACACAGGAAGCAGGTGTCTGAGAAATCCTTTACCTTTCCTGGACAAGCTGTTTTAAAATTTAAAACACTTAACATTCAATGATCTTAAATTCTCTTGTGTGATTCCTCAAATACCCTGTTTTCTTATGATTGCTTTATTGCTATGATTTTAGCCACAGCAGAATTCACAGTGTTACATAAAACACAGAATCACAGAATCATAGAATAATGAAGCTGGGAGGGACATATAAGGCCATCAAGTTCAACCCCCTGCTCAATGGAGGAAGAAAAACAAAGGATACCTGCCAGGTGGTTGTCTACGTTTCTCTTGAATGCCTCCAGTGTTGGACCACTGACTACCTCTCAAGGTCGTTGGTTCCATTGCCATACTGCTTTAACAGTTAAGAGGTTTTTCCTGATATTCAACCTAAATCTGGCTTCCTGCAGCTTGAGCCCATTATTATGTGATGTGCCCTCTGGGATGATGGAGAAGAGATCCTGCCCCTCCGTATGACTGCCTTTCAAGTACCTGGGAAGTGCTATCCTATCTCCCCTCAGTCTTCCTTTCTCCAAGCTAAACATACTCAGTTCTTTCCATCTTTCCTCCTAGGGCTTGCTTTCCAGTCTCCTCCTCATCATCATGGGTACTCATTTCACCGACCTCAGAAGGATGGAAGACTGAGTCACACCTTGAGTTGGCTGTCAGATTTGTTAGTATCGCACACTGACTGTGAGTAGAGTTTTTGCTGTAATATTATAGTTTAACCACTGCTCCACGAGGTAGTGTAAATGAAGCTGGTGCTTGGATAAATGAAGGAAATAAGTCAATAAAAATCTGTCCGTGGTTCAATGAATCAATTATTTGGAAAGGAAGGTTCCAGATTAGCCCACTCCTTTTTGCCTTAGGTTTCCACATGGTCCATGCATTGTTATAGAAAGGGTTCTGCTTTTGGATCTAGTGTGAGAAAACCTGCAGACCTAATGAAGCAGAATTCATTCTGCAACTTTGGACCTTCGAGTCTGCACTCCTGTTGAGAAGGGAGATTGCTTTATAAAAAACAGCTGACAAATTCTCTCTTGTACTATATGCAAATTACAACGGCCTGCATAATTCTGCGTCACTTCATCCAAGCGGTATTTGTAAGGCCAGTCTCCAGGCCCCTTCTATAAAAGGGAAGTAGTCAAGCTACTGCTTCAGAATATCTCCTGAAATGTCAGGGAAAATGGCTCCGTGGCTCTGTGTGATGCTTATTGTGGCAGTGTGGGAAGGTATTTCGGTTGTTCTGTCTTTCAAAATTGAAGCATAGATTTTATTGTGTGCTGAATAACTGCATGAGGATTCTAATTGTCAAGCTGATTAATATCGCTAGAGACATTCAAGAGAAAATTGGACAAGCATCTGTCAGATCTGCTTTGATTTGCGATTCCTCCACCTAGCTGGGGGTTGGACTCGATGGCCTTATAGGTCCATTCCAACTCCATTATTCTATGATTCTATGATTATCTGGTGTGAAAAGAAATGTGTTGTTGAGGTAACGTGGCCCTTCATCACCACTTCGGTTTCTATTTTTAATTTCTCCTTGCCAGGAATCCATTCGCAGAGCGTCGTTCTGACCCAAGGAGGTTCAGAACTCAAGAAACCAGGAGAATCAGTGAGGCTGAAATGTGCCACCAGTGGATTTGTCCTGAATGATTATTATACAGCTTGGATCAGGCAGAAACCAGGAGAGGGACTCCAGTGGTTAGTGTGGTACTGGAAAGCTTCAGCAACCAATTACTATTTACCAGCCATCCAAAATCGCTTCACGGCTTCAAAGGACAGCTCCAATTTTTATCTGCAAATGAATAATCTGACTCCAGAGGACACAGCCGTGTATTACTGTGCAAGACACACAGTGAAAGAAAAGCTGTTAGATTTCCTACACAAACCACTGTGACAAGTGACTCAGGAAGACATGTCTGGGCCGCGAAGCCGAAGCCACACTGTTGTCAGAAATGAGGAACTTATATTCTTTCAAAGAATAGTACTAAATTTTAAAGGAAGATGCAGCTTTCCTTCCTGCTCAGTCTCACATTGGAGAAACAGCTTCTTCAGCACAGTCAAGGCACCTGAAAAACAGATGGCTCTCTCGAGTGACAAGGAGTTGCTTTCACATTCCCAAGACTTGGCCTGGCTTGCTAAACTGTAAGATATTTCTGCTTATGTCTACACTCTTCCCTCACAAGAACACTCTTCCCTTCCATAGGGAATTGTTATAATGTACTATTATAATGACAGAAATAAGAGTAGTCCATAGTATTGTTATAATGATGGAAACAAGAGTTTTAAAAGTATGCAACTGATCTATAACGTGATTAGACAAGCCCATGTTTTCTGATCGGTGCATAAGAAAGTAAAAAATCCACAAGCAAAAATTCCATTGTTTTTTTTACATAGGCAGAAGGCAAATGGCTCTAATATATAAATGTTTTCAAAAAGCTCTGGGGAATCAATTAAGTCAAATAAATATCAATTGGTTACAAATAAAAATCAATTGGTTACAGTTACATAGTCCATGCATTGTTACATAAAGGGTTCTGGTTTTGGATCTAGTGTGAGAAATCCTGCAGACCTAATGAACCAGAATTCATTCTGCGACTTTGGAACTTCTTGTCTGCACTCCTGTTGAGAAGGGAGATTGCTTTATAAAAAACAGCCTAAGCCACACTGTTGTCAGAAATTAGGAACCTACACTCTTTCTAGGATCGGTACTAAATTTTAAAGGAAGATGCAGGTTCTGAGGAAACAGCTTCTTAAGCACAGCACAGCAAAGTGCATGAAAAACAAGAGAAGGCTTTCTTGTGTGACAAGGGTTTGATTTCACTTCATGCCCAAGAACAAAGCCCAAGACCTCCTTCCTTCCATAGTATTGCTATAATGATGGGAAAAAAGGGTTAAAAATGATGGAACTGATCTATAACATGATTAGAAAAGCACACATGTTCTGATTTATGCAGGACAAAGTCAAAAATCCATAAGCACAAATCCCACTGCTTTTTTTACACAGGCAGAAGGCAAATGGCTCTAATACATGAATGTCTTCAAAAAGCTCTGGGGAATCAATGATGTCAAATATAAATCATTTGGTTACTCTGTCTTTAAAAGAGCAATTATTTCCTTTGTGCTTTGATCCTCTTTGACTTCCCTTCCAAGGCACCCATCAGTTCCTGACAATGAAAGGGATAATATAGGAGCATTGGGTGCCACAGGACAGAAGTAGGAGAGGTGAAATTTTCAAAACCTCAGCTTAGCTACTGACATCATTAGCTTTATACAGCTTAAAGGAACAGGATTGCAGCTAATTTCTTTAAAATTTAACTTGTACTAGTAGCTGTTTCTAAAACTCTTTCCCAAAACATGCACGAGCAGAAGAGCTGGAAAATGGGCAATTTATTTAATACTTTCTTTTTATAAGTTGTTCTCTGCTGTTCAGTTCAGGTCTCATCACAATGATGTAGCATTTAGGGGCAAAAATGCAGCCCAGAAGTCCAGCACTGGAGAACAAGATGGAGAAGATCTCCACGACCACCATGTTTTTCCCTCTGGTGCTCAGGTAGGTTGGAACAAAAGAGACCCACACACTGCAAAACACCAACATGCTGAAGGTTATAAAGTTGCATTCATTGAAACAGGCAATTTACAGGCAAGGAATACCATGATGAAGCTGGCCAGGGCCAGAAGCCCCATGAAGCTCAAGGACACAGTAAAACAAAGTGAGAGAACTCTGAAAATTCTCAGTCATCCAGGTGTGGTTATCTGGAGCTGAGTCATGGCAACTGGACTTCTTTCTTGTTAGGTTGAAACATTTCGCTACTCATACAAGTAGCTTCTTGAGTCTGATATATCCCTGATATATCCTCCTTGTTGATTTCATTTCCCCCTGGTCTGAATAGGCTCGTTAGAAGGACAAAGGACTGGGGGTGAGGGAAGTGGGATTATCCCTCACCCCAAGTCCTTTGTCCTTCTAATGAGCCTATTCAACCAGGATTAAGTGAAACCAACGTGGAGGATATATCAGGCATCTCCTACCAACTCTCCTCAGACTGAAGAAGCTACTTGGATGAGTAGCGAAACATTTCAACCTAAGAAGAAAGAAATCCACTTGTCATGACTCAACTTCCAGAGAGTGACAGACCCTTCACTGGATTGCACAACAATTTGCTCTGTTAGTGTGTGCATATCTAAATCAGGGAATGGGGGAGTGGATACCAACCATGAAGTACAAAGACTTGCTTGGAGAATGGAGACCAGGAGGACAATGGAGTGGACCTGTCTCTTCCCCACCCATGTTGTCAGCCTAGATCTTGGTTTGGTGGCCCTAAAGGCAAGAGAAACAATGCTGGTGTTTGCTAACACATATGAAACGGCTACTGAGAAGATAACGTCAAAGGTTGGTGGATGGAGGAGGAAGTTTACTGTGAGTAGGGAAAAGGATATGGAAATAGAGGCTAAACCAGTGCCTAGAGGTTCTTCAAAAGACAGAAAATGTCTCCTTTTGGAAATACAATCATTTTTGTTCTTGTTTGGAAATCGATCTTCTGGGCCTGGGGAACAGTCACTCATGGCTGAAAAACAGGAATTTAATCCCTATTCAGTGCATGTCCCTCTGAAACAACATCCACTGTGTGCTGGCAAACATAGATTCAAATCTAGTAAAGAGTAGCAATGATATTAGGTCCTTCAGATCACTAAGGATTTGGTCATTCAGCTCCTACATAGGTTCTATGGATTCAAGGTGCCTATTCCAATTATGACTTACTTCTGGATTTAGGCTAATTGCACTTGAGGCCATTAATTGTTAATGGAGTTCAGGAATGCTTGCAGCTTAATTTAAACCTGGATTATATAATAATAATAACAATATCATCATCATCATCTTTGAACTACAGAGCTGGAAAGGACCCATAACTCTGTCTCCACATCTGTTCACAGACCAGGGATTCTCTTTTTTTGGGAGCTGAATCTCGTATGACATCAGGGAAAAGTAACAACTTACCTATCCCAGAGGAAACTGAGATTCCCAAACTGAGGTGTCCAGTATTCCTCTCTAAGCTCTTGAGAAAAGGTATAGTGAGCACTAAATGACAGTTGTTGCTATACCCTCTTTGCTCAAGATGAGGATCAATTCTACCATTGTTCAAGAAGGGGACAAAAATTAGCCAGAGTCCTTTGGATACCTCCAACCCTTGAAGGATATCCTGCTGCCCATAAATTTTCTCCACCCTTACATTTACAATCTAATTTGCTCCTTACTAGGAATCAAAAAGTGAGCCATTGTAAGTTGAACTTTGTTTTATGTTCTGTATTAAGATGGAGTTTGAGTTCCTGCTACTTGTCAACTCTCAGTTCCATCATTGTTCTGCCTCATTCCATGGTCCTCCCAGCATTGTCCACCAGTGAACAGAAGTCAGCTGAGTTTGGCTTAGAGTGTGTTGGTACCCTTTTGCTTCGTACAGAGTACAGTTGCCACTGCCTTGACTGCTTCATCTCCTGCAGTTTGTAAGAATTTTAGAAGTCCAAAAAGAAGAAGAAGAAGTGAAGTCAGAAAACTTCCGTAGCTTGGATCATTCATGGGCAACATTGTCATGGTCATAAAAGCAGGGGCCTCTAAGCATTCTGTTGTAAAATTGGAGATCTACTGTACAGATTATGCCTCTAATATAAAGGCATAATGCAATATATGAACAGTCTTCACACTGAAAGATGAAGCAATGGTTGTAACCAATAATGTTATTCCACTTTTTAATTCATCATGCACATTGCATATTCAGTGGCTTCCCAATAGAGAAGGCAGAGAAGGCAAGTATGGGGAGGACCTAAGGGAGGGACCAGAAGGACAGTTTTGGTCCTCTGTCTTTCTTGGGTGCAATCCATTCTTTATCAGTCATTAGGCTGCAGCTGGCATTGCTTTATACATCAATAGAATTTGTGGCATTATGTAAATGTTGGTGTTTTATAATTCTTTAAAGGGAGAATCTTTGTAGAACACTTGCAGCCTTCCAGAGAGTTTGCCTCCTTTCCATTCCCTAAAAGTTGTTGCAAACAGTCTCTCAACTATGGAGCTGAGGCTTTTGATCGGTTTCCTAACAATCTTTCCTGCCTGTAAGGAATAATACAGTTGTCCCTTATGAACGGAATCAAATTTTTTTGTATCCCATTTCTTCTTCTAAACCTTTCTCTTTTCATATATGCTTTTTCTATGCATCCAGATGTTTCCCCCAAGGTTACCATCACAGAGTCTGGTGGTGGTCCGAAGAAGCCAGGAGAGACCCTACATCTGACTTGTACAGTCACCGGATATTCTCTAACAGATTCAAACTATGCAACAATTTGGCTCCGTCAGCCCTTTGAAAAAGGACTGGAGTGGACTGGAATTATCTGGAATCAGGGAGTCACTGCTTATAACAGTGTTCTCAAAAATCGAGCCACCATCACCAGAGACACCTCCAAAAGCCAAGTGTTCCTTCAACTTTCTGCTCTGAAGCCTGAAGACAGTGCCATGTATTACTGTGTAAGACATCAACACACTGAGGCAACTCTTTACTGAGGCCGCACAAAAACTATTCTTCCTGAAAGAGGATATGAATCATTCTGTGTGCTTGCAGGCAATATGTCAAAACTGACATTGCTTGGAGTTGGGGGGGGGGGGGTCTATTTTCTCAGCTACAGATATGAACAGTTGATGGTGAACCACCTCATAATCAACATCACCATTAAGAAGAATGAGAACATTTACTCCCATAAAAGATTTTGGATATCATGAAAAGTCAGCAAAAATGGAGAGATTTGGTTTGGGTATCTTCTAATTCTAATGGCAGGAAGGCGAGTGGTACCTCTGAAATTTCCTGTCCAATAAGCAGAATAATATGGACTCCTTTGGGTGCGATGCCCTTGGGGGTGTGTGTGGAGGGGAGAGGGTCATTTGCTACCCTGCCTTTTATAAAAAGCTGGATAAAAGCCAAGACTAGCCATGTTGGGAATTCCTCCTATAAAAAGATAAAAACTGCTAATCACAGAAATACAAAGGGCAAAGTAGCAGGCTGGATAGCTCACTGACATGGATTCTTGGCTGCCTAGCCAGAAGTTGGGAGTCTGATTCTCTATCGTGTGTCTCAGGAGAAAAGCCAGCCTATGTAGCACCCAGAGGAGAAAGGACTGGTAAACCACATCTACTAATGGTAGTACCAGACTTGCTCTCTCTGTGTGTGTCTTTGTGTGTGTGTGTGTGTGTGGAGTCTGTGTATGTGCATTAGAAGAGAGGAAGGAAGAGATTATGTTTTTCAAAAAGTTGAAATTCTGCACCAGAATAAGAATGCTGACCCAAACTCCAGAAGGAGAAAAGATCTGGTTGAAAGGATATGTCGACTTCCCAACAGAATGCAAGTCATTTGTCAAGCTCCTTTGTGATGCTGTATAAATAAAACCAGTGTTCAGAGAAATGAAGGAAGTAAGTCTATAAAAATCAATTGATCAATTAATAAATTGATTGGGAAGAAAAGTTTCAAATTAACCCACTCCTTTTTGTCATTGTTTTCTACATAGTCCGTGCATTCTTACAGAAAGAGGTGTTTTGTTTATGAACCACAGTCCATACAGTTCTTTCGAAACTTGTGGTTCATACTCCTCTTAAGAAGGGAGATTGCTTTATAAAAAAAACAGCTCACAAATTCTTTCTCAGACTATATGCAAATTACAACTGCCTGTATAATTCTGCGTCACTTCATCCAAGCGGTATTTAGAAGGCCAATCTTCAAGACCCTTCTATAAAACGGAAGCAGTCTGGCTAATGCTTCAGAATATCTCCTGAAATGTCAGGGAAAATGGCTCCGTGGCTCTGTGTGATGCTTATTGTGGCAGTGTGGGAAGGTATTTCGGTTGTTCTACTTTTGTCTTTCAAAATTGAAGCATAGTTTTTATTGTGTGCTGAATAATTGCATGAGGATTCTGATTGTAAAGCTGATTAATATCGCTAGAGACATTCAAGAGAAAATTGGACAAGCATCTGTCAGATCTGCTTTGATTTGCGATTCCTCCACCTAGCTAGGGGTTGGACTCGATGGCCTTATAGGTCCATTCCAACTCCATTATTCTATGATTCTATGATTATCTGGTGTGAAAAGAAATGTGTTGTTGAGGTAACGTGGCCCTTCATCACCACTTCGGTTTCTATTTTTAATTTCTCCTTGCCAGGAATCCATTCGCAGAGCGTCGTTCTGACCCAAGGAGGTTCAGAACCCAAGAAACCAGGAGAATCAGTGAGGCTGAAATGTGCCACCAGTGGATTTGTCCTGAATGATTATAATACAGCTTGGATCAGGCAGAAACCAGGAGAGGGACTCCAATGGTTAGTGTGGTACTGGAAAGCTTCAGCAACCAATTACTATTTACCAGCCATCCAAAATCGCTTCACGGCTTCAAAGGACAGCTCCAATTTTTATCTGCAAATGAATAATCTGACTCCAGAGGACACAGCCGTGTATTACTGTGCAAGACACACAGTGAAAGAAAAGCTGTTAGAGTTCCTACACAAACCACTGTGACAAGTGACTCAGGAAGACATGTCTGGGCCGCGAAGCCGAAGCCACACTGTTGTCAGAAATGAGGAACTTATATTCTTTCAAAGAATAGTACTAAATTTTAAAGGAAGATGCAGCTTTCCTTCCTGCTCAGTCTCACATTGGAGAAACAGCTTCTTCAGCACAGCAAAGTGCATGAAAAACAAGAGAAAGCTCTCTTGTGAGACAAGGGTTTGATTTCACAGGCCCAAGACTTCATGCCCAAGAACAAAGCCCAAGACCTCCTTCCTTCCATAGTACTGCTATAATGACAGAAAAAAAGGGTTTAAAAATGATGGAACTGATTATAACATGATTAGAAAAGCACACATGTTCTGATTTATGCAGAACAAGTTTAAAAATCCATAAGCCCAAATCCCATTGCTTTTTTTACACAGGTGGAAGGCAAATGGCTCTAATACATGAATGTCTCCAAAAGGCTCTGGGGAATCAATGATGTCAAATATAAATCATTTGGTTACTCTGTCTTTAAAAGAGCCATTCTTTCATTTGTGGTTTGATCCTCTTTGACTTACACCTTCCCTTCCAAGGCATCCATCAGTTCCTGACAATGAAAGGGATAGAATCATAGAATCACAGAAAAGTGAAGTTGGAAGGGGCCTACAAGGCCATCAAGTCCAGCTCAATGCATATATCGATAACAATGGATAACACAGTGGATAACACAGCAGTCTTGGATGCCACAGGACAGAAGTAGGAAAGGTGAAATTAGCAAAACATCAGCTTATCTGATGACATCATTAGCCTTATACAGCTTAAAGGAACAGGATTGCAGCTAATTTCATTAAAATTTAAATTTGTACTAGTAGCTGTTTCTAAAACTCTTTCCCATTGGAAAATGGGCAATTTATTTAATACTTTCTTTTTATAAGTTGTTCTCTGCTGTTCAGTTCAGGTCTCATCACAATGATGTAGCATTTAGGGGCAAAAATGCAGCCCAGAAGTCCAGCACTGGAGAACAAGATGGAGAAGATCTCCACAGCCACCATGTTTTTCCCTCTGGTGCTCAGGTAGGTTGGAACAAAAGAGACCCACAAACTGCAAAACACCAGCATGCTGAAGGTTATAAACTTGGCTTCATTAAAGCTGTCAGGCAATTTACGGGCAAGGAATGCCATGATGAAGCTGGCCAGGGCCAACAGCCCCATGTAGCCCAGGACACAGTAAAACAGAATGACAGACCCTTCATTGCATTCCAGAATTATTTCCTCTGTTAGTGTGTGCATATCTAAATCAGGGAAGGGGGGAGTGGATGCCAGCCATGAAATGCAAAGACTTGCTTGGAGAATGGAGAGCAGGAGGACGATGGAGTGGACCTGTCTCTTCCCCACCCATGTTGTCAACCTAGATCCTGGTTTGGTGGCCCTAAAGGCAAGAGAAACAATGCTGGTCTTTGCCAAAACACATGAAACAGCTACAGAGAAGATGACGCCAAAGGTTGGTTGACGGAAGAGGCAGGTCGCTGTTCCTGGACGTCCAATGAAGAGCAAAGAGGAGAGGAAGCAGAGCAGGAGAGAGACCAGGAGAGCATAGGTGAGCTCCCGATTGTTGGCCTTGACTATGGGGGTCTCTCTGTGCTTGACAAAAAGAATGAGGACTGAGACTGTGAGTAGGGAAAAGGATACGGAAATCGAGGCTAAACCAGTGCCTAGAGCTTCTTCAAAAGACAGAAAATGTCTTCTTTTGGGGATACAACCATTTTTGTTCTTGTTTGGAAATCGATCTTCTGGGCATGGGGAACAGTCACTCATGTCTGAAAAACAGTAATTTAATCCCTATTCAGTGCATGTCCATCTGAAACAACATCCACCATACGTTGGCAAACCTAGATTGAAATCCAGTACAGAGTAGCAATGATGGTAGGTCCATCAGATCACTAAGGATTCAGTCACTCAGCTCCTACATAAGTTCTATTGATTCAATGAGCCTATTCTAGTTGTGACTTACTCCTGGATTTCAACCACTGAGTACAACGTTACATACCCATCTCGTTTGCAATCTTGCCTTCAGGGCATGGAGTGCAATCATAGCAGCAAAATTTCTCTCCTTCTTTCATTTTCTTCTGTCTTCCAGGGTAACAGTATGGATTGCACACAGAAATAGGAACCACCTGTGTGGAAGATATGTAACATGGATGGAAACATTACTTTTCAATATGTATTTTATTCAGAAAATTGATGGTGTGTGTTTCTATACCAGTTCATAAAAAATGAAGGTATGGACATTCTATTTCTTTCTTATTCTAATGGATAATGTAACTCCTATGACATATTAGGTCTGTGTAAAAGGATTGGACTAGAAAAGAGCAGGGCTATGAGCACAAGATTTGAATCAAAAAGAGCAGGAGAGCTGAAGTGGCTGGAACTGCTGTTGCTTCTTGGACTGCTGAAGTTCTTGCCAATTTCATTTAATTCCTCTATGTTTGTGTTGAAGAGGTGAAACTACATAGTGACATCATTAATTGCATATAATTGTATTGATATTTTATTTTAGGGCTTTGAAGATGCTCTTGTGTTATATATATCCAAACCAGTTGAGGGAGATATTTTGGATTTTTGTCTGACTTTGAAATCAACAGGACACGTGAACTTTGCAAATTCTATAAGCAACTACCGTATTGGTGCTGTTGCCAAGGCCTTGAGTGCACAATTTGTAGCATTTTGTTGTTTTAAATTGTTCGTGTTTTCTGTTAAATAAATGCAAATAAGAAGAATTTGCATTTTGTGAATTGTGTTTGCAAGATTCAAATAGAACATACAAGTGTTACAATAACCAATATTGCCTATCGCTCATGAAATAAATAATAACCTAAAAATAATTTTAGAAAAACAGAGCTGGAAGGGGCCCTATGGATCATGGGGCCCAGTCCAGGTCAAGGGGGTACAGTGAGGAATCGAACTCCCAACCTCTGGCTGCCTAAAGCACTGATCTATCAAGCAATTATGTTCCTGACAAACCATTTCTTTGCATCCTTCAATAATATGTGAATTCAGTTAGCATGGCAACGTTTCAGGCTGTTAAACCTGGCTTCAACAAAGAGAGTTTCTGTTTTGTTTTTAAAAACTGGAGCAACAAGTGGGCTTCAAACCATTTTGATCTTTGATATCAGCTTCACTATCAGATCTTTTTGCTTAACCCAATTAAAATATTTGAGCCTCAAAGGGTACATTAAGGAGCATGTTTTCATGTTCTGAATTATAGCAACACTCACCGAATAGAAGATTTTTATAGGAAGTGATTAATTTATAAGATGCCATGATAATATATTTTAATTGCTATCTTTGCCCCACTGACAAAAGGATGCCATATAAAGCGTGTGAGCACAAACTTTTTTTTTTAAAAAAAGAGCACTCAAAATGTGTACATTCTGATACATTTGCAGATAAGACCCAGAATAATTTTCTGCTCAGCGAAGGTAACAAACTGGTAGTGAAGTAGAAGTAATGAATATTTGGATCATCCATTAATTTACCATTTTCAAGCAATGCAGGGTGACTTTGAATCAAGAATGGGGAGTTCTGACTCGTGACTCGCTCTAGAGTCCAACTCAAGTTGCACTGGAGACATGACTCGGACTCGATTTGGGGGTTTCTGGAGGTACTCAGGATTTGGCTTGTGACTTAAACCCATTTGTCAAGTCCCTATGGGGACTGTTCCAGGAGCCGGGCTGCTGTCTCCACCCATGCATACACTGCATGCTCAGAGACTACGGGCCAGCTCCAGGTAGGGAAGTTGGATTTCTGTCTCTGTACATGTGCCTATCAGCTGGTCTGTGCATACGCAGTCCGCGTTCCCAGTCCCGAGCCTTAAGAGAGGCAGTGCCAAAGACTCAGTGACTCAGACTTGGGTCTTGGGACTTGGGACTCAACTCCTTTTTGCCAACTACAGTGGATGCCGTTCTGTCCCTTCAGCGCTGCCTGGGGTCTGCATTGCAATGGATGCAGGAAAATGGGCTGAGGCTGAACCCGGACAAGACGGAGGTCCTGAGGGTCGGGGGGCCTACCATCAGCGGTTTGGGAAACTCCCTCTCTTTTTTGGGGGGGGTGACTCTCACTGCGAAGAGTGAGGTGTGCAGCTTGGGGGTTTAGGGCCTCGCTACCTGACGGAACGCCTTCTCCCACCTAGATCTACCCGTATCACCCGATCTAGCCAGGAGGTGAGGCTGAGGAGCCTAACACCGAGGGAGGCCCGGAAGGAAAAAACAAGAAACTGGGCCTTCTCAGCAGTGGCTCCTCGTCTTTGGAACAGCCTCCCTCCTGAGATTCGCATGGCCCTGTCGCTGGGCATCTTTAAATGCCAACTGAAAACCTGGCTGTTTAAGCAAGCCTTCCCTCCACCCACCGTCTGAATTTTTGTTATTTTGTGTTTTCTCCCATCTTGGATCATTGTTTATTTAGTAATATATTGTTATGATTTTAAATTGTTAAATTGTTAGATGATATGTTGTTACCCGCCCAGAGTAGTCTATATGACTAGATGGGCGGGCTATAAATGTAATAAATAAATTAAATAAATAAATAAATACTCAGACTTGGGACGTGGCTTGCAAGATTCGCACTTGGACTTGGGACTCAGTCCTGAAGACTTGCCAAAATTCCCGCTTTGAATATATTAGCAGGGGCAACTTGTGACCTTAGCCAGGGAGTGACTCACATCGAGAATTCGAAATGAGCCAGCCATCATGGACTGTCAATGGTACCAATCTTCCAAAGTTTGATGACCCATCTCAAGGTCAGCTTAGTTATATTCATACCTGGTTAAAATATGCTTGCCATACAATCCTGTCTTCATCAATGGTGAAATCTTGTCCTTCGTGGCTATTTGGATCCAGCTTTCCAATTTCCACTTTCCGGAAGGAATTATTGGGAAAAGTGACCAAGTTCATTATGTCAAATCCACCTTCTATTTCCCCATTCTCTTTGAATGAGACCGTTTCTCCAGCTGAGTTGTTAAATGAAAGCCCTTGAAGAAATGGGTGGAGCTTATTGAAAGAGAGAGAAGACACAGAGATGTCAGGATGATATTCATCTTCCTATTATATCCAGAAATGTAGAACTGAGGATATATGATGAGTTTCCTTTTACTTTCCAAGCCAGTCTTTCAGAATGTGAATGCAAACTGTTGTGCAGTTAGACATTCATAGCTTCTCAGATTTACTTCATGCAGTGTAGCTCGTCAAACAACATACAAAATGTGCATATTTGAAAAACATGTCATGCAGTTAATGCATGGATTATAAATCCACACCTGAGAAGGTGGAGCAGTCTAGCTCCCCTTTTCTGCCTTCATTTTTATCAACTGTTGTACTTCGAGGGTGGGGAAAAAAGGAAGATAAGCATTAGTTATACATTCAAGAACTCTACATGCGATATAGAATCCTGGAAACCTGGGCTTTCAAAACAAACAGAGGACCTTCTGAAGATAAGAGCAGTGAGCTCTTTCCTTCAAAATAAGTAAGAAAAAACTAAGTATTATGCCATCTTTAAAACCCAGGACACATTTCAATGTGTATTGTGCATTACAATCTTCCCCAGAAATTCTCAACTAAAATAAGTGTCAAATACTTTCTTTCTTTCTTTCTTTCTTTCTTTCTTTTGTTTTCTCCCCTCCTTCCCTCCTTCCCTCCTTCCTTTCTTCTTTCCTTTTTGCTGAAATAGACTAACTCAGCAACTGATTTGCAGATTCCACATTTGCAAAAGCAAGAGCATTGGTACAGTGCACAAAAGTTACTTCCCCTCCTGCCCCAACAATTTGTTCTAAGACATTGGAAAGTGTCATGCAAAATGCTCATATGAGATACACGTATGTTATTCATTCATTCATTCATTCGTTCGTTCCATTTGTACCCTCTCCATTTAGTGCCCAAGAATTACTCTGGGCAGCTAACAGCAATTAGAAACACAACTACCCACCTCAGCCCACAAAAGCAAAAATAATGAGATCCAGACCAAAACAGTAATAATAACTCCAAATTTAAAATAAACCTAGAAGGAATGGCTAATAAGGATCAATATTGACAAGGATGTCAAAGGGGTAAAATGTTTCTGAAGGCCTCTTCAAACTATTTCATTTTTATTCATTTTCTAAAGGCCAGAAGGGAGAGATCCTGCCATATATCCATGGGCAATGCATTCCAAAGTCTTGTAGCCATGAATGAGAAATGGTCTGTGCATATAGGTATATGTACATGTACACACATTTACAGTATAAATATTATACAGTGGTGCCTCGACTTACGACCATAATCCGTTCCAGAAGATGGGCATAACTCGAAGTGGTCATAAGTCGAAGCACCATTTCCCATAGGAATACATTGAAACCCCATTAATCTGTTCTGGCTGGAAAAAGAACAATTTTTTTTAAAAAAAACACCACCACACAGCAAGCCCCATGTGAATGTGATGGGGCTGAAAGAAAAAAAAAAACACCAAAAATAAACAGCACAGCCAGCCCCATCGGAATGCGATGGGGCCGAGAACAAAAATAAAACAAACAAAACAACAACAAAAAAACAAAACCACAGAGCAAGCCCCATCGGAACGTGATGGGGCTGAAAAACCCCCCACACCAAACACACCAAAAAACATCACAGCACAGAAACATAACTCCCCCCGGCCCAAACCCACCCTGCAAAACCCTGTAAATGTACTCACCCAGAAGCAGAAAGCAGCACCAGGCAGTCTGAAGCCTCTCTGCAAACGCACACACTCTAACTGTTGGGGCGAAAGAGCTACAAAGAAGCTCTTCGCCAACCAACGGTTAGTACTCTAATTTGAATTCCCTGCCTTTTTTCCCTGCCTCTTTTCTGTTTGCCACTCGAAGCTCCGGCCGCAAGTCAAAGCAAAATTTTGTGGCCGGAGCTGGTCGCAACTCGAAATGGTTGTATATCGGGACGGTCGTAGAGGCACCACTGTAATTGAGAAAATGAGAACCTGAGCAAAATTGTTCTAGATATACCATAAAATGTTATCAGTGTCCACTATGGGTGTGCAAGTGTTCATACTTGATATAAATATATTTATGGAAACAAGATCTCTCTCCCTGGGTGCTATCTGAGTTCCTGAAGTTGATTACCATCATGGCATAACACCTCTTAATAGAAATAAGATGGAGAGGAGTAATTACCTGCCAAGGCTGTACTAACTTAAGGTCAAGACCTCTCCCTTTCTTTTTTGCTCTTTGATGGCTCTTCAGTGAGGACATGGCATGCAAAGCATGAGCCAAAGCATAGACAGCATTATAGACACTGTAGCTGTGACCAGTCATGAACATTTCAAAAAGATCTGCAGGAAGGCTCTCCAGCCTTTCTTCTCCTGTGCATGTTCCATCATGCCTCTCCAACATGCTAGAATCTGGAAGGACACAGTTGAATGCTTGCTTCCAGAACACTTTCAGAAAATCATCTGTTTGGATCTTGGAAGGTTTTACAGTCTGAAGGAATTCCCTGAATCTTGGAAGAGCTTTTGAGTGAACTGTGAAAGATAGGGCACCATGGAAGAGCTGGAAACCTGAGTTTCTCTCCACACCTGTTGATACAAAATCAACTTGGGCCATCACAATCCACACCCTCCTAAAGCTGTTCACATTTTCAAACGCTAGTGGAGCTATTATAAATCTCAACCACAAAAGAGTCAAAGATTCTTCATAGACAACCAATACACTAGCTTTATTATCTGCAAAACAGACATATATTTTAAGGAATATCTCATACATTTCAGGAAAGCTTTTTAGATGGGCTTGTCTTATGATCCTGTTTGTGAAGGCTGAACAGAAGCCATTCTGGGAAAGCAGTGGCTCCAAAGCGTTCAAGAAATGTTCGCCACTTTCATCATCCACAGCAAGGAGTCCAACCCATTTCCATCCGAAATACCGAAGTAACTGAATGATCCCCACATACTGATGATCTTCATTTGGAACCATGCGATAAAAAGAAAGCCTTTGAGTTGTTTGAATCCTGTCTGAGACAAAGGAGCCATATGTGAGCTGAAAGAGAATATATGGACATTGCATACATATGTTAGGAGATGCATCTACATGGATGTCTTAGTTTCTGCAATACAGCTTTCAAACCAGGAAAGGATTCTTCCTTGAGTTAATCAAGGACTTTTCTAGGGTCAAGGAGATGGCAGTAGAATTGCCAGCAACTTTTCAAACATGCTGCTCCTGTCTCTTCCATCATGCAATCACTCATTCACAGAACCTACCTGTGGAATTTTGTAGAGACCTAAGATTTCTGCCATACAGAAGGAGGTGTCATACCCAAATCCACCAATGATGCCTATCATGTTTTTCTGGATGTTGCACTTGTAGTTGGGGACAAATTTGGGTGATTGAAATAGGAGGTTTAGTGTGTTTCGGTAGGTCATCCTCAGATCATAATAGCTGTCATAGATGTGGAATCCCAGTGTGACATTGGGCAAGATCCCAGGATTCTTATTTATCTCTTTCACAGCAAAACCCAAGGCTAGGACATGCTGGTAGAACTTTAGCACCACACTGTGAATAGAATTGTTATAGTTTAATCTGGAAAGCGTGGAACGGTTAGGCCAGAATTTCAATCATTCCTCTCTCTGACTGTTTTAAAATGAAGAGTCATTTATTTGTTCCACATGTTTCTACTCTAATAAACATTCAGTTTGAAACATAATTCGCACTGCATTTGATTATTGGCCTACATTGATACATGGAGCATAGCAGCCTTGACACACTCCCTCCTCTGCTATCTTTTCTGGGATCAGATTGGCTTAGACATATCTGATGACTGCCACATCTTGATGGCCTCTCTCTCTTTCTTAATTTCCTGTCTTGATCTGTTTTCATTGTGGCTGCCAGCATGGGAAGCCTTTATGCTTTCACACATTTGCACTGCATTTGAAGTTTCAAGCAAATTTATGCCAGGGGAGAAAGCAAAACCTATGGACAGAAACAAAATTATAGACAACCCTCAATTAACACTAAAAGCATGTGAGTGCAGGAGAACATGTTGAGATGTTTAAGAAATCAGACTTCTATTGGGTCCCATGCCCAAGTCATGAAAACTAATTCTGGAATGAAGGGATCAATTTCCATTACCCTAGAAGGCGAAAGGAGTTCTTTTTACATTTTCACACTATTTTCAAATATTTGAAAGGCTGTCAATACAGAGGAGGGGCAGGATCTGTTCTTGATCATCCCAGAGTGCAGGATACGCAACAATGGGCTCAAGTTACAGGAAGCCAAATTTTGGTTGAATATCAGAAAAAACTTCCTAACTGTTAGAGCAGTACGGCAATGGAACCAATTGCCTCAGGAGGTGGGGAGCACTCCAGCATTGCAGGCATTCAAGAGAAATTTAGACAACCACCTGGGAGATATTCTTTGATTTGTATTCCTGCACTGAGCAGGGGGTTGGACTGGATGGCCTTATAGGCCCCTTAGAACTTCATGATTCTATCATTCTATGATTGTGTGAAAGGAGCTCTTTTTGTGACATTTTCACACTAATAGCTGTTAAAGATTTTTCTTTGCTAAGCACATGCTAACTAGAATGCCTATTTATGCTTTTCAGTCTCATTCTCTGTTTTGAATAGAAAAGAGATTTTCCCTATACTCTCAGCAGGATGAAGGACATTCTTAAACAAACTGAAGTGGAGGAATGGCCCTCTTTGGGACCAATCCACCATGGATTTCATGATTCTATTACATTATTAATATTTTCTAAGACTCATTAAAATGGATGAAAAGAATAGCGGATAACTTACTGAGGAAAATCATACAACTTTAGCGCAGGATTTCTCTTGAATTTCTCTTCATAGAAAAAATAAAAGATATGTGTTGCAATCCCGCCAATGAGGATGCCACCTGCTTCGTACCATTCATGAGGAACAGGCAGGGGGTCTGCCCAAGGACACCTTGAAGAGGCTACCTGGCATGCAACGGGAAGTGAGAGAAGCAACAAGCTGAAGAATCTCCACATCATAGTGCAAAAGATGATCTGCCAGAAAACTTGAGCCCAGATACATATACAGCTAATGTGTATATGGGATGGCAGCTGGCTTGGCTTATCGATCGGCTTAAGAGAAATGGGTTGACTTTGTCCTGATCATCAGGAGATCTTTCAAAGAATTGTCCGTGTTCCAATTTCCAGTCTTGTTGACGAGACAGGAAGAAGGAGGAAGCTGTCAGAAATGGATGTGACAGAGCCTTCCCTTTCTAGAGCTGGTTCGCCCACTTCTCACTGGCACAGGGGCTTGTTCAAAGCCACTCCAAACCACTTGAGTGTTTACTACCAACTTTAGGACGCCAGCTGAAGTTCCTCCCAAGTGAACCAATTATAATGATCTGGGTAATCATAGTGGGAGATAATGAATCTCTCAGCAGATGTTTTTTTTTTTAAATGTCTTTTTACTATCATGTTATCTTAGATGAACCTGGATTTGAGGATAAGATACCTAACCTTTCCATAAGTTCTAGCTCTTCAGGGACAAAAAAATCTTAGGTCCTTCAAAATTATTTATCTGAGATCAATGTGAAATTTAGGAGAAGAAGCCTAAGTGGCAGTAGTGATAGTAAAACTTTGAGAAGTGTGGAAGAATAGTCATGAATGGGAATTTTCATTGATTGGTTGGTATAATTCATGTCTACAGGGGTTCTGTTCTGTATATACTGAGGATGTATGTGTCACAAAAGGATGACTACTAGATCTTTTGTATCCCAAGAAGAACAATATTAAATAGCAAAGGACCTCACAAGACACATTTAAAAATGCAAAATGAATATACTTTATTACTTATTGTTTACAATTCTAATGAAAGGGGTTTCATGCATTCAACACATTCACACCACATACATACTCACCAAAGAGAGAATAATTCTTTATTTGCATTGTCCAAGTTCCAAAGAAAGCAGTTAGTTCCAAAAGCCTTTTGGTCTCAGCAGACAAATTATGGTTGCCTGGACCCCTCTTTTTATATTCTTTTTTAGGCAGGTTGCTAGCTGGGCATGCGCATTAGATGTTTCTTTGTTTCCCCCCAGATATATGGTCCTTATCACTTATTGTGAAGTATGGAATGCTTAATGTGGTCTTCCATCACTTAGTGGACAGCTGTGGAATCTGCTTGCTCAGGAGGATCCTCGTACCAGGGTCTTCTTAATCCCCTTTGCTCTACTCCCTCAGTTAGCAGCAGATTTTTTTGTCAACTTACTGAAAGCATAGTTCAAAACATTCAGTTCAATACTTGAATTTCTCACAATGAGGGCTTATAGCCAGAAATACAAAGTCCCATAGTTCCTCTGGTTCTGTTGGTCTCCATCTTTGTGTCCTAACTCTCTCTCTGGTTCTTCACCTTATCCAGGCCAAACATGCACACACCTTACATATGTGTGAGAATGAGTTAGATTCAATTATATGCTTACTTACAATAAGAACTGTATGTTAGAGTTAACATTGTTACTTAGAGCTGAGTGTGGTGTATTTTTGTGAAGAAGGTGAGAACAATAACAAGGTCTTGTTGGAGCTTGTGTCAACACAAGCATCCATATATAACACAAACATATTAAAATACGCATTTTATGACAGAGAACCTGATAGCTTCTGACGATAAACATTATTTCTTTGTGTTTCTTTTGAAAATAACCTTCATTTTGATTTAGAAGCTGTGTTTATTGTTTTTGAACTTAAAATTCACAAGGTATTTCATTGACTTCTGCAGCTGTGCTGGGACACATAGTAAATGTAGTGTCACCAGTAGAAAGATGTGATGTGTTCCACCATTGGTGTTCTTATACTTTTTGTATGGCAGTGTACAGTCAGTTCTTAACTATAGCAGAGTTTCAGCAGCACTGCCAAGGGAACACTGGCTGTTTGACTAGCTGCATAACGCAGATGATCTAGCAAAACCTATCCCCATTCACAGGTTCAAATGGCAGCCCCAGACTTAGTACAGGGGTTAAGGGCTGGCAGTCATTTGGCAGGTGGCACATACAGGTAGAGAAGTCCACGAGACACACATACAGGTCTTGAGTCCTTGCTGAACATTCTATCCACTACTCCTCACTTCCTCTTAGCCCTCTGATTTAGTCTCATGTCTCTTTGTTGTTTAATTGTTAAGTCATGTCCGACTCTTTGTGACACCAGGGACCAGAGCACACCAGGCCCTCCTGTCTTCCATTGCCTCCCGGAGTTTGGTCAAATTCATATTGGTAGCTTCGATGACATTGTCCAACCATCTCATCCTCTGTCGTCCCCTTCTCCTCTTGCCTTCACTGTTTCCCAGCATCAGGGTCTTTTCCAGGGAGTCTTCTCTTCTCATGAGATGGCCAAAGTATTGGAGCCTCAGCTTCAGGATCTGTCCTTCCAGTGAGCACTCAGGGTTGATTTCCTTCAGAACGGATAAGTTTGATCTCCTTGCAGTCCAGGGTATTCTCAAGAGTCTCCTCCAGCACCACAGTTCAAAAGCATCAATTCTTCGGTGGTCAGCCTTCTTTATGGTTCAGCTGTTACTTCCATACATCGCAACTGAAAAAACCATAGCTTTGACTATGCAGACCTTTGTCGGCAAGGTGGTGTCTCTGCTTTTTAAGATGCTGTCTAGGTTTGTCATCACTTTCCTCCCAAGAAGCAGGAGTCTTTTAATTTCGTGGCTGCTGTCACCCTCTGCAGTGATCATGGAGCCCAAGAAAGTAAAATCTGTCACTGCCTCCATATCTTCCCCTTCGATTTTCCAGGAGGTGATGGGGCCAGTGGCCATGATCTTAGCATTTTTGATGTTGAGCTTCAGACCATTTTTTGCGCTCTCCTCTTTCACCCTCATTAAGAGGTTCTTTAATTCCTCCTCACTTTCTGCCATCAGAGTGGTATCATCTGCATATCTGAGGTGGTTGATATTTCTTCCGGCAATCTTAATTCCGGTTTGGGATTCATCCAGTCCAGCCTTTTGCATGATGTATTCTGCATATAAGTTAAATAAGCAGGGAGACAATATACAGCCTTGTCATACTCCTTTCCCAATTTGAACCAATCAGTTGTTCCATATCCAGTTCTAACTATTGCTTCCTGTCCCACATATAGATTTCTCAGGAGATAGATAAGGTGGTCAGGCACTCCCATTTCTTTAAGAACTTGCCATAGTTTGCTGTGGTCCATACAGTCAAAGGCTTTTGCATAGTCAATTAAGCAAAAGTAGATGTTTTTCTGGAACTCTCTGGCTTTCTCCATAATCCAGCACATGTTAACAATTTGGTCTCTAGTTCCTCTGCCCCTTTGAAATCCAGCTTGTACTTCTGGGAGTTCTCAGTCCACATACTGCTGAAGCCTACCTTGGAGGATTTTGAGCATAACCTTGCTAGCGTGTGAAATGAGTGCAATTGTACGTAGTTGGAGCATTCTTTGGCACTGCCCTTCTTTGGGATTGGGATGTAGACTGATGTTTTCCAATCCTCTGGCCACTGCTGACATATTGAGTGTAGCACCTTAACAACATCATCTTTTAAGATTTTAAATAGTTCCACTGGAATGCCATCACTTCCACTGGCCTTGTTGTTAGCCGTGCTTTCTAAGGCCCACTTGACTTCGCTCTCCAGGATGTCTGGCTCAAGGTCAGCAATCACACTATCTGGGTTGTCCGGGACATCCAGATCTTTCTGATATAATTCCTCTGTGTATTCTTGCCACCTCTTCTTGATGTCTTCTGCTTCTGTTAGGTCCCTACCATTTTTGTCTTTTATCATGTCCATCTTTGCACAAAATGTTCCTTTAATATCTCCAATTTTCTTGAACAGATCTCTAGTTTTTCCTTTTCTATTATTTTCCTCTATTTCTTTGCACTGTTCATTTAAGAAGGCCCTCTTGTCTCTCCTTGCTATTCTTTGGAAGTCTACATTCAATTTTCTGTAACTTTCCCTACCTCTCTCCCTTGCATTTTGTTTCCCTTCTCTTCTCTGCTATTTGTAAGGCCTTGTTGGACAGCCACTTTGCTTTCTTGCATTTCCTTTTCTTTGGGATGGTTTTTGTTGCTGCCTTCTGTACAATGTTACAAGCCTCCATCCATAGTTCTTCAGGCACTTTGTCCACCAAATCTAGTTCCTTAAATCTGTTCTTCACTTCCACTGTGTATTCATAAGGGATTTGGTTTAGATTATACTTGACTAGCCCAGTGGTTTTTCCTACTTTCTTCAGTTTAAGCTTGAATTTTGCTATAAGAAGCTGATGATCAGAGCCACAATCAGCTCCAGGTCTTGTTTTTGCTGACTGTATAGAGCTTCTCCATCTTTGGCTCCAGAGAACATAATCAATCTGATTTCGGTATTGTCCATCTGGTGATGTCCATGTGTAGAGTCGCCTCTTGTGTTGTTGGAAAAGAGTGTTTGTGATGACCAGCTTGTTATCTTGACAAAACTCTATTAGCCTTTGCCCTGCTTCATTCTGAACTCCAAGGCCAAACTTCCCTGTTGTTCCTTTTATCTCTTGACTCCCTACTTTAGCATTCCAATCCCCTATAATGAGAAGAACATCTTTCTTTGGTGTCAGTTCTAGAAGGTGTTGTAAGTCTTCATAGAATTGGTCAATTTCAGCCTCTTCAGCATCGGGGGTTGGTGCATAAACTTGGATTACTGTGATGTTGAAAGGTCTGCCTTGGATTCGTATTGAAATCATTCTATCATTTTTGAGATTGTATCCCAGTACAGCTTTTCCCACTCTTTTGTTGACTATGAGGACTACTCCATTTCTTCTACGGGAGTCTTGCCCACAATAGTAGATATGGTAATCATCTGAATTGAATTCGCCCATTCCCGTCCATTTTAGTTCACTGACTCCCAGGATGTCAATGTTTATTCTTGCCATCTCCTGTTTGACCACATCCAACTTACCAAGGTTCATAGATCTTACATTCCAGGTTCCTATGCAGTATTTTTCTTTGCAACATCAGACTTTCCTTTCACTTCCAGGCATGTCCGCAGCTGAGCGTCCTTTCGGCTTTGACCCAACCACTTCATTAGCTCTGGAGCTACTTGTACTTGTCCTCCGCTCTTCCTCAGTAGCATGTTGGATGCCTTCTGACTTGAGGGGCTCATCTTCCAGCATCATATCTTTTAGCCTTTTGTTTCTGTCCATGGAGTTTTCTTGGCAAAGACACTGGAGTGGCTTGCCCATTCCTGCTCCAGGTGGATTGCGTTTAGTCAGAACTCTCCACTATGACCTGTCCATCTTGGGTGTCCTTGCACAGCATAGCCCATAGCTTCTCTGAATTACTCAAGCCCCTTCGCCACGACAAGGCAGCAATCCATGAAGGTCTCTAGTTTAAGCCAAAACTGCGATCTCCAACCCATTTACTAATGTGACCATTTTTGGGGAGGATCATTCAGGTCCTTCTGGGATCAGACCTTAGGCAGGGGAAGTTACATGGATTTCTGTGTAGAGATGCTTAAGTTGCATTGATGCAACCTTTCTATTTTAAATGAAATTGCCCCTCGTATTTAAGCCATAGCATCCAGAACAAGAGATGTAGTAATGGTGAAAATCCTATTGCTTAGTATAGCAAACCACACTATGGTAGGCCCATTGAATCAATAGGGATTTTGTGTGTCATCTTCTATATAAGGTGCCTTGATTCAGATGGGCCTACTCAAACTATAACTTACTTTAGCATACTAAATTGCAGTTAGAATAGACACATTTAAATCAATGGAACTTATAAAGGAGCTAACTCATTACATCCCCATTTGCTTGAACAGAGAAGTTTGAGAGATAATAAGATCTTCAAATATTTGAAGATCTGTCAGCTGGAATATGAAGCGACATCTTTTCTGCTGCTCAAGACACAGGACCTGAACAGAGTTTGTCTAAAGATTTAGAAGAATATGTTGCTGGTTAGAATTATGTGAAAGTAGAGTAGATTTGGAGGCCGTTTGTCAGGGATATTTTAGCTTGACTGGATGACTCTTAGAATACTTTCAAGTCTACAAAAACGTTATTTCATTATTCTAGCAGACATGGAGAGAAGGAAGTTTCTAGACCTTTGGTGCTTTAGGAGAAAGTTTGTGTCAGGAATTCAGGATACCCTCAGCCTTCCTTATTCACTTTAAAGGGGCAAAACCTTTATATAAACTCATGGTTATTCTTCTGCAGTCTCTCAAATCCATGTGCTCTCTCTCAACTCCATGCAAAATATAAAATACAGTTTTGAGTGCTTTCCACGATAATTAAGTTGTATTTGGTTTTTATTTATTTTTTTAAATCATACATTTCCACATGAAACCATTAGCAAAAAAGTGCATAAATCACCCCAAATGTAAAACAGATCATTACCCAAATGAGCATGTATAGATGGGAGAAAAGTAGGAAAACCTGTATATGCACATCCCATAAGGAGAAATCAAATGTCTAGAAAATTATCACTATTGTATACTTGCTGGTTAGCATGAACTTGTGATGATAGTTTGTCCATGAGAATGAGATTCCTTACTTTCTTCAAACATCAAAATATTTTAAGAATATTCTGTTTTCCAGTTAGCGGTTGGTACTTCGTGGATGCCGGACCTCTCTTGCATTCATTAGGTACTGATGTCTGCTGTTATCTTGGTTATTCTTAACTAGGTTTTATGCATTTGTGTTTGGCTCTTGCCCTTGTGGTCTGGCCTATGTCCCATCCCAGCTCTGGCCATTATCTCATCCCCCCCGCCCACCATACTCTTTTTCTGGTTTAAATCCTTCTCAGTTGGAGTTGGAAGAATTGAAAAAGGGGGGAGTGATAGCAAGTAGATATTGAATATTGAGAATGAGTAAAAGGAATACCACATTTCATAACATTAGAATATAGACACACAGGCACACATAGATAGACCTTTCATGCCAAATGTAGCAAACTTTAGCTGACCTCAACTCCTAGGAGCATGATAAGGCTTATATGACCTCCAGCTACATTGGAATGTTGTGAGGTATTACAGGGAAGGTGTGAAGAGGCCCATTAATAAGAATACAACAGCACAACAGATTTCCTGCCTTCAGGAAGAGCAACATCAACACATAGATAACATGGGCTAGGGATACACATCTGGGGTGCCAGGATGTCTGGAGACTCGAAGGACAACAAGAGGGGGGTTTCCATCATCCCTCTATTCCAGCCAGTAACCAATAGGTCACTGGATTATGGCCCGAACACCAAGAATCCAAACTTGTTGCAACAGTCCCAATCAGTCCCAATCATGGTTTTGGGGTTTATGACTCTTTGTCTGTAAATAGTATATATGTATCTACTCTATGTATTTTCGAAGCCTTCTCTTTCTTTATGAGAGGAGCCCCAGCTGTCTGGATTGGTTTATTTCTTCTTATTAAAGTTGTGTTGCATCACAGCTAGCTCGTCCGTCTCCGATCCTCTGCCAGAGATTAGCTTAAATTCTTTAAACCTCAAAAATTAAGGTTAACAGCAGGTTTTTGAGAGACACCATCTATAGAGCCTAATGAACTAAGATTTGGCAGTTCTCATGGAGCTTAGAAAGCTCCATAAAGGTCATCACCATGCTTAATGGCCATTGCTGCAGAGGGGATATTTGCAAAGTATGGGTGTGTATCCTGAAACTTCTCTGAGAACTTGTCTTTTTTGGTTTGGGCTACCAGAGTTCTTCAAGCTTGAACTTTCTCTGAAGGCAAAAATGAAGAAACAGAGTCTGGCATATTTTGGGCACACCAAGATAAGGCAAGGCTTGCTGGAAAAGACAATAATGCTGCACAAATTTGAAAGCAATAGGAAACGAGTAAGACCAAATATGAAATGAATTGACTCCATCAAAGAAGCCACAGTCCTGAAGCTATTCATTATTTATTTATTTTAAATAGTTTTGCACAGCCTTTCTCTTAAGAAAGGACTCAAGACCCAAGAACTCAACAGGACTGTTGAGGACATAACATTTTGGAAGTTACTCATTCATATCACAAGTGAGAGGTGACCTTTGTGTATGTACAGGCATGGCCCTCTCTCACAGTCCCATCCAACATGCCTCTGAAGGTGTTAGGACTAAGAGAAGGTGTTAGAACATGCTAGAGCAGGTTCTGGCCTCTCAGCTCCAGAGGTTTCTGGATGAGACAGATTATCTAGAGCCATTTCAGTCTTGCTTCAGGCCTGGTTATGGGGCTGAGACAGCACTGGTCCCCTTAGTAGATGAGCTATACCAGGAACTAGATAGGGGATCTGTGTCCCTGTTGGATTTGCTGGACTTCTCAGTGGTTTATGGATGTCATGAGTGAGAGGTGGCCTTTGTGTATGTATAGGTGTCCAAAATCACAGGGCCAGATAAAAATGCAAAGACTTACCCATATTTAGAAAGGTGTAATATTGAAATGTAACTTAATTTAAAACAAAGGAAAAGCATTGCATTAAAACATATATACATCAACACTAGCAAAGCCCTTTATTAGAAGCCAATGAATTGTCAAAGTGAGCAAGATTGAGAAGACAGGAGATATAATAGTCTTGCCTCTTCATCATAGAGAGTTCCAGGACCTTGCAACCTAGAACAGGCATGACACTCTCTTATAGCCCCATTCAACATACCTCTGAAATTTTTTAGGACTAAGATAACTGCCTTCCCTTAAGATTTGAGACCTGTACAGGGAAGACATATGTTCTTGTAGTTATAACTGGTCCAAGGCAGGAGGAGGTGACAATTCTAACTCAAATCTAGACTGGGCTACACTGACATATTAAGAATTAATGTTTCACAAAGCCTAAAGCAGTGGAACATTCTCTTGCATGTGAAGTTGGCATAAATTATCAGGAGATTTAGAATGAAGTGTGAATTTCCAAGTCATATAAAAATTAAAGGAAGTTTTGTTAGTCCCCGAGTATGATTCCAAACATTTGACCATGGAAATTATCTTAGAAGGGAAGCCGGATTCCAATCTTTTTTGAGGTGATTTATAGAAGACCAATTTAGATGTGATTATTTTTTGTAATGAGATCTTGGGTGGTCACATTGCAAAAATCCCAAACAACTCTCAATAGGCTTTTAGAAGTGATTATTTGCTAGGCTGTCTGTGGTGTTTCCACAGACCAACAGAAATAATGGTGAGGACCTAAAATTTCCCTGTCACTGAAGAGTTAGAAATTATGGAAAGGTTAGACATCTTATCCTTAAATTCAGGTTCATCTGAGATAATGCGATACTGAAAAGGATAGATTCTTCAATGTTTTCTCATAATAACGTGTTCCCTTCTGTTCAGTTCAGACCTAAATATAATGATGTAACATTTAGGGGCAAAGATACAGCCCAGGAGGCCACCACTGGAGAACAAAATGGAGAAGATTTCCACAGCTGACATGTGTTTTCCTCTTGTGCTCAGATAAGTTGGGACAAAGGAAACCCACACACTGCAAAAAACCAACATGCTGAAAGTAATAAACTTGGCTTCATTAAAACTATCGGGTAATTTGCGAACTAGGAAAGCTAAAATGAAGCTTGCGACGGCCAGGAGGCCCATGTAGCCCAGGACACAGTACAACAGAGTGATGGATCCTTCATGGCATTGCACAATGACTTCTTCAGCCATTGAATGCATGTCTAGATCAGGAAAAGGAGGAGAGGTTACCAGCCACAGAATGTAAATACTGGCTTGAAGAAGGGAGCATGGGAGGACAATGGAAAGAGCAAGTTTTTTCCCCAGCCATTTCTTCATACGGGATCCTGGCTTTGTGGCCATGAAGGCAAGGGAAACCATGGCAGTTTTGGCCAACACACAAGAAACAGCCACTGAGAAGATAATGCCAAAGGTTGGTTGGCGGAGGAGGCAGGTCACTGTCCCTGGACGTCCAATGAAGAGCAAAGAAGAGAGGAAGCAAAGCAGGAGAGAGACCAGGAGAGCGTAGGTGAGCTCCCGATTGTTGGCCTTGACTATGGGGGTCTCTCTGTGCTTGACAAAAAGAATGAGGACTGAGGCTGTGAGTAGGGAAAGGGAGATGGAAATTGAGGCTGAAGTATAGCCTAGAGGTTCCTGAAAAGATAGAAAATGTACAGTTTTGGCCTTACAGCTGCTTTTATTCGTGTTTGGATACTGGTCTTCTGGGCATGGTAAACAGTTGTTCATGTCTGAAAAATAAGAAGTGAATTCCCATTCAGTGCCTGTCCAACTGAAATAACAGACACTGTGAAATAACAAAAATAGAGTATGGCATAACCTGCCTGTCTGGTTTGAAATCTTCCCTTCTGAGCATGGAATACAATCAAAGCAGCAGAAATGGTACCCTTCCTTCATTTTTTTCTGATTCCCGGGTTGACAGTACGGATTGCACAGAGAAATGGGAACCACCTACAGAAATGATAAGCAGACAGGCAGGAAGGCAGACAAATATGAAAGACGTTTAGGACATATGAAAGATATTCACGTGTCTTAATTCTTCATTTGCCAAACTGATGGAGTCACCCCATGTGTGGGAAAGTGTCCATGATTTTAAATTCTGGATTTAAAGATTTTTATGCCTAGAGCCTAATTGTTTATTTGTGGATTAGAGCTTCCTTTTTTTAAAAGGTAGGAAAACTACAAATAGAGAATATTTGGATCTGCCATATCTTTGCCATATTTAAGATATACAGAGTGATTTTTCATCTATTGAAATGCTTTATACCAGAATTGCAAGGAAGCCTTTCTAGATATCCAGAAATTTCTTCTAGAATTTCATGGCCCTTTTGTACGTTAGCTTATCCACATAAAAAATATTTTGTGGGATAACCTGGTTGTGCATAAAGGAAACCAGAGTTCAGCAAGGTTGCTCTAGAACCCATACCTGGTTAAAAAAGCTGTGCCACGTCATCCTATCTTTATTAATGTTGAAATCCTGCCCTTCAGGGCCATTTGGATCCAGTTTTCCTATTTTCACTCTTTCGAAGGAGTTATTGGGAAATGTGACCAAGTTCATGATGTCAAATCCACCTTCTAATTTCTCACGATTTGTAAGGGAGACGGTTTCTTCCACGGAGTTGTTAAATGAAAGGCCTTGAAGAAATCGATGAAGCTGGTTCAAAGAGACATGAGAAGCAGCTGGTTTAAAAAAAAAATCTGCTTTCTTTTTACATTAATAAATGTTAACCTGCTAAACTAAGAATGCTTCAGTAATTAGTTTGTTTTGCACTTCAGAGTAAAGTTACTGAAGCAGCAGAAATAAGAGACACAGAGACAGAGGGATAGAGACTGAGAAGAAAAGTATTGTGGTACCTTTCAAATTCTGCAGTCAAAATCCTGTGGCTTAACACAATAAATTGCTCTAGGCCCATTGAATCAATTAGGATTTAGTGAGTCAACTTCTCCATAAGTTCCATTAGTTCAAATGGGTATACGCTAGCTATGACTTACTTTAGCATATGGAAATTAGTTGACTAAGCAAATCCCCACTTGTTTAATGGGCCTCCTCTAATGCAATTCATTATGCTAAGCAACAGGATTTGGGCCACTGTGACCTTTTGCTGAATTGCAGACCATTTCTTCAGGCAGAAAAAAAAAATTCACCATGATTTAAAGAGAAATTAGTTACTTTTATGGTTGCCATAATGCTTTTCCTGGTCTCTCCTTTTCTTTTCTTTCCTCTTTTTCTGGTGAAACCGATGAACACAGCTATTTCCTCTGAAGAAGTCAGGCTGTACATGTGCTTTCAAGTCACAGTCAATATACAGCAAAATCTTAACAGAGTTTTTGAGATATGTGAGAAATTGAAGGCGTCGCATCTTTCTTCTGCTCTCCCCTCCAGGGAGCTTCCATAGCCAAGTGGAGAGCTGAAGCCAGGTCTTCTGAGCCCTCATCTAACATCATCTAGCCCTCAACTACATTGCAACATATTATTTCAATATTATTAAAACAGCAGCATTAGGAAAATCCAAGCCAGCATGTGTCACTACTTAGAAAACATTTTTTCTATACATACATTGAAGTAAAATAGGGGAGAGCCATTACCTGCCAAGGCTGTGAAAACATGAGATCAATGTTCCTCATTTTCTTCTTTGCTCTGTGGTGACTTTCCAACGAGGACATCATATGGCAAGCATGAGCCAAAGCATAGACAGCATTGTAGATACTGTAGCTGTGACCAGTCATAGACATTTCAAAAACACCTGCAGGAAGACTCTCCAGCCTTTCATCTCCAGAACATGCTTCCTCAATCTCCAGTGACCCTTTTGAGACTGAAAAAGAGCAATCAAAAGCTTGCTCCCAGAACTCTTTGAGAAAACCATCTCCTTTGTTCCAAAAAGGTTTTACGGTCTGAAGGAATTGCTTGAATCCTGGGACGTCTTTTGTGTGAATTGAGAAAGACAGGGCACCATGAAAGAGCTGAAAACCCAATTTTCCCCCTATACCCGTTGACACAAAGTCAATCTGAGCTGTCATAATCCAAACCTTCCCAAATGGGAAACTTTTCATATTATGAAGCCCTTGTGTAAATATAAATGCCCTGAACCATTCAATGGTTACTGGCCCTCCATAGACAATGAAAACGTTCACCCTTTTATCAGTGAAATATATATATATTCTTGAAATTATATCATAAGTTTCACTTATTTTATTCATATTGAGTTCTCTTATGACCTTTTCTATGAAGGCTAAACAGACTCCATTTTGTGACAGCAGGGGGTCCACAGCATTCAAGAAATGTTCTCCACCTTCATCATCAGCAGTAAAAAGTCCAACCCATGTCCATCCGAAATATTGAAGTAATCGGATTATCCCCATATACTGATGTTCTTCATTTGGAACCATACGGTAAAAGGAAGACAACTGGCTTGTTTGAATCATGCCTGAGACAAATGAGCCATATGGCAGCTGAAAGAAGACACAGAGACATTGCATACAGAAATTAGAAGCAACCTGAACATGCCTTTCCTACACCTGCAGCAAATAATTAAAACATGAAGTTTCTGCTTTGGTGAACGTGTTAAGGAGTTTCCTGGTTTATTTATTTATTTTAAATATTTCCCCCCCCCCCCCCCACATTTCTCCTTAAAAGGACACAAGGCAGCTTACAGCATCAAAAGACAATATTAAAGATAACAAGAGTGAATATGCAAATACTTAGAAAGGATCAAAGAAATACCATACTAAAGACCATAAGCAACAGCAATATACATTCAAAACAGTAAGGTACAACAGTTCCTTTTAAAAAAACCACACTTAGGTAGCCAGTTGCGAAGGTAAGGTCTGTCTGAACAGAAAGGTCTTTTCCTGCTTGTGGAAGGACATCAAAGATGGGGCTAGCCTGGGCTCCTGTGGGAGGGAGTTCCAGAGTCTGGGAGCAGCAACAGAGATGGCCCTCTCCGATGTCCGTACCAAATGGCTGCTTTGCCGGCGAGATCTCTTCGCCGCGCGGGGTCTCTTTGCCGCACCCTCCGGAGTAGCGCGAGACAGCTGGTCATCGCGAGTGCTCCGGGAGGGTGGGGGCAGGAGCGGGTTTGTTTTAAAGAAAGCTCCGCCCCTGGTTCGGCCTCCTTTGAGGTGTTGGTTCTAACATTGAGGCTCTCAGCCCACCCGCCCACCTTGTTTTCAGTGTGAGTTTACTGGTCGCCATTCAGGGACGGATAGGAATTTTTGACCCGCTACTTGATTGGCCAGTAGTCGCGGGGATTTTTCGCCTATCCCACACTGATCGAGGTGAGGTCGTTTAGGGGTGTTGTTGTCAGGTTCGGTCACGCTGGCGGGTAGTGTGGAAGGAAGTTGGATCGGTGAGTCCTAGTAAGAGCACAGTAAGGTTATAGCTCACCCGACCTCCCAGCGCTGTGGATCGTGTTGGTTCTAACCTATAAAGCCCTAAACATCCTGGGCCCAAGCTATCTCAAGGACCATGTCTCCATTTATAAGCCTGCTCGAATGTTAAGACTATCAGGGGAGGCCTTTCTCTCAGTCCCACCACCTTCACAAGTGCATTGCCACCCCATCCGGAATAATGACGCGAGACAAAATAGTTGGGTTAAACCAGGGCCACGCTTTATTAAACTATAACAAAGAAGAGGGGGCTGCTGTAGTGCAGAAAGGAATAACTGGGTCTCACTGGGCCCTTTGCCAATACGGGCGAGTCCTCTGCCCCAAGCCTGCGCAGTCCCCTAGACAGCGTAACCCCCGGCCGGCTTGGCACTGACCTCACCTGGGCCTCAAGTCCCCATCCATTTGGTGGCCCTTGGTCCGTGCGAGGCCCTAGTGCACAATGCAATTGACAGAATCTTCTCCTTTTAGCACTCACACACTCACTGTCTATTCTACCACAAAATCATCCACTCACAGTGCCTACCTGTGGAATCTTGTAGATGTCTAAGATGTCTGCCATGCGGAAGGAAGTATCATAGCCGAGTCCCCCAATGACACCTATCATGGTGTTATGAATATTGCACCTGTAGCTGGGGATAAATTTGGATGATTTAAAGAGGTCTAGTGTATTACGGTAGGTCATCCTCAGATTAGAATAGCTGTCATAGACGTGGAACCCAAGGGTGACATTGGGCAAGATCCTGGGATTCTCGTTTATCTCTTTTATGGCAAAAACCAAGGCTAGGACATGCTGGTAGAACTTCAGCACCACACTGTGAATGGAATGAAGCTGTTATTTACCTCCATGGCTGGTGGATGCCAGTAAATGTGCAAAGCATGGAATAGTTTTGCCACAATCTCTATCATTCTTGTCCCTGATAGCTTTCAGTTAATAGCATGAGTTGATTCACAATGCATAGCAGCCTTGGCACACCACCTCTTCTCCACTTTGATAAATCATTGAGGAGAAATGATTTACTAATACGTAATAGGCTGTGGATACTTGAACTTCATCAGGAAGTATCTCTGGATGAAGTTCAAGTGTGCACAGCCCAATATCCCCAGTGTTCACCTATTTTGCAAAATCAATTAACGGTGACTTTTGTCGTGAGACTTACTGCCATCATCCCTTAAGAATAACAAGGAACAACAAAGCAATGTCTTCAACCAGACCCACAATGTGTGTTTAATAACCATTTCTGCTTTCCCACTTTGCAAAGGAGCCTACTACACTCTTTGGGCTAGGGCAGGGGCACAGATTCTCCCCAACCAGTTCTCCTGTCCTGTAAGAAAACAACCCAGCTCTGGAGCCTTCTTATGGCATTGAGCTTGCCTGCTCCATATCCTCACATGCTGTTCTTATGGGCCACCACTTCAGTTCTCCAAAAGAGGCGAACCTACGAATTGATTGATGGCTTGCAAAAGACCCTGTTATTAACAGCCTCGTTCAGTTCTTCCAAATTCAAGGCCATGGTTTCATTTAACTAATCGTCCCACACACGTACGTCACAGCAATACAGAAAGCAAATTACTTGCAAAATTACAACTGCAAGACCATGAAAGGCAAAACAAATTATGGAAGCATTATAGGTAAAAGCAAAATAGAGACAAAAAAGTTTTTATAAAGACAAAAACGAGGTGGCACCTTAAAAACTAACTTTGTAATTTTCAATGTGAGGCTTTGTGGACAAGTCCACTTCATGAGATATAAGAGTGAATTATAGGAATAAATATAGGGAGACCATAATTAGCACAGGAAATAACCTTGGCAAAACATGAGAGAGTATTCTCTTTTTTGAGAAGTCAGTCTTCAACAAATAACATCTCATGAAAGCTACTCACAAAAGGAAGCAGGCTAATTTCATTCTCCTGAGAGGCAAGAGAATATGCTGCTGGGGAGTTCACAAACATTGAGTGCTAGAGTAAGCATATCTATAATATTGTCTTTTTCTTCCCTAAGTCTCCCTCCAAATCTCCATGTTCCTTTGCAAAACAGGAAGGAGGAAATATTTCCTGTAGTCTAAACACAACCAGAACTATTTAAAGGAGCTGAGAGTTGAGACAGCCCTTCATGTGCTTTCTTCAATGATGATTTTACTCATCTAAATATGTTTGGGCACCTTCAAAGCCTTTCGTCAACTGGGAAATCATGAAAAAGGTGTGGGGAGAGAGTGGAAAATAGGATTCCTTACTTGGGGGTGTCCGACAGATCCTGTGCGGGATGTTCCTCAAACGAATGTTCAAATAAAACCAAATTGAGAAGGGAAGAAATCCCACCAATGAGGAGGTCGCCTTCCTGAAAGCACTGATGAGGAACAGAAAAGGGGTCAATCCAAGGGCACCCGATTGAGATGACTTTGCATGCAGTGGGTGGAAGCAGAAGCAGCAACCCCCATATCCCAGCTCCAAGGATTAATACTTGGCCAGTCTGCTCCATGTACAGCAAAGGTTTGCACTGGACGGTGCCTGGACCTTCCAAAATTACCCCCGTAAGAGAAGATGACTGGCCTGTGATTAGAATGGCTTTGAAGAACAGCCATTTCCTCTCTGGCTGACAATATGAAGGGGAAACTGTTGAAATGAGTGTGACAGAGTCCTCCCCTGACACAGGAGAGTCTTTATTCTTCATTCCAACTTCAAGTTTATTCAGAAAAGGCCTCTGAAACCTTTTTCCAGATTAGACTGAGATAGATAATTGCAGTGGAGATAATGACACCTCTGGGAGCTGGGTTGTTATTTTTGTGTGTGTGTGTTTTTTTTTTGAGAGCTCTTTGGTAGCAAACAGGTTGATTATTCCTTCATCTTCCTTCCATGTCACTCCCCCCCCCCCCCAGCAGAAGTATTCTCTGCTGAATATTTGCTTGTGTTGGCCAAGTTAATTTTCTGTCTTGAAGGGATGAAAACAGCTTGACAGAAAATTCAAAGGAGTTTTGAAGGCCACGGAAATGAAGGCAACTTCCCAGCTCACTTTACAGCTAGGAAATGACAATCTACTTTTTCAGTGTTTTTGAAAGGGTAGAAAAACAGGGTCATACTATATGAGATTCCAACTTCCCAATTAGAAGTGTAGCTCCCTTAAGAAAAATAAAAGAACATTTGGGTACATCAAGGTATGGTTTCCACAGCAACACATGCTGTAAATTATCTTGGCTTTGTACAATCATTGTCTGTTGGAATGTAAACAGTGGGCTTTATTGGAAACTGATTACACAGGTACAGCAGCTTTGAAGAAATACCTCTCTGGAGGGATAACATTTTATTCCCTCCTCCTCATGTATCTGGTATCTCACATAGTTTTGCCTATAAATAAATGGTATAAGATAGCAGCATTTTTAAGGTAACATTATACCAAGATGGGAAAGGACCTAGAAACCAAGTTGTGTGAGAAAGATCTGACTGAGTTGGGATTATTTGTCTGGGAAAATTTGACAAATGAAATGAAAGAGCTGTGTGGTCCTGGCTGCCCTTTTGAAAGGAGGTGCCTCCTCCTGGCTCCCTCCTGCCTCCCCTGGAGCTGCTCTTTTCCCTCTCCCAGATGGCGCTGACGAAGTGCCTTCCCTGGACAGGAGCCTTGGGTGCTGCCTCTCCAGATGTTGGCGGAGGGCGGTGGAGGACAGATGCCTGGGGTCTGGCCCCCTCCAGACCACCCCAAGGCAGGCATTGCAGCGTGCCAGCCGTGGGTCATTGAGCATCGTGAAATGAGCCCACATGGCCCCTCTGCCATGTTTGCCCAAACGAAGACCCACTGCCTGCCCCTGACTGCTGACCTGGGAAGAACTCTCTGTCCCAGGGGTGCTGCTGGTCTGGGAGGAGGGAACAGATGACTCTGGGGACGGGGGGGGGGGGGGCGGCGGCTGTGAAGCCTGCCCTGCTGTTACTGGTTCCAAATCAGACTGGGGATCTTCAGAAACAACCAGTAACTCCTCAGAGTCCTCTAGGAAGAGAAGCGGCAGTTCTTTAGGCACCTCGGGAAGCTTTGCATCCGTGCCTGCCTCCAAGGCCACCAGAGGAGGAACAGTGGTGGTGGTGGTGGTGATAGTAGACGTACACGTGGTGGTGATGGACATGCTCCCACTGCCTAGCCTACGTAGCTTCACAACCTTCTTCCCCTTGGATTGGCCATGAAGAAATCCCTTCATTTTCTTCTGCCTGCCTACCAAACCAACTAAACAAACAACAACAACAACAACAACAACAACAACAACAACAACAACAACAACAATAATAATAATAATAATAATAATAATAATAATAATAATAATAATAATAATAATAATAATAATAATAAACAACTAATTAATAAAACAATGGAGAGAGGGAGTGACTGTGCAAATTTTATTTTTTGAATGATGGTGTGGTGGACTAATTCTTTTACTAAAATGTGACCTCCCTACCTAAACAAAGCCCCCCCCCCCAGTATAATGTAATTAGTAAAAATATCCCCCCGACCCACTGTGGCTGAATGAAAATCCAAAAAAAAAATCCAAAAAGAAAAGCCCTGCCAGCTAAGTCTCAGTCAGAGACATGCACACACACACACGTCACACCAATTTCGTTTTAGGGAAAAGGAGAAAAAAGGATTGATCCAGCTATACCCCCACCCACCCACTGTGCCTGAGATGCAAGCCTCCCAAGTCCAAAACTAAACTTTTGAAAACTGATTGAATAATGTAGTCCTGCCAAGCTAAACACGCACGCACGCACACACACAAGTCACACCAACAAATTCCCCCCACCCACTGTGCCTCAGATGCAAGCCTCCACTTGCCTGAAGACGACACACACGACACAAGCCTCCAGGAAAAAAAAGTTTGAAAAAAGCCCTTCCAAGTAGCCTAAGCTACCTGAAAATCCCTTCCCAAATTCCCAGTACAGTTGTTGATGATGATGATGATGAATGATAATTTTGAATAAGAAAAATATAAGTGACGTGTTCATTTGCTTTGCTGCCAGAAAAGTGAAACCAAACCACCAGAGCAACAGCAAGCCAGCAGCAGCAACTGTTTTCACTCCAGAGAGCATAAACAGAAGTGCGCAACGCCTGGAGGGGAAAAGCTTATATACAGCCTCTTGGCACCTTTTGGCAGCGCTCTTGGCTGCCCGACATGCCAATCCACGACCTCTGTTCTGATTCGCCAAAGCTTCTAATTGGCACCAGCAAGCTCAGAGAGACGCCCAAAAAGGTAACGAATATATACGAATATTAACGGATCAACAGAGCGCCGAATAAAACCGAGGAAATATTCGTCCAGCCATATTCGTCTAGATTTATATTTTTATGACTACGGATCGACGAATATTTGATGAATCGGCTATATTCATTGAAAAAAACGATCCATTTTTATATTCGTCCCCATCTCTATACACAATGTTTTCTGTCCTCGTAGTCTGATTGCAAAATGTCTGGACCAAGTTGCTGTTCTCTACACAGCATGTGTGACACTATGACACAAGATAGCAGGAATGGCATGAGATAGTACGACATCCATTGAAAGGAAGCAGAGGTAGACATGTCAAGTCCCGCAAAGTTTGGAGAAACCTAATGGGAAGCTTTGTGCCTTTCTGATGACCAAGCTCCTAGACAGAAGGCAAACATTTGCACCTAAGGATATATATATTTCTGTTCATTTCTGCTATCTTCCTGCAAAAGACACTGTGGGCCCTTCCTTTTGACTAGATACACACAGGCAAGGACTCTGATACCTGGATATGGCCGAAAGTAGTTTTATTCCTGGTCTTGGAGTAGAAAATCTTATTCTACATATTATGTTCCCTCCAGCATTACCTGTCTCTTGACCTTTGTATCAAGTCAAATGCCTATATTTCACACCTTCCACCCCCTCATGTTTTAACTAGCAGATGGCCCATTTAGGAATGTTGCCCAGAGGCCAAACACAGATAGCCAAAACATAAAACCCAGCAGGGAGCCGGAGGCTGAAGGCCATATATCTGGGCCCTGCTTGGTAACATAAACATATCAATAAGATAAGGAAGTTGGGATACACTTTCTTCCAGACAGTGTGGTGCATCCTAAAGGAAGGTCATCAAGGTGAGGTGGGCATACCCCAAACATCTATAGGGGACCAATTAGTTTGTTTTCCACACATTTACATCCAATTAGGTGCAGGATCCAAACTGTAAGTAGGTTCTAGTCAATGAGTTTGTAGAACTTTATGACTCTTTGTTTGTTATGGTATAAAGTTCCTTTACACTGTATTTTTGGGGTCTTCTCTGCCCTTAAGAGAAGTCCCAGCTGACTCTGTATTGCATATGCAATAAAATTGGACTTGTTTGACCTCTTGCTGGAGCTAAAATTTTGGGTAATGGGCTTGGCCTGTAACAACTCTATTGATTAATTTATTCTGAAATGAGGGACCATCTATTCTTTGCTTCTTTGCTTGAGCATGCCTAGGCACAAATGTTTGCCTGCTGTCTAGGAGTGGGTCAACTGAAGGCCACAAAGTTTCCCATTATGTTTCCGCAAACCTTATCAATGGACATTAGATTTACTTATTTGTTCTTAAGTCCAATACCCTCCTGTTACTGGGTAGATTCTTGGGAGCATTCACACATACTCAGAGACACGCTAATAAGGGATCTTTGAACTTTGGCAATAGTGCATCTTGACACAGATTGGACTGAGTATATCACACTCACACAGGGGAATTTTCATTAAGTAGAAAAGAATTAGCTCAGATTCACAATGAAATATAACTAATATGGGGAAATACAGGCTCAAAAGAAGCAACCTTGCATGACTGAGAGGGTTAAAAGGAAGGATCTATCCCTAAAACACACATACACACAAAAGTTTGAGGGTAGATTGAGGAACCACCAATGTGTGGAGAAAATATTCCCAGGAGATAGTTAGTGACAACACTTATGTCTTCTTAGTCTCATTAGAGCATCTTGGAGTTATAGAGCATGGGGATACTAGTTGGCAGATGTAGCTGGAGAATTTAGGCAGAGATACAGTGATGCCTCGCAAGACGAAAATAATTTGTTCCGCGAGTCGTGTCGTATTGCGAAAATTTTCATCTTGAGAAGCGTGGTTACCCATAGGAATGCATTGGGGGAAAAAAGGCAAAAAAAAATCATCTAGCGAAGCACGGCCATAGAAAAAGTCATCTTGCGAGGCACCAGAAAAATCGCATAACGCTTTCGTCTTGCGAGTTTTTCGTTGCGCGAGGCATTCATCTTGTGAGGCACCACTGTAGATATAAAAAGAAAAACCTAGTTCTGAAATTGAACCAAATTTAACTGGAGCTGAACCTGAGCAACTTGAACCTAAACCCAAACAACTAATATGGCTGCTGTATTTATTTTTGTAGGGTTTCTTCACCAGGCTGACTACTGATCTGGCCACTTGTTAGTCATGTGTTCTGCCTTCTCTTCCCACCTGACTAATCCAGAGACAAGGGAGTGAATGGGCCATTTTCTATACAGTGAGAACAAGACAGGCAGACCTGTCTAGGATGCATGTTTTCCCAGTCTTCCAGACAATCCTTTTAGCATAGAAACAAAAGAAGGTGATTAATTTCTCTGGCTTTCCCAAAGGAAAGCTATTCTGTGAGATAACACATTGGCCAGGAGCATTCCTGTTTTATATCCTTTTGATGGGGGTTGTTTAGATCTATGTTGTTGTATTTCCTCTTGAGGGCATGGCTCATCTTAGACCTCTGAGGCATTTTCTTCTCTGCCACTGTTTAACCTATACAGCAGGACCCATGTATCCATGATGTGAAAATATTTAAAAAATATTAAAAGAAAAAAATCCAGAAAAACTATTTTCACATGTATTATGAGAACTGGCCACTAGAGGAAGCCAGAGACCGTGCTATGAATACTTGTTAGTGAAGAATGCACAGCATGGTCTCTGGCGTTGTCTAGTGGCCAATTCTGGTAATGTATGTGAAAATATTTTTTCTGGGTCCCCCCCCCTTTTACCATGATAGATAGATAGATAGATAGATAGATAGATAGATAGATAGATAGATAGATAGATAGATAGTGTTCACTATTATCCATGGTTTTCAGTATCCACAGGGGAGGCTTGGAAACAATCCCCAGTGGATATGGGGGTCCTACTGCACTTATCCATGAAAAGTTTAAAAAGTCTGAGGTGTTCACATTGCAGGAATGTTTTGCAAATCTGGCCAGTTTGGTAACACTCAACAGAATAGAATGAGAGGAAAATGAGCAGATAGCATGTTTTATATTAACAGGGGATTCATTTCTTTTAATTCATTCTAAAGAGATCTGACTGGACTACATCCTGAAATTTGTTCATGCAATGTGAGTTACAAATGTCAAATAATCTAATGCTTAATCCTTATCAGCTGCTCTTTGCTATTCAGTTCAGGCCTCAAGACAATGATGTAGCATTTTGGGACAAAGATGCAACCCAAGAGCCCACCACTGGAGAACAAGATGGAGAAGACTTCCACAGCCACCATGTATTTCCCTCTGGCACTCAGGTAGGCTGGAACAAAAGAGATCCACACACTGCAAAAAACCAACATGCTGAAAGTGATAAACTTGGCTTCGTTGAAACTGTCAGGTAACTTGCGGACTAAGAAGGCTAAAATGAAGCTTACGGTGGCCAGGAGACCCATGTAGCTCATGATATAGGAAAACATGGTGGCTGAACCTTCATTGCATTGCAGAATTATTTCTTCAGTTAGTGTATGCATGTCTAAATCAGGGAAGGGAGGTGAGAAGGCCAACCACACAATGCATATACTTGCTTGTAGAAGAGAACATGAGAAGAGAATGGCATGTGCCAGTTTTTTCCCCACCCATTTCTTTATCTCAGATCCTGGCTTTGTGGCCATAAAGGCAAGATAAACTACCGTAGTTTTTGCCAAAACACAGGAAACAGCCACTGAGAAAATAATGCTGAAAGCTGGTTGTTGGAGAAGGCAAGTAACTTTCCCAGGTTGTCCAAGGAATAACAAGGAAGAAAGGAAGCAGAGCAGCAGAGACACAAGGAGAATGTAGGTGAGGTTCCGGTTGTTGGCTTTAACTATAGGAGTACCTCTGTGCTTGATAAAAATCCCAAGGACCAAAGCTGTAATCAAAGCAAATGAAACAGCAGCTGTGGCTAAACCCAAACCCAAAGGTTCTTCCAAAGACAGAAAATGCAACATTTTGGGGATGCAACCAACTTTATTCTTGTTTGGATATTGATCTTCTGGGCATTTCAAACAGTCAGCTGTATCTGAAAAACACCCAATATCAATGGAAATCCATCTTTAAAAAACAAAACAAAACACTGGATGATTTCAAAGTGATAGTAGAACATTACTCACCAGTCTGGTTTGAAACCTTCCCTTCTGGGCATGGAATACAATCATAGCAGCAAAACTTGGCCCCTTCTTTCTTTTTCTTCTGATGACCAGGGGTACAGTATTCATTACATGCAGAAAAGGGCAGCGCCTGTCCATGTACATGAAAGAAGCGTAAGATGTCTTGCATTCACAAGGTGTTACTGTTGAATTACAGATGTAACCCGAGATCACTTCTCGAAGTGGAAGAGAGTGAAATGATGAGGTTGAGATGTTGTGGTGGAACATATCTCAGCTACATTTAACAAAAATACATTTCAGTAGAACATGGTGAAATATCAACAGAAGCATCATTCAAGCCTATGCTCTGAGTACGGGTGCTGAAGAAGGAAACAAACATTTTTATGGAAGCATCTAGGATAATATTGACCACACAGAAAACTAGACAGGCTGATAAAGTCACAGGCGCTTGAATTGCCAAAAGGAAAAAAGAAAGAAAGAAAGAAAGAAAAGAAAAGAAATTGATATTTTCTGAAAATTGAAAAGAATATCAGGAAAAACTTCCTGTTAGAGCAGTACGACAGTGGAACCAGATACCTTGGGAGTTGGTGAGTGCTCCAGTGCTGGAGGCATTCAAGAAAAACTTAGATAAGCACCTGGCAGATATGCTTTGATTGTATTCCTGCATTGAGCAGGGGGTTGGACTTGATGGCCTTGAAGGCCCCTTCCAAGTTCACTTTTCTATGATTCTATGAAAAGAAAAAGGAAGGAAGGAAGGAAGGAAGGAAGGAAGGAAGGAAGGAAGGAAGGAAGGAAGGAAGGAAGGAAGGAAGAAAGAAAGAAAGAAAGAAAGAAAGAAAGAAAGAAAGAAAGAAAGAAAGAAAGAAAGAAAGGGATCAAGACGATTTGACCCAGGGGTACAGAAATGAAGCAGAAGAATGACTCATAGAATTGCATGAAGCCAACTGTCTGTTTATTGCAAATCCATACTTAGGCAAGAAACAGACAACTGCACTCATGGGTGTCTCCAAAGGAGCAGTAATCACTATAGCTGTGCAATTGGAAGTGGAAGATGGAAAAGCTGTATTCTTTCTGTCAAAACAGGATCAGAACTATGAATTGTTAACATCAACAGTCAAAGTGAAGCTGAAAAAAAAAAAACCCACATTAAAATAATTGTAGTACCAAAATATAATTTAAATAACATTTGTGAGATATTTAGAGTCCATATAAAAATAGATTTATACTGGTACAGATGTTATTAAGGAAGAATATAGAAGACTATTTCTATAATAAACAGAAAAGAAATAGCTAGATAGATGGTCGAGGAAACACTTTCAATTGTTAAGGACAGTCAAGAAGCAAAAATAGAAGGTGACAAAAGTAGGGTCAGAATCCTGAATGCAATTTTTCAGTGAATACCACACAGAGACAAAGAGAACTAATGCAATGATCAATTCAAAGAAATAGAAGAGAACAACAAAAAAGGAGGGAAATAGAGTGTTCTATTTGAGAAGATTCAAGAAATCAAAGGGCAATTTAGACCTTGAATAGGAATGCTGAAATACCAAAGGGAGAACATATTATCTGATGAGGATTAAATAAAGAGTAGGTGGAAACAATATACTGAAGAGATGCAAGGATGACAGATTGCTTTGTAGAGTAATCCATTAATGAAGAACCTGCTATTCTAGAAAGTGAAGTGAAAGCTGCTCTGTAAGCACTTGGGAAAAATAAATTAACAGGTGTAAATCAAACTATTACAAGCCACAGAGACTGAACCTGTCAAAATCCCAACAAGAATATACAAAAAAATGTCAAAAACAAAACAGTGGCTGACAGACTGGAAATGCTCAATATACATTCCAATCCCCAAGACTGGAGATGCCAAAGAGTGCAGTAACTATAGGACTGTACCTGGTTAAAATGTCTTGGCCATGTAATTCTGTCTTCATTAATGATGAACTCTTCTTCTCCCTTGGCATTCAGATTCAGTCTTCCAACTTTCACTCTTTGGAGGGATTTGTTTGAGAATGGGATCAAGTTCCATATGTCAAATCCACCAACCATTTGCTTTTTGTCATTGAAAGACACTAGTTCTCCAATGGAGTTGTTAAATGAAATATATTGAAGGAACCTGTACATCTGATTATATTGGGCAGAGGGAATGCAGAGAGACAAAAAATGCAACATCTCAGCTTCATAGAATTGTATAATCATAGAATCATTGAGTTGGAAGGGGCCTATAAGTCCATCAAGTCTAAACCCCTGCTCAACGCAGGAATCCAAATCAAAGCAGATCTGACAGATGGTTGTCCAATTTTCTCTTGAATGCCTCTAGCATTGGAGCGCTCACCACCTCCCAAGGTCATTGGTTCCATTGTCATACTGCTCTAACAGTTAAGAGGTTTTTCCTGATATTCAACCTAAATCTGACTTCCTGTAGTTTGAGCCCTTTATTATGTGCCCTGCACTCTGGGATGATGGAGAACAGATGCTGCCCCTCCTCTGGATGACTATTTTTCAAATATCTGAGAAGTGCTATCCAATCTCCCTTCATCCTTCTTTTCTCAAGGCTTCATATTCATTTGAGCCCTCTAGATATGAGAACAAAGGACATCCCACAAAACTATCATGTCCTCAAACAATGTATTAACTGAAGACGTAAGCTGGACATAACCCCACTTTACATAAATCTGTCCACTGAGGAACATAGGAAAACCAAATGGTTGGAAAGATTACCTTCCAGGGCTGCAAAGACTGACGTTTAATGTCACTGTCCTTGACTAGGGCTCTTTGTTGAAGTCTCCTTGAATACATCATATTCAAAGCGTGAGCCAACACGTAGACAGCATTATAAATACTGTAACTGTGGCCAGTCATGTCCATTTCAAAAAAGCTTTTAGGAAAACTCTCCAGCTTCTCCTTTCCAGTGCACATGCCCTCAGCCAGCACAGTTATTTTCGCATCAGCAATGGAACAAAAAAATACTTCTTTCCTGAAATGATGGAGAAACTGGTTTCTATGGGTCCAGGTAAATCTTATGGACTGGAGAAACTCTTTGAAACCCAGGACAGCTTCGGTGTGAATGGTGAAGGAAATGACACTGCGGAATAGCTGAACATCCCAACCTGTGTCATACCTCAGTGACAGAAAATCAATCGCTGTTGTTGTGACCCACACTTGTTCAAAGAGTAGGTCATGCTTATGTGGGTAGTGAATGAGCGTCATGAGCATTCTGAGCATAGTAACGGTTACAATGTCTCCATAACATATTAAAGTATGAGTGTGAACATCTGTGAAATATGTGGACATTCCTGAGGCTATGCTAGAAAGTTTAGCAAAACCTCCCACAAGAAATCTGTGTGAAATTCTTTCTGTGAAGGCTGAACATATTCCATTCTGAGCAAACATCGACTCCAGGGCATGCAGGAAGCGCTCTCCACTCTCATCATCCACCACAAAAAGTCCAACCCATGTCCACCCAAAATGCTGAAGCAAGCGGATTATCCCCACATGCAGGTGGGCTTCATTTGGGACCATATGATAAAATGATGTGTCAGGGTCTTCAGAGGCAAATGTGCCATACGAGATCTAATGAAAATATGCCAATATTGTAGAATTACCTCAGCTGGAGTTTCTGGATATATGCACTTGTTTATCACACATACATTTGTTATGTTGATGAACATTAAGATAGCTTTGGATCTAATTAAATAATGTTTCTGGCTGGGCTTTCTCAAATTATGGGAATGGAAAGCAATATCCAATATTTTAAAAAGCAACATCACATCCTGCCTCTCAGTTACAAACTATGACATTGCTCTAAAGTTGAATTGGAAGATGCCCCTGCCGGTTCTTACCTGTGGGATTTTATAGAGACTTAAAATGTCTGCCATACGGAAGGAGGTCTCTGAGCCTAGTCCCCCCACAACGGTGATCAGGTTTTTCTCCGAGCCACATTCATAGTTAGGGACAAATCCATGCCATTCGAAGAGTACGTACAAAGTACTACGATAGGTGAGCCTTAGGTTGTAATAGCTGTCATAGATGTGGCACCCAAGTGTGACATTGGGCAAAATCTGAAGGCTCTTGTTAATTTCTTCTATAGCAAATGCCAAGGCAAAGGTGTTCTGGTACAGTTTCACCAACACACTGCAAAAAGAGTTCCTTTCACATTTCACAAATATGCAGTACAACAGATAACACAATTAAGCCAGAACCCCATCCAACTTGCTCTCTCAACAAATTACAGCATCATTGCTTATATGGATGACTGACTACTCTAGCATGCAACTGGAGGAAATAATTTCATGCTTTGGATGGAAATAGGATGCTGTTGACCTCACAACCCTATATTTCTGCAGAAAAGAAAAAGGGTTGCCTTGAATTCTTTCTGGTTTCTCCTCTGTTTGCTGCAAACACTACTCTAATATATAGCATTAACATTGTACCTTGCTTGGTAGAAATTCTTATGTTCATTCTAGGGGTACAAACTGTGTTCACCAGCTTCCCTGATCACTCAACTGAACTGAAAATGCAGACATTTCCTACTGCAAAAAATGCACACTGCAGCAGAAATTAACTCAAGATGGGATTATGCTACCTCTGTTTTCTGGCCCATGGGGTTCTATAGCAATCCTTTCTGAACTGATCTGATGGTTACCTACTACCTTCTGGAAACTGTCTACATTTTCCCCAGTGAAGTAAACAATGCTTGTGATTTGCAAAAACCAGCAGAGGTGAAAAATGAAAACTTATAGAGAAGGAGATTCCCGGAACAAACCTGTTCCTGTTTTATAAGCAGCCTCTTGTTCATGTAAACAGTGCCTGTGGGTTTTGCAGGAAACACAGAGGTGAAAAATGAATTCTTACACTGGAAGTTCGCAAAGATCCACAGAAGGGTGATCTCTGAATGAACATTCATGCCAGACATAATAAATCTGAGAAACGATTCCACCAATGATGTAGCTACCAGGCTGGTACCATTCATGATGAAGAGATATAGGATCATTTCCAGACCATCTCTTGGTATCTACTTGGAGGATGCACACAACAGGAGGAAGCAGCACCACCACCACCAAGAGCCACAACATCCTGATGACCAGACTTTTCTCTACATGAATTTCGCTGAATCTCTATGCGGTAACAACCTCATTCCTTCTGCACCTGTCTGTGTCACACCCTGCCAACACATCTTTTAAAGAGCTTCAGTTGGGTTTAAAATGCCTTGAATACCAGTTTGGAAGCCAACGCTCAAGGCTATTAAAAGAGAATTGGAGGAAGCTTCATGAGACAAAACTGACAAAGCTCTGCCTGAATCATTCCCCAGCTCTTCCCAGACCAGAGGTTTCTTTATCAATTATTTCTGGGTTTGATGGTGGTTAACCTAGAGCCTTCTAGAAATCTTTTAAGTTTCTTTAACTACAAGAACAAAAATAATAATAACACTTCTGATAATTATAGGGGAGGATAATTACATTTTCCAGCAGTTTGTTATGAGAGTTCCTTTGGGTAATACACAAGGGCTGTTGACTGAAGGATGCCTAAAGGGCCCTTGCCCCCATCTATGACCACATGTTTTCTTTCTTTCTTCTCTGAAGAAAGTGAGAGGGATGTTTTTGAGGCCTGAGGAACAAACTAGCACTGAATTGTGCCTTCTGCATGCTTGCCGAATTTTTAGCATGTATGCATTACTGAAACAGCGACGTCTACGTTGGTTTGGACATGTCGTGAGAATGGCTGATGGTCAGATTCCAAAAGATCTCCTGTATGGAGAATTAGTGCAGGGAAATCGCCCCAGAGGGAGACCACAGCTGCGATACAAGGATATCTGCAAGCGGGATCTGAAGGCTTTAGGAATGGACCACAACAGATGGGAAACCTTGGCCTCTGAGCGTTCAGCCTGGAGGCAGGCAGTGCATCACGGCCTCTCCCAATTTGACCCTTGTCCAGCAGGCCGAGGCAAAGAGGCAGACCCAAAACCAGCAAAATCAGGGAGCTGGACAGGGGACAGATTGTATTCGTCTTCAGTGTGGAAGGGATTGTCACTCTCGAATTGGCCTTCTCAGCCACACTAGATGCTGTTCCAAGTCCTCCATACAGAGCACGTTACCATAGTCTCTCGAGACTGAAGGATGCCTAAAGATGCTTGCCGGTCAGCCACAGCATCCCTGACAAGACCCCCTGACAAGCATTTGCAGACAGAAATTTCTTGCTTCACAATACACACAGTCTTTGCACCATGAGGCCAGGGCACAGGCCAATACTGTATTCTCCATATGTCAGACCACCTTAGAAAGATTTGCCTCTTCTTGTTTTAAAAAAGGTAGTGATTAAAGATATGCCGTTTGGAATTTTTAGACTAAAAATCCCATAATTTTGGGAGATTCAAAGGACAGAGAGGGACCTAAATGTAGCTCACCTGGATGAAAAGCTAAAGCTAGAAAACATTGTGGCCTAGCTAGGCCTAGCTCCATCTAAGTTTCCTGTTCAGAAAGGAAGCTCCCAGAAAGCTGTAGGGCAACCTCCTTTCCGAACAGGAAGCTTGGGTGGAACTAGGCCTAGCTAGGCCACCAAGCCTTTTGTCTTAGATCTTTCTCCTGTGTGAGCCACATTTAGGTGTCTCTTTGTTAGGTTGAAATCCCAAAATAGAAAATTATTGGACTTTCATTCAGGAAACAAATTCTACATGGCACATCCCTAGAACTGACCAAAAGTTTGTTTGTTTGTTTGTTTGTTTGTTTGTATATCTTGATCCCATTAGTGCCGAGGCACGACTCTGGGAGGTTTACAATAAAAAAAACCAATATAAACTCAAAATAGAACTAAAACTGTTTAAAATGAGATAAAATAAAATCTAAGTGCCTGTGGCATTCACCCTAAGTTATATGCATTATTCATTAGTTGTATGTTAATGTGGTTGTGAGGCGGAGCCAAGGGGGGTGCTGAAGAGGCGGAGCCTGGGAGAGAGGAGTTCAGTCTGAGTCAGGGAGAGCTAGAGAAGAGGATAGTTTGGGGGTCTGAGGATAGAGGAGAGTAAAGTAAAATATTGAAGCTTGGTGTAACTTAAAGAATGTGCTTAAGAATTATTCCAGAAACCACGTGTAATCAATAAACCTGTTTCTGTTAAAAAATCAGTACTGAATGGACCTTAGTCTTCATAAGAAAAATTAGTTGATAAAGAGATCAACTGGTGGCAGCGTGTCAGAGGGCGTGTTGAGATACCTTTGTGAGCTCTGTGTTTGGTGAGACAAGCAGGGGCCATGGGGTAAACGCCACAGTGCCTCCTCTGCTTGAAGTGGATTTCCTAAACCTTGTTCTTCCATAGAATGGCCACTTCTAGAGGCCTTGAAGAATCGGAATTCACCATTTTGTGCTGATTTTTCTCACCAGATGGGGATGTGCCTTAGCACTTTTGGGTGCCAGAGAGGTATAAAAATGCATTTAGGACTGGTTCAGTACCTGTTGGCCATATGATTTCCATTGCTATGCTGCTCTATGTACAGAAATACGTAGATCTCCCTTTCACGCAAGGCTTTCACTCACATCTTCACACAATCATGTTAGTCTGGCCTTCTTCTGGCCACTTTCTTCATGCAGCATTGGAAGAATCTGAAGAGGTGTAGTTCTTGCTGGTGCATAGTCTTTACTAGAGATGGGATATCTGTAGCTCTTGAGCAGCCAGAAGAGAAGGAAGGCAGAGAAGCACCTGCCGAACGAACGAACGAACGAACGAACAAACAAACAAACAAACAAACAAACAAACAAACAAACAAACAGTACTTTTATGTTTTTGTCTAGTTCCAGCTTAAAGGGGCTGGAATGCTAAGAAGAGAGATATATGCTTGAAACAGTGTGATGACTCTTCTTCTATGTGCGACTAGGGTCAGCAAATGCATTGCCAGAACAAATGGGGTGGAAAACATCATATTTCCTGAACTGGAAACCCTATATCACATGTTTCTTTGGGGCTACCCCATAATGGCTAAGGAGGGGGGCGACTACAAAACTGATGTCCCTTCTCCAGTTCCAAATTAGGAATATATCTTAAGTTAGGCTAAAGAGTTATTCCATTCCTTATCTTGTGACCTACAACTGTGGGGGCCTTATTTCTTGGCACCCTTTGTGGATTGGTCTGCTACCGTGTCCAGCTTCTCCGCATGTAGAGGCATCATTAGACACTTTTAGGTAGCCACTGGCATCTCATCATCTGGGGTGGCAGGATTCATGATGGTGGATCTGGGCTCATTGTTTCCATTGACCTTTTCACAGCCACTGAGACAGTTTGTCATTCAGTATAATGAAAGACGCATTGAATAGGTTTGAAACCAGTAGACCTGGTTGTTCGGGATGATTAGAACCACATCCAGAGTTTAATGAGTGCCACTATATCTGTCAGAACTGTCTATCTTTTTTTTTCCCAAATCAGTGGTTCCCAACTGTGAGTCTTCAGATGTTCTTGGACCACAACTCCCAGAAATCGTGGCTGGCACAGCTAGTGGTGAAGGCTTTTGAGAGTTTTAGTCCAAGAACATCTGGGGACCCAAGGTTAGGAATCAATGTACTAGATCAATATTTATTTCATCATGGCCTCCCCAACATCACTAAAACTCTTCCCAAGAAGGATACTAACAATGATCTCATTCAACAATTTTGCTCTTCAAAGTGTTCTCCTCCTACTGCTCACAGGGGGGCAGCAATACCATTAAGATTCCACAATGCTATCTGAAATAAATCAAATGTGTTATTTTGTGGCTTCTCTCAGAGCCTGCTGGCTCTCTGTAAGTTTTTACTCCAGTTAGCATTGTGTAGAATTGGCATGAGGCGATCACAGTTGCTGGTCCCCTCAGAGTCTAATTCCCAAAGAAGCCCTCTCACACATTTCTCTTAAGAACCAAGGAAGTTTTAACTCTACCTCTACTATCAACTTCTTGTGTTAACAGTTAGATAGACGTGCTTATCCACCCATTTCCCAATGGCTCATTTTGGCAAAGAATAAAAAAGCTCAAAGCTAGCAATGGAATAAGTTAAGATTTGGGGAGTATATAGAGGGAAAACAGGGCTGTGTGAAAAAGAAACACACATTGAGAAACCCTAATCTGCAGAAAATGAAAATGGCACCACCAGCATGCTCATTGAGTTGACAAATATGTCAATACTGCCAATGCATACTTGCTGACTGAATGTAGTAGAACTGAGTCTGAACTGGGTTTTGTAGAGGATTACAGTATCCTGTAATGTTTAGCTTTGAGAAAAGAAGACTGAGGGGAAATATGATAAAACTTTTCAAATACTTGAAAGGTAGTCATAGAGAGGAGGGGCAGGACATGTAATAATAGGCTCAAGCTACCAGAAGCCAGATTTAGGCTGGATATCAGGAAAAACCTTTTAACTATTAGAGCAGTATGACAATAGTACCAATGACCTTGGGAGACGGTGAGCACTCCAACGCTACAGGCATTCAAGAGAAAATTGGACACTCATTTGTCAGATATGGATTCCTGCATTGAGCAGAGGGTTGGATTTGAGGGCCTTATAGGCCACTTCCAGCTGCATTATTCTATGATTGTATGATCCTATTTCTAGTCTCAGCTAGAGTGGATTTTCAAATGTGTAGACTTACGGTTGTTCCAATGGATCTACTCTCTAGCTGAGATTAACAATAAGATATTGGCTTAAGCATTTATTAAATTGAAAATAGTGTTCCCTTATGGCTTCTGGTGCAACAGGAGACAAACCTCCACCTGCTTCAAAAAGTGCAGAAACAAATACTGGGCAACCCAGGGTCCTCTAGGTATATTCCAAAATTCTTCATTCATGTAGGATATTTCAGTTTGCACCAATGGAGATCCTATTGTTATGTGAACATCCGGAGGAGCTCTACAAGCAACATAGGAACATCTGCATATGTCCTGTTACCAAAATGTCTGTTACTGTATTGTTGCTGCTTAAGTCCGTGACCTATCCTTACTTCTCCTCATGAACCTGGTTCATTTTCTTGCAAGTCCTTGTATGCTTGAACATCTGCAGTTGCCAAAGAGCTGGATGTTGCTCTCTTATAGAGAGGCAGATGCAAATATAGGGGCACCTTCCTGTTTCAATTAGCCAAACCCTTTCCCTCTCCTAAATAAACTGAGAAGTTAGTCCCTCTGTGCTGCTCATTCTCAGATGAACAAACAGAAACATGAAGTTCCTACTTCACTTAGTATTCTGCTTAGCAGTGTCTCTGGGTAACTGGTTTTAATCACCTAAATATAATTGTCTCGTAAAGGGTTGAGTATCTGTCATCCCTGGCCTTCCATATGTTGTTGAATTACAGCTTACATGATGGCCACTTTCTAGGCTTGAAAGGACTATAAGCAAGTCTGACCACGATCTAGGCTGGATAAGATAGATGGGAGAAAAAGTTTAGCTGCTTTTGGGAGCCCCCAGTTCTCATAATGTGGTAGTTCATGAAAAGATAGAGTTGTAATTTTTGTGTCTCTTTAGGTGTCCAATCGCAAGGTCGTCTGGAGCAGTCTGGAGGGGGCATCAGGAAGCCAGGAGAGTCCCTTCGCCTATCCTGCCAAGGGTCAGGGTTTGCTTTCGGCAGCGCAGGCATGCATTGGGTGCGACAGGCCACCGGGAAGGAACTGGAATGGATTGCCGTGATATGGTATGATGCCAGCAAACAATATTATGCAGACTCGGTGAAAGGACGCTTCATCATCTCCAGGGACAATCCTTCAAGCATGGCTTATCTTCAAATGAATGATCTAAAAGCTGAAGACACTGCTGTGTATTACTGTGCAGTTCACGGTGAGAGGAAGTGAATCTGCCGTTGAGCAAAAACCACCCTTTGCTCCTGGCAGCTCTCAAAGTGGAATTAAAAACACAAGAGTGAAAGACAGTTAAAAAGGAAAAGATCTGCACAGAGATAAATTGAGCCCCAAAGCATCTGACTTTCTGAGACCAAAGTTCATCTAATACACTATCTCCATTCCATCTGGCTGACAAAATATTCCTGGTAGATCAGGGTAGACCTGGAAGGCAACAGACTTCTTCTCTTTTCTGATTCCTTCAAACAATTTATCTCCCTCCAATCCTTGGATTTATTTTTATTTTTGAACTTCACACACTGTTTTTTGATGCCTGTGTATCTAAGTGGTTTTATGTACACTTGGCAAGGCAAAGCGTGACAATAAAATGTACATATAATTGCCTATCATTTTGACTGCAAATAATTTACTAGTCTGGGGTACCATGCAGACCCTAGTGTTCGTTATGCAATGTCAAGTTGTTTCTGACTCAATTGTGATCTTTTTAGGGTTTCGGGGTATGTGAGATGTTCAACAAGAGATTTAGCATTGTCACCTGGTAGGGTTCCATGTTCAATAAGGGATTTGAACCCAAGTCTCTTGAGTCCTGCCCTCAACCCTCCACTGGTTCTTAGTGGAGATTATCAAGGAAACTAAGCAATGAGAACCAAAAACGCCTTTTTGACTAGCAAGTGACTTTACTCAGCTCTGTATCTTGGCCTTAGTCCATTTGGGGTTTTAAGGTAAAGGTAAAGGTTCCCCTTGACATTTAGTCCAGTCGTGTCGGACTCTAGAGTGCGGTGCTCATCCCTGTCTCCAAGCTGTAGAGTCAGCGTTTGTCCATAGACAGTTTCCGTGGTCACGTGGCCAGCACGACTTTGGGGTTTTAGTTGGCTATTAAAACATAAACATGGTCTGGGTATCTTGTTTATTTCTGTCTGCTAATCAATAAACAAAATTCTTCTTTGGCTGTTTGATCTCCCAGACTGTGGTGTGTGTGTGTGTGTGTGTGTGTGTGTGTGTGTGTAAATATAAGAAATAGAGAGAAATAGAGAGAGAGAGAGAGGAGAGAGAGATGGCTTGGGGAAATTCTGATTGCACCAGATGCATTAGAAGGGCCTTAGCCTTCTGAGTACTGAGCGCCCAAATTGGTACTGCAATGGATTTCATGCCAGCTGCAGAAGGGACTTGCATTTGGGAGAATTACCACACTGTGCCTTCAACTGTCCTTTCCCCCTTAATTATGTAGCTGTGCTTCCCTGCTGTACTGGATAGCTGACTCTCATTGGTTCGCTGTTCTGCTGGGTAGAGTTTAGGGCTGTGCTGGCTGCCAGTGGTTGATTTGTTGCTGCCAGCACAGTTTCCATGTTGATTGGGCCTGGCTTGTGGTTTTTAATTTCCCCTCTCCAATACTATTTTCCTCTTAGGCCAACTCCCTCACTTCCTCGGCTGGGAGGGGTTTGAATACAAGGAAGCCTCAGATGGCCTAATTCTGGCTCAGCCAGCCTAAAGCCAGCCTGGCTAGTTAGGACCTGGATACTTAAGATTGTGTCCTTAGACTATGCTCTTGGCAGAGGCAGAATCCCATGAGGAAAGCTTCCTGGCTTGCCGATGGCTGCTATATCGCCTCCAGTTTCTTTGTCAAAGGTTTGAATGCAAATCGGAACTGTGAAGCTCAGTTTCTCAGCACCGAACTCAACCATCTGAATTGGGCCCTACAGGCAAATGGCTACTCCAAAAGGAAATCACAAGAGCCATCAAACCAAGAAAGCAACACCAAACTGAAGAAGAAAAACAGCCACCCACAAATAAAGTATTTCTGCCATACATCAAAGGGGTCACGGACCGCATGGGGAAACTTTTGAAAAAACACAACCTACAAACAGTATTCAAGCCCACCACAAAAATACAACAAATGTTACGGTCAGCAAAGGACAGAAGGGACCCCCTCACCACTGCAGGAGTATACCGTATACCTTGCAGTTGTGGCCAGGTATATATTGGAACCACAAAACGAAGCATCCACACCAGAATCAAAGAACATGAGAGACACTGCAGACTAAAACAACCAGAAAAATCGGCAGTAGCTGAACATGCCCTAAAACAAGCTGGACATGAAATTCTATTTCAAAATACTGAAATACTGGATAACACCAGCAATCATTACGTTAGACTGCACAGGGAAGCCATTGAAATCCACAAACACCAGCAGAACTTCAACAAAAAAGAAGAAAGTTTAAAACTCAGCAAAGCCTGGCTCCCAGCACTGAAAAATACAGTGTGCAAAAGGTCAACGAACTCTACCCAGCCACAAGGACCGGTGATCACTACACACAAAAGACCAGCTAACGACACCCATCAATCACAGTGACAGATAATTTCTCCTCCTTATCACAACAATACACCCACAACAAAAACACACTGATCACCATAATCACCCATCTCCTGAAAAGGACAAAAGCTGATCCCACAGCTATAAATACTCAACTCCCAAACAAACTGCACCAGAACACAGAGTGCTACTCCTCTGAAGGAGATGCCGGCCACAGAGACTGGCGAAACGTTAGTAAGAACAACCTTCAGAACACGGCCAAAGAGCCCGAAAAACCCACAACAACCATTTGAATGCAAACCTTGGGAAAACCCATTTTCTTTAAATATCGAACAAGAGAAGGGGTGCTGGAAGAGAGTGGTAAAAAGACCCCATCAGAAAAAACAAAACAAAACTGAGGTTGTTTATCTGTGCTACTGAAACAAAGAACTAACTATAAGAACTGAGCATGTTTAGCCTTGAGAAAAGAAGACTAAGGAGAGATGTGATCACACTTTTCAAACACTTGAAAGGCAGTGCTACAGAGGAGGGGTAGGATCTGTTCTTGATCATCCCAGAGCACAGGGCATGTAATAATGGGCTCAAGCTACAGGAAGCCAGATTAAGGCTGAATATCAGGAAAAAACATCTTAATGGTTAGAGCAGTACGACAATCGAACCAATTGCCTCAGGAGGTGGCTAGCACTTCAGTGCTGGAGGCATTCAAGAGAAAATTGGACAATTATCTGTCCAATCTGCTTTGATTTGGATTCCTATATTGAGCAGAGGGTTGGGTGCGATGTTCCTTATACGTAGGTCCTTTACAACCCCATTATTCTATGATTCTATAATTCTATCAACCGCATGAGGAACTACTTCATTCCAAGCTCTGTCATGGATGCTGTTGCTGTGGCCTTGTGAAATTTGGTTTTACTCCTCTTTGTTTCTTTTCTTTCCTCCTCTTTTCTATTGCGCATTTGAAATAATACTTGTTAGAGTGAGACCCATTCATCTGCAGCTTCTCAGAAATTTAACAGAAGCACCGCTTCTTAAGGCCAGTCCAGAATTTCTCCTGCATCACACAAAGGGGCAGTAGTCATATGGAGGACGTCATCCAGTTTTAGGCAAATCAAAAGGTTGCCAGAATATTCGGCTTCCTCTCAGGTGACAGTGTCACCAAAAGGTGACTACTAGATCTTTTGTATCCCAAGAAGAACAATACCGTATATTTTTAAAAAAAAAAACAGCAAAGAACCTCACAAGACACATTAATAAATGCAAAATGAATATACTTTATTACCTATTGATTACAATTCTAATAAAAGGGGTTTCATGCATTCAGCAGATTCACACCCCATACATACTCACCAAAGAGAGAAGAATTCTTGGTTTGCATTGTCCAAGTTCCAAAGAAAGCAGTTGATTCCAAAAGCTTTTGGTCTCAACAAAAGCAAAAAAGCAAAGCGTGCTGCTTATATACCGCTTCATAGCACCTCTCTGGGCGGTTTACAAGTTAATTATGCAGGCAACACATTGCCCACCCACCCCCCAGCAATCTGGATACTCATTTTACTGACCTCGGAAGGATAGAAGGCTGAGTCAACCTTGAGCCGGCTACCTGGGACTGAACCCCGGGTTGTGAGCACAGTTTTGGCTGCAGTACAGCAGTTTAACCACTATGCCATGAGGCTCAACAGATAAATTATACTGGCCCGGACCCCTCCTTTTATATTCTTTTTGGGCAGGTTGCTAGCTAAGCATGCACATTAGATACTTCTTTGTTTTTCCCTACATATATATATATATATATATATGGTCCTTATCACCTATTGTGAAGTATGGAATGCTTTTAGTTACACTTAGTGGGTCTTCCATCACTCGTGGACAGATGTGGAATCTGCTTGCTCAGGAGGATCCCTGTACCAGGGTCTTCTTAATCCCTGAGTTTGCTCTACTCCCTCAATCAGCAGCAGATGGTTTTTGTCAACTTGCTAAAAGCATAGTTCAAAAAGTTCAAGAGTTGAATTTCTCAGAATGAGGGCTTATAGCCAGAAATATAAAGTCCCATAGTTTCTCTGGTCCTGCTGGTCTCCTTTTTTGGGTTCTTGCTTGCTGTCTGGTTCTTCACCTTTTCCAGGCCAAACATGCAGACACCTTACAAGAGTTGTATCCTTAACCCTTTGTCTGGAAACCATACATGGGGACTGGGCATCCTAATATAATTTTCTGCTAAGACTTTATTTTAAGTTAAAAGATAATTCTCCTCAACCAGCACTACGTGGTAGGTAGAAGGCAAAGAATAGTTCAGAGTTTTCCCATCTACATAAACTAAAATCCTTCCTCAAAGGCCGGTATTGCTCTCTGGGCTGTGTGTAAATGGAAAGAGGATATAAAGCAATCCCACCTCTGAGGGCAAGTGAGGAGAAAAAAGATTCGTTGGCTTGAGCTCATTTTACTTTCAGCAAACTTTGGAGGTGATGTTTCTGCTTACAAACATAAAGGACTAGAAAGTTCCAATAGGAAAATAGACAACCAATCTTTGAAAAATATCATCCTGGCAACGCTTCTTCTCAGAATTCGTGCTGGTGGAGTCTGGAGAGTACGCAAGGTGTTTTGAGAAAGGCAGCATAGAAATGCAATCAAATCTATCAATCAATCAACGTCAAGAGATTCCCTTCTTTAATTTAAGCATACATTCTGATTAATGTGGCAACTAGTCCAGATGGATGCTCTTTATGTCTTTAATTAAACATGAAGATGGGGAAAGAATGAGTCAGAGGCCAGAAATGTCTCTATTAGGATCCCTGCAAAAGGTGATAGTGTGCTGTGTTGAATTGGGTGGAGATTGGCTTTCCTCACAGCAGAAAGACATTTGACATCTTCAGGCAAGCCCACTTTTTAATGCCACACACTGATGATATGAAAACCAGATGAAAATCTGGCATTCGTATAAACAAAATTTAAAGATTAATTGTAGATCCAAATCTATCACTGTTCTGCAGAAAGACATTTCTCTGAACTCCACAATGAAGCTCTCCTTTCTTTTCCTTTTGCTTGCCTTATTCTCAGCTCCAATGTGTGAGTATCCTACAGATCGATGCAAAGGATGAACCATGGCTGAAGTCACTATTTCACTAATCAGTGCTTTGTCATCAACCTTAGGTGTCTACGCCAGTGTTCAGCTTGTGGAATCCGGACCAGGAATGCTCAAGCCTGGGCAATTGCTCAGACTCACCTGCAAAATATCTGGGGGCTCTGTGAAGAGCAGCTACTGGCATTGGGTCCGCCAGGCTCCAGGAAAGGGACTGGAATGGGTGGGACAGATCGACTGGAGTAGCAACACATGGCGTATATTCTACGCACCATCTCTCCAAAGCCGAGCAACCCTCTCTGCCGATTCCTCCAAGAACGAGTATTATCTTGAGCTGAGGTCCCTGACAGCTGCTGACACTGCCGTATATTACTGTGCCCGAGTACCACAGTGAGACAAAGCAAAAGAGGAGCTGTACAAAAAGAGGAAGCCATTCCCCACCTGTGCTTCATCCTTGAAAGCTTTTGTGCATTAAGTTTAAGAGTGGGATCAATATTTTTGACATTATTTTGGAGTAGAAAGAGCCTCGTGGCGCAGTGGTTAAACTGCTGTACTGCAGCCAAAACTGTGCTCACGACCCGGGGTTCAATCCCAGGTAGCCGGCTCAAGGTTGACTCAGCCTTCTATCCTTCCGAGGTCGGTAAAATGAGTACCCAGCTCGCTGGGGGGGCAATGTGTAGCCTGCTTGAAGCACTATGGGGCGGTATATAAGCAGCACGCTTTGCTTTTTTTTTTTTTTTTTTTTTTTAGAGATGAGCATGAACTGCTTAACTGGTGGGTCCTGCCAGTTCGTTCTTTGGATAAATAGGTGTTTGGTGTTTCCCTGCCCCGCTTCCCTCAGCTTACAGGCAACACCCAGACTTCCTTGACTGGGTGTTGTCTCTGATTTGGCACCTTCCAGAGGAGGTGGGGCTAGGAAATGCTGAACATCTGTTTTGGCCTAAGAACGAACTGGCGTGAACCACCGGTTCAGCGGTTCATGTCCATCTCTGTTCTCAGGTATTCTAGTCAAGAAGAAGAGTGTTCTCCAATTGCCAGTGGTGGTGTCCCACAATTCAGAGAGTCTGTTCACTGCCTCAATGAGGTGGCCGGTGTTCATGTCCTTGTCATTCTTCCTCTGCCTTCCTTCCTCTCAGTTATTCTCTGCTACTGGTGGCAATAGCAGCTACACTGACCTGGGTTTGGATGTGGCATCACAATGGGGATGCATGATCAGGAGCAGCTCCAGGAATAACTTCTAGAATTAGCTTGATTGCATTTGAAGGACTGTTTCAGAATATTGGAGGGACCCCCTGCTCCCTGAGAGCACTCGCTGATTAGACTGCGACTAGAAAAGAGGGAAGGTATTTCTCTGGCAAGGAATTCCAACCCCAGTAGGTAAAGAAAGCATCATGAGTCATGGATAGAATTGCTGCTGAGAAGGATAACAAAGATTTATCCTAAATTTGATGTACAAGTGATAAACAAGCAAACACATAATAGAGTAGGACCCCCATATGTGCCGAGGATTGGTCCAAGCCCCCCCTGGATACTGAAAACCATGGATAATAGTGAATGTTCTCTCCCCCCCCCCCCTCTCTATGTATAGAGAGAGAAGGGGAGAGAGAGACAGCATGGTAAAAGGGGAATTTTTTTTTCAAATGCATTACCAGAAATGGACACTAGAAATCACTAGAGACCATGCTATATATTGTTCACTGACAAGTATTCAGAGCAAAAGCTCAGGCTCCCTCTAGTGGGCCAGTTCTTGTAATACATACGAAAATATTTTTTTCTGATTTTTTTTCCTTCAATATTTTTAGAACGTGGACAAGTAAAACAGATGATGCTGATCCTGCGGATATGGGGGAACTACTGTATTCTATTACATGAAAAATGGAGTGTGCAATCTTACCCAATAGTTTTGAAATTGATACATTTTCAGGGTAGTGGTTTAATATTGTAATAATTTCTGGTTTTCAAGTTATTAATATTCTCTATTTTAACATTGTAAGCCACCTTAGTTCCTATTGAGTAGTAATCTTCGGTACACAGACAGACAGACAGACATAGTTATCTCTTATTCTTCCTCCTCTCAGGTCTACATTATTACCTAAATTAAATATGCAGTGTATAATTGTACATCCTGCCATCCTCAAATCCCAGGTGTTTGGCAGCTGAGCAGTAACCATGGAAAATATCCAAGGATTTGAGCCTGACAGACCCTAAAGAGAGGAAGAATGTTGTGTGTGGTGCCCAAACCTCCGTAAGGAGCGCTTAGCACTCGGTCAGAGAGTTTCATAGGCCACTTACCTACCACCTTTGCACTGAGGCAAGTCCCAAGACCTCAGCAGTGTGTAGCATAAGCCCCTTGAACAAGTCTGACCTTAAAAGAAAAGCTTTACTTTTACCCAGTACTTTGCAAGTACAGACACATGGGCTTTGTGATTCCTTAGAACTCACAACAGCTCAGTTAGGTAGGACTCTTAAAGATAGCTAGTTTGTGGCCCTCTCCACTCCCTGGATTTATCCAGACCCTGCTGTTCAAGAGACCAGTCCTTTTGTAAGAATTTTTATAATTATTTTTATTAGAAAAATATAGTTACATAGAATCAGTTTATATTGCTCAAGCTTTAGCATAAAGAACATATTCAAAGATCATTACAGTTAAATAAAATAACTAATCCCCATTAAAATAATAAACACTACTAAGCTGGGCTAAGGTGGGCTAGACCCACCTCCTTCTTTCTCTTCACTTACATTCTTTCTCCTTCAAGCCACATACTCAAACCATCAAGTTCTTTTCCTCTCCCATCATGGAATCGAACTCCCCCTGTCCATTTTCTACATTCTCTAACTCCTCCCTTCTTCTTGACACTTCATGGCTTTTAACCAATTAGCCTCAAGGGGCTGTAACACTTTCCTCCGCCCTCAATTCTCATGAAGATCCAGGTGTTTTATCTCTTCTCCAATTAGCTCAGAATTTTGAGTCTTTCACAGGCTCCTTGGTCTGACCTTCAGCTTTATCTCGAACCACACTGTACCGGTCTTCAGAAAAACACTTTCATAGCACTTAGAAAAACACATTCCAATGTCTCTCAAATTATCTTCACACAGAACCTGTCTGACTCCATCTTACATTTCTCTGACTACATATTCCACACTGCTTCAACTCCATGACATTGTGAAATTTCAAACAAACAGCTCCTGGAAATGACATACCAGGCACAACGGTAAAATTTACATTGAAATAGAACTCCAAAGTTATTAGCTCGCCATTCAGTTTGATATGTGCTTCATTTTCAAACGAATATGTAAATTCACCTTTTTAAAGGCTGAAATTGAATCTTGCCATTCCTTTTTGATTTGGGCCATGTACAGATTGGCCCCAATCAGCCCTATTTGCTTTGGAATTCAGGCTCTAGCAGCACACTTGCCTGAACATACCCAGTTTATAAACCATGGAAAGGAGGGTGGGACAGAAGCATGCCAGCTGGGAGGCACCCATCCAGCAGCCACCAAAGCAGCAGCAGCGGCTGCAGGATCTCAGTTACGGGATGGAGGTTCACCATATAGCCTTACCCAATCACCCTTTGTCCATAGCACCATGCTGGCAGCTGCTAGATTTGTGACCTTCTCACCTCTGCCCACATCCTGAAGACAATGCAGCTGGAAAAAGTACACTATGTCATTCGCCGGACTTTCAGTTCATGGTGGAGAGGAGAAGGTACCTCCATCCCTAATAGCCTGCAATCAGACCCGCAGAGTGGATCCATACCCAACAGCAGGACTGACATGGATGGCCAGCACTGGTGGTTCTAGGAGGCCACAGGCTCTGCTGGGCGTGGCTGACTGACAAAGTGCAGCATATCTGCCAGGAGTCCCTCATTCTTACTCACTCAAATGTTAGCCTGTATATTGTGTGGTAAGTCTTCTGAACAGGCAGGAAGTGTTTTGGGTTACCTTGCCTGGCTCTGCAAGGGGACAGCAGCGGGATATCAAAAGTCATTCAGATTCAGACAAGGGAATGCCAGGTTATCTGGTTTCATTGGTGAGGATGCTTAAATCCTGAGCTGTTTGTCTGGAAACTGTACATGTCCCTGGAATCTGAGCACCCCAGGAGAATTCACCCCAAGTTTCTTTATTGAAAGGCAAAACCTAGGTCTCCTCACCCAACATTGTCCCATCGGTAGAAGGTAAAGAATAACTTGAGGAACTGGCACAGAAAAACTGAAATCCTTCATCAAAGGCTCATGTTGCTCCCTTGTCCTAAGCTGTGTGTAAATGGAAGGAGAAACTTAAGCCAATCCCCACTCGGAGAGCATGTGAAGGGAAAAAGGATTCTTGGCTTGAACTCATTTCCCCTTCAGTATCCTTTGGAGGTGATGTTTCTGCTTGCAAATACAAAGGACAAGAAAGTTCGAGAAGGAAAATACACAACCAATCTCTGAAAACTATCTTCCTGTCAAGACTTCTTCTCAGAATTCCAGCTGGTGGAGTCTGGAGAGTACGCATGGTGTCTTGAGAAAGGCAACATAGACATGTAATCAAATCAGTCAATCAATCAAAGTAAAGAGATTCCCTTCTTTATTTTAAGCATACATTCTGATTAATGTGGCTACTATACCAGTTGGAAAGTCTTTATCTCTTCAATCAAACATGAAGATGGAAAAAAGAATGTGTCAGAGGCCAGAAATGTCTCTATCAAGGTCGCTGTCATAGGTGATACTTTGTTGGCTTTCCTCATGGCAGAAACACTGTTGGCATCTTCAGGCAAGCCCCCCTTTTAATGCCAGCCACTCATGAGATGGAAACCAGATGCAAATCCAGCATCCGTGTAAACACAGTTTAAAGATTCAGTACAGACGCAAATCTACCACTGTTCCTCACAAGGACATTTCTCCTAAATCCACAATGAAGCTCTCATTTCTTTTCCTTTTCCTTACAATATTCTCAGTTCCGATGCGTAAGTATCCTACCAATCAATGCACAGGATGAACCATGGCTGAAGTCAATATTTCATTAATCAATGCTTTGTCGTCCACCTTAGGTGTCCACGCCAGCGTTCGGCTCATGGAATCTGGACCAGGAACGCTGAAGCCTGGGCAATCACTCAGACTCTCCTGCGCAGTCACTGGGGATTCTGTGGAGAATGTCTATTGGAATTGGGTCCGCCAGACTCCAGGAAAGGGACTGGAATGGGTGGGACGGATCGACTGGAGTGGCAGCACATGGCGTATACTCTACCTGCCGTCTCTCCAAAGCCGAGCCACCCTCTCTGCCGATTCCTCCAAGAACGAGTATTATCTTGAGCTGAGGTCCCTGACAGCTGCCGACACAGCCGTGTATTACTGTGCCCGAGAACCACAGTGAGACAAAGCAAGAGAGGAGCTGTACAAAAAGAGGAAGCCATTCCCTGCCTGTGCTTCACTCTTGAATGGTTTCAAACTTCAATCTGAAGTACTTGACTTTGAATTTACTTTATTGTCATTGTATTTCCATACAATGAAATTAAATGCCATCTCCAGTACACATAATAATAAAACACACAAGAACATAACATGAAAACATAGCACATTACACATAAAACACATCCCTCTCATTCACATCCACTTCCTTCACATTCAATTTCCCATCGCACAACTCATTAATATTGCACTATACAGCGGAATCCAGTATAGCTGCAGCTCTGGGATAGAAACTGTTTTTCAACCTATTTGTCTTTGTTTTAATTATCCTTTGTTTTAATTAAGTATGGGATTAACACCGCTGGCATTATTCTAGGATCTCCGATGGGCAGTGGTGGTGCCACGAAACGCAAAGAATCTGTTCATTGTCAAAATGTGGTGGCAGGTCTTCTCACCGTTTTCCTTCTCTCTCTCTTCCTCCCCATTTCTTCCACTTCCTCTCTTCCTCTCGTTCTTATTCTGTGCCATCAGTGGCAACAGCGACTAGGATAAACCTCAAGGCCTGTTCCTTTGGTAGCTTTTTCCTTCCCACATTGCCTTCGGTTCAGATTGGGCATCTCGATGGGGACAAATTATCAGGAACGGCTCTGTGCTACTTTTTTCTTTCCTTACTTTGTTTTATCTTGGCTTGATGCTACATGGCTCTTGCTGCCAACATTCACAAGGCATCTATTGCTTCTTTGTTGTGTTCTCTGTCTTTTTTAAGGTGGGTGTATAATTTTGTCTGAGGTAATTCTGGTGGTGCTCGGGGGTAGGCCACCCCAAGCCATTGGTCCACCATTCAAGCACACAGGGTTTCTCCAGAGAACAAGAAGCCTACAAATATTGATACAGGCCCAGAAAAGGATCAGGTGGTCCCTAAAATGGCACCAGCAGGACCAAGCACTAATGCATGAGCCCTTATTTAAGCACGAAGCACTAATTAGAGCTGATACATGTGGCTTCATGAGCTCTCCTGGAGGCGTAGCGCTTGCTGTGATGGAACACCCCCCCCCCCAAAAAAAAATCCCAAAAAAGAGAAAGATCATACAATAATTTGGGGCTCAAACTATATTGTGTTTTTTAGATATAGGCAACAACAACCTCTGGGAATGTTAAGTGCCCCTTTGTTTGGACTGTGGCATGCTGATGGACAGAGGAAGAGATGATCCTTGCTTTTTCTAATCCATGGCACCATTCAGTTTTATTTCTTCTACATTACTACCAGAGATACTACCACAAAATACACCTTTTATTTATTGGGAACGTCCATTCTGCTTTAGAGGGGAATTGCTACCCATGGTGGTTTCTACTACTGCTTTTTTTAGCTGGTTGTTTTAAAAATATACAGAGCCTGGGGGATTACAGTCCACATGATTCTTACCCACATCCAGTTAGTATTAATGCCAGTTTTTACATACTTGTACAAAAGGAAATTCTCCTAACACACGTCACACCCTGGAAAACAGTGCTTACAAATATAAAGGACTGCTGTGTTCTCAGGGCAAATGGAAAACACATTACCTCTGAAAACCATTTTTTCAAGCAAGATGTCTTCTCAGAAACCCAACTGTTGGTGTGTGGTGAAAACACAAGTCACAGTGAGTCTGACTGACAGAGAAAAGCAGCATACAAATGCCATAAAACCAACCAACCAACCAACCAACCAACCAACCAACCAACCAACCAACCAACCAACCAACCAACCAACCAACCAATGGTTTTAATGCTTTAATGATTTTAAGTATTAAAAAAACTCAGATTATTGTGGCAAGTACAGTGGTGGAACATATCTGTATCTCTTTAATTGAATGCTAAGATGGAAAAACGAATGTATCAGAGGCCAGAATTGTCTCTATTACAATATTTGGGAGGAAAGTTACTGTGCTGTGTTGAAGTGGGTGGATCTTGGGCTTTGCTCATGTCAATATTTCATTCATCAATGCTTTGTCCCTGAAGGCAGGGAAAACAATCGCCCTCCTCCGGTCATCTGGCACTTCACCCATCCTCCATGGTTTCAAGAAAATAATAAACAGTGGTTCTGTCTATTATTTCCTCTCACTCTTATTCTCTGCTGCAGGTGGCAATAGTGGCTCCTAGAGATGGGCATGCATTTAAAAAGGAATCACTACATTCATTCAAAAATAGCTAATTCATTGATTCATATTCGTGCAAATCAGTGCCCCCAATGAATACGAATCAACAAAATTTTAGTGATTTTAATTTTGTTGATTTGTTTGGCTGTAAAACAGCCCCCAAGGCACCGAGAGTCACCAAACCTGGAGGGAAGCTTCGTCTGTCTTTCCTCTACCATCCTTCTATGTTTGGTGAGAATTGGGTTCTTCCTTCCCACACCACTCTGGATTTCGATTGTGCATTGTGAGGGGGATAAATGATCATGAGAGGCTCCAGGAATAACTACTAAACCTACCATGTGAGTTTGTTTATACTTTAAGAACATTTTCAGATTACCAGTGAGACTCCCTGGTTCTTGGGAAGCATCCACTTGATTAGAGTGCCGATCGAAGCAGGTTAAAGCCTTTGTACTCCAGTACATAGAGAAAGCATCCTAAGGGAGGTGTGTGTTGTGCAGTGTTGCTGCTGGAAAAAGACAATAAAGGTATCTCCTGAGTTTGAATAGTTGTACAAGTGATACAACTACAAGGGACGTGGTGGTGCTGCGGGTTAAACCGCAGAAGCCTCTGTGCTGCAAGGTCAGAAGACCAGCCGTCGTAAGATTGAATCCACGCAACGGAGTGAGCTCCCGTCGCTTGTCCCAGCTCCTGCCAACCTAGCATTTTTAAACCATGTAAAAATGCGAGTTGATAAATAGGTACCACCTCGGTGGGAAGGTAACGGCGTTCTGTGTCTAGTCGCGCTGGCCACGTGACCATGGAAGATTGTCTTTGGACAAAACGCTGGCTCTATGGCTTGGAAACGGAGATGAGCACCGCCCCCCTAGAGTCGGACACGACTGGACAAATTGTCAAGGGGAACCTTTACCTTTACCTTACAAGTGATAAATATGCAAACATGTAATGTTCTATTACAAGAAAGATAGACTGAGCCATATTACTCAATAGTTTTGAATGTGATATCTTTTTTTGGGTGGTGGGGGTTATTTTAAAAATGTAATGATTTCTGGTTCTGAAGTTTTTAATATCGTGTGTTCCAACATTACAAGCCAGCTTGATTCCTCTTGAGCAGAATGCTGGGGTACATATGTTTTAAATATACACCTACCTACCTACCTACCTACCTACCTACCAGATTCCAGCCTGACAGACCCTAAAGAGAGGACGAAGGCTGTCAACTTTCAGACAATGACCTTCAAGAATTGGTGTCCCAAGCACAAGTTTCAAATGTGTGTTTTTAAAAAATGGCAAAATTATTGGTGTTTCATTTGTTTTGATCTGTGCTTTGAATTCAAACTTACATGTAGGTTTGCCCTGCTTTCAAGTGAAATTGAATTTGGTCATTCCTTTTTGATTTGTGTCATGCACTGCTTGGTTCAGGCTTCAAGCAAAGTGAACCACCCCACGGTCAAATGGTTTGTGGATCAATTTAAGTCTCAAATTAATACCCTTCCTTTTCAGACGGACTCCCTTATGCGAATCTAGGACACTTTTGCTTCTGACTTAAACCCACAAGCTGTGTCACTGCACACAGACCTTCTGGAATAGCTCAGAGATTCTGTTTGAGAGACCACCTACTCAACTGTTATGTCATCCTTCTTGCTGATCCTCGTTGCCTTGACTGCCTTCTCCTTATGTGTGTTGGCCTTCAAATCTTAATTCATGGATTTAAAGGCAACTGGGTTTCTGTATGATTACCATGGGCTTTGGCTTTTTCTATATCAACATCCCTCTTCACATCTCACAAGCTAAGTTGTAGAGCTACTGGGTTTGACGTCAACAGCTACTGGATGAACTGGGTCCGGCAGAAACCTTGCAAAGTCTTGGAATGGCTGGTTTGCTATCTTAACCCTAGCAGCAAAGATTATTCATTGGCAATCCAAGGGCGATTCACAGCCTCTAAGGACAGCTCCAGCTTCTATCTGAAAGTGGACAACCTGAGAGAGGAGGACACGGCTGTGTATTACTGTGTCAGAGGGTCCCCCCCCCCCCAATTTGGTAGTGGTGGTGCCATAACATGCAGAGTATCTGTTCACTGTCAAAACAAGATGGCAGCTCCTTTCTTCCTTTTCCTTCTCTCTTCCTCTCCAACCCTTCTTGTCACTTTGATTCTCTGCCCCCGGTGAAAACGGCAGCCGTAACAGCAGACCTCATGTCCTCTAGCGGCTTTCTCCTTCCCACAAAGCCCTGGGTTCGTAGTGGGTATCACTATAGGGTTGAGATATCAGGAGAAACCTGAACGGTAAAGCTTTGAAGCAATGCTTAATCTGATGCTTCCAAGATATTTAATAGAAGCATCTTTTCTTAAAGCCAGGCCAGGGCATCATCCAGTTTGAGGCAAATTAAAAGGGTTCCAGAATACCTGGTTTCAGATGTAGGGATGACTCTTTATCCCTTTGTCTGGAAAACATACATGCCCCTTGGGCATTGGGCATCCCTAGGGAATTTCCCCAAAACCTCTTTCTTGTAAGTCAAAAGACAGTTCTGTTGAACCACCAGGACCTGAGAGGCAGAAGCTAGAGAATAATTTTAAGGTTTCCACCATGAACAAACAGAATTCCTTGCTCAAAGGCTGCTCTTGATCTTTGGTCCTGAGCTGTGTGTAAATGCAAAGACCATTTAACCAATCCAAACTCTTAGAAGAGCAATCTTGGAGCTGACATTTCTGCTTATAAATATGAAGGGTGGCAATATTCTTGGGTCAAATACAAAACAGATCTCTGAATAATAGGCATGTAGGCCATCTGCTCTCTCTCTCTCTCTCTCTCTTTAAATGATGATGATGATCTTCATCAACATCATTGTGTGCTATCAAGCAATTAGAGACATGGCAATTTTACTGGAATCAATGACATGTTAGTGCTTCATTGTACACTTATACTCTGATTTAGTTGAAGTTGTTTTAGGGATTGCCCCGATCATAGAAATCACAGAAATCATAGAAAGGCGGAGTTGGAAGGGGCCTACAAGGCCATCAAGTCCAACCCCCTGCTCAATGCAGGAATACAATCAAAGCATATCTCCCAGGTGATTGTCTATGTTTTTCTTGAATGCTTCCAGTGTTGGAGCACTCACCAACTCCCGAGGTAACTGGTTCCACTGCCGTACTGCTCTAACAGTTAGGAGGTTTTTCCTGATATTCAACAGGAATCTGACTTCCTTTAACTTGAGCCCATTATTGCATGTCCTGCACTCTGGGATGATCGAGAACAGATCCTGCCCCTCCTCTGTATGACAGCCTTTCAAATGTTTGAAAAGTGCTATCATATCACCCCTCAGTCTTCTTTTCTCAATTGAGTTGGGCTAGATCTTGAGTATTGTTCATGAAAGTCCCATATTGAACCAGTAAAGTTTTCAGTTCTTTATGCTGTAAGACTATCTCTGGCAGAAAACAAAGAAAAATAAATTTAAGGAAAAGAAGCAATTTTGTGAACACCCACAAAATGGCTTTCACTTCCAGCCAGCTGTTTTTGCGCCTTGTATACTTCCTTTCAAATGATTTATGGCAACTCTTCTCAGGCTTTGCTAGACAGAGAATACTCAGGGGAGGTTTACTTTTTGGTTCTTATTGGAACATCTGGGACGGTGCAATTTGCCCAAGGCCACACAGGATGTCTTTTCTTTAGGATGCATACAGTGCAGGATTCTAACTCTCCACACCACATCACCCACCTGGTGTTCTTCCTCAGGGCAGAGGCACCTTTGGCATCTTCAGGGAAGCCCTCTTTTTAAAGGCCACTTACTGGTGAGAGGGAGGTGAAAGGTAAAGGTTCCCCTTGACATTTAGTCCAGTCGTGTCCGACTCTAGGGTGCGGTGCTCATCCCCGTCTCCAAGCCATAGAGCCAGCGTTTGTCCGTCGACCGTTTCCGTGGTCACGTGGCCAGCGCAACTAGACACGGACCGCCGTTACCTTCCCACCGTGGTGGTACCTATTTATCAATGAGCATTTTTACAGGCTTTCAAACTGCTAGGTTGGCAGGAGCTGGGACAAGCGACGGGAGCTCACTCTGACGTGTGGATTTGATCTTACGACTGCTGGTCTTCCGACCTTGCAGCATAGTAGCTTCTGAGGTTTAACCCGCAGCGCCACCACTCTCCCTGCGGGAGAGGGAAACCAGATGCAAATCCAGCTTCCATGTAAACACAGTTTAAAGATTAAAGTTTAAACACAGACAAAATCTACCACTGTTCCGCAGAAATACGTTTCTCTTCACGGCACAATGAAGCCCTCCTTACTTTTCCTCTTTCCTGCCTTAATCACAGCCCCAATCTGTGAGTATCAATCTACAAATCAATGCAAAGGATGAACCACGGCTGAAGGCACTATTTCATTAATCAATGTGTTGTCCTCCACCTTAGGTGTCCACGTCAGTGTTCGGCTTGTGGAATCTGGACCAGGAACACTGAAGCCTGTGCAATCGCTCAGACTCTCCTGCACTGTCAACTGGGAATTCTGTGAAGAGCAACTGGTGGGATAGGGTCTGCCAGGCTCCAGGAAAGGGAGTGAGCCATGTGTAAATGACAAGACAATTTAAAGCAGACCATCTCTTACAGCAGGAATCTTGGATTTGACATTTCTGCCTAGAAATAGAAAGGATGGGAATATTCTGGGGTTAAATAGAAAACATATCTCTAAAAAATATATTTCTAGACAGGCTTCATCTCAAATATCCTGCTAGTGGCATTTGGAAAAAAACATAAGCCACTGTGATTCCCCATGCCACAAAGAGGAAGTATAGAAATGCAATCCAATATAGGTAGGTAGGTAGGTATGTAGGTAGGTAGGTAGGTAGGTAGGTAGGTAGGTAGGTAGGAAGGAAGGAAGGAAGGAAGGAAGGAAGGAAGGAAAAGAGAGGCAGAAGGAAGGAAGGAAGGAAGGAAGGAAGGAAGGAAGGAAGGAAGGAAGGAAGGAAGGAAGGAAGGAAGGAAGGAAACTGCATGGACCATCAAGTCCAGCCCCTGTCAAAGGGACACAGTGGGGATTTGAACTCCCAAACTCTTGCTCCTCAGCCAGATGCTTTAGCCAACAAGCTATCCAGCAGAAAGAAATACAGTAATTACAAAGGTTTAAAGAAATTTCGTTCTAAGTTTTAAGCATTAAGAAAATGAACAACATCTGCAGATTACAAGTGACAGACATATAGGATATCTGCTCCATTTCTCTTTAAATGATGATGATGATCCTCATCAACATCATAGCACGCCATCATGTTATTGGGGACATGGCTATTTTACTGGAATCAATGATATGTAGGCGCTTAGTAGTGAACTTATACTCTGATTTTGTTGCAGTTTGTGAGCCCAATAGCTCTGCCCCTGCTGGGGAGGGAGGGCTGTCAACCTCCACATGAGCCAATATGTGCCTGCACATCTGCCGCTTACCTCTGGGCTGGGCTGCAGAGGATGGCAATGCCCTTGAGGAGTTGCAGGTGAGTGCCTGAGCAGAGGAAATTCAAGGGGAAAACAGAATCAAAGGAGGAGGACTGTTGGCAAGATGGTCTCCCTGCACTTGAAGACCAGGAGGAAACAACAATGGTTGAACACTCTGAGGAGGGCTGGGAAACCAGGACTCCGTGTGGTGGGTGGTGTTCTGTGTTCCCTCCGGAGGAGGAGAAGGTTCCCCAGGTTGAGCTGGCTGGGTAAAAACTGCTTATGGGACGGCATGGACCCTGGGGCTGAGGGCTCCCCAGGAAAGGGTAAACTGTATCCCAGCGCCTATCCCAGGCATCCAAAGTACATTCAGGCCCCTCTGGAGCAGGAGGGAGATTACCACTTGAGAAGTCATAAAATATGGCCCTGGTTTGCCTCATCATCTGTGCCTGACCTCCTGATTTCCAGGACTGGGAGGACAATAAGATGATGTCTCCTTTTCTAGTTTTTAACATTGTCTGTTCCTGCATTGTAAGTCACCATGGTTTCTCTTGGGCAGAAAGTTAGGGTACCCATCCATCCATCCATCCATCCATCCATCCATCCATCCATCCATCCATCCATACATACATACATACATACATACATACATACATAATTATCTCTTATTCTTCCTCTGCTCAGGTCTACATTATCAGCTACATGAAATATGCAGTTTATAGTTGTAAGTCCTGCCGTCTTTTCAGTGGTGGTGGTTTAATATCATAATAATTTCTGGTTTTCAAGCTATTAATATTCTCTGTTCTAACACTGTAACCCACCTTGGTTTCTACTGAGTAGTAATCTTGGGTACACAGACATAGTTATCTCTTATTCTTCCTCCTCACAGATCTACATTATTACCTACATAAAATATACAGTGTACAGTTGTAAGTCCTGTCGGCCCCAACTCCCAGGGGTTTGGCAGATGAGCAGAAACCATGGAAAATATCCAAGGATTTGAGCCTGACAGAACCTAAAGAGAGGAGGAATGTTCTTAAATTTCAGACAAGCAGCTTCCAGAAATGGCGTTCCAGGCACAATGTTAAAACGTACACTTAAATAGACCTCTAAAGTTATTTGTGCTCCAGTCGGTTTGATTTGTGCTTGGGAGTCAAACACCTATGGAAATTCACCTTGCATTAGACTGGATTTGAATCTGGCCATTCCTTTTTTGAATTAGGTCATGTACAGATTGGTCCAAATCAGACCAATTTGCTTTGGAATGCAGGCTTCAAGCAAAGCCAGTGAACCACTCCATGGTCAAATGCTTTGTGTATCCGTTTAAGTCTAACATTAATACCCTTCCTCCTTAAACTGACTTCCTTTATGCAAATCTAGGACGCTTTTTCTTCTGACTTAAACCCACAAGCTGTGTCACCGCACACACAATGTCTGGCACAGCACAGAGCTTCTGTTCTAGAGACCACCTCCCCAACCGTTATGTCGCCCTTCTTGCTGATCCTCGTTGCCTTGGCTGCCTTCTCCTCATGTGTGTTGGCCTTCAAATCTTAATTTGTGGGTTAAAAAGGCTTAATGGGGTGTCTGTATGATGACCATGGGCTTTGGCTTTTTTTTATATCAACATTCTCCCTCTCTGCTTCCCAGGTGGCTTCGCACAAGTCGTCCTCAACCAGACAGAACCTGTGGTGAAGAATCCTGGACAGTCTCACAAGCTAAGTTGTAGAGCTACTGGGTTTGACGTCAACAGCTACTGGATGGACTGGGTCCGGCAGAAACCTGGCAAAGGCTTGGAATGGCTAGCTCACTATCTTAACCCTAGCAGCAATCATTATTCATCAGCAATCCAAGGGCGATTCACAGCCTCCAAGGATAGCACCAGCTTCTTCCTGCAAATGAACAACCTGAAAGAGGAAGACACGACGGTCTATTACTGTACCAGAGACACAGTGAGAAAGTTTTCCCCAGAACTCACAGAAAAAACTTTTTCATCATTAATGGTCATGCAGAGTCACCAGAGGGGGAACCAAAGGACCACAAAAGAGAAATCTGTAACGGGGCAAGAGGAAAATACTTGATGGTATGTGACTGTGCTTTCCGGGCCCCGTTACCAGCCTGGGAAAGGTTATTTCAGCTTCCTGTTTCAGCAGAAACAACAGATGACAGACATACACACATGCACACACAAACACGAACACCACAGTTTGAGAGTATCACCATAGACAGAAAGAACCATGCACAAGAAACTCAGAAAAGAGTAAAACATGGATCAGGGTGCCAAAGACAGGATCCCATTGAAAACCCACCCATCCGCTGAAGTTTAAAAGGAGACACCCATTGGCAATGCCACCACAGGAGGTCTGAGATCTTTCCAGAGGAAGGAGGGGAAGCCTGGCAACCCTCCAGAAAGAAAGAAAGAAAAGGACCGGCCATGTGGTGGCTAGGTGGAACAAGCAGGCCACCCAGGGAGGAGGTGGAAGAGAGCAGGCATGGCCAGCACTCATACAAGGGTCCTCCATGGCAGGAGGAGGGCTCGGCAAAGAAGGGGAGCCAGCTCTAGCAGCACACTTGCCTGAACATGCCCCGTTTATAAGCCATGGAAAGGAGGGAGGGAAGCATGCCAGCTGGGAGCATGCCATGCCTCCCTTCCCTTCATCCAGCAGCCACCAATGCAGCAGCTGCTGCTGCAGGATCTCAGTTATGGGATGGAGGTACACCATCTAGCCTTATCCAATTTGGCTTGACTGGTGACCTTCTCACCTCTGTTCACGTCCTGAGGACAATGCAGCTGGAAAAAGCATTTTTCATGTCATTTTTCTTGTAATTTGCTGGACCTTCAGTTCATCGTGGAGAAGAGATGGTGCCTCCATCCCTAAGAGCCCTCAATTAGACCCTCGGAGTGGATCCATACCCACCATCAGGACTGACATGGATGCCCAGCGTTGGTGTTTCTAGGAGGACACAGGCTCTGCTGGGTGTGGCTTCCAAAGTGCCGCACGTCTGCCAGGGGTCCCTCATTCTTACTCACTCAATTGGTAGACTTTAAATTTTGTGATAAATCTTCTGAACAGGCTTACCTTGCCTGGCTCTGCAAAGGGACAGCAGTGGGATACTGGAAGTCATTGGGATTCAGACAAATCAAGAGAATGCCAGGTTATCTGGTTTCATTGGTGAGGATGCTTATGTCCTGAGCTGTTCGTCTGGAAACCGTGCATGCCCCTGGAGTCTGAGCACCCCAGGAGAATTCCCCCCAAGTCTCTTTATTGAAAGGCAAAATCTAGGTCTCCTCACCCAACATTGTCCCATCGGTAGAAAGTAAAGAATAACTTGAGGAACCGGCACAAAAAAACTGAAATCCTTCATCAAAGGCCCATGTTGCTCCCTTTTTCCTAAGTTGTGTGTAAATGGAAGGAGAAACTTAAGCCAATCCCTGCTCGGAGAGCATGTGAAGGGAAAAAGAATCCTTAGTTTGAACTCATTTTCCCTTCAGCATCCTTTGGAGGGGATGTTTCTGCTTTCAAATAAAAAGGACAAGAAAGTTCTAGAAGGAAAACACACAACCAGTCTCTGAAAACTATCTTCCTGTCAAGGCTTCTTCTCAGAATTCCTACTAGTGGAGTCCAGAGAGTACACACCGTGTCTTGAGAAAGGCAGCATAGAAATCCAATCAAAGCAGTCAATCAAGCAAAGTCAAGATATTCTCTTCTTTATTTTAAGCATACATTCTGATCAATGTGGCAAGAATACCAGTTGGATAGTCTTTTTAATTAAACATGAGGAAAGAATGTGTCAGAGGCCTGAACTGTCTCTATCAAGGTCCCTGTCGTAGGTGTTACTTTGTTGTGTTGAAGTGGGTGGAGATTGGCTTTCCTCATGGCAGAAACACTGTTGGCATCTTCAGGCAAACCCCCTTTTTAATGCCAGCCACTCATGAGATGGAAACCCAATGCAAATCTGGCTTCTGTATAAACACAGTTTAAAGATTCATTGTAGACCGAAATCGACCACTGTTCTGCAGGAAGACATTGCTCTTAACGGCACAATGAAGCTCTCCTTCCTTGTCCTTTTGCTTGCCTTATTCTCAGCTCCAATGTGTGAGTATCCTGCAGATCAATGCAAAGGATGAACCATGGCTGAAGTCAGTATTTCACTAATCAGTGCTTTGTCATCAACCTTAGGTGTCCACGCCAGCATTCAGCTCGGAGAATCCGGGCCAGGAATGCTCAAGCCTGGGCAATCGCTCAGACTCTCCTGCAAAATATCTGGGAGCTCTGTGAAGAGCAGCTACTGGCATTGGGTCCGCCAGGCTCCAGGAAAGGGACTGGAATGGGTGGGACGGATCGACTGGAGTAGCGACACATGGCGTATACTCTACCTGCCATCTTTCCAAAGCCGAGCCACCCTCTCTGCCGATTCCTCCAAGAACGAGTATTATCTTGAGCTGAGGTCCCTGACAGCTGCCGACTCTGCCGTGTATTACTGTGCTGGACAATCACAGTGAGACAAAGCAATAGAGAAGCTGTACAAAAAGAGGAAGTGATTTCCTCCTGGTGCTTCACCCTCAAGAAGGCCCTTGCCTTAAATTTAAGAATGGGTTCAGTGTGGCTGGCATTACTTGGTCTTATTCTTCTCTGGCAGTAGAGTGGTGGTACCAGGAAATGTAGAGAATCTGTCCATTACCATACCAGTTAGCAGGTCCTCTCTTAGTTTTTTCTTCCCTCTACTTCTTACCCTTTCTTGCTCTCAGAATTATTCACTGCCCCTGGTGGCAATAGCAGCTACAACAATAGACCTCAAGGCGTCTTCCTCTCATGTTTTTTTTGCATCCCACACTGATCTGGGTTTGGATGCTGAATCCTTATGGGATTGAATTATCAGGAGCAGCTCCGGGAAGAACTGCTAGAATTCCTCAGAAGTGCAGGAGATCAGAGAGCAGCATTAGCTTCAATTTCTCCAGTACAGACTACCTTTCCCTGGATTAACTATCACTTACAGTCTCAATAACTCACTCCGAGACATTATTTGCAGAAAGCATAACAAATGTTTCATTTACTTACCGTTAATAGACAACAGCAAACTGACAAAACATGTCTGCCTGCAGTAACAGGTCCCAAGGTTTGCTTCCAGCAGACCCAAGAGAGGGAAAAGCAGAACAAAGAGACGGGACTCTCTTTGAATCCAAGACAGAAAAGGAATTCTTGATTTGTCTTGGATTGATTAAAAGTTATCTCAACCCAGAAAGGTGCCTCCCAGCCACACTCATTAGAACAACATGCAAGGTTGTAAAAACTCCAATAGGTTTATCCTTAAATATAATCTGTTATCCTAGTGATTAGCAAGTATTCACATAATTGTTACAACTAGAAAGACTAATCGTGCCATCTTAACCAATAGTTGTCATTTTGATATCTGTTTAGTCTTTTAAAAAAAGAGTATCTGGCTCCCCTGGCATGATATTCTGTGCAACTAGGGACTCTTGATCTGATGGGCAGATTAAGGGGGGTGCTGAGTTTGAAGACCTCACGTTGGTGGGTAGTGTGTACTGAAAAGTAAGTATTGTAAGTTCCAAAGGGGTTGATGAGGTTTGGATGGCTGGCGGCTAGGGAGGGTTCCCCAGGTTTAGCAGGCCGGGTACAAAAGTCAATGGGACAGCATGGACCTGGGGCTTGAGACTCACTTGTTGAGGGACAGGAAGAGTGTAAGCTTTCCCCTGACATCTGCGTCTCATCTGCTTATTTCCAGGAGTTGGAGGACAATGCAATGATCTCTGGTTTTCTAGGTTTTGCTATTGTGTGTTCAGACGTTGCAAGCAACCTTGATATCTCTTGAGCAAAAAGCTGGGGTACACCTATAATGATAGATAGATAGATAGATAGATAGATAGATAGATAGATAGATAGATAGATAGATAGATAGATAGATAGATAGATAGATAGATAGATAGATAGATAGATAGATAGATAGATCTGATTAAGGTTAAGCTGGAATACACCTATCACAATATACACATAGATACATACAGAGATACAGAGATACATAGACACATGGATCCATCCATCCATCCATCCATCCATCCATCCATCCATCCATCCATCCATCCATCCATCCATCCATCCATCCATCCATCCATCCATCCATCCATCCATCCATCCTTATCTCTTGTTCTATCTCCTCTTGGGTCTACATTCTTACCTATATTAAATATGCAGTGTACACCTATCACAATAAAGACATAGATACATACAGAGATACATAGACACATAGATCCATCCATCCGTCCGTCCGTCCATTTGTCCATCCATCCATCCATCCATCCATCCATCCATCCATCCATCCATCCATCCATCCATCCATCCATCCATCCATCCATCCATCCATCCATCCATCCATCCATCCATCCTTATCTCTTGTTCTACCTCCTCTCGGGTCTACATTCTTCCCTATATTATATATGCAGTGTACAGTTGTGTGTCCTGCGGGCCCCAACTCCTTGGGTCTGGTGGCTGAGTCATCCCTATGGAGCCTGACAGACCCTATGGAGAGGAGGAATGTTGTCAAGTTTCAGACAACCAGCTTTGGGAATTGAAATACCAAGCTCATTTTTCAAATTTGCCTTTACAAAGAACGACAAACTTATTTGTGCTCCATTAGGATTCATTTCTGCTTAGGATCGAAAACTAATAAATGCATTCACCGTATTGTGGGGTAGAAATGAATTTGACTGTTCCTCTTTGATCTGGGCCATGTACAGATTGGTCCAAATCAGCCCTCCTTGGTTTGTAGTTCAGGCTTCAATCAAAGCCAGTGAACCACTCAATTATGAAATGCTTTGTGTATAATTTTAAGTCTTCCATTAATACCTATCCTTCTTAGAATGACTTCCTTATGAAAATGTAGCAGGCATTTGCTGCTGACTTAAACCCACAAGCTGTGTCAAAGCACACAGACCTTCGGACATAGCATGAGGAGTTTGATGCAACCTCCCCAACCATAATGCCATCCTCCTTGTTGATTCTCATTACTTTGGCTGCCTTCTCCTCATGTGTGTTGGCCTTCAAATCTTAATTCATGGGTTTAAAAGGCTTACATAGGCTTTGATATAACCCTGGGCTTTCACTTTCTCACTCCACATTTTTCCTCTTCTCTTACCAGGTGCCTTCACAGAAGTGGTCCTCATCCAGTCAGAACCTGAGGTGAAAAAGTTTGGGCAGTCTCACAAGCTAAGTTGTAGAGTTACTGGGTTTTACGTCAACAGTTACCAGATGCACTGGGTCCAGCAGAAACCTGGCAAAGGATTGGAATGGCTAGTTTACTTTCTTAACCCTAGGAGAGTAATTTATTCACTTACAATCCAAGGGAGATTCACGGCCTCTAAGGACAACTCCAGCTTCTCTCTGCAAATGAACAGCCTAGTAGAGGAGGACACGGCTGTGTATTACTGTGCCAGAGACACAGTGAGCAATATTCCCCCAGGACTCACTCAGAAAACTTCCTCAGCATTAATTGCCATGAGGAGTCACCAGAGGGGGGAACTAAAGGATCACAAAACATAGATCTGTAAGAGAGAAAGAGGAAAATAATTGATGGTATGTGGCTCTCATTTCTTGGCCCAGTTCCCAGCCTGGGAAACGTCGTTCCAGATGCTTCCTGTTTCATGGCATACAACAGATGAGAGACATACAGACATGCACACACAAGACACCACAGTTAGAGCCAATCACAGCTGACAAAATTGTACAAGAAAGCCAGAAAAGGGTAAGACCAGATCATGGTCCCAAAGATGGCGCTGACTTGAAATCCCACCCATTCTCAAAGGCTTTGAGAGAATCAAAGCAGGCAAAATTGAACAAGAAACAAAGAAAAGGATAAACACCAATCAAAATCCTGACTCAAAGACCCCTGTTGCTCTCTTATCCTGAGTTGTATGTAAATGCAAGGAAAATTTAAGCCAATCCCACCTCCGAGAGCAACTGAGGAAAAAAAAAAAAAGGATTCTTTGGCTTTAACTCGTTTTACTTTCAGCATCATTTGGATGTGATATTTCTGCTTGCAAATACAAAGGGCAAGGAAGTTCCAGAAGGAAAATACACAACCAATCTCTGAAAACTGTCTTCCTGGCAAGCCTTCTTCTCAGAATTCCAGCTGTTGGAGTCTGGAGCGTACGGACAGTGTCTTGAGAAAGGGAGCATAAAAATGCCATCTCATCAGTCAATCAATCAACATCAGGAGATTCCCTTCTTTATTTTAAGCATACATTCTGATTAACGTGGCAAGAATACAAGTTGGGTAGTCTTTATCGCTTTAATTAAACATGATAATGGGAGAAAGAACATGTCAGAGGCCATAAATGTCTCTATTAGGATCCCCTATTGGCTTCTTCAGTCAAGCCCCCTTTTTAATGCCAGCCACTGATGAGATGGAAACGAGATGCAAATCCGGCTTCTGTATAAACAAAATTTAAAGATTCAGTGCAGACCCAAATCTACCACTGTTCCGCAGAAAGACGTTTCCCCTAAATTCACGATGAAGCTCTCCTTTCTTCTCCTTTTGCTGGCCTTATTCTCAGCTCCAATGTGTGAGTATCCTACAGATCAATGCAAAGGATGAACCATGGCTGAAGTCATTATTCAGATGATGGCGACGATGTGAATAATATGCTAGAAAAGAAAGAAAGAAAAATCAACAGATTTTCTTCTCTATTTTAAGTACATTTTGTAAAACTAGGATTTATATGGGAAGTATAAGGGCAGGATAATCTGTATCTCTTTAATTGAATATAATGATAGAAAATCTCACAGTCCAGAAATATCTCTACTAAGATGCCTGCTAAAGGTTACACTGTGCTGTGTTGAAGGATGTGGAGCTGGGGTCCTTTCTCAGGGTAGAAACACCACTGGCATCTTCAGACAAACCCCTTATTTAAAAGCCTCCCACTGATGAGATGGAAATTAAATGTAAATCCGGCTTCCATTTAAACACAGTTTAAAGCTTCAGTGCAGACCGAAATCTACCACTGTTCTGCTAACAGACGTATCTCTTAACACCACAATGAACCTCTCCTTTCTTTTCCTCTCTCTTGCCTTATTTCCAGTTCTGATGTGTGAGTATCCTACCAATCAATGCAAAGGATGAACCATGGCTGAAGTCAATATTTCACTAATCAATGCTTTGTCGTCCACCTTAGGTGTCCACGCCAGTGTTCGGCTTGTGGAATCTGGACCAGGAATGCTGAAGCCTGGGCAATCACTGAGATTCTCCTGCACAGTCACTGGGGTTTCTGTGGAGAGCTACTTGTGGGAATGGGTCCGCCAGGCTCCAGGAAAGGGATTGGAATGGGTGGGACAGATCGACTGGAGTGGCAGCACATGGAGTATATTCTACGCACCGTCTCTCCAAAGCCGAGCCACCCTCTCTGCCGATTCCTCCAAGAACGAGTATTATCTTGAGCTGAGGTCCCTGACAGCTGCCGACACAGCCGTGTATTACTGTGCCCGAAGATCACAGTGAGACAAAGCAAAAGAGGAGCTGTACAAAAAGAGGAAGCACCTCCCTACTGCTGCTTTTCCCTTGAAAGGTTTTGTGCATGAAGTTTAAGTGTGGTATCAATATTCCTTGCAATATTTTGGAGTGTTCTTGTCGGTCAGAGTGTTCTCCAATTGGCAATGGTGGTGGCATAAAAGGCAGAGACTTTGGTTCCTATTAAACTATGGTTCTTTTTCCTTCTCTCTCTTCCTTCCACTTCCTTCCTCTCACCTCATCTCTGCCACCGGTGGCAAGAGCGGCTCGTACAACAGCGGCCCCCAAGGCCTCTTCTTTTAGTAGACTTTTCCTTCCCACACTGCCATGAGTTTTGCCGCAGCATCACGACGGGGACGGTCAGGAGAGTATGTGGGAACAACAGCTACAACTGCTGTGCCACTTTGGTTGCACTCAAAGCACCCTTTCAGACGACCAGAGGGACTCGCTACTCCCTGGCAGCATCCACTGGATTAGAACACATGTACGCATGAGTGAAGGTCTGGCTGTCCTGGGCAATCCCTAGGTGATAATTCCATGGGCTCCAGCCCAGTTTTCTTGCCCACAGCAGCTTTTATTACAGGTGACATGGGTGGCCAAGCTCCTCTATTGCTCCTTCCAGCATTTTCCAAGGGGTTCAAGTTTCCGGCACTAATCCCCTGGGCTCAGTCGGTTCCTTTTTGTTTCTTCACGCGTGCCCCCTTGTTTTCTAACCCACATTTGAAATAAGACTTGTGGGGTTGTTAGAGTGAGAGCCATCCATCCTCTGGTTCTCAAAAATTGAACAGAGGCAGCTCTTCTAAAAGCCAGGCCAGGCTTTCTCCTGTATCATACAAGAGGGCAGCAGATTGATGCAGGATTTTATTTATTTATTCATTCATTCATTCATTCATTCATTCATTCATTCATTCATTCATTTGACTTCTATACTTCCCATCTGGCTGCCAAGACCACTCTGGGCGGTTTCCATGTTAAAGAAATATGACAGCAAGAACAATGGAAAACAATAAAAATAATAGTTATAAAATCAAAAGAAACACAAAGAACTGACATGTTTCAGTAATAAGAATGACAGGATGTCACTGGGCTTGAGACGAATTGCACAGGGCATCCAAACATCTGACTTCAGCTCTGTGGATGGTTGTCTCCAGCTTTTCTTCCTGAAAAAGTACCTTACCCTGGGGATTTGACACCCTAATCTCTCTATGAAAATCAAAACAAAGCTCCCCTCACCCAAGACAGTCCCATAGACAGAAGAGGAGAATAGCTTGGGGTAGCTGCTAACACAAACAAAAATCCCAGGGATGATGTCAGGTCTTCCTGTCTGAGTCCGCAATCCCAGGATACTTTGAGTCTGAGTCTTATCTGTGCCGGTGCTATTTCTTCCTCAGCAGGGGCAATGTCATCTTCTCCTTCTCCTCTTCCTCCTTACCCCAAGAGATCCAAAGGAAGAGGAGGAGGAGGAAGGTGACCCCTTCATCCTCATGAATAGGAAGCCATCATGGCTGCCTCTTTGAAGGTCAAAGAATGCTTCCCTGTTGCTACCGCTTCCTTATTTTTTAATCGACTCAGACTCACTTTTTTGAGTTTCTGTTATTTTAATGGAGACCTGAAAGTCACCATTAGTATAACAGAGACTCGAAAAAACAAGTTGGAAAAATAATTCTGAGTTGTGGGTCGAGTCTTTTTTACAACACCCCAAATCGAGTCCAAGCTGAGTTGCAGTGCGACTGACGTCAGACTCAACTCCGAGTCACCATGACTGAGAAAACCCCGCTCAAAGGCTGGTGTGGGTCTTTTGGCACAAGCTGTGTACACACACAAGGACAATTTAGGCCAATCTAATATCTCAGACCTGGGATGTGGTGGCCCTGCGGGTTAAACCCCAGAAGCCTCTGTGCTGCAAGGTCAGAAGACCAGCCATCGTAAGATCGAATCCATGCGACGGAGTGAGTTCCCGTCGCTTGTCCCAGCTCCTGCCAACCCAGCAGTTCGAAAGCATGTACAAATGCGAGTAGATAAATAGGTACCACCTCGGTGGGAAGGTAAGAGCGTTCTGTGTCTAGTCGCACTGGCCACGTGACCACGGAAACTGTCTTCGGACAAACGCTGGCTCTACGGCTTGGAGATGGGGATGAGCACCGTGCCCTAGAGTCGGACACAACTGGACTAAATGTCAAGGTGAACCTTTACCTTTACCTAATATCTCAGAGCAAGTGAGGAGAAAGTGATTCTTTGGCTTGTGGTCTTTTTAATTTCAGCACTCCTTAGAGGTGATGCTCAAACAATTTATGGTCAGGAGCAGTGGCTCTCAACCTTGTGTTACCGAAGTGTTCTTGGACTGTGGAATCCAGACCAGGAACACTGAAGCCTGGGTAGTCACTCAGTCTCACCTTCAGAGTCACTGGGGATTCTGAGAAGAGCAACTGGTGGGATTGGGTCTGCCAGGCTTCAGGAAAGGGAGTGAGCCATGTGTAAATGACAAGACAATTTAAAGCAGACCATCTCTTACAGCAGGAATCTTGGACTTGACATTTCTGTCTAGAAATAGAAAGGATGGGAATATTCTGGGGTTAAATAGAAATATCTCAAAAAAATATCTTTCTAGACATGCTTCATCCCAAATATCCTGCTAGTGGCATTTGGAAAAAACACAAGCTACTGTGATTCCCCCTGCCACAAAGAGGCAGCATGGAAATGCAATCCAATATAGGTAGGTAGGTAGGTAGGTAGGTAGGTAGGAAGGAAGGAAGGAAGGAAGGAAGGAAGGAAGGAAGGAAGGAAGGAAGGAAGGAAGGAAGGAAGGAAGGAAGGAAGGAAGGAAGGAAGGAAGGAAGGAAAATGCATGGACCATCAAGTCCAGCCCCTGTCAAAGGGACACAGTGGGGATTTGAACTCCCATACTCTTGCTCCGCAGCCAGATGCTTTAGCCAACGAGCTATTCAGCAGAAAGAAATAATTACAAAGATTTAAAGAAATTTCCTTCTACATTTTAGGCATTAATAAAATGAACAACATCTGCAGATTACAAGTGGCAGGCATATAGGATATCTGCTCCATTTTTCTTTAAATCATGATGATGATCCTCATCAACATCATAGGACGCCATCAAGTTATTAGGGACATGGCAATTTTACTGGAATCCATGACATGTAGGTGCTTAGTAGTGCACCGAGGCTCTGATTTCGTTGCAGTTTGTGAGCCCAATAGCTCTGCCCCTGCTGGGAAGGGTGGGCTGTCAACCTCCGCATGAGCCAGTATGTGCCTGCACATCTGCCGCTCACCTCTGGGCTGGGCTGGAGAGGATTGTCATGCCCCTGAGGATTTGCATGTGAGCACCTGAGCAGAGGAAATTCAAGGGGAAAATAGAATCAATGGAGGAGGAGTGTTGGCTGGATGGTCTCCCTGCGCTTGAGGACCAGAAGGAAACAACAATGGTCGAACACTCTGAGGAGGACCAGGAAACCAGGACTCCGGATGGTGGGTGGAGTTCTGTGATCCCCCCGGAGGAGGAGAAGGTTCCCCAGGTTCAGCTGGCTGGGTAAAAACTGCTTATGGAACGGCATGAACCCTGGTGCTGAGGACTCCCGAGGAAAGGGTAAACTGTATCCCAGCGCCTATCCCAGGCATCCAAACTACATTCAGGCCCCTATGGAGCAGGAGGGAGATTCCCACTTGAGAAGTCATAAAATATGGCCCTGGTTTACCTCGTCATCTGTGCCTGACCTCCTTATTTCCAGAAGTGGGAGGCCAATAAGATGATGTCTCCTTTTCTAGATTTTAACATTGTCTGTTCCTGCATTGTAAGTCACCATGGTTTCTCTTGGGCAGAAAGTTAGAGTACACCTACCTACCTACCTACCTACCTACCTACCTACCTACCTACCTACCTACCTACCTACCTACCTACATACATACATACATACATACATACATACATATCTCTTATTCTTCCTCTGCTCAGATCTACATTATCAGCTACATGAAATATGCGGTGTATAGTTGTAAGTCATTTCAGTGGTGGTTGTTTAATATCATAATAATTTCTGGTTTTCAAGCTATTAATATTCTCTGTTCTAACATTGTAAGCCACCTTGGTTCATACTGTGTAGTAATCTTGGGTACACAGACAGATATACATACATAGTTATCTCTTATTCTTCCTTCTCTCAGATCTACATTATTACCTACATGAAATATGCAGTGTACAGTTGTAAGTCCTGTCGGCCCCAACTCCCAGGGTTTTGGCAGATGAGCAGTAACCATGGAAAATATCCAAGGATTTGAGCCTGACAGAACCTAAAGAGAGGAGGAATGTTCTTAAATTTCAGACAAGCAGCTTCCAGAAATGGCGTTCCAGGCACAATGTTAAAACGTACACTTAAATAGACCTCCAAAGTTATTTGTGCTCTGGTGGGTTTGATTTGTGCTTGGGAGTCAAACAAATATGGAAATTCACCTTACATTAGACTGGAATTGAATCCGGCCATTCCTTTTTTGAATTGGGTCATGTACAGATTGGTCCAAATCAGCCCAATTTGCTTTGGAATGCAGGCTTCAAGCAAAACCACTGAATCACTCCACGGTCAAATGCTTTGTGTATCCGTTTAAGTATAACATTAATACCCTTCCTCCTTAAACTGACTCCCTTATGCAAATCTAGGACGCTTTTTCTTCTGACTTAAACCCACAAGCTGTGTCACCACACACACAACGTCTGGCACAGCACAGAGCTTCTAATCTAGAGACCACCTCCCCAATCGTTATGTCGTCCTTCTTGCTGATCCTCGTTGCCTTGGCTGCCTTCTCCTCATGTGTGTTGGCCTTCAAATCTTAATTCATGGGTTTAAAAGGCTTAATTGGGTGTCTGTATGATGACCATGGGCTTTGGCTTTTTTTCTATATCAACATTCTCCCTCTCTGCTTCCCAGGTGCCTTCGCACAAGTGGTCCTCACCCAGTCAGAACCTGTGGTGAAGAATCCTGGACAGTCTCACAAGCTAAGTTGTAGAGCTACTGGGTTTGACGTTAACAGCTACTGGATGGACTGGGTCCGGCAGAAACCTGGCAAAGGCTTGGAATGGCTAGCTCGCTATCTTAACCCTAGCAGCAATTATTATTCATCAGCAATCCAAGGGCGATTCACAGCCTCTAAGGACAGCTCTAGCTTCTACCTGCAAATGAACAACCTGAAAGAGGAAGACACAGCGGTCTATTACTGTACCAGAGACACAGTGAGAAAGTTTCCCCCAGAACTCACACAAAAACCTTTTGCATCATAAATGGTCATGCGGAGTCACCAGAGGGGGAACCAATGGACCACAAAACCGAAATCTATAAGGAGGCAAGAGGAAAATACTTGATGGTACGTGGCTGTGCTTTCCTGGCCCCGTTCCCAGCCTGGGAAAGGTTATTCCAGATGCTTCCTGTTTCAGCAGAAACAACAGATGACAGACATACACACACACACACACACAAACACAAACACCACATTTTGACAGAATCACCATAGACAGAAAAGCACAAGAAACTCAGAAAAGGGTAAAACACAGATCAGGGTGCCAAAGACAGGATACCATTGAAAACCCACCCATCCGCTGAAGTTTAAAAGGACACACCCATTGCCAATGCCACCACAGGAGGTCTGAGATCTTTCCAGAGGAAGGAGGGGAAGCCTGGCAACCCTCCAGAAAGAAAGAAAGAAAAGGACCGGCCATGTGGTGGCTAGGTGGAACAAGCAGGCCACCCAGGGAGGAGGTGGAAGGGAGCAGGCATGGCCAGCACTCATGCAAGGGTCCTCCATGGCAGGAGGAGGGCTCGGCAAAGAAGGGGAGCCAGCTCTAGCAGCACACTTGCCTGAACATGCCCCGTTTATAAGCCATGGAAAGGAGGGAGGGAAGCATGCCAGCTGGGAGCATGCCATGCCTCCCTTCCCTTCATCCAGCAGCCACCAAAGCAGCAGCTGCTGCTGCAGGATCTCAGTTATGGGATGGAGGTACACCATCTAGCCTTATCCAATTTGGCTTGACTGGTGACCTTCTCACCTCTGTTCACGTCCTGAGGACAATGCAGCTGGAAAAAGCATTTTTCATGTCATTTTTCTTGTAATTTGCTGGACCTTCAGTTCATCGTGGAGAAGAGATGGTGCCTCCATCCCTAAGAGCCCTCAATTAGACCCTCGGAGTGGATCCATACCCACCATCAGGACTGACATGGATGCCCAGCGTTGGTGTTTCTAGGAGGACACAGGCTCTGCTGGGTGTGGCTTCCAAAGTGCCGCACGTCTGCCAGGGGTCCCTCATTCTTACTCACTCAATTGGTAGACTTTAAATTTTGTGATAAATCTTCTGAACAGGCTTACCTTGCCTGGCTCTGCAAAGGGACAGCAGTGGGATACTGGAAGTCATTGGGATTCAGACAAATCAAGAGAATGCCAGGTTATCTGGTTTCATTGGTGAGGATGCTTATGTCCTGAGCTGTTCGTCTGGAAACCGTGCATGCCCCTGGAGTCTGAGCACCCCAGGAGAATTCCCCCCAAGTCTCTTTATTGAAAGGCAAAATCTAGGTCTCCTCACCCAACATTGTCCCATCGGTAGAAAGTAAAGAATAACTTGAGGAACCGGCACAAAAAAACTGAAATCCTTCATCAAAGGCCCATGTTGCTCCCTTTTTCCTAAGTTGTGTGTAAATGGAAGGAGAAACTTAAGCCAATCCCCGCTCGGAGAGCATGTGAAGGGAAAAAGAATCCTTAGTTTGAACTCATTTTCCCTTCAGCATCCTTTGGAGGGGATGTTTCTGCTTTCAAATAAAAAGGACAAGAAAGTTCTAGAAGGAAAACACACAACCAGTCTCTGAAAACTATCTTCCTGTCAAGGCTTCTTCTCAGAATTCCTACTAGTGGAGTCCAGAGAGTACACACCGTGTCTTGAGAAAGGCAGCATAGAAATCCAATCAAAGCAGTCAATCAAGCAAAGTCAAGATATTCTCTTCTTTATTTTAAGCATACATTCTGATCAATGTGGCAAGAATACCAGTTGGATAGTCTTTTTAATTAAACATGAGGAAAGAATGTGTCAGAGGCCTGAACTGTCTCTATCAAGGTCCCTGTTGTAGGTGATACTTTTTTGTGTTGAAGTGGGTGGAGATTGGCTTTCCTCATGGCAGAAACACTGTTGGCATCTTCAGGCAAGCCCCCTTTTTAATGCCAGCCACTGATGAGATGGAAACCCGATGCAAATCGGGCTTCCATATAAACACAGTTTAAAGATTCATTGTAGACCCAAATCTACCACTGTTCTGCAGGAAGACATTTCTCTTAACGGCACAATGAAGCTCTCCTTTCTTTTCCTTTGATTGCCTTATTCTCAGCTCCAATGTGTGAGTATCCTGCAGATCAATGCAAAGGATGAACCATGGCTGAAGTCAGTATTTCACTAATCAGTGCTTTGTCATCAACCTTAGGTGTCCACGCCAGCGTTCAGCTCGGGGAATCCGGGCCAAGAATGCTCAAGCCTGGGCAATCGCTCAGAGTCTCCTGAGCAGCCACTGGGGAGTCTGTGGAGGACGGCTATTGGCATTGGGTCCTCCAGGCTCCAGGAAAGGGACTGGAATGGGTGGGACGGATCTACTGGAGTGGCAGCACATGGCATACAAGCTACGCATCATCTCTCCAAAGCTGAGCCACCCTCTCTGCCGATTCCTCCAAGAACGAGTATTATCTTGAGCTGAGGTCCCTGACAGCTGCCGACACAGCCGTGTATTACTGTGCCTGAAGATCACAGTGAGCCAAAGCAAAAGAGGAGCTGTACAAAAAGAGGAAGCGCTTCCCTGCTGCTGCTTTTCCCTTGAAAGGTTTTGTGCATTTCCTCCTGGTGCTTCAACCTCAAGAGGGCCCATGCCTTAAATTTAAGAATGGGTTCAGTGTGGCTGGCATTACGTGGACTTATTCTTCTCTGGCAGTAGAGTGGTGGTACCAGGAAATGCAGAGAATCTGTCCATTGCCATACCAATTAGCAGGTCCTCTCTTCCTTTTTTCTTCCCTCTCCTCCTCACCCTTTCTTGCTCTCAGAATTATTCACTGCCCCTGGTGGCAATAGCAGCTACAACAATCGACCTCAAGGCGTCTTCCTCTCATGTTTTTTTGCATCCTGCACCGATCTGGTTTTGGATGCTGAATCCTTATGGGGTTGAATTATCAGGAGCAGCTCCGGGAAGAACTGCTAGAATTCCTCAGAAGTGCAGGAGATCAGAGAGCAGCATTAGCTTCAATTTCTCCAGTACAGACTACCTTAACCTGGCTTAACTATCACTTACAGTCTCAATAAGGTTAAACTGCTGCACTGCAGCCAAAACTGTGCTCACGACCTGGGGTTTAATCCCAGGTAGCCGGCTCAAGGTTGACTCAGCCTTCTATCCTTCTGAGGTCGGTAAAATGAGTACCCAGCTCGCTGGGGGGGGGGGGGCAGCAATGTGTAGCCTGCATAATTAACTTGTAAACCGCCCAGAGAGTGCTTGAAGCACTATGGGGCGGTATATAAGCAGCACGCTTTATTTGGAGAAAGCATAGCAAATGTTTCATAACTTACCGTTAATAGACAACAGCAAAATGACAAAATATCTCTGCCTGCAGTAACAGGCCTCAAGGGACAGATTGCTTCCAGCAGACCCAAGAGAGGGAAAAACAGAGCAATGAGGTGGGACTCTCTTTGAATCCGAGACTGGAAAGGAATTCTTGATTTGTCTTGGATTAATTAAAAGTTACCTCAACCCAGAAAGGTGCCTCCCAGCCACACCCATTAGAACAACATGCAAGTTTGTAAAAACTCCAATAGGTTTATCCTTAAATATAATCTGTTATCCGAGTGATTAGCAAGGATTCACATAATTGTTACAATTAGAAAGACTAATCGTGCCATCTTATCCAATAGTTGTCAATTTGATATCTGTTTAGGCTTTTTTAAATATATATTGTGTGGCTCCCCTGGCATGATATTCTGTGCCAACAGGGACTCTTGATATGATGTGCAGATTAAGGGTGGTGCTGAGTTTAAAGACATCACATTGGTGGGTAGTGTGAACTGGAAATTGAGTATTGTGAGTTCCCAAGGGGTATATGGGGTGCTATTGCACCCCATGTCTTGGCAACTGGGATCCAGATATTGACTTGTCAAGATGGGAGGAGCATGGATGGCTGGCCCTGACCACTGCCCACCTAAGTTTATGAGGATTGGCGGCTAGGGAGGGATCCCTGGGTTTAGCTGGCTGGGTACAAAAGTCGATGGGACAGCATGGACCTGGGGCTTGAGACTCATTTGTTGAGGGACAGGAAAAGGGTAAGCTTTCCCCTGACATCTGCGTCTCATCTGCTTATTTCCAGGAGTTGGAGGACAATGCAATGATCTCTGGTTTTCTAGATTTTGCTACTGTGTGTTCAGACGTTTCAAGCAACCTTGATTCCTCTTGAGCAAAAAGCTGGGGTACACCTATAATGACAGACAGACAGACAGACAGGCAGGCAGGCAGGCAGGCAGGCAGGCAGAGAGAGAGAGAGAGAGAGAGAGAGAGAGAGAGATCTGATTAAGGTTAAGCTGGGATAGAGCTATCACAATACACACATAGATACATACAGAGATACATAGACAGATAGACAAATAGACACATAGATCGATCCATCCATCCATCCATCCATCCATCCATCCATCCATCCATCCATCCATCCATCCATCCATCCATCCATCCATCCATCCATCCATCCATCCATCCATCTCTCTTGTTCTACCTCCTCTCGGGTCTACATTCTTACCTATATTAAATATGCAGTGTACAGTTGTGTGTCCTGCGGGCCCCAACTCCTTGGGTCTGGTGGCTGAATTGTCCCTATGGATCTGACAGACCCTAAGGAGAGGAGGAATGTTGTCAAGTGTCAGACAACCAGCTTCGGGAATTGAAATACCAAGCTCATTTTTCAAATTTGCCATTACAAAGAACACCAAAGTTATTTGTGCTCCATTAGGATTCATGTGTGCTTGGGATCCCAACTAATAAACTGTGTTGTGGGGTAGAAATGAATTTGAATGTTCCTCTTTGATCTGGGCCATTTACAGATTGATCCAAATCAGCCCTCTTTGGTTTGTAATTCAGGCTTCAATCAAAGCCAGAGAACCACTCGATTATGAATTGCTTTGTGTATAATTTTAAGTCTTCCATTAATACCTATCCTTCTTAGAATGACTTCATTATGCAAATGTAGTGGGCATTTGCTGCTGACTTAAACCCACAAGCTGTGTCAAAGCACACAGACCTTCGGGCATAGCATGAGGAGTTTGTTTGATGCAACCTCCCCAACCACAATGCCTTCCTCCTTGTTGATTCTCATTACCTTGGCTGCCTTCTTCTCATATGTGTTGGTCTTCAAATCTTAATTCATGGGTTTAAAAGGTTTACATAGGCTTTGATATAACCCTGGGCTTTCACTTTCTCACTCCACATTTTTCCTCTTCTCTTACCAGGTGCCTTCACAGAAGTGGTCCTCATCCAGTCAGAACCTGCGGTGAAATTTTTTGGGTAGTCTCACTAGCTACGTTGTAGAGTTACTAGGTTTGACGTCAACAGTTATCCGGCAGAAACCTGGCAGAGGCTTGGAATGGCTGGTTTACATTATTAACCCTAGGACAGTAGTTTATTTACTGGCAATCCAAGGGCGATTCACAGACTCTAAGGACAGCTCCAGCTTCTCTCTGCAAATCTAGTACAGGAGGACACGGATGTGTATTCCTGTGCCAGAGACACAGTGAGCAATATTCCCCCAGGACTCACTCAGAAAACATCCACAGCATTAATTGTCACGAGGAGTCACCAGAGGGGGAACCAAAGGACCACAAAACAGAGATCTGTAAGTGTGAAAGAGGAAAAATAATTGATGGTATGTGGGTGTGATTTTCTGGGAAAGATTGTTCCAGATGCTTCCTGTTGCAGGTCATACAACAGATGACAGACATACACACATGCACAAACAGACACCACAGTTAGAGCAAATCATAGCCGAAGAATTGTACAGAAATTCAGAAAAGGGTAAGCCCAGATCATGGTGCCAAAGATGGCGCTTCCTTGAAAACCCATCCATTTACAAAGGCTTTGAGAGAATCACAGCAGGCAAAATTGTACAATAAACTCAGAAAAGGGTAAACACCCATCAAATTCCTTACTCAAAGACCCATGTTGCTGTCTTTTCCCGAGCTGTATGTAAATACACAGAGAATTTAAGCCAATCCCACTTCCGAGAGCAACTGAGGAAAAAAAGGATGGTCTTGAGAAAGGGAGCATAAAAATGCTGTCACATCAGTCAATCAATCAACATCAAGAGATTCCCTTCTTTGTTTTAAGCACACATTCTGATTAATGTGGCAAAAATACAGGTTGGGTAGTCTTTATCTTTTTAATTAAACATGAAGATGGAAGAAAGAACATGTCAGAGGCCATAAATGTCTCTATATTGTTGCTGTTTAGTCGTTAAGTCACGTCCGACTCTTCGTGACCTCGTGGACCAGAGCACGCTAGACCCTCCTGTCTTCCACTGCCTCCCGGAGTTGGGTCAAATTCACGTTGGTTGCTTCGATGACACTGTCCAACCATCTGGTCCTCTGTCGTCCCCTTCTCCTCTTGCCTTCACACTTTACGGACATCAGGGTCTTTTCCAGGGAGTCTTCTCTTCTCATGAGATGGCCAAAGTATTGGAGCCTCAGCTTCAGGATCTGTCCTTCCAGTGAGCACTCAGGGTTGATTTCCTTCAGAATGGATAGGTTTAGTTTTCGTTCTGTCACTACTGTGTCTGGTGTGTTATGTTCAAGGTGTCTATCAGTTTGGATCTGGAAATCCCACAAGATCTTGACTTTCGCCTCAGCCGTGGCGGTGCGGAATTGCTAAAACCGCTCCTCATTTACCTTGGAAGACCTGTTAAGGTCACTATGTCAACTCCAACTTGGTGGCACATCACGTTAACAGTTTCTTATTAGAAATAGTTTGATTTTACTCACAAAGAACTACTACTAAGAATAGGAGAAGGAGGATGTTTTTGTGTCTTATATACTTCCTTTGAAAAGATTTATGGCAATTCTTCTCAGGCTTTTCTAGACAGAGAATACTGAGGGGTGGTTTAATTTTCACTTCTTATGGGGACATCTGGGCTGGTGCAATATGCCCAAGGCCACACAGGATGTCTTTGTGAGGATGCACACAGTGCAGGATTCGAACTCTCCACTCCACATCACCCAGCTGGTGTTCTTCCTCAGGGCAGAAGTGCCTTTGACATCTTCAGGCAAGCACTCTTTTTTAAAAGCCACTCACTGATGAATGGAATAGAAAATGGAAGAATGTGTTGGAAGCCAGCAAATGTCTCTTTTAGAATGCTTGAGAAGACAAGGCATTATGTGGTGTTGAAGTAGGTGGAGCTTGGGCTTTGCAGGCAGGCGGGAATCCCAGCTGGGGTCCTTCCTCAGGGTAGAAACACCACTGGCATCTTCAGGCAACCCTCTTTTTAAAGGACACCCACTGATGAAATGGAAACAAGATGCAAATCCAGCTTATGTATAAACATAGTTTAAAGATTCAGTAGAGACCCAAATCTACTACTGCTCCAAAGAAAGACGTTTCTCTTCACTGCACAATGAAGCCCTCCTTACATTTCCTCTTTTTTGCCTTAATCGCAGCCCCATTCTGTGAGTATCAATCTACGAATCAATGCGACGGATGAACCATGACTGAAGTCACTATTTCATTAATCAGTGCTTTGTCATCCGCCTTAGGTGTCTGCGCCAGCGTTCGGCTCGTGGAATCTGGACCAGGAACACTGAAGCCTGGGCAATCGCTCAGACTCTCCTGTGCAATCACTGGGGATTCTGTGAAGAGCAACTACTGGGAATGGGTCCGCCAGGCTCCAGGAAAAGGGCTGGAATGGGTGGGAGAGATCTACTGGAGTGGCAGCACATGGCGTACAAGCTACGCACCATCTCTCCAAAGCCGCGCCACCCTCTCTGCCGATTCCTCCAAGAACGAGTATTATCTTGAGCTGAGGTCCCTGACAGCTGCCGACACAGCCGTGTATTACTGTGCCCGAGGATCACAGTGAGACAAAGCAAGAGAGGAACTGTACAAAAAGAGGAAGCCATTCCCTGCTGGTGCTTCAGCCTCAAGAGGGCCTATGCCTTAAGTAGCAGAGCCACGTCCCCCTGATTCCTCGCCCACTAATCTTCTTCATCTCCATCTCAGCTGATCCTCCTCCTCAGACTACCCATGACTCTCACTAGTGTTGGGCAATGATAAAGCAGCACTGCTGCCAGGCTAACACTCTCAGCATCAGATTCATCAGGGAGTAGCTTCTTCTAAGACACTCACTAGGGTGCTTAATAATCACTGCTTTTTCATCCACCTTTCGTGTCCACTCCAGTCTTCCACCTGTGGAATCTAGACCAGGAATGCTGAAGCCTGGGCAATTGCTCCGACTCACCCATGCAGTCACTGGGGATTCTGTGGAGAACAAGTGGAGGACATGGATCCAGGAAATGGACTGAGCTGTGTGTAAATGACAACAAAATCTAAAGCAGTCCAACCTCTTACAGCAGGAATTTTTGACTTGACATTTCTGCTTAGAAATAGAAAAGACAGGAATATTCTGGGGTTAAATAGAAAACATATCTCTAAGAAATATCTTTCTAGACAGGTTTCATCTGAGATGTCTCCTGCTAGTGACATCTGGAGAGAAAACAAGCCACTGTGATTCTCCCTGCCACAGAGAGGCAGCATAGAAATGCAAAAAATATCAGAAGGAAGGAAGGAAGGAAGGAAGGAAGGAAGGAAGGAAGGAAGGAAGGAAGGAAGGAAATCCTAGAATTTCAGAGCTGGAAAGGACCGTATAGATCATCATGTCCAGCCCTCGATTACAAGTGGCAGGTATATATGCTATTTGCACCATCTCCTTTTAAATGTTTTAAGCATTAAGAAAAAGAACAACAACTGCCGATTACAAGTGACAGGCAAATAGGCTATCTGCTCTATCTCTCTTTAAATGATGATGATGATCCTCATCAACATCATAGCATGCTATCTAGTTATTAGGGACATGGCTATTTCACTGGAATCAATGACATGTAGGTGCTTAAGTGTGCTTTTATGCTCTGATTTCATTGCAGTTTGTGAGCCTGGTAGCTCTGCCCCTGCTGTTGAAGGTGGGCTGTCAACCTCCGTATGAGGAAGTGGGTGCCTTCACATCTGCCGCTCGCCTCTGGGCTGGGCTGGAGAGGATGGCCAAGCCCTTGAGGATTTGCAGGTGAGCGCCTGGGCAGATGAAATTCAAGGCGAAAACAGAATCAAAGGAGAAGGACTGTTGGCAAGATAGAGAGCAAAGATCAAAGTCCAGCTGAAATGCTTGCGGGACTTCCTCTTCGCCGATGATGCAGCTGTTTTTGCCCACTCTGCTGAAGACCTCCAACAACTCATGAATCGTTTTAGCAAGGCCTGTCAAGACTTTGGATTAACAATCAGCCTGAAGAAAACACAAGTCATGGGCCAGGGCGTGGACTCACCTCCCTCTATTACCATCTCTACAGAAGAATTGGAGGTTGTTCATGACTTTGGGTACCTTGATTCAACAATCTCTGACACTCTCTCTCTAGATGTCGAGCTGGATAAACGCATTGGCAAAGCAGCTACCATGTTCTCTAGACTCACAAAGAGAGTATGGCTTAATAAGAAGTTGACGGCATATACCAAGATCCAGGTCTATACAGCTTGTGTCCTGAGTACACTCCTGTACTGCAGTGAGTCCTGGACCCTTTGTGCACGGGAGGAGAGGAAGCTGAATATGTTCCATATGCGTTGTCTCTGACACATTTTTGGTATCACCTGGCAGGACAAAGTTCCAAATAGAGTAGTCCTAGAACGAGCTGGAATTTTTAGCATGTATACATTACTGAAACAGCGACGTCTACGTTTGCTCGATGGTCGGATTCCAAAAGATCTCCTGTATGGAGAATTATTGCAGGGAAATCGCCCCAGAGGGAGACCACAGCTGCAATACAAGGATATCTGCAAGCGGGATCTGAAGGCCTTAGGAATGGACCTCCACAGATGGGGAACCTTGACCTCTGATCGTTCAGCCTGGAGGCAGGCGGTGTAGCATGGCCTCTCCCATTTTGAAGAGATACTGGTTCAGCAGGCTGAGGCAAAGAGGCAGTCACGAAAGCAGAAAAATCAGGGAGCTGGACAGGGGACAGATTGTATTTGTCTTCAGTGTGGAAGGGATTGTCACTCCTGAATTGGCCTTCTCAGTCACACTAGACGCTGTTCCAAGTCCTCCATTCAGAGCACGTTACCATAGCCTCTTGAGACTGAAGGATGCCTAATCTAATCTGATCCTCATCAACATCATAACATGCCATCAAGTCATTAGGGACATTGCAATTTTACTGGAATCAGTGACATGTCAGTGCTTTATTGTGCACTTATGCTCTAATATTGTTGCAGTTGCTTTTTGGGATTCCCCTTGATCATAGAAATCACAGAAATAATAGAAAAGTGAAGTTGGAAGGGTCCTACAAGGCCATCAAGTCCAACCCTCTGCTCAATGCAGGAATACAATCAAAGCATATCTGTCAGGTGATAGTCTAAGTTTTTCTTGAAGCACTCAACAGCTCCCGAGGTAATTGGTTCCACTGTCGTACTACTCTAACAGTTAGGAGGTTTTTCCTGATATTCAACCAAAATCTGGCTTCCTTTATCTTGAGCCCATTGTTGCATGTCCTGCACTCTGGGATGATTGAGAACAGATCCTGCCCCTCCTCTGTATGACAGCCTTTCAAATATTTGAAAAGTGCTATCATATCACCCCTCAGTCTTCTTTTCTCAATTGGGTTGGGCTAGATCTTAAGTAGTGTTGGTGGAAGTCCCATATTGAACCAGTAAATGTCACTTTTTTCTGCTGTAGGACTATCTCTGGCAGAAAGTAACGAAAAATAAAATTAAGGAATAGAAGCAATTTTGTTAACACCCACCCAACGGCTTTCACTTCAAGACTTCTGTTTTTGTGCCTTATATACTTCCTTTGAAATGATTTATGGCAATTCTTCTCAGCTTTCCAAGACAGAGAATACTCAGGGGTGGTTTACTTTTCACTTCTTATGGGGACATCTGGGCTGATGCAATTTGCCCAAGGCCACGCAGGATGTCTTTGTGAGGATGCACACAGTGCAGGATTTGAACTCCCCACCCTACTTAACTCACCTGGTGTTCTTCCTCAGGGCAGAAGCGCCTTTGGCATCTGCAGACAAGCCCTCTTTTTAAAGGCCACTCAGAGATGAGAGGGAAACCAGATGCAAATCCAGCTTCCCTGTAAACACAGTTTAAAGATTCAGTAGAGACCCAAATCTACCACTGTTCCAAAGAAAGACGTTTCTCTTCACTGCACAATGAAGCCCTCCTTACCTTTTCTCTTTCTTGTCTTAATCGCAGCCCCAATCTGTGAGTATCAATCTACAAATCAATGCGACGGATGAACCATGGCTGAAGTCACTATTTCACTAATCAATGCTTTGTCGTCCACCATAGGTGTCTGCGCCAGCGTTCGGCTTGTTGAATCTGGACCAGGAACACTGAAGCCTGGGCAATCGCTCCGACTCTCCTGCGCAATCACTGGGGATTCTGTGAAGAGCAACTACTGGGAATGGGTCCGCCAGGCTCCAGGAAAGGGGCTGGAATGGGTGGGACAGATCGACTGGAGTAGCAACACATGGCGTATATTCTACGCACCGTCTCTCCAAAGCCGAGCCACCCTCTCTGCCGATTCCTCCAAGAACGAGTATTATCTTGAGCTGAGGTCCCTGACAGCTGCCGACACAGCTGTGTATTACTGTGCCCGAAGATCACAGTGAGACAAAGCAAAAGAGGAGCTGTACAAAAAAGAGGAAGCCATTGCCTGCTGGTACTTCACCCTAAAGAGGGCCCATGTCTCAAGGAACAGAGCCATGTCCCCCTGATTCCTCGCCCACAAATCTTCTTCATCTCCATCAGAGCTGTTCCTCCTCCTCAGACTAGCCATGACTCTCACTAGTGTTGGGCAATGACAAAGCAGCACTGCTGCCAGGCTAACACTCTCAGCATCAGATTCATCAGGGAGTAGCTTTGCTTCTAAGACACTCACTAGGGTGCTTAATAATCACTGCTTTTTCATCCACCTTAGGTGTCCACTCTAGTCTTCCACCTGTGGAATCTAGACCAGGAATGCTGAAGCCTGGGCAATTGCTCCGACTCACCCATGCAGTCACTGGGGATTATGTGGAGAACAAGTGGAGGAAATGGCTCCAGGAAATAGACTGAGCCGTGTGTACATGACAACACAATTTAAAGCAGTCCAACCTCTTACAGCAAGAAAATTTCACTTGACTTTTCTGCCTAAAAATAGAAATGATGGGAATATTCTGGGGTAAAATAGAAAACATATCTCTAAGAAATATCTTTCTAGACAGGCTTCATCTAAGATGGCACCTTCTAGTGACACCTGGAGAGAAAACAAGCCACTGTGATGCCCCCTGCCACAGAGAGGCAGCATAGAAATGCAAAAAATATAGGAAGGAAGGAAGGAAGGAAGGAAGGAAGGAAGGAAGGAAGGAAGGAAGGAAGGAAGGAAGGAAGGAAGGAAGGAAGGAAGGAAGGAAGGAAGGAAGGAAGGAAGGAAGGAAGGAAATTGTAGAACTTCAGAGCTGGAAAGGACCGTATGGACCATCTATGGACCATCACGTCCAGCCCTCGATTACAAGTGGCAGGCATATAAGCTATCTGCACCATCTCCTTTTAAATATTTTAAGCATTACGAAAAAGAACAACATCTGCTGATTACAAGTGACAGGCATATAGGTTATCTGCTCCATTTTTCTTTAAATTATGATGATGATCCACACCAATATCATAGCACACCATCAGGTTTTTAGGGACACGGTAATTTTACTGGAATGCATGACATGTAGGTGCTTTATAGTGCATTTATGCTCTGATTTCGTTGCAGTTTGTGAGGCCGATAGCTCTGCCCCTGCTGGGGAAGGTGGGCTGTCAACCTCCGCATGAGCCAGTGTGTGCCTGCACATCTGCTGCTCGCCTCTGGGCTGGGCTGGAGAGGGTGGCAATGCCCTTGAGGATTTGCATGTGAGCACCTGAGCAGAGGAAATTCAAGGGGAAAACAGAATCAAAGGAGGAGGAGTGTTGGCTGGATGGTCTCCCTGTGCTTGAGGACCAGGAGGAAACAACAATGGCCGAACACTCCAAGCAGGGCCGGGGAAACACGACTCCAGGTGGTGGGTGGTGTTCTCTGTTCCCCCCGGAGGAGGAGAAGGTTCCCCAGGTTCAGCTGGCTGGGAAAAAACTGCTTATGGGACAGCATGAACCCTGGGGCTGAGGACTGCCCAGGAAAGGGTAAACTGTATCCCAGCGCCTATCCCAGGCATCCAAAGTACATTCAGGCCCCTCTGGAGCAGGAGGGAGATTACCTCTTGAGAATTCATAAAATATGGCCCTGGTTTGCCTCGTCATCCGTGCCTGACCTCCTTATTTCCAGGACTGGGAGGCCAATAAGATGATGTCTCCTTTTCTAGCTTTTAACATTGTTCCGGCATAGTAACTCACCATGGTTTCTCTTGGGCAGAAAGTCAGAGTACACATACATACATACATACATACATACATACATACATACATACATACATACATACATACATACATACATACATACATACATACATACATACATACATACATACATACATGATTATCTCTTATTCTTCCTCTGCTCAGGTCTACATGATTACCTACATGAAATATGCAGTGTATAGTGGTAAGTCCTGTCAGCCCCAAATCTCAGGGTTTTGGCAGCTGAATAGTCCCCATGGAAAATTCCCAAGGGTTCGAACCTGACAGACCCTAAAGAGAGGAGAAATGTTCTCAAATTTCAGACAAGCAGCTTCTAGAAATGGCGCTCCAGGCACAATGTTAAAACTTACTCTTAAATAGACCTCCAAAGTTATTTGTGCTCCATTGGGTTTGGTTTGTGCTTTGGAGTCAAATGAATATGGAAATTCAACTTGTTTTAGGCTGGAATTGAATCCGGCCACTCCTTTTTGATTTGGGTCATGTACAGATTGTTCCAAATCAGCCCAGTTTGCTTTGGAATGCAGGCTTCAAGCAAAGCCAGTGAACCACTCCATGGCCAAATATTTTGTGTATGAGTTTAAGCCTCACATTAAAAACCTTCCTTCTTAGACTGACTCCCTTATGCAAATCTAGGACGCTTTTTCTTCTGACTTAAACCCACAAGCTGTGTCACCGCACACACAACTTCTGGCACAGCACAGAGCTTCTGTTCTAGAGACCACCTCCCCAACCGTTATGTCGCCCTTCTTGCTGATCCTCATTGCCTTGGCTGCCTTCTCCTCATGTGTGTTGGCCTTCAAATCTTAATTCGTGGGTTAAAAAGGCATAATTGGGTGTCTGTATGATGACCATGGGCTTTGGCTTTGGCTCAACATTCTCCCTCTTTGCTTCACAGGTGCCTTCACACAAGTGGTTCTCACCCAATCAGAACCTGTGGTGAAAAATCCTGGACAGTCTCACAAGCTAAGTTGTAGAGTTACAGGGTTTGACATCAACAGCTACTGGATGGACTGGGTCCGGCAGAAACCTGGCAAAGGCTTGGAATGGCTGGTTCGCTATGGTTACCCTATTAGCAATTATTATTTATCAACCATCCAAGGGCGATTCACAGCCTCTAAGGACAGCTCCAGCTTCTATCTGCTAATGAACAACCTGAAAGAGGAGGACACGGCTGTGTATTACTGTACAAGAAACACAGTGAGAAAGATCCCCCACAACTCACACAAAAACCTTTTGCATCATGAATGGTCATGCGGAGTCACCAGAGGGGGAACCAAAGGACCACAAAACAAAGATCTGTAAGAGAGAAAAGGGAAAATAATTGATGACATGTGTTTGTGGTTCCCTGGCCTCATTCCTAGCCCGGAAAAGGTTGTTCCAGATGCTTCCTCTTTCAGTGCAAGCAGCAGATGAGAGACATGCACACATGGACACACCAATGCCACAGTTTGAGAGATCACAGCAGACAGACATGTTTGAGAAACTGAGAAAAGGGTAGGCTCAGATCAGGTTGTGAAAGACAGCACTCCATCGATAATCCACCCATCCTCAAAAGCTTTAAAGGACTCACCCATTGCCATTGCCACCACAGAAGGTGTGAGATCTTTCCAGAAGGAGGAGGGGGAGGCAAGCAACCCTCCAGAAAGAAAAGGAGCTGCCCCTTGGTGGCTAGTGGAAAGAAGCACACAGAGAGCAAGTGGAGGGGAGCAGGCATGGCAAGCATTTGTGTAAGGGCCTTTCCATAGTAGGGGGAGGACTCACTTGACAAAGCAGGGAACCCACCTTATTCATAAGCCATGGAAAGGATGGAGGGAGCCCACAAGGACAGCCAAGAGCCACAAATCCAGCATCTGCCCAAGCAGCAGCTGCAGCATCTCATGGAAGAGAAGCAGGTAGATGATCTAGTCTTAACCAATTCTCCCTCTGAGGGCTGCTAGCCAGGTGTACCCATAATGTCTGTTCACATCCCATGGGCACTGAGGCTATAGAGGCAGGAGCCAATACGTACAGATCTTGTGCATCCTCAGCACAGTACATCATGGAAGAGTGGAAGGAGCTGGGCCATCTTTTGACACTCCGATGCCATCTCATCTCTTCTCTCCCTTTCCACATACGGGGGCAAATTCACACCTTCCTGCAGTTTCTTAAAGTCCCCCTCCCCAGTCATGTGCAGCTGCTACATAGAAGTTGCCGTGTTCAGCATCTACTCTGCCCCTGGCTCAAATTCCTGGTGAGGTGGGTGAGAGCTTCCGAGAAAGAGTCCATTGCATTCCACCACATCTAGGCCCCTTCCACCCACCCACGGTCCACCTAAGCCCAAAGGGAAGCCACATGCTGCCACCTTTGAAGACTATTGACCAAGTGCTCTACTACCCTCTCCGTTTCCCACAACCCCCTGCTGTCCCTCTGCTACTGTCATGGGCTCCTTCTCCCATGAGTGGGCAGATTGGGGGATATCTCCCAATGGTCTGCTCGCCCCACATTCCTCTTCCTCTCCAACTTTGCCATCCTTCCCTCAACCTTCTCCACAGCCTACCCACAGCTTTCACTAGTGCTGAGTAATGACAAAGCAGCACTGCTGCCCAGGCCAACACTCTCAACCTCAGCTCCATCGGGGAGTAGCTGTGCTTGTAGGTTACTCTAAGGGAGAACCTCTGCCTGGCTGCAGTCTGGTCCCCTTGAATACAGCAGGGGGTTGGCTAATCCCCCCAAGTGGGATGCTCACACTGAGATGCATTTCACCAGGACAAGCCTGGCCAGCTTCATGGACGTCTGCCATAATCTCCAATGCATGAGGCGTCTCTTCTGTGGGGAGCCTCCCAAAGGCTACCATGATGGCTGGATGCCCTTATATCTGCAGCAAACCTGAAGGGAAACCCATGCCATGTCATTCTCATGGTGCAGGTGGAGATGTTGCCTCCATCGTTAGCAGCACCTCCATCATACCCTCAGAGTGGACCTTCACCCACCATCAGGACTGACTTGGATGGCAAGTATTGGTGCTTCCCCAGGATCTGCTGGGCATGGCTGCCAAAGTGCAGCATAGCTGCCAGGGGTCCATCATTCGTACTCAATCAAGTGTTAGCCTGTAAATTGTGTGGTATGTCTGCTGAACACACAGGGAGTCTTTCGGGTTATATTGCCTAGGAACAGCAGTGACAGACGGAATATCATTGGGACTGAGTTTCAAAGGGATGCCAGGTTATCTGGTTTCATTGGTGAGGATGCTCATATTCTGAGCGGTTTGTCTGGAAACTGTACATGTCCCTGGAGTCTGAGCAGCCCAAGAGAATTCCCCCCCCCCCCCAGTTGCTTTATTGAAAGGCAAAACCTAGGTCTCCTCACCCAATATTGTCCCTTCAGTAAGAAGGTAAAGAATAACTTGAGGAACCATCATAGAAAAACCAAAATCCTTCTTCAAAGGCCTGTGTTGCTCTCTTATCCTGAGCTTTGTGTAAATGCAAGGAGAATTTGAATCAATCCCACCTCTGAGAGCAAGTGAGGAGAAAAAGGACACTTTGGCTTGAACTCATTTGACTTTCAACAATCTTTGCAGGTGAGGTTTCTGCTTGCAAAGATAAAGAACAAGAAGGTCCCAGAGGGGAAAATACACAAAAAATCTCTGAAAACTATCTTCCTGGCAAGGCTTCTTCTCAGAATTCCACCTGGTGGAGTCAGGAGAGTACGCAAGGTATCTTGAGAAAGGCAGCATAGAAATGCGATAAAATCAATCAATCAATCAATCAATCAATTAATCAATCTAATGATATTCCTTCTTTATTCTAAGCATACATTTTTTTAAAAAATGGATTCATGTGGCAAGTATACTGGTTGGATACTCTTAATTTCTTTAATTAACTTGGGCTTTGCGGGCATGTGGGAATCCCAGCTGGAGTCCTTCCTCAGAGCAGAAACACCACTGGCATCTTCAGGCATCTCCTTTTTAAATGGTACCCACAGATGAGATGGAAAGCAGATGCAAATCTGGCTTCCATGTAAACCCAGTTTAAAGATTCATTGTAGACCCAAATCTACCACTGTTTCTCAGAAAGACGTTTCTCTGAACTGCACAATGAAGCTCTCTTTTGTTTTCTTCTTCCTTTCCTTATTTTCAGTTCCAATGGGTAAGTAATAAACTACATATCAATGAAAACCATGAATGGTGGCCCAGGTCATTATTTCATTAATCAATGTGTTGTCCTCCATCTTAGGTGTCCACTCCAGTGTTCAGCTCGTGGAATCTGGACCAGGAACACTGAAGCCTGGGCAATCGCTCAGACTCACCTGCACAGTCACTGGGGGTTCTTTGACGAGCAACTACTGGCAATGGGTCCGTCAGGCTCCGGGAAAGGGACTGGAATGGCTGGGGCAGATCTACTGGAGTAGTGGCAGATGGGGTACAAGCTACTCACCATCTCACCAAAGCCGGATCACCCTCTCTGCCGATTCCTCCAAGAACGAGTATTATCTTGAGCTGAGGTCCCTGACAGCTGCTGACACGGCTGTGTATTACTGTGCCGAAAACTCACAGTGAGAGAAAGCAAGAGAAGAGCTGTACAAAAAGAGGAAGCAATATCCTGCTGATGCTTTACCCTCAAGAGGGCCCATGCCTTAAGTTTAAGCATGGGTTCAAGATCTCTGGCATTATTTGGAGTTATCCTTGTCTGGCAGAGGAGAGGTGGTGCCATGAAATGAAGAAAATCTGTCCACTGTCAAAACAAGGTAGCAGGGGTGCTTTGGGTGACCCCCTCACAACAACTCACATCTGTTTCTTTTCACTTTTCACCCAAAGATAAGCATGTGGACCTCCCACCTGTATTGCAAGGACCACCAGATATCAGTGTTGAAATCTTCCTTTCAGCCAGTGCTCATATATATATTTTCCCCTCCTCCTACACTCCTCTACATGGTTCGTACTCGGTTGGTATTAAGGCCATATTCTCTCAAAAGGAAAATTCCACAACTCATGTCATAGCCTGAAAAACAATGTTTTAAATAAGTCCTGGCTCACATTGCCAGCACCAGTCTTCAAATGTATAATGGTGGAAAAGAAACCACATTGCCTTACAATCTTTGCATAATGTATGATGACAATTCCAGATGCGGTGTTTGTACCACTTCACGTTCCTCATCATGTGGAAATTCCTCCAATATCCAGATGATGTTCCTTTTATCTCCGTCAACAGTGGTTTTAATAGGTTTCCAGATGTTTTTCACCCTCCCCCAACCCTTTGTATTATTTCTACTGGGGCAGAGTTTAGCCTGACGGCATTTCATTTTGGCAGTAGACGTCTCTGGTGGGAGACGTCCAGTAGGAACTTGTAAATTTACCAATCCCCAGGGACATGTATGTTTTCCAGATGAAGGAGCGTCCACACAGATGAAACCCTGATATTCTGGCACCCGTTTGATTTGCCTCAAGCCCAATGACGTCCTGCAGACCTTTGGTGTGAAGCACGACAAAGCAGCCCTGGCTTTAAGAAAAGATGCTTCTGTTAAATTTCTGAGAAGCAGCAGATGGAACCCCATGAGTCTTCTTTCAAATGTGGGATAGAAATCAAGGGGGAAAGAAAAGAATCGAAGAGGCACAAAAAGAAATTACACAAGTCTAAGGCAACAGCTTCCATGGCAGAACTTCGAAGGAAGTTTTTAATTGGTAAATTCACACATACAGGGTTTTTCCAGAGAACTAGAAACTTACAAATATTGGCACAGACCCAGAAAAGGAACAGGTGGCCTCCAGAATGGCACCAAGTGGACCAGGCATTAACCTGTGTGCCCTTACTCAGGCAGGGAGCAATAACTGGATCTCAGGCATGTGATTTTAGGAGCTTCCCTGGAGTAAATGGCTTGCTGTGATGGAAAACTCACAAATCTAAAACAGAAAAGGATCCTACATCAATTTGGGGCTCAGACATTATTGTGTTTTTACATATAGGCAGGAATAACCCCTGGGATTTTCACCCACCCATTTGTTTGCACTTTGCAATCTGATGGATATAGGAAGAGATGGTTCTTGCTTTTTCCAGTCCATGCCAACACTCAGTTTCATTACTCCTGTATTACTACTATAAATAATACCACAAAATACACATTTCATTTATTGGGGTCATCCATTTTCCATGAGAAGAGAACTGCCACTCATGGAGGTTTCCTTTACTCCTTTTTAGGCCATTTGTTTTTAAAATCTACATAGCCTGGGGGACTACAGTCCACATGATTCCTACCCACCCTCAGTGGCCAGCTTTTTGAAATTCAAACAAAAATATAAATCCCTGTAACACATCACAGCCTGAAAAACAATGGTTGTAAAGGACAGCAGCCTAGTGGGGACAAAAGGACAACAGATCACCTCTAAAAATATATTTTTTTCCTGGCAAATCTTCTTCTCAGAAATTCACCAGTTGCAGTCTGGTGAAAACACAAGCCATTTTTAGGAAGTGCCACAGGAAAGCAGTGTAATAATGCAATAAAATCAATCAATCAATCAATCAATCAATCAATCAATCAATCAATCAATGTCAAGAGATTCCCTTTTACAAATTCATCATTATTAACAAACAAACAAAACCCCTCAGATTTATGTGGTAAGTAGACTGGTTGGATACTCTCTCTCTTGAATTGAATGGAAAATGGAGAACGAGTTGGAAGCCAGAAATGTCTCTTTTAGAATGCTTGAGAAGACAAGGCATTATGTGATGTTGAAGTCTGTGGAGCTTGGGCTTTGCAGGCAGGAGGGGATCCCAGCTGGGGTCCTTCCTCAGGGTAGAAACAGCACTGGCATCTTCAGGCAACCCCCTTTTTAAAGGACACCCACTGATGAAATGGAAACCAGATGCAAATTCAGTTTCCATGTAAACACAGTTTAAAGATTCAGTGCAGACCCAAACGTACCAGCTCTTTCAAAGAAAGACGTATCTCTTAACTGCACAATGAAGCTCTCCTTTCTTTTCTTTTTCCTTTCCTTATTCTCAGATCCAACGGGTGAGTATCCTACTAATCAGTGAAGAGCATGAAGCATGGCTGAAGTCAATATTTCATTAATCAGTGTGTTGTCCTCCACTGTAGGTGTCCACTCTAGTGTTCAGCTCTTGGAATCTGGACCAGGAACACTGAAGCCTGGGCAATCATTCAGACTCACCTGCACGGTCACTGGGGAGTCTGTGGATGAAAATCTATGGAGCTGGGTCCGTCAGGCTCCAGGAAAGGGACTGGAATGGCTGGGAGAGATCGACTGGTATAATAGTAGATGGCATATAGACTATGCAGCATCTCACCAAAGCCGAACCACCCTCTCTGCCGATTCCTCCAAGAACGAGTATTATCTTGAGCTGAGGTCCCTGACAGCTGCTGACACAGCCGTGTATTACTGTGCCCGAAGAAGACACAGTGAGACAAAGCAAAAGAGGAGCTGTACAAAAAGAGGAAGCCATTTCCTGAAGAGGGCCCATGCCTTAAGTAAAGGCTCAATGTGGCTGGCATTATTTGGCATTACTCTTGTCTGGCAAAGTCACTGTGATGCCATGAAATACAGAGAATCTGTTCACTGTCAAATCAAGGTAGCAGGTCCTCTGTTTCTTTCTGTTCCCTCTCTTCCTCCCCCTATTTCTTCCTCTCACTGGTGGCAATAGCAGCTACAACAATAGACCTCAAGGAACCTTACTGCTGTAGTTTTTTTTCCCTCCTTTCCACACTGACATGGGTTTGGATTCAGGATGAATGATCAGAGGCAGCTCCAGGAAGAACTCTTAGAATTACTGGGCCAGTTTGGTTGCAATTCAAGCACCGTTTCAGAACTACTGGAGGGACTCCCTGCTCCCTGGGACGCTCCACTTAGTTAGAGGAAATATTCGTCCAGCCATATTCGTCTAGATTTATATTTTTATGAATACGGATCGATGAATATTTGACAAATTGGCTATATTCGTCGAAAAAAACGATCCATTTTTATATTCGTCCCCATCTCTAGTCTAGATCCTTACCTACATAAAATATACACAGTTGTGAGTTCTGTCTGCCCCAACACCCAGGGTTATGGTAGCTGAATAGTCCCCATGGAAAATACCCATGGGCTTCATCCTGACAGACCCTAAAGAGAGGACGAACTTTGTCAAATTTCAGATGATGACCTTCAAGAATTGATGTCCCAGGTACAAATTTCAAATGTGTGTTTCAAAAGAATGGCAAAGTTATTTGTGTTTTATTTGTTTTTATTTGTACTTCAAATTCAAAATAACATGTAAATTTACCTTGCTTTATAGTCAAATTGAATCTGGTCATTCCTTTTTGATTTGTATCATACACTGATTGGTTCAAACCAGCCCTCTTTGCTTTGGAATTCAGGCTTCAAGCAAAGTGAACCACCCCATGGTCAAATGGTTTGTGGATCACTTTAAGTCTCACATTAATACCCTTCCTTCTTAGACTGACTCCCTTATGCAAATCTAGGATGCTTTTGCTTCTAATTTAAACCCACAATCTGTGTCACTGCACACAGACCTTCTGGCACAGTACAGAGCTTCTGTTCCAGAGACCACCTCCCCAATCGTTATGTCGTCCTTCTTGCTGATCCTTGTTGCCTTGGCTGCCTTCTCCTCATGTGTGTTGGCCTTCAAATCTTAATTTTGTGGGTTAAAAAGGCTTAATTGGGTGTCTGTATGATGACCATGGGCTTTGGCTTTGGCTCAACATTCTCCCTCTTTGCTTCACAGGTGCCTTCACACAAGTGGTCCTCACCCAGTCAGAACCTGTGGTGAAAAATCCTGGACAGTCTCACAAGCTAAGTTGTAGAGTTACAGGGTTTGACATCAACAGCTACTGGATGCAATGGGTCCGGCAGAAACCTGGCAAAGGCTTGGAATGGCTGGTTCACTATGGTTACCCTAGCAGCAATTATTATTTATCAACCATCCAAGGGCGATTCACATCCTCCAAGGACAGCTCCAGCTTCTACCTGCAAATGAACAACCTGAAAGAGGAAGACACGGCCGTCTATTACTGTACCAGAGACACAGTGAGAAAGATTCCCTAGACCTCACACAACAACCTTTTGCAGTATTAATGGTCATGCAGAGTCACCAGAGGGGGAACCAAAGGACCATAAAACAGAGACCTGTAAGAGAGAAAGAACTAATTACTTGATGGTATGTGGCTGTGCTTTCCTGGCCCCATTCCCAGCCTGGGGAAGTTTCTTCCAGATGTTTCCTGTTTCAGTGCAAGCAGCAGATGAGAGACATGCACACATGCACACACAAGACACCACAGCTCTAGCACCATGGTTGCATGGACCCACCCCATTCATAAACTGTGCAGACAAGGGAGGGAGGAAGAGCCCCATGCCAGCCGTGCAGCCATCAAAGCAGCAGCATCAGGATCTCATGTAAGAAAAGCAGGTAGACCATCTAGCCCAACCCAAGTCCTCGCTGTTCACAGTACCATGCTGGCAGTGGCAAGCCTGATGAGCCCTTCACCTCTGCCCATGCCTCATGGATACAAGCTGTCTTAAAAGGAACAGGGAACAAAGCTGCCTCTCAGCTGACAGACGGCCTGGCTCTGTGTACAGTTCCCCCCTTTGTTCCTTTTAAGGCAGCTCCCAGGGGCCATATTTAAAGGAGAGGAAAAAACCCATCTCTCCGCTGAGAGGAAGGCACATGCACAGAGATGGTAGGCCAGGCTCCCGGAGGGAAGCTCGGCTGTTGTCTCCAAAGATAGAATTAGCAGCAGCAGCAGAAGGACAAGGTAGGGAGTCCATGGGGACAGTGGGAAGTGGGCATCGTATAATGGGGGGCAACAAACCATGAGGTTCGTTGCATCACCCAAAAATTCATTGCTTCGAGAAGGTCCGGTTTGGACAAACCTGAACCAATCTGAATCAATGAATTAGTGATTTTCAATGAATGTCCTGGTTCGTTGTTAGCTTTGTGCCCATCACTACCCATGAAGTAGAGGAGATGATGCCTCCATCCCTAGCAGAACCCCACATCATACTCACAGAGTGGATCCGTACCCACCAGCAGGACTGACATGGATGGCCAGCATTGGTGCTTCCTTTGGTGGCCACAGGGTCTGCTGGACATGGCTCCCAAGTGCAGCACATATGCCAGGTAAGATATTAAGATATCTTAATAAGATAACCAACCAACCAACCAACCAACCAACCAACCAACCAATCAATCAATCAATCAAAGTCACAGTGAGACAAAGGGGGGGGGGAAGGAGATGTACAAAAAGAAGCAGCAACTTCCTACAAGTGTTTCTCCCTGAAGAGAGTTCATACATTATATTCAATATAAGATAAAAAATTAAGGCAGGCTAAGGGAATCCAGGCTGCCCTTTGCAAAGATGGCAGCTGCTGCTTCCCTACCATAAATGAAGCCGCAGCCACCATTTTTGCAAAGGGGAACCAGTTTCCCTTTCTACAGGCCCTGGCTGCGGAGGCCTGATGGAGACCTTGGCAGCGGTGGCGAAGATAATGGTAAGGGGGTGTCGGCAGGGGGTGGAAGGGGGTGGGGTACTGGTGTGTGTGTGTTTTTAGTAACCCCCCATTAATCAACCAATAAATTCATTATTCGTCAGTTCATGGGGCAACTTCGTGCTTCATGAGTCATCAACTTTTGACGACTCATGAATCAGGACGACTCACCAAAATGGTGTTGTCCCCATCTCTACTTATAAATATAAAGGGTGGCAATATTCTGGGGTCAAATGCACAACAGATCTCTGAAAAATAGGCATGGAGGGCATCTGCTCTCTCTCTCTTTAAATGACAAGGATGATTCTCATCAACATCATAGCATGCTATGAAGTGATTAGGGACGTGGCAATTTTACTGGAATCAATGACATGTCAGTGCTTCATTGTGCATTTATGCTCTAATATTGTTGCAGTTGCTGTTCGGGATTGCCCCTGATCTTGAGTAGTGTTAGTGGAAGTCCCATATTGAACCAGCAAAGATGTCACTTATTTATGCTGTAGGACTATCTCTGGCAGAAAACAAAGAAAAATAAAATTAAGGAAAAGAAACAATTTTGACAAAACCCACCCAACGGCTTTCACTTCAAGACTTCTATTTTTGTGCCTTTTATGCTTCCTTTCAAATCATTTATGGCAATTCTTGTCAGCTTTCCTAGACAGAGAATACTCAGGGGAGGTTTACTTTTCGCTACTTATGGGGACATCTGGGATGGTGCAATTTGCCCAAGACACACAGGATGTCTTTGTGAGGATGCACACAGTGCAGGATTCGAACTCCCTACCTTACTCACCTGGTGTTCTTCCTCAGGGCAGAAGCACCTTTGTCATCTTCAGGTAAACCCTCTTTTTAAAAGCCACTCACTGATGAAATTCATCATTATTAACAAACAAAGAAAACCCCTCAGATTTATGTGGGAAGTAGACTGGTTGAATACGCTCTGTCTCCTGAATTGAATGGAAAATGGAAGAATGTGTTGGAAGCCAGCAAATGTCTCTTTTAGAATGCTTGAGAAGACAAAGCATTATGTGGTGTTGAAGTTGGTAGAGCTTGGGCTTTGCAGGCAGGCGGGAATCCCAGCTGGGGTCCTTCCTCAGGGCAGAAACACCACTGGCATCTTCAGGCAACCCTCTTTTTAAAGGACACCCACTGATGAAATGGAAACAAGATGCAAATCCAGCTTATGTATAAACATAATTTAAAGTTTCAGTAGAGACCCAAATCTACCACTGCTCCAAAGAAAGACGTTTCTCTTCACTGCACAATGAAGCCCTCCTTACTTTTCCTCTTTTTTGCCTTAATCGCAGCCCCAATCTGTGAGTATCAATCTACAAATCAATGCGACGGATGAACCATGACTGAAGTCACTATTTCACTAATCAGTGCTTTGTCATCCACCTTAGGTGTCCACGCCAGTGTTCGGCTCGTGGAATCTGGACCAGGAACACTGAAGCCTGGGCAATCGCTCCGACTCTCCTGCGCAATCACTGGGGATTCTGTGAAGAGCAACTTCTGGGAATGGGTCCGCCAGGCTCCAGGAAAAGGGCTGGAATGGGTGGGACAGATCGACTGGAATAGCAACAAATGGCGTATATTCTACGCACCGTCACTCCAAAGCCGAGCCACCCTCTCTGCCGATTCCTCCAAGAACGAGTATTATCTTGAGCTGAGGTCCCTGACAGCTGCCGACACAGCCGTGTATTACTGTGCCCGAAGATCACAGTGAGACAAAGCAAAAGAGGAGCTGTACAAAAAGAGGAAGCCATTCCCTGCTGGTGCTTCAGCCTCAAGAGAGCCCATATCTCAAGGAGCCGAGCCACGTCCCCCTGATTCCTTGCCCACAAATCTTCTTCATCTCCATCAGAGCTGTTCCTCCTCCTCAGACTAGCCATGACTCTCACTAGTGTTGGGCAATGACAAAGCAGCACTGCTGCCAGGCTAACACTCTCAGCATCAGATTCATCAGGGAGTAGCTTTGCTTCTAAGACACTAACTGGGGTGCTTAATAATCACTGCTTTTTCATCCACTTTATGTGTTTTCTCCAGTCTTCCACCTGTGGAATCTAGACCAGGAATGCTGAAGCCTGGGCAATCACTCTGACTCACCCGCGCAGTCACTGGGGATTCTGTGGAGAACAAGTAGAGGAAATGGCTCCAGGAAATGGACTAAGCCATGTGTAAACAACAACACAATTTAAAGCAGTCCAACATTTTTCAGAAGGAATTTTTAATTGACATTTCTGCTTAGAAATAGAAAACAAAGGAATATTCTGGGGTTAAATAGAAAACACATATCTAAGAAATATCTTTCTAGACAGGCTTCATCTGAGATGTCACCTCCTAGTGATATCTGGAGAGAAAACAAGCCACTGTGATGCCCCCTGCCACAGAGAGGCAGCATAGAATTGCAAAATATATAGGTAGGTAGGTAGGTAGGTAGGTAGGTAGGTAGGTAGGTAGGTAGGTAGGTAGGTAGGTAGGTAGGTAGGTAGGTAGGTAGGTAGGTAGGAAGGAAGGAAGGAAGGAAGGAAGGAAGGAAGGAAGGAAGGAAGGAAGGAAGGAAATCGTAGAACTTCAGAGCTGGAAAGGACCGTATGGACCATCACGTCCAGCCCTCAATTACAAGTGGCAGGCATATAAGCTATCTGCACCATCTCCTTTTAAATATTTTAAGCATTAAGAAAAAGAACAACATCTGCCGATTACAAGTGACAGGCACATAGGCTATCTGCTCCATTTTTCTTTAAATGATGATGATGATCCACACCAATATCATAGCACACCATCAGGTTTTTAGGGACATGGTGATTTTACTGGAATCCATGATATGTAGGTGCTTTATTGTGCATTTATGCTCTGATTTCGTTGCAGTTTGTGAGGCCGATAGCTCTGCCCCTGCTGGGGAAGGTGGGCTGTCAACCTCCGCATGAGCCAGTGTGTGCCTGCACATCTGCTGCTCGCCTCTGGGCTGGGCTGGAGAGGATGGCCAAGCCCTTGAGGATTTGCAGGTGAGCGCCTGGGCAGATGAAATTCAAGGGGAAAACATAATCAAAGTAGGAGGACTATTGGCTGGATGGTCTCCCTGCACTTGAGGACCAGGAGGAAACAATAATGGTCGAACACTCCAAGCAGGGCTGGGGAACCAGGTCTCCGGGCAGTGGGTGGTGTTCTGTGTTCCCACTGGAGGAGTACAGGGTTCCCCAGGTTCAGCTGGCTGGGTAAAAACTGCTTATGGGACAGCATGAACCCTGGGGCTGAGGACTGCCCAGGAAAGGGTAAACTGTATCCCAGCGCCTATCCCAGGCATCCAAACTACATTCAGGCCCCTCTGGAGCAGGAGGGAGATTGCCACTTGAGAAAGAGGACTCTCTGGCTTGAACTCATTTTATTTTCTGCAGTCTTTGGAGGGGATGTTTCTGCTTATAAATTTAAAGGACAAGAAAGTTCCAGAGGGATAATACACAACCAATCTCTGAAAAGATATCTTCCTGACAAGACTTCTCAGAATTCCAGATGGTTGTGTCTCTGGATCATATACAAAGCTCCTTAAGGAAAAATAAAACCTATACAAATACAATAAAATCAGTCAATCAATGAACGTCAAGAAATTCCCTGCTTTTAAGGATTAAAAAAAAATCAAATTAATGTGGAAAGTATACTGGTTGGATACTCTTTATTGCTTTGATTAAACATGAGGATGGGAGAAAGAATGTGTTGGAGGCCAGAAATGTCTCTATTAGGATTGCTGCCAAAGGTGACAGTGTGCTGTGTTGAAGTGGGTGGAGCCTGGCCTTCCTCAAGGAAGAAACATATTTGGCATCTTCAGGCAAGCTCCCTTTTTAATGCCACCCACTGATGATACGAAAACCAGATGCAAATCTGGCTTCCACCTCAACACAGTTTAAAGATTCGTTGTAGACCCAAATCTACCACTGTTCTACAGGAAGACATTTCTCTTAACGGCACAATGAAGCTCTCCTTTCTTGTCCTTTTGCTTGCCTTATTCTCAGCTCCAATGTGTGAGTATCCTACAGATCAATGCAAAGGATGAACCATGGCTGAAGTCAATATTTCATTAATCAGTGCTTTGCCATCCCCCTTAGGTGTCCACGCCAGTATTCAGCTCGTGGAATCTGGACCAGGAATGCTCAAGCCTGGGCAATCGCTCAGACTCACCTGCACAATATCTGGGGGCTCTGTGAAGAGCAGCTACTGGCATTGGGTCCGCCAGGCTCCAGGAAAGGGACTGGAATGGGTGGGACGGATCGACTGGAGTAGCAACACATGGCGTATACTCTACCTGCCATCTCTCCAAAGCCGAGCCACCCTCTCTGCCGATTCCTCCAAGAACGAGTATTATCTTGAGCTGAGGTCCCTGACAGCTGCTGACAGTGCCGTATATTACTGTGCCCAAGGATCACAGTGAGACAAAGCAAAAGAGGAGCTGCACAAAAAGAGGAAGCCATTGCCTGCTGGTGCTTCACCATTGAGAGTTTAAGCATCTCTTGTTACAACCAGTGCAGGCTTTCTCTTGCTTCACACCGGGGGGGGGGGGGGGGACATATCTATGCAGGCTGTATTGAGTTTGAGGCAAGTCAAAAGAGTGCCAGAATATATGGTTTCAGTTGTGGGTATGGCTTATTCTTTAGCCCTTTGTCTGAAAACTAGACATGCCCTTGGGGATTGGGCAACCCTAGAGAATTTTCCCCAAGTCTCTCTATTTTAGGTCAAAAGACAGTTCTCCTTATCCACCATGGCCTGGTAGGTAGAAGGCAAAGAAAGGCTTGAGGCACCCCCAAACACAAAGAGAAATCCTTCCTCAAAATCTTGATCTTGGGTGCTGATCTGTGTGTAAATGCAAAGACCACTTAACCAACCCAGCCTCCTAGAGTAGCAGTCTTGGAATTGACTTTTCTGCTTATGAATATAATGGATGCTAATACTCTGGGATCACAACACATCCCTGAAAAACGGCCTTCTGGACAGGCTTCATCTTAGATATCCTTCTAGGGACATCTGGAGAGAACACAAGCCACCTTGATTCCATCTGCCACAGAAAGGCATCATAGAAGTGAAATGGAAGGAAGGAAGGAAGGAAGGAAGGAAGGAAGGAAGGAAGGAAGGAAGGAAGGAAGGAAGGAAGGAAGGAAGGAAGGAAGGAAGAGGCAGGCAGGCAGGCAGGCAGGCAGGCAGGCAGGCAGGAAGGAGTACAAAAACCTTTGCAGGGTTTTCCATGTTGAGAGAACTGAGAAGTGGTTTACCTTTTGCTTTTTATGGGGGTGTTTTTATGTTTTTATGTGGCATCTGGGGGTCTGCAGCTTGCGGATGCACAGTGCAGGAATTGAATTACCCGCCATACCTAACTTACTAAGCTATCACGGCAGCCTAAATGTCCTGTGTAGGCATCCTTCAGTCTCGAGAGACTATGGTAACATGCTCTGTATGGAGGACTTGGAACAGCGTCTAGTGTGGCTGAGAAGGCCAATTCGAAAGTGACCATCCCTTCCACACTGAAGACAAATACAATCTGTCCCCTGTCCAGCTCCCTGATTTGGTGCTTTTGGGACTGCCTTTTCGCCTCGGCCTGCTGGACAAGGGTCTCTTCAAATTGGGAGAGGCCATGATGCACCGCCTGCCTCCAGGCTGAACGCTCAGATGTCAAAGTTTCCCATCTGTTGAGGTCCATTCCTAAGGCCTTCAGATCCCGCTTGCAGATATCCTTGTATCGCAGCTGTGGTCTCCCTCTAGGGCGATTTCCCTGCACTAATTCTCCATACAGGAGATCTTTTGGAATCTGACCATCAGCCATTCTCACAACATGCCCAAGCCAATGTAGATGTCACTGTTTCAGTAATGTATACATGCTAAAGATTCCAGCTCGTTTTAGGACTACTCTATTTGGAACTTTGTCCTGCCAGGTGATACCAAAAATGCGTTGGAGACAACACATATGGAACGTGTTCAGCTTCCTCTCCTGCCGTGCACAAAGGGTCCAGGACTCACTGCAGTACAGGAGTGTGCTCAGGACACAGGCTCTATAGACCTGGATCTTGGTATATGCCGTCAGCTTCTTATTAAGCCATACTCTCTTTGTGAGTCTAGAGAACATGGTAGCTGCTTTGCCAATGCGTTTATCCAGCTCGACATCTAGGGAGAGAGTGTCAGAGATCGTTGAGCCAAGGTACACAAAGTCATGAACAACCTCCAATTCTTGCGTGGAGATGGATGTAAATGTAAGGATGGAGGAAAGAAATGGTCCAGAGACTAGAAATGTCTCTCTATTGGGATCCCTGAAAAAGCTGACATGAGTCTGGGCTTTGCAGGCAGGAGGGAATCCCAGCTTGGAGTTCTTCCTTGGGGCAGAAACACCACTGGCATCTTCAGGCAACCCCCTTTTTAAATGCCACCCACTGATGAAATGGAAACCAGATGCAAATCTAGCTTCCATGTAAACACAGTTTAAAGATTCAATGCAGACCCATATCTACCACTGTTCCAAAGAGAACTGTCTCTCTTAACACCACAATGAAGCTCTCTTTTTCCTTTATCTTTCTTGCCTTATTCTCAGCTCCAAAGTGTGAGTATCGTAGAGATCAATGCAAAGCATGACCCAGGGCTCAAAGGAATATTTGATTAATCAATGCTCTGTCATCAGCTTTAGGTGTCCACGCCAGCATTCGGCTCATGGAATCTGGACTAGGAGCACTGAAACCTGGGCAATCACTGGGGAGTCTGTGAAGAACAACTGGTGGATTCACCAGGCTCCAGGAAAGGGACTGGACTGGCTGGGACAGATCGACTGGAGTAGCAACACATGGTGTGCATACTGTGCACCATCTCTCCAAAACTGAGCCACCCTCTCTGATGCTTCCTCAAAGAATATTATCTTGAACTGAGGTCCCTGACAGTTGTCGATTCTGCCACATATTACTGTTTCAGGAGACACAATGAGACAAAGCAAAAAAGGAGCTGTACAAAAAGAGGAATCAGTTTCCTACAGGTGCTTCACCCTCTAGAGCAGTGGTCCTCAACCTTGGCCTCCAGATGTTCTTGGACTACAACTCCCAGAAGCCTTCACCACCACTTCTGCTGGCCAGGATCTCTAGGAGTTGAAGTCCAAGAACATCTGGAGGCCCAAGGTTGGGGACCACTGCTCTAGAGGGTCTGTGCCTTCATTATGAGAGCAATATTGGTGGCATTTTTCTCAGGTATTCTTGTTAGGCAAAGAAGATTTCTCCAATGGGCAGTGAAGGTGCCACATAATGCAGACAATCTGTTCACTACCAAAATGAGGTGGCCAGTGTTCTTATTTTATTTATTTATTTATTTATTTATTTATTTATTTATTTATTTATTTGACTTCTATACCGCGTTTTTTCAGGCTGACCTTTGCTCTTTCTAACCGCATGGGCTGAGGGGGCGGGGTTTCAGCTTTAAAAGGGTTTTGCAGACACTCCTAAGCTCCTTTCTTGAAGAGGAAGCTGAGGGAGGAAGTGAGGTATGTTTTTGGGCAGATATTTTCTTTGGTGTGATGTTTTTTCAGGCTGACCTTTGCTCTTTCTAACCGCATGGGCTGAGGGGGCGGGGTTTCAGCTTTAAAAGGGTTTTGCAGAAGTGCGCGCCTAACGGCGCACGAAATTCTCGAACTCTTTTTTTCACCCTAATCTTTTTTCAGATTAATTTGGGTAAATAGGAAAAGGTAAATAGGAAAATTACTAATTTGGGTAAATAGGAAAGCCAATTAGCATTACATACACCTGGGGGTAGGAACCTTTTAAGGGTCAGATCATACTTCTGCACTATTAGAGAGCAGGCCGGGTAGGTGGGGCTCATCAGCCCTGGAAGGCAGCCCATCTAGGAGAAGGAAAACTCTGATCTCAAACCTCCACTGCCTTGTGGCTATATCCACTGATGGAAAAGGCTTCAGGAGTTAACCTCGAGGCAAAACCCGGAGCCGGAGTCCCGGAGGCAGTTCGTCTCGTTCTGGCAACTCCTGCGACGTCGCTGTTACCAGTTGTATTGGCTCTTGCCTTTCCACTGGACTATCTCAGTAGACATGATCGCGCCTAAACGCCCTCTCCAACGCAGAGCTCGGCCTGTGCCTTGGTTTAACCAGGACCTCCGAGCGATGAAACGGATTAGGAGAAGGCTAGAGCGTAGGTGGAGGAAGAACCCAACGGAACATAATTGGATAGCTGTCAGGGTCGCAACTAACCTCTACCTGTCTAAGGTAAAGGCTGCTTGTCGTACATACTTCGCTAACCGGATAAGCGAAGCTTCAAACCAGCAGGCGGAGTTATTCCGTATAGTGCGCGACCTTTCCGGAGTTGGTCTGAGTGATGGGCCTCCCCCTAGTTTTTCACCGGACCAATTTGCAGTATTTTTTAAATCTAAAGTGGAGGCCATCCGCCGGGAGCTCTCTCCTTTTTTGAATACAGTGAGTCGAGCTGAGATGTCCAGCGCTCCGTCTTGCCCGGTGATTCTTGATCTCTTTCAGCCTGTGATGCCAGATACTGTGGACAAAGTGCTTGATCGCTGTCAGGCCACCATTTCCTCCCTTGACCCTTGCCCGGCCTGGCTAATCAAAGCAGCCAGGCCGATCACAACTGAATGGGACACTGCAATAATAAATGGGTCTTTCCTTGAGGGCAGGTTCCCACCTGCCCTCAAGGAGACACTCATTAGGCCCATAAGAAAGAAACCTAATATGGCGGCGGACGAAATTGGCAATTATAGGCCCGTCGCCAATGTTTCTTTCATTAGCAAAGTGGTCGAGAGGGTGGTGGCTGACCAGCTTCAGGCTCTTTTGGATGAAACAGATGCCCTGGATCCATTTCAGTCGGGCTTCAGGCTGCGCCACGGTACAGAGACAGCATTGGTCGCCCTGTATGATGACCTGTTGAGGGAGGCTGACAGGGGTAAAACATCTCTGTTGGTCCTCCTCGACATCTCGGCGGCCTTTGATACCGTCGACCACGGTATCCTCCTGGGGAGGCTCTCTGAGTTGGGAATTGGTGGCTTGGCGTTTGCCTGGCTCCGTTCCTTCTTAGAGAACCGTCCCCAGAGAGTACAGCTTGGGAAGAGTGTCTCGGCCCCGTGGAGTCTCAATTGTGGGGTTCCACAGGGGTCGATTATCTCCCCAATGCTGTTTAATATCTATATGAGGCCGCTGGGTCAGGTCATCAGGGGGTGTGGAGCATCGTGTCATCAATATGCTGATGACACCCAGCTCTACATCTCCTTTTTACCAACTGCAGGTGATGCCGTCCTGTCCCTTCAGCGCTGCCTGGGGACTGTATTGCAATGGATGCAAAAATGGGCTGAGGCTGAACCCGGACAAGACCGAGGTTCTGAGGGTGGGTGCCCCTGTGGTTGGCGGCTTGGATGACTCTCTCTCGCTTGGGGGGGTGGCCTTGGCTGCTAAGAGTGGGGTTCGCAGCTTGGGGATCCATCTGGACCCGGCGCTCACCATGGAAACGCAGGTGGCATCGGTAGTCCGCTCCGCCTTTTTCCATCTTTGGCGGATTGCCCGGCTGCGGCCCTACCTTGATATGGGGGCGCTCACTACCTTGGTGCATGCGCTCGTAATCTCAAGATTAGACCACTGTAACGCGCTCTACGCGGGGCTGCCTTTGAGGTTGATGCGGAAACTTCAGGTGGTGCAGAATGCGGCGGCCAGACTCCTTAGGGGAGTGAGAAAATACCAGCATATCTCTCCTATTCTGGCCGCATTGCATTGGCTGCCCATTCGGTTCCGCATTGACTTTAAAGTTTTAATGCTTACTTATAAGGCCCTAAATGGTTTAGGACCTCGATATTTGGCGGAACACCTACTCCCACCAAGGTCTACCCGGATCACCCGTGCGAGTCAGGAGGTGAGGCTGAGGAGCTTGACGCCGAGGGAGGCCAGTAGGGAAAGAACAAGAAATTGGGCCTTCTCGGCGTTGGCTCCTCGCCTCTGGAATAATCTTCCTCCGGAGATTCGTGCCGCCCCTACGCTGGGTATCTTTAAAAATCAATTAAAAACATGGATGTTTATACAGGCCTTCCCTCCAGTCAATACCTGATCTTTTTACCTTTTCTATTTATCTTTCTTTTTGTTTTATAATTGTTATGGAAATTGTTTTTGTAATAATTTTGTGATTTTATCTGTTGTTTTATGTTGTTTGGAAGCCGCCTAGAGTGGTCGCAAGACCAGATAGGCGGGGTATAAATGAAATTAATAATAATAATAATAATCAGTGACGTGGAGAGGGGGGATTTGCTGCTTGGGTAACAGCCTATCTTCCATATTATTTTACCCAGGCTTCGTGCTCTGGAGAGGACACTCCAGCTTCGCATACAGCGTCGAAACAACACGGGAAGTAGCAGTTACCAGTTATAAGTCTTTGCTCGATTGGCGTAGAGCATGACGCCAGGGGCTACTTCTGACGGTGGGAGAGGTCATTGCACCTCACTAGGTAGATACCACCCGCCTTAAGCTGGGCAGCCCCCAGCCAGTAAGGTGCTACCTCGCCACGGTCTGTTAACCTCACGGGGTGCGTGGGGTTTAGGGTAAAAGCCGACAAGCAGATCGATAACCCTGAACCATGCAACGATCATAAGAAAACTTCTGCCCTAAAGCTGGGCACCTGGAATGTACGGACAATGACCCCTGGCTTTTCTGACCACGGCTTTTCTGACGACCTGCAGGAAATAGACGATGTGCGCAAGACAGCTGTCATCGACATGGAACTGAGCAGACTGCAGATGGACATTGTTGCCCTGCAAGAGACGAGATTGCCAGACTCGGGATCTGTCAAAGAAAAAAACTTCTCATTCTTCTGGCAGGGAAAACCATTGAATGAGACCAGGGAATATGGTGTTGGCTTTGCAGTCAGAAATACTCTTCTGAGATCCATTGTTCCACCTACTGTGGGGAGTGAAAGAATCCTGTCTCTGCAGCTCCACTCATCAGCGGGACCGGTCACCCTCATTAGTGCATATGCACCAACACTGTCATCCACTACAGAAGTGAAAGATAAATTCTACGACGATCTGGCAGCTACTATCAAAAAAGTCCCTGAAAGAGAGGCACTGTTCATTCTCGGAGACTTTAACGCTAGAGTTGGTGCTGATCACAATTCTTGGCCCACTTGTCTAGGCCGTTTTGGCATTGGAAAGATGAACGAAAATGGCCAACGCTTGCTGGAGTTTTGCTGTTATTATGGTCTTTGCATCAGCAACACATTCTTTAATACGAAGCCTCAACACAGAGTTTCCTGGAGACATCCAAGATCCAAGCATTGGCATCAGCTCGATTTGATCCTCACTAGACGTTCTAGCCTTCCTAGTATTACGATCACACGCAGCTACCAGAGTGCTGATTGCGATACTGATCACTCCCTGGTGTGTAGTAGAGTAAAACTGCGAACAAAGAGATTATATCACACGAAAAAGGAAGGAAGACCACGTATTGACATCAGCAAGACTTGCGATCAAAGAAAAGTGGAGGAATTTGCCCAAGCGCTTGAGGAAACCCTTCCAGGCCCGGCTGATGCAAATGCACCTGAATGATGGGAACATTTTAAGAATGCTGTGTATAACACCGCCTTGTCCACATTTGGCAAGAAGACCAAAAAGATGGCCGACTGGTTCGAAGCCCATTTGGAGGAGTTGATGCCAGCCATCGAGGATAAGAGGAGAGCTCTAGCAGCATACAAAGCCTGTCCTAGCAAGTACAACTTGCAAGCTCTTCGAGCTGCTCGTAGCCAAGTCCAACAGGCTGCCAGGAGATGTTCCAACGATTATTGGCTTCAGCTCTGCTCTCAGATACAGATAGCAGCGGACACAGGTAACATCAAAGGAATGTATGACGGTATCAGGCAGGCTTTAGGTCCAATACAGAAGAAATCTGCTCCCTTGAAGTCTGCTACAGGCGTGATCATCCAGGACCGAGCACAGCAGATGGACCACTGGGTGCAGCACTACTCTGAGCTGTATTCCAGAGAGAATGTAGTAACCGAAGAAGCATTAAATAACATTGAGTGCCTGCCTGTCTTGGAAGAGTTGGACAGCGAACCAACCTTAGCAGAAATAAAAGCGGCCTTGGATTCCCTCGCCTCCGGCAAGGCACCTGGAAAGGATAACATCCCTGTTGAAGTGCTGAAGTGCTGTAAAGAGACCATCACTACCGAGCTGTATGAAATCTTTTGTCTTTGCTGGAGGGAAGGTGGAGTACCACAGGACATGAAGGATGCAAACATCACCACATTGTACAAGAACAAAGGAGACAGGGGCGACTGCAATAACTACCGTGGCATCTCTCTTCTCAGCGTTGTATGGAAGCTGCTTGCCCATGTTGTGCTGAAGAGGCTCCAGGTGCTCGCATACAGAGTCTATCCAGAATCGCAGTGTGGATTTCGAGCTAATAGATCCACCACTGACATGGTATTCTCCCTCAGACAGTTGCAGGAGAAATGCAGGGAACAACAACAGCCACTCTTTGTCGCCTTCATAGATCTCACAAAGGCCTTTGATTTGGTTAGCAGGGATGGCCTTTTTAAAATCCTTCCCAAGATTGGATGTCCACCTCGACTCCTTAAAATCATCAGGTCCTTCCATGAGGGAATGAAAGGCACTGTAGTTTTTGATGGTTCAACATCAGATCCCTTTGACATCCGAAGCGGAGTGAAACAGGGCTGTGTCCTCGCACCAACCCTTTTTGGGATCTTTTTTGCTGTCATGCTGAAGCACGCCTTTGGAACTGCAACAGAAGGTGTCTATCTCCGGACTGGATCAGACGGAAAGCTCTTTAATCTCTCTAGATTGAGAGCGAAGACCAAAGTCCAGCTGAAATGGATGCGGGATTTCCTCTTCGCCGATGATGCAGCCATTGTTGCCCACTCTGCTCAAGACCTCCAACAACTCATGAATTGTTTTATCAAGGCCTGCCAAGACTTTGGACTAACAATCAGCCTGAAGAAAACACAAGTCATGGGCCAGGGCGTGGACTCACCTCCCTCTATTACCATCTCCACACAAGAATTGGAGGTTGTTCATGACTTTGTGTACCTTGGCTCAACGATCTCTGACACACTCTCTCTAGATGTCGAGCTGGATAAACGCATTGGCAAAGCAGCTACCATGTTCTCTAGACTCACAAAGAGAGTATGGCTCAATAAGAAGCTGACGACATATACCAAGATCCAGGTCTATAGAGCCTGTGTCCTGAGCACACTCCTGTACTGCAGTGAGTCCTGGACCCTTTGTGCACGGCAGGAGAGGAAGCTGAACACCTTCCATATGCGTTGCCTCCGACACATTTTTGGTATCACCTGGCAGGACAAAGTTCCAAATAGAGTAGTCCTAGAACGAGCTGGAATCTTTAGCATGTATACATTACTGAAACAGCGACATCTACATTGGCTTGGGCATGTTGTGAGAATGGCTGATGGTCAGATTCCAAAAGATCTCCTGTATGGAGAATTAGTGCAGGGAAATCGCCCCAGAGGGAGACCACAGCTGCGATACAAGGACATCTGCAAGCGGGATCTGAAGGCCTTAGGAATGGACCTCAACAGATGGGAAACCCTGACATCTGAGCGTTCAGCCTGGAGGCAGGCGTTGCATCACGGCCTCTCCCATTTTGAAGAGACCCTTGTCCAGCAGACCGAGGCAAAGAGGCAGTCACGGAAGCAGCAAAATCAGGGAGCTGGACAGGGGACAGATTGTATTTGTCTTCAGTGTGGAAGGGATTGTCACTCTCGAATTGGCCTTCTCAGCCACACTAGATGCTGTTCCAAGTCCTCCATACAGAGCATGTTACCATAGTCTTTCGAGACTGAAGGATGCCTAATACTACCGCCCATCTAGCTGCCAAGGTCAGTTTGGGGGGTTTTACATATTAAACAAACATGTCATCGAGAACAATTTAAAACAATAAAGATAATAGTTACAAAATCAAAATTAAACACCGACACAGCAACAGAATTTAACTGATCATAATTAAAATAATATAAATGCAAAGTGGCAGGACTGATCGTATAAATGTTAAGACCACCCCTGAATGTTATGAGGTCTGGGAAGGTCTTTTGGGAAAAAAACCAAGTTTTTAGCCATCGGTTGAAAATTCCCAGTGAAGGGGCCAGGCAGATTTTGGGTGGGAGTTTGTTCCAGAGTTGGGGAGTGCCCACCAAGAAGGCCCGGTTTCCAGTCCTCTCTTTCCCACCCTCTTTTAGGGTCAATAAACTCAGCTGCCCAGCCTGGGAATATCGTATAGAATGGGCAGATCTCATCAGGAGGAGGTGTTCTGCCAGGTATCGAGGTCCCAAGCCATTTAGGGCCTAATATAATAACACCATCACCTTGAAATTGGCAGGGAAACAAACAGATAACCAGTGCAGGGCAGCCAGAGTAGGGGAGATATGTTGATATTTCTTTACACCACTCAAGAGTCTGGCTGCCATATTCTGAACCTGCTGATGTCTCTGTAGCAGCCTTGTGGGCTGTTTCTTTCCCCTTCCTTCCTCTCACAGTTACAGTGGTGCCTCGACTTACGAACTTAATCCGTATTGGAATGATGTTCTTAAGTCCAAACGTTCGTAAGTCGAATCAGCATTTCCCATAGGAATGCATTGAAAACCGATTAATCCGTTCCGGCTGTTTTTTGTTCTTATGTCGAGGCACGGTTTGTAAGTCGAAGCATTCGTTCCCATAGGAACTAATGCAAAAGCGTTTAATCCATCCTCTACCACTAGGGGGAGAATTTTTTTAAAAAAAAAAAACCTAAGATGATCTAAGGTTAAAAAAAGGGCAGGAAAGGAGGGAGGGAGGGAACGAACAGCTTTTAAACAAAACACCTTTAAAACCAAGCAGCTTTAAAGCAAACCAAGCACCTTTTAAACCAATTTTTGCATTTTAAAATTACAGTACCAGGCAGTACTAGGCAGTCCAAAGTGCATTTCCCACGGGGGTTTTTTTTTGTTCGTAAGTCGAAGTGCCATTCAGAAGTAGAAGCAAAATTATGTGAACAGAGCTGTTCGTAAGTCGAATTGTTCGTATGTAGGGACGTTCGTAAGTCGAGGCACCACTGTATTCTCAGCTACCAGTGGCAACAGTGGCTACAACAATAGACCTTGAGACATACACACACCCCTTTTTTAAAAATAGCTTTTTCCTTTCCACTCTGGGTTTGGATGCTGCATCAGGAGCTACTCTGGGGATAACTGCTAGTTTGGTTGCATTTGAATCACCATTTCAGAATATTGGAGGGACTCTCTGTTCCCTGAAAGTACTCGCTGATTAGACTGCAACTAAAAAAGAGGGAAGGTATTTCTCTGGAGAGGAATTCTTACCCCAGTAGGGAGAGAAAGCATCTTGAGTCATGGATAGTGTTGCTGCTGAGAAGGGTAACAAAGGTTCATCCTAAATTTGATGTACACGTGATAAACAAGCAAAACACATAATAAAGTAGGACCCCCATACATGCTGCAGGTTGGTTCCAAGCCCCCCCCCCCCGCCCTGCGTATACTGAAAACATCGGATAATAGTGAACATTCTCTATATAGAGAGGAGAGGGAGAGAGGATAACAAAAGTTTCTCTTCAATTTAATGTATAAGCAATAAACAAGGAAACACATGATATTCTATTATAAGAAAAAATGAGTGTGCCATCTTACCCAATGGTTTTGAATTTGATATCTTTGGAATCCTTTTATGTTATAAGGAATATTTGTACTGAAGCTTTTAATATGTATGTTTCAACATTTTAAGCCACCTTGGTTCCTCTTGAGCAGGAAGCTGGAGTACACGTATTTTACATACGTACATACGTACATACATACATACATACATACACTCTTATTCTACCTCCGCTCAGGTCTACATTATTACCTACATTAAATATGCAGGGTACAGTTGTGAGTCCTGTCAGCCCGAGCACCCAGGGGTCTGGCAGCTGAGTAGTACCTTTGGGAAATTCCCATGGTTTTCAGCCTGACAGACCCAAAAGAATGGAGTGATGTCAAATTTCAGACAACCAGCTTCAGGAATAGATGTGCCCAGTTCATTTTTAAAATGTGTGCTTAAAAAACATTCCAAAGTTATTTGTGCTCCATTAGGTTTTATTTATGCTTCGAATTCAAACTAATATGTAAATCCACATTTCTTTAGGGTGGAAATGAATGTGTCTATTCCTCTTTGATCTGAACCATGAACACATTGGTCCAAAGCAGCCCTATTTGCTTTGTAATTCAGGCTTCCACCACAGCAAGTGAACAACTCCATGGTCAAATGCTTTGTGTATCAGTTTAAGTCTCACATTAAATACTCTTCCTTCTTAAACTGACTCCCTTATGCAAATCTAGGACGCTTTTGCTTCTGATTTAAACCCACAATCTGTGTCACTGCACACAGACCTTCTGGCACAGTACAGAGCTTCTATTCTAGAGACCACCTCCCCAGCCGTTATGTCATCCTTCTTGCTGATCCTCGTTGTCTTGGCTTCCTTTTCCTCATGTGTGTTGGCCCTTAAATCTTAATTCATGGGTTTAATAGGCTTAATTTGTTTTTTGTATGATAACCATGGGCTTTTTCTATTCTCAACATTTTGTTTTTTTTCTCTTACCAGGTGCCTTCACATAAGTGGTCCTCACCCAGTCACAACCTATGGTGAAAAATCCTGGACAATCTCACAAGCTAAGCTGTGGAGCTACTGACATCAACAGCTATTGATGTATTGGGTTCGGCAGAGTCCTGGCAAAGGCTTGGAATGGCTAGCTGCCTATGCTAACCCTACCAGCAATTATTATGCACCGACCATCCAAGGGTGATTCACAGCCTCTAAGGACAGCTCCAGCTTCTATCTACATATGAACAACTGAAAGAGGAGAACACGGCTGTGTATTACTGCACCAGAGACACGGTGAGAAAGATTCCCCAGGACTCACTCAAAAACCTTTTGCATCATGAATGGTCATGCGGAGTCACCAGAGGGGTAACCAAAGGACCACAAAAGAGAAATCTGTAAAGGGGCAAGAGGAATATACTTGATGCTATGTGGCTGTGCTTTCTGGGCCCCGTTCCCAGCCTGGGAAAGGTTATTCCAGATGCTTCCTGTTACATTGGATGAGAGATCAGGGTCCCACTCATATTGCTGTTAAATGAACTTCTTTCATATAACTTTCTATATTCTCTCTATATTATTATATAGAACAATAAGTATGTGTTGGCCAAATTCCTGCGTCTCTTTGAATCATTTGTTGAAATTCACAGCTGGAATTTATGCCAATGGACTTACACTGCTATAATATGTTTTAAAATGCATTTAATTCTAAATGTGTAAATAAATGAAACAGCTAAAACTACAGCATCACAGAGAGCTCAGCAATTATATTCCGCAAGCCAATCGTTTCTATAATTTATGTTGAGCAAGACCGTCCATTTAAAACATGTTTTTTTCCAAAAATAAAGGTTGTTAATTGGAAAGCTAAGCTCTGTGCTGTCTCCCCTCACATATTGAATACATGGGAGTTCAACCTCTGTGAACATATCTTTCTAATTTACATCCCTTAATATTGCAGTAGGACAATGGAACCCATGACCTCGTGTGGTAGTGAGCGCTCCAATGCTGGAGGCATTCAAGAAAAAACTGGACAACCACCTGTTAGATATCATTTGATTTGGATTCCTGCCTTGAGCAGGGGGTTGGACTTGATGGCCTTACAGGCCCCTTCCAACTCCATTATTCTATGATTCTATATCATTTATTTATTAACTAATCTGTCCATGAGGGCTGATTGCCATATACTTTTAGCATTTTCCAGTGATAAGCAATTTCTAGTCTTGGTCTTCTGAGCAAAAGGGTAGTCAAATTTTAATTCAATGTTTATTTAATTGAATTTTTTAGCTACTCATCTAATGGTCAGGCCACTACTCTGGGCAGCTTACAATGGGAGCATCAGCAACATAAGTTAAAATCCAATAATAATGACAAATTCAATAATAATGACAAAAGAAAAAACCTCAAATCTTTATGTAGGAGTCATTTTTTCCCAGTGAATATTGACAATAATAATAAAGTCCTACATTTTTGTATTTTTTTAAAAAATCAGATGCCATGTTTATGACTTCATTCAAGAGACTGGAATTATTTCATTCCAGGCACTGGTTACTTTGAGGCATTTCAACTTCATTTTGTAATAGTGCTCCTTCCTAGTCAAATCTCTCCAGCGGGCTGGCAATTATTTTTCAGGAAGGTTCCAGACATAGTTTTTCTCTCCTGTTCAAATTTCCAGTCATTCTCCTTCACTCATCTTTACTAGGTCTGTTCAGAAAACATCCCAAACAATTTTAACTTTTACTAAGATGATAGTTATCTTTCATATACTTATCAGGGCATTTGACTAAAATGCAAAAGATTATCTGATATTAAATCCTGTTCCAACAGTAATTCTGTGGTATCTATAAGAATCGATCAAGCAGATCAAGTAACCCTATGGTTATATCATTTCATTCTTTCTCCTTATGAGGTGATCCTTGCTATTTAACTCTAGTCTCAGCAGGATAATGTAGCACTTTGGGGAAATTCTTCTAAATATCAGAGGAAGAGCTTATCAATGCTGACTTAACAGGTCTCCTTCCTTCCTATTTTATCTTAGCTACATTGCTACGTTGCTCTTAATAGCACAGTTTCTAAACTCTGCAGAAGAAAACCAAGGTGGTATGGCATGTCCTCCTAGACTTCAGATAGCTCCTGTTAATTTCAGATGAAAAACCAACCTCACAAACCTGCAGTCATCAATGTCACCAACTTGGTAAATGCAACTTTGTTATTTTGGTCACTCCTTCCTATAATTATTCTCAAGGTATACATAGTTTGTAGTCTCCAGCAGGTTTTCCCCACTTCTGGCATTGATCCTGTTCTACAGCAATGATCAGATTTTCATACAGTGTTTTTCATTTTTAAGAACATGTTGCAAATTGATAAGAAGGAAGGGATAAGAAAAAGAGCACCATGTTGCAAGAAGGACGTAAGAAAACATTTTCCTGTTATTACGGAAGACAATGCACAATGCTACCGTTAGCATCTGAAATGACAATTTTAAAAATATTATTGGCTTGGACGCACTAGACAGATTTCTCTCCTTTGGTAAATCTCTTCCCTGCATTTCTCATTTCTTAGATTGTTCAAGTACAAAAGTTCTGTGAAAGTAGACATGAGTTCCTTCCTTTGGGAGATCCAGACCCTGTCCTTTCATAGATGGGTTTCCCTTAAAGGAGACTGCATGGAATATAGAAATGATCTGTGAAACAATCCTGCCAATGAGGAGAGTCCCTGGCTGATACTCCTCGTGGGGAATATGAATTGGGAAGGTCTCTCATCCAGAACATGTCCTGTGACGTGTTTTGCCCTCAATTAGGGTTAGCAGCAGAAACAACACAAGGGGGCTCATGGTTCTTCTAGCTTTGATTCTCGTTAAAGCAGATTCTTCTACATATGCTTTGCAGGCATCCCTCACACTGTAAAAATCAATCCTGGGTAGCAGCTTGATCTGCCAGAATGAAGATGAGGTCTATAAGCTTGAACCTTGAGGCTATAGAAATAATGCTCTTAAAACTGTAGAACTGGAAGGCACCCTATGTATCTTTGAGTCCAGCCCTTGTAAGGGAGGCACGATCATACTCCCAACCTCTGGCAATGCAGCCAGATGCCTAAACTACTGAGCTATCAGGTTCGTAAAGCATGCTTTGAGGAACAGCAAGCATACATGGATTTGAAACTATATCTTATTTTTTAATATATTCATTTATTTAAAATATTTTAACCAATCTTTCTCCTTAAAAAGGACACAAGTTGGCTTATATCATTAAAAGACAGTACTTAAAGCTAACGAGTGATGATTAGGCATCCTTCAGTCTCGAGAGACTATGGTAACGTGCTCTGTATGGAGGGCTTGGAACAGCATCTAGTGTGGCTGAGAAGGCCAATTCGAGAGTGACAGTCCCTTCCACAATGAAGACAAATACAATCTGTCCCCTGTCCAGCTCCCTGATTTTGCTGGTTTTGGGTCTGCCTCTTTGCCTCAGCCTGCTGGACAAGGGTCTCTTCAAATTGGGAGAGGCCATGATGCACTGCCTGCCTCCAGGCTGAACGCTCAGATGTCAAGGTTTCCCATCTGTTGAGGTCCATTCCTAAGGCCTTCAGATCCCACTTGCAGATATCCTTATATCGCAGCTGTGGTCTCCCTCTGGGGCGATTTCCCTGCACTAATTCTCCATACAGGAGATCTTTTAGAATCCAACCATCAGCCATTCTCATTACATGCCCAAGCCAACATAGACGCTGCTGTTTCAGTAATGTATACATGCTAAAAATTTCAGCTCATTTAAGGACTACTCTATTTGGAACTTTGTTCTTCCAGGTGATACCAAAAATGCGTCAGAGAAAGTTGGGAAAGATGCAGGCATCATTGGAGTTGTGATTCTAGAGATACACCAGAGGAAAGATGTCGATTGGATATCATACCCCAGTTGTTCAAACAAAGAAGCTCTGCCATCATGAAGACACCTTGCCCTTTGGCCATCACGTGAGAACCTTGGCGGAAGCCTTATGAAGTTAGCCCTCATCCATGAAATCTAGCAGACTGTATGATTTCATTAGTGGTCTATAAAGACATCACCTACTCCTGCATTTCTATTGTGTAATGATGACATAGATCTATTTTATTTCTATGGTTACTCTTTTTTTAATTCTTTCTCCTGATGAGGTGATCCTTGCTATTTAACTCTGGTCTCAGGAGGAGGATGTAGCACTTTGGGAAAAAGATGCACCCCAGCAAACCAGCACTGGAGGCTAAGATGGAGATCTCCACAGCTACCATGTATTTCTCTTTGGTGCTTAGGTAGGTGGGGACAAATGAAACCCAAACACTGCAGAACACCAGCATGCTGAAGGTGATGAACTTGGCTTCATTAAAACTATCAGGGAGCTTCCTGGCAAGGAAAGCCACAGTAAAGCTGATGGCAGAAAGAAGTCCCAGGTAGCCCAAGACCAAATAAAACATGATGGCAGACCCTTCATTACATTCCAATACGATCTCCCCAGTTGTGCTATGCATATCCAAATCTGAGAATGGAGGACAGAATCCTAACCATAAAATGCATATCACTGCCTGAACGGAGGAGCAGGAAAAGATAATTGAGTTGGCCAGCCTTTTCCCCACCCATTTTCTCACTTTGGAGCCTGGTTTGGTAGCCATGAAAGCAACAACCACAGTGACAGTTTTGGCCAAGACAGAAGAAACAGCTACAGAGAAGACGACTCCAAAAGTCGTTTGTCGTAAAAGGCAGGTCAGAGTATTAGGCTGGCCAAGGAAGAGGAAAGAACAGAGGAAACAGAGCAGGAGGGAGACCAGGAGAGAATAGGTGAGGTCTCGATTGTTGGCTTTGACGATGGGGGTATCTCTGTGCTTAATAAAAATTCCAAGAATTAGCATTGTAATCAAGGAAACAGAAATAACAATGATGGCTAAAATGATCCCTAAAGGCTCTTCATAAGAGAGGAAGGTTATCGTTTTGAAGACACAGTGGTCTTTACTTTTGCTTGGATACTGATCATCTGGGCAATCAAAGCATGCATCCGTGCCTGGAGAAATGAAAAGAAAATATTTTCCATCAATGGGGAATAAGTTCAACTTAATTCATTAATATATGTGCAACAGGAGCTTGTTTTTTTACAATTGCATTTGAAGTGGCAGTAGCTGGTTAAATTTACTTTTACCTTCTGCTCCTGTCCCTTGAGCTACTCTTGTGAGCATTTGCTTCATATTGTCTATTTTGCAACTCCTTTTCCTGGTCATCTGTCAGTTACAAAGTTGGATCCATGGCTGAGAATGCTAGTGGCACATCATTAATATGTCCTATTTTATTTCTGTTACATTTATCATGGGATAAATATACAATATGATCTTCTTTGATTGTATGAATGCAATCGTACAAATGACCAAGAGTAGGCCTCATCCACAGTTCAGAGCAGGCTCCTTGAGAACTCGAAACCCAAAATCATCTGCAATGGTCCATGTGTGGACTTCCATGGACTTCTATAAAAGCATCCTAAAAGTGCCAATATTATTCTCTACAACCTCCAGAGTGACCCTTCATGGTCCCAAATACCAACATTTCTGACCAGGTCAGTTTCATGTTCTAGTATAACATATACTTTATATTAAAATCCATGTACATACTAAACCATGTGTATCTGAAATAGTTACACACCCAGTTATTCTCACTTGAATAATTATTGCTTTCCAGTGAATAAGTCATTTTTACACCTATTTAGCCACTCTTCAGGAATAATTCTGGAATGCTACAGAATATCACTTTCATTTTTACCATCCTAAAAAATTTAATGCCTTTCACCAAAAATGCTAAAATGGAATCATGTACCAATGAAGATACCGTATAATTGCACTCATTTCACATACTAGCAAGGTTATGCTCAAAATCCTACAAGGTAGGCTTCAGCAGTATGTGAATTGAGAACTCCTAGAAGTACAAGCTGGATTTCAAAGGGGCAGAGGAACTAGAGACCAAATTGCTAACATGCGCTGGATTATGGAGAAAGCCAGAGAGTTCCAGAAAAACATATGCTTCTGCTTCATTGACTATGCAAAAGCCTTTGACTGTGTGGACCACAGCAAACTATGGCAAGTCCTTAAAGAAATAGGAGTGCCTGACCACCTTATCTATCTCCTGAGAAATCTATATGTGGGACAGGAAGCAACAGTTAGAACTGGATATGGAACAACTGATTGGTTCAAAATTGGGAAAGGAGTACGGCAAGGCTGTATATTGTCTCCCTGCTTCTTTAACTTATATGCAGAATACATCATGCGAAAGGCAGGACTGGATGAATCCCAAACCGGAATTAAGATTGCCGGAAGAAATATCAACAACCTCAGATAGGCAGATGATATCACTCTGATGGCAGAAAGTGAGGAGGAATTAAAGAACCTCTTAATGAGGGTGAAAGAGGAGAGTGCAAAAAATGGTCTGAAGCTCAACATCAAAAAAACTAAGATCATGGCCACTAGTCCCATCACCTCCTGGCAAATAGAAGGGGAAGATATGGAGGCAGTGACAGATTTTACTTTCTTGGGCTCCCTGATCACTGCAGATGGTGACAGCAGCCACAAAATTTAAAGACTCCTGCTTCTTGGGAGGAAAGCGATGACAAACCTAGACAGCATCCTAAAAAGCAGAGACATCACCTTGCCAACAAAGGTCCGCATAGTCAAAGCTATAGTTTTTCCAGTAGCGATGTATGGAAGTGAGAGCTGGACCATAAAGAAGGCTGACCGCCAAAGAATTGATGCTTTTGAATTGTGCTGGAGGAGACTCTTAAGAGTCCCCTGGACTGCAAAGAGAACAAACCTATCCATTTTGAAGGAAATCAACCCTGAGTGCTCACTGGAAGTACAGATCCTGAAGCTGAGGCTCCAATACTTTGGCCATCTCATGAGAAGAGAAGACTCCCTGGAAAAGACCCTGATGTTGGGAAAGAGTGAGGGCAAGAGGAGAAGGGGACGACAGAGGATGAGATGGTTGGACAGTGTCATCGAAGCGACCAACATGAATTTGACCCAACTCCGGGAGGCAGTGGAAGACAGGAGGGCCTGGCATGGTCTGGTACATGGGGTCACGAAGAGTCGGACACGACTTAATGACTAAACAACAACAACCAATGAAGAAGGCATGATCTAACTAAAGATCCTTCTGTCTCTCAACTTCGTACTTTCTGGGGTTATGAGGTGAGATCAATGATTTTTAATTAACCCTTAAAACATGCATCTTTAAAAGACTCCATTTGGGACCGAAATCATCCCAAGGTCGAACATCTTATCAGAAAATACATCCGTAGTGGTGGGTTGCCTTCTGCTTCATAGAAATATTTTTTTAGTTGGACTGCAACTTAAAGAATGCAGCAGGCATTCATTGCTTTCAAGAGGAATCCTGATGCTCTGAAAAATGGATGCACCATCTTTCTCTTTTTCATTGTGTTCTTTGGTTTATTGAAAGGAAGAAGACTGTCAGGATTTTTAACTCCTACAAGAAAATGCTAATGAAAAGAATAATTCTTCAGCCTTAGACCTCACTGATAATCGAACCATTATAATAAACAACTTGCTTCATTCACCCTGCTTGCTGGAAGGTTGAATGTCTACTAACACACCTGTTTCATTGGAAATCTTTCCGTCTGGGCATGGCTTACAACTGTAGCAGCAAAATTTCTTGTCTTCGATCTTTGTTTTCTGGTAACCAGGATCACAGGGCACACAGCAGGCAGAGATGGGACATGTCTGTCCATAAAATTAAAGAATACTTGGTCCTTACTTAAAAAATGCACTTTTATAGAATGAAATACGTTTTTTGTTCATACACTTTGAAGTAATGAGAGATGCACAACTTTAGTACAACAATTTATTTCCATTTTGAACACAAGAACTGAAAAATATAGGAATTGTTGCACAGTCAAGACATCAACAGGGCTTTCAAGTGATGATATAAAAAACATTCGGACCCACAATCAGCTAGGTTGACAATGAAGCACCCTGCACAAAGTCTAAAAAAATCACATCTGGTTAAAGCTTGTGCCACATTTAATCCTGTCATCTTGAATGATCACTTTCTCCCCATCAGCAGCACTAGGGTCCACCCATCCAATTTTTACTTTATGCATGGACATGTTATGGAATACCTTCACATTCACAATATCAAATCCAATAACGAATTCTCCATCACTGTTAAAAGACACGGCAGTTGGGGGGGCAGTGCTGGGGCGGTGGCAGTGGGGGGGGAAAGGGGTGGAATTGTTGTTTTTTAATAACCCCTCATGAATCAATCAATAACTTCATTATTCTTCGCTTCATGGGAGCAACTTCATGCTTTGTGAGTTGTCAATTTTTGACGACTCATGAAGTGGGACAACTTGCCAAAATGGTGAGTCATCCTCACCTCTACTCAGAAGCCAAAACCATCCTCAATGGTCCATGTGTGAACTTCCATGGACTTTTTAAAAAGCATCCTGATAATGCCAATATTATTCTCTACAACCTCCAGAGTGACCCTTCATGGTCTCAGATTCCATCAATTTTGACCAGATCAGTTTCATGTTCTAGTATAACACATACTATATATTAAACCCTGTGACGATCGCCCACGTCACTCATGCCATTCATATTCCATAGCTGATTTGCATGAACCTATGAAAGGACTGGAGAGGTGGAGTCAGCAGCTACATGAGGTTTGGCGGGAGAAGGAGGAGTCAGATAGGGCTGGTTAGTCAGAGAGAGAGGGAACAGATACTGAGAGATATAGGGCTGGTTAGAAAATAGGTAGAGAAGGTGGTAATGATATAGCAAGAGAAAAGAAGTATGTACTGAGAGAACTGTACATACACGCTGGGTGTTTTCAAGAGCCAATTAAAAACTTGGCTCTTTAGGCAGGCCTTCCCTCCTGTCAATACTTGATTTTATTTATACTATAATTTATTGACTTTCCCATCTTGAGCATTACTAACACTATTGATTTAATTGTTTTAACTGTTTTAATTGTTTTTATGATGTTTAATGGAATCCGCCCAGAGTAGACTCTGTCTAAATGGGTGGGATAGAAATCTAATATTAAATAATAAATAAATAAAATAAACTGTTGATGATTTGCTTATGTATAATGTGTCTCTGATAAACTTCTGTTATTATTCAATCTGCTTCACTTCAATAAATAAGTTCTGTTTCTGTTCACAAGTCAAGTGTTCAGACAAACGTCATATATATTGTGGATTGAGGTAATCCACTGGTGGCAGCGAGAGGAAAATGCGACGTGAGCCTTTGTGAGGGAAAGACAAGCAGGGGCCACAAGGGTGAATGCCACAATTGGTGTCCAGCGGCGGGATATGAAATAATCCAGTAAAGCCAAAGTTTAAAAGTGAATTTTCTGGAGTCATGGGTACCTTTTAGTCAGAGGTCTGTGGTGAAGAAGTGGGTGACCTGCTAGAGCTTTTGTGGAAAAGCTTAGTGGCGGGGCTTCTGAATGCAGATCTGGGGGAACTAAAGATAGGGAACCAACTCTAAAGGAAAAATTCTTTTTGTTACCTCAGGATTTGAGAGACCCAGTGGCTAGCTTGAAATCCAAGGCTCTGAGAGATAAGGGAGCACTGGTGGATAAAAAGTGGAAGCCAGGGTCAGAGCAGATCTGAGGTGATAGGAAAATAAAAAGCAGAGGCTTGAAAACAGAATTCGTTTTGTGTCTGGAGGCAAGAAGGTTGTCTCAGACCAAGAAACATCGTGGCTGGTGTGATGCCAGAGAAAGTGTAACCATCTTTAGCTGCCAAGTGAGAGCTACATAGTACCCCAGAAAAATACTGGGAAAAGAAAACAGCAGTAAAAGTGTTTTAAAAAGAGGCCTGACTAACTCAGCAATAGAAATCAGTTCCTTTTATTAAGAAAGTACATACTTATGCCACCCAAAAGAACTAAAAAGCTAGTAATGGAGGAAATTGATCCTCAAAAGGCACAAAGTTGACCTCAGGAAGTGGAGGGAAATGGAGACCCTCCAGTGGAACAGGAGGAGACGGATGAGGGTGCCTCAGAGAGAGAAAGTGTTCTAAGCTCCCCAGATTTTGAAAAATGGAAACTAGAACAAGAATTTAAATTGAAGGAGCTATCTATGAAAACCCAATTAGAGGAGCTAGCTATGAAAAATGAATTAGAATTGGAGAAAAAAAGGGCGAGAGAAAAGGAGAGGGCTGAGGCCAGACAAATGGAATTAAGACAAAAAGAAATGGATTTAAGACAAAGAGAAATGGAATTTCAAATACAAATGAAACAATTAGAATTAGCTTCTCAAAATAACAACAATAACAACAACTCTAGTGAGGGAAATCTCTCAAAAATCGACCTAAAGAAATTTCCCCAATATAGGAAAAGAGATTGCCTTGAATCTTTCCTCATTTCATTTGAGAGAGCGTGCTGGGACTTTGAGATTAAGGATGATGAAAGAATGATAGTGTTGAGATCACAAATAAGTGGAGATTTAGCTGAGCTTTATTCTCAGATGCCTCTGGAACAAGCTAGAGATTTTGAGGCATATAGAAAGATGGTATATTCTAGATTTGGCATAAATGCAGAACACCTTAGAAGAAAATTTTGTTTCCTTACCAAAAAGCCTGTTCTCTTACTGAATAGTGGCTTAATTTTCTCAGCTGTGGGAAGGTTAGGCGGTTTCTTCCACTTCTCCAGCACAGCTATGACTGCATTCTTCCTTGAGATTTTATTGCTTACGCCTTCCTCCTCACCAACAAATTCACCCACAGGTACATTTGTTGCAAAGTTCTCCATATGTGGGGGACCACTATCATAGGTCACCTCCAAATTCTCAGGCGAGTTTCTTTTAGATGCCATCTCAAACACTTGGCTTATGTCAGATGTATTGAGATTTTCATCATCTGGTTCTATATCTTTAATATTTGGTTTCTTAGGTAGGGGTTTGCATTGCAGGGTTTAAGGGCTTTTGCAGCTGCAGAGTGACTAGACTCCTCAGCCCTCCTGTTCTGCTGCAACAAATCCACAGGTTCTAATCCTGTTAACTGCAATTCACTCCCCTCTATGGGTCTCAGCCTCACCACTTTGCCCTCAGGACTAGGGTTGCCAGACGTCCGGCAAAAGGAGGACATGTCCTCCTTTTCAAGCTAATGTCCTCCGTCTGGCAGGCAAAGCAAAAAAACTTTAAAATGTCCGGCTTTTGTATCCCCAACCCCAACCCCACCCCCTGCAGCAGAACCTCAAACTGTAAGCCACCTCTCCCTCCTTCCTTGGTTGCGGCACTTGTAAATCCTCTGTTCTTTTAGAGATCGGAGATAAGGCTGCTTGATTGGTTACAGCTGTAGAACAGCCCCGGGCAGTCAATCCGGCTGGTGAATGACTGCTTCCGCCGGAGGTGATTGCAAGCAGGAGGAGGGAAAGCTCCAATTAGGAGGGAAAGCTCCAATTAAGTCAGGAAGAAAGGTGCAAGAGAGGGACGGGTGGCTTCATCAAGCTTGTTTAAAGGTAAGATTGTAGAAAATTGAGGGAGGGAGGGAGGGTGTATGTGAGAGAGAGACTGACTTTCATAAAACCATGAAAAAAGGACGTGACTGCAAGGGAGAGAAGGTTCCATTTAAGGCAGGAAGAAAGGTGTGAGAGAGGAACTGGGTGGTTTCATCAAGCTTGTTTAAATATATGTAGAAAATTGAGGGAGGGAGGGGGGTGAAAGAGAGAGAGAGACTGATTCAAAACTATGAAAAAAGGAACTGATGCAAGCAGGAGGGAAGGCTGGCCTGGGGTTCTGGGGGGGCAGCGGTTCAGAGCCAGGGAAATAGGGGCCGGGCCGGTCCCTCCTTCCTCCTAAAGCCGGGGAAGAGGAGGCACTTTTATTCCCCCCCTTCTGCCCCAACCCCACACACCCCTGACTCTGGGGCATGTGCAGATTGTGTTTCCAGGTCCAGGAGCCAGAAGCATGTGCAGAGTTATCCCCCATGCTTGTGGGAGCTGGAAATTCACACACACACACACACACACACACACACACAAGCGGATTTCTCTCAGCTTGAGAAATTGCAAAGGGTGGAGAAAATGGCTCTGTGTGTGTGTGTATATATATAGGATATATATGTGTGTGTCTATCCAAAGCCATATATAGATACAGATATAGATAGACACACACACACATATAATATATACATTATATATATACATATATGGCTTTGTCATATGTAGTGTAGTAAGCATTGTGTGTGTGTATGTATAAAATTCTCTCTTTCCAAATCGATTTTCTCCACCCTTTGCATTTCTCAAGCAGAGAGAAATCCACGCCTTCTGTTTTTTTTCCTGGTTTTTATAAAGTGTTTTAAATCTGTCACACAACTTTTCAAACTTTTTATTTCACTTTATTATGCTTTTATTAATGTGATTTCTTAGTGTACTTTGTTTTAGTAGCTCTTATATTTTGTTTGATCGTTGCTGATTATTTTGTTTTTTAATGTAACTTTGCCAGTCTTGACCTTTCAAGACTGAGTAGGTTGAATGGTCATGGTATTGCCCCATGATCAAAGAGCTATTCCCCCCAATACCTAATTCCAAAAGCAACACGCCCCCACCCCACCCTGCGCACAGAGCCCGCCCCTCCAATACGTCCTCCTCTGTCCTCCTTTTTAGCTTCCTATGTCCTCCTTTTGGTACCTATGTATCTCGCAACCCTACTCAGGACAGAATGCTCTTTCCTGGGCCTCATACAAGCCTTTCTCCTTTCCAGGAGTACCCCCCAAGCTTGGCTCTGTTACTTCTAAGGCCTCCTCTCTATATTTTACAGGGACAAATAGCTGTTTGTGGGGTCCTCCCCCTCTATGAGGTGCCTTTAAAACCTCTCTATATGTCAGGTTTTCATCAGTTATAAACCTCTCCGGGTGTTCAGGAGTCAGTGGAAGGGGATTCTCATTAGCTTTTATAATACAATCATTTAAAGTACTATCTTCCTTCTGCTCATCAATACAAGAAGTATTATTAGGATTCTCCAATATGACCACCTCAGCCATTTCTGCTATCTCAGGGTTTTCCTCTAAACTGGGACATCATTCAGGATTTTCAGGGGTCAGTGGAATTTTCTTAACTTGCGCAAAGCATTCATTTAAGGTAGGGTCTTCCTTTTGTTCTTTGATGAAAGATAGATTCTTAGGGTTTCTCAGAATAACCAGATCAGCTGTCTCTCTCACTTCTCTTATTTCAGGAAGATTTTCATCATTTCCCTCAGTGGCTTCAATTTGCCTTCCCTGAGAGCGAGTTGTCACAAAAACACTCTGCATATGCTCAGCTAAATCCAGACCTATCAAACACGGAGCAGAAATCTGATCAGATATGGCCACCTTCCAAATTCCTGACCATCCCTTATATCTCATTGGTATTTTTGCCATGGGCAGCACCACTATTTCAGAACCAATCCCTTTAATAGAAATATTTTCATGGACTAACATATTTTCCTTAGGGACTATATCAGGGTGACATACTGTGACTTGTGAACAAGAATCTTTGAGCGCTAGATACTTATGATTATTAACATAGATAACATCTGCTGAGCTACGCGGAAGAAGATTCTGCTTACTTTCTATCAGAAAGCACTGGACAACCCTGGCCACAGGAAGGTCTTGACTCTCTGACCCATCTGTTACTTGTATTGCTATGGCAACAGCTCCACGGCTAGCTTCAACTGCTGCATTAGTTGTTTTATTCTGCTGTACACAAAACACCTTCTTAGGGGGACTAGAATCTCTACCCCTATGCTGATTACAATCCCCAGTCTTTTGAGTCTCACACTGAGCCCAAAAATGACCTTTCTCCCCACACGTATAATCCACTGGTGGCAGCGAGAGGAAAACATGATGTGAGCCTTTGTCAGGGAAAGACAAGCAGGGGCCACAAGGGTGAATGTCACAAACCTTATTTACATATTAAACCATGTGTATATGAAATAGACATACATCCAATTTTTCTCACTGGAATAATTATTGCTTTCTAATGAAGAAGTCATTTTTACACCTATTTATCCACTCTTCAGGAATATTTCTGGAACTCTTTACAGTATCACACTCTCCTTTTTACCATCCTAAAAAATGTAGTGTCTTTCACCAACACACTCATACAAAAAAATTATTCTTTTACACTTTTACAGAATGAACACCTTGATTAATCTACAGCTTGATGGATGCACACCTTGATGTGCAAAGAGATCTACTTTTTAGCATAACAATTTATTTTCATTTTGAACACAACAGGCATAATATATGAATTATTACACAGTCAAGACACTGAAAGGACTTTCAAGTGCCATGATAAAATATATTCAGACCCACAATCAGCTAGCTTGGCAATGGAGCACCCTCCCCAAAGTCTAAAAAACTACACACCTGGTTAAAGCTTCTGCTCCATTCAATCATCTCCTCTTCAATGATCACTTTTTCCCCATCAATGGCATTGGGATCCACTCTTCCAATTGTTACCTTATGCATGGACATGTTTGGGAATACTTGCATGGTCAAGATATCAAATCCACCAACCAATTCTCCATCATTATTGAAAGACACTGTTTCTCCCACTGAGTTGTTGAACAAAGTGGCTTGAAGAAAGGTATGGAGCTGTGGTGGTTGGAAGAAAAAATAAATAAATATAGAAATGCACTTGACTAATGTCTACAATTGGCCTCAGTTGGTTTAGTTTAGAGATGGGAATGAGTTGAAAAATAACATGTAAAACTCATCAAAAATTGTTAATTTGTTGGTTCATATTCATAGAAATCATTGCCCTGACAAATACAAAGCAATGAATTTTGGAGCTATTTTTCATTCACTGATTTGTTAGGCTATAACCCCACCCCCCACCCCGGTACCTAGAGGCACCAAAATTAATCCCCCTGATTCTTCTCTACAATTTGTCCAACACTGGTGAAGATTGTATTCCAGATGTCAGAGCTTTACACCCATAAAGAAGCCCCCCAGGAAGGTTCACCCCAACAATCTAGAGATACCAAAATCACACAGAAGCTTCCTATGTCTATTCTCTATAAAATCTCCGATTATAGTGAAGATTCGGTTTCCCTAAACCAGGGCACTTTCCTGGGGGTACCCAATTTGTGAGTGTATAAGTTGGATGTCTGAACCCCAACTTCACCAAACATGGAAGGCTTATAGAGGTGAGTCAGGGATAGCTTCTCTGCAATTTGGGTATCTCTAGGTGCTTGGAGTGCCGTTTCATTGGGTTTTAAAAGCAAACATGACTTGATGAATTGATTAGATGATACATGAGAAAAAACCATGAATTGAATATTTGTAATTCATCAACCTTGATGAATCACAAATCAAAGTGAATCTCCATTTTTCTGATTCAGGCCCATCTCTAGTTTAGCTTGTTATGAGACATCTTCCTGGTTTCCTGTATTGCTTTCTCAGCTTACATCTTGCAAATTCTATATTGTGGTGATTTATATACAGACAGGATCCTAGAAATAAAGCATTACACACCACACGTGTTACCTGCCAAGGCTGAAGATCAGGGGATTCCAAGCTCTTAACACCCAATGTTCTTCTGCATTTGGCCCTGAACAAGTGCAGGGCATGTGCCACAGTGTAGACAGCATTGTAGATGCTGTAGCTGTGGCCACTCATGCTCATTTCAAAAACACATGTGGGGAGGTTCTCCAGCTTCTCCAGGCCAGAGCACTGTTTATAATTCTCAGTCATCTCCTGGAGATTTCCAAAGGAACATTCAAAAACTTGCTCCCAGAACTCTGTGAGGAAAGTGTTAGTTTGTATATGATTAGGTTTTATACTCTCAAGATATTCCTGGAACCCTGGAGGTTCACGTGAGTGAGTAACAAAGGCTATGGAGTCTTGGAATATTTCATAGCTTAACCTCCTTGTAAGTCCTGTAGCAACCATGTCAATCTGGGCAGTCACAATCCACAATTTTCCCAGATAAGCACTCTCATTCTCCTGAGGAAGTATTAAGTATTGAAATGAGAGTATCCACATAATGGTCATAGCATCACCATACAAAACAAAAACTTTGGATTTATCATCTATCTCAGACATTTGAAAGTTATCAAACTTTTCATCAATCATGCACCCGTAGTGTGAAAGTCTTTGGGTAAAGGATGAACAGAGTCCATTGTCAGACAGCAGTGATTCAAGGACCCACATGAAATGATCTCCACTGTCATCGTCCGCCACCAAGAGGCCAATCCAGGTCCATCCAAAATGCTTCAGCAAATGGATGATGCCCATATACTGGTGGGATTCATTGGGGGCCATGCGGTAGAAGGAAGACATCTGGGTTTTCTCACTCTTTACAGGTGTAAATGATCCATATGCAAGCTAAAGAAATTGTAAAGAAGTTTTAGATGACAAGAGTATGTTCCCATACAGTGATTATGACAGAAAGCATTCTTTGTTTTTGGAGAATGAAATCTTTCGTTTCTATTAGTCATCTTTTAACCTTTTACAATAGCAAAAGCACCTCCTCTGTCAGTCAAAAATATATGAGTCTAATTTCAAATAGGACCCAAAGTCAATAAGCCTTCATCCACCCCTGGATAACTCCTTACCTGTGGAATCTTGTGGAATTCCAGAAGTTCTGCAATGCGGTAGGAGATATCTGAGACCAGTCCCCCAATAACAGCTTTCAGGTTTTTCTGCATGCCACATTCATAGTTGGGGAGGAATCGGTGTGATTTGGAAAGCAAGTCTAGAACAGTCCGATAAGCCATCAGGTCTATGTAATAGCTGTCATAGATGTGGAATCCAAGGGTGACATTGGGCAGGATGTGAGGGTTCTCATTGATCTTCTTTACAGCAAATGCCAGTGTCAAGACATGCTGGTAGAATTTTGTCATCATTCTGCAAACAGATGAAAATCTACAATGTACAATTGCTTTTTTAGGATGCGTCTCTACTCCTATGTAAGCTTCTGTAGAAGTCACAATGACCCATTGTAAAAAAAGAACAAACATCGTTGCTGTCGTCATCTTCATCTCATTATTGTTATTGTCACCATTCTGTCTTGTACATTGTATTTCCAAAGAATGCGAAGAACAAGGACTAACCTCAAAGGTATAAAGACATAGAGGGAGACATGCAAATGAAATCTGTGAGTAATGGAGTAGGGGGCCATAGTAAAACATGAGAAGAGAGACCACTTGGAAAAACAGTAATATGTTCCATTGTCTAAACATTCTATAGCCATATACAAGACATTGAGCTTGTTTACATTTGTGCACATATCAGTCTATACCCTAAGAGTAGGTAGTTCTCAAAAACTGGACCTGAAATCTTAAAAAAACAAACATTTCTTTTGTTTTTTTGTTTGTTTTTTTTTTGGTTGGTTTTTTTTTGGCACAGACATAGTTTTGTGAGATTGGAGGAAATTTGGAATAAAGAAGTGGGATATATTTGAGGACTTATTTTATCAAATCTGGGCAAGAATTTTTCTAAAAATCAGAGGAAGACACCACTGTTGGCTTGGTGGGCCGGCCTTCCTTCCTTCCTTCCTTCCTTCCTTCCTTCCTTCCTTCCTTCCTTCCTTCCTTCCTTCCTTCCTTCCTTCCTTCCTTCCTTCCTTCTAATTTTATGTTAGTTACATTGCTGTTAATAGCACTGCTTTTAAACTGTAGAGAACAAATTGTAAATGATATATATGCAAGCAGGCAAAGACCTTTCTCTTCAGGCAAGCTTTCCCTTTCCTTTACTTACCTTACTTTATTGGATTTTTACCCCGCCCCCCTAGACAAAGTCTACTCGGGGTGGCTTACAAACATCATAAAAACATCATTATACAACAATCATAAAACAACATAATTTTTAAACAATTAGATTAGGTTAATGCCAAGATGGGAGTGATTATAAAACAAAGAATAGATATCAGTTATTGACTGAAGGGAAGGCCTGCCTAATGAGCCAAGTTTTTAAATGGCTTTTAAAAACACCCAGCGAGGGTGCCAGTCGGATCTCTGTTGGGAGACTATTCCACAGCCGAGGGGTCACTGCCGAGAAGGCCCGGTTTCTTGTTCTTTCTTTCCGGGCTTCTCTCGGCGTTAGGCCCCTCACCCGTCCCTCCTGGCTATGCCGAGTGATTCGGGTAGATCTAGGTGGGAGAAGACGTTCAGCCAATTATCGAGGTCCCAAACCGTTTAGGGCTTTGTACGTCATCATTAACACTTTGAAGTCAACGCGGAAACGAATGGGCAGCCAATGCAAGGCAGCCAGAGTGGGAGAGATATGTTGATATTTTCTCACCCCACTAAGAAGTCTGGCCGCCGCATTCTGCACCATTTGAAGTTTCCGCGTCAATCTCAAAGTTTGCCCCACGTAGAGCGCATTACAGTGGTCTAATCTCGAGATTACAAGCGCATGGACAAGAGTAGTGAGGGCCCCCCCATCAAGATAGGGACGCAGCTGGGCAATCCGCCATAGATGGAAATAGGCAGAGCGGGCCACGGACGCCACCTGGGTTTCCATGGTAAGGGCCGGGTCCAGATGTATCCCCAAGCTGCGAACCCCACTCTTTGCGGTGAGAGTTGTCCCCCCAAAAGAAAGGGAGTCACCCAATCCGCTGATGGAGGGACCACCCACCCTCAGGACCTCCATCTTGTCCGGGTTCAGTGAATGGCTACTGACTTGGACTTTTAAAATGGGTTGTTTTATCTTACTGCATTGAATGGACTTTGGTGTTGCATATGTTTTTATTTTATTCATTCATCCTTTTAGTATTGTATAATCACTGTTCCTAATCTTAAATACTGTGCTTTACTTGTTGAAAGCTGTTTCGAGTAATTTTTGAAGGAGAAATTAGGGTTAAAAATTAAACGAATGAACGAACAAACAAATATACCATGTCTACCAAATATTTCATATTGACCGAAACCCAAACTCGTTACCTACAAACCTACAGTCATGAACAACACCTTCATATTTTGGTCCTCCAGTCTCCTGACAATGTTCTTAATGTACACATCTTAATCTACACATATATTGTAATCTCTTGCTGTCATGATTGTTGACACGTTTTTCCCACCCATTACACAGGGTTGATATTTTTACCTTATTTTTCATTTTAAGAAAATGTATCAAATGCATGACAAGCAAAAGAAAAACCATAAGAAGAAACAGAACCTTTTCTGTTGCTATGGAAGGACAATGTACCACCATACAGTAAGGAGAAAACTGACAAGGAAAGATTTTCCTAGTTGGATGCACCAGATAGATTTTGTATCTTTGATTTGTCTGGGGGCCATGCCATATGTAAGCTGTAACGAGTTCCTTACACTGGTAAATCCAGACCCAGATCTTCTCTAGACAGATTCTTCTTAAAGGAGGCTGGATGGAATATAGAATTGATCTGTGAAACAATTCCACCAATGAGGAGAGTCCCTGGCTGATACCACTCATGGGGAATGGGTATCGGCTTTTAAAATACAGTGGTGCCTTGACTTACGAACGCCCTGACCTACGATCAATTTGACTTACGAACAGATCCGACCGCAAAATTTTGCTTTGACTTGCGGCCGGAGCTTTGACTTACGAACAGAAAAAGGCAGGGGGAAAAGGTGGGAAATTCAAACCGTTGGTGGCAAAGAGGCTGCTTCTTTGTAGCTCTTTTGCCCCGATGGTTAGAGCAGGGGGTCAGGGAACTTTTTTACTACTGCCGAGTAGGAGGAGGAAGGAGAGGCGGGGCGGCTCTGGATCGCGGTAAGCTGGTGCGTTCCCTGCCCATCCCTGGTGTGGGTCTACTCATGAGTAAGCACCACTGAATGTGCGGGTTTACTGGTGTATAAGCGCAGCGGAAAGCACGGGTCTACTCATGAGTAAGCTCCAGAAAGCGCGGGTCTGTTCGTAAGTAAGGGCCGCCGAAGGCCCTGGGCTGGGCTGGGCTGCTGGTGCTTTGGGAGCCCTGGAAGCCTCCGCAGAGGCAGCTGGAGCCCTGGCCCCGTAGCAGTGGCGGAGGCCAGGCCCTGCAGCAGCGGTGGGGGTAAGGTGCTGCTTTTTCCTTTTAAAAAAGTTGTTCTGGGTGGGTTTTGGAGGGTAGGTTTGGGCTGGGGGTGTTACGTTTCTGTGTTGCTTTGTTTTTTGGTGGTTTTTTTTTTTTTTTTTTCAGTCCCAGCGTGGGACTTGCTCTGTTTATTTTCATTTATTTATTTTTTTGGTATTTTTTTTTCTTCGGCCAGAATGGATTAATCGGTTTTCAATGCATTCCTATGGGAAATGGTGCTTTGACTTACGAACGTTTTGACTTATGGCCACCGTTCCAATACGGATTAAGTTGCAGCTTAATCAAGGCACCACTGTATTTTTTCCTCAGTCTTTCTCCTTAAAAAGGACCCAAAGAGGCTTACAATATTAAAAGATAATGTTAAAACTTATATACTATTTCATTTTATCAGAACAATTACTGTCTTTTCTATACCTATAAGTATATTTGGAGAAAAAAACATCTGATATTATAGCTTGGTTTCATGATTAGACCAATTCTATTCTCCCTAACAATAGACATACCACTATAGAAATATATCAAATAGAAGAAATAACCCTATTGTCATATTGTTTCATTCTTTCTTCTTATGAGGTGATTCTTGCTATTTAACTCTATTCTCAGGAGGAGGATGTAGCACTTTGGGGAAAAGATGCAGGCCAGCAAACCAGCACTGGAGGCTAAGATGGAGAAGATCTCTACAGCTACCATGTATTTCCCTTTAGTGCTCAGGTAGGTTGGGACAAATGAAACCCAAACACTGCAGAACACCAGCATGCTGAAGGTGATGAACTTGGCTTCATTAAAACTATCAGGGAGCTTCCTGGCAAGGAAAGCCACAGTAAAGCTGACGGCAGAAAGAAGTCCCAGGTAGCCCAAGACCAAATAAAACATGATGGCAGACCCTTCATTGCATTCCACTAAGATCTCCCCAGTTGTGCTATGCATATCCAAATCTGAGAATGGGGGAGAGAATCCTAGCCACAACATGCATATCACTGCTTGAACGGAGGAGCAGGAAAAGATAATTGAGTTGGCCAGCCTTTTCCCCACCCACTTTCTCACATTGGAGCCTGGTTTGGTAGCCATGAAAGCAACAACCACAGTGACAGTTTTGGCTAAGACAGAAGAAACAGCTATGGAGAAGACGACGCCAAAAGTCGTTTGTCGTAAAAGGCAGGTCAGAGTGTTAGGCTGGCCAAGGAAGAGGAAAGAACAGAGGAAACAGAGCAGGAGGGAGACCAGGAGAGAATAGGTGAGGTCTCGGTTGTTGGCTTTGACAATGGGGGTGTCTCTGTGCTTAATAAAAATTTCAAGAACCAGCATTTTAAACAAGGAAATAGACATTGCACATATAGCTAAAGTAATCCCTAAAGGTTCTTCATAAGAAACGAAGGTTATTGTTTTGAAGACACAGCAGTCTTTACTTCTGCTTGGATACTGATCATCCGGGCATTCAGAGCATGCATCTGTGTCTGGAAAAAGAAAAGAAAAAGTTTTCCATCAATGGGGAATAAGTTCAACATAAATCATTTCTTTGCAACAGGAGCTTTCTTTCTGTGCAACAGGAGACTGGTTTTACAGTTGCATTTCAAATCAGAGTTGTTGGTTCCGCTTCCTTTTACCTTTAGCTCCTGTCCCTTGACCTACAATTTTTAATTAGCCCTGAAAAACATGCACTCTGAAAAGAGCTGTGAATTGGCCCCTAAATCATCCTGAGGCTGAACATGTTATCAGAAAATACATCTGTAGTGGTGGGTTGTCTCCTGCCTCATAGAATTTTTGTTTTAGTTGTGCTGCTACTTAAAGGCATTATTTGGTTTCAAGAGGAATCCTCATGCTCTAAAAAATTGATGTACCATCTTTCTCTTTTGTGTGTGTTCTTTAGTTCATAGAAAAGAAGATTGTCCAGCTTTTTAACTGCTACAAAGAATTGCTGATGAAAAGCATAATTCTTTAGCCTTTGATATCACTGATCAGCCAACCATAATAACCAACTTGCTTCATTCATCCGGCTTGCTGGAAGGTTGGATGTCCACTAACACACCTGTTTCATTGGAAGTCTTTCCTTCTGGGCATGGCTTGCAACTTTAGCAGCAAAATTTCTTGTCTTTGCTCTTTGTTTTCCAATAGCCAGGATCACAAGGGTTACAGCAGGCAGAGCTAGGAAGCGTCTGTCAATAAAATTGAATAAATTTGGTTGAGAGAATGGAGGTTTGGGGAATGATCCTTATCTGGTACTTTACAACAAAGTAGTGACTTTGTTGTATTAACAAAACATAGCTGGCACCTTCCAGAATAGAGCAGATAGCAGTTCTCAATTCCTCAACATATAGAAATGATTACAACATAAATAAGAACATCGGTGACACAGGAAAAGACTTCGTGAGTGGTGCCTCCACCACATGGAAACACTCTCCCAAAGAGTGCAAAATGATGGGACAGAGATCTCTTGGTTGACAGTGAAATATTCATGTGTCACACACTTGCTCATCTTTAAAGATTTCCTGGTCATTACTTAGAAAATGCATTTTTATAAAATGAAATAGGGTTGTTGTTTTTTCCAAACATCTTGATGCACAAAGAGATTCACAGCTTTGGGGAAACAATTTATTTCCATTTTGAAAACAAGAACTGGCATAATATATGAATTATTACAGTCAAGACACCGACAGGGCTTTCAAGTAGTGTGATAAAATACATTCGGACCCACATTCAGCTAGCTTGACAATGAAGCACCCTGCCCACAGTCTAAAAAATCCACACCTGGTTAAAGCTTGTGCCGCATTCAATCTTGTCATCTTGAATGATCATTTTCTCCCCATCAGCAGCACTGGGTTCCAACCTTCCAATTTTTACTTTATTCATGGATTTGTTTTGGAATACCTTCCCATTCATGATATCAAATCCACCAACCAATTCTCCATCACTATTGAAAGACACAGTTTGTCCTGCTGAGTTGTTGAATGAAGTGGCTTTAAGAATGGTATGGAGCTGTGGTGGTTGGAAGAAAAAATAAGTTGCCTCCATTGTGTGGCATGGTTAATATGTGGATAGGAAACAATGAGAAAATATGACAGACTACTGTTCAAGGCTAAGAAAAAGTCTTTTCTGAAACTATGCCAGACAGAACAATGTTTTAGCTTGAAAACCTTTCTACTTTCTTGGAACATGATAAAAGTTGACCAATTCCAGTAAAAACAGACAGAGTTGACCCAAAGAAGGTAATGGGTTTAGCTTCCAAATCAACATTTTAATAAAACAATTCAAGATCAAGCTTTCAACAGGAAAAAATGTCACATCATTTTCTGCTTACTTGGAAGCTAAACTCCGTTAATTCTTTGGGTCAGTTCTGTCTGTTTGACTGGGATTAGTCAATTTTTATAAAGGTTTAGCTTATTATAAGACAACTTTCTGGTTTCCTACATTGTTTTCTCATCTTACACCTTCCCAATACTATATTGTGATGTTTTATATACAGACAGGATCCTAGAAATAAATAATTTTACGCCACAATTGTTACCTGCCAAGGTAGAAGATCAGTACACTCAATTCTTTTAACACTAAGGGTAGTTTTGCATTTGGCCCTAGACAACTGCAAAGGATGTGCCACAGTGTAGACAGCATTGTAGATGCTGTAGCTGTGACCACTCATGCTTATTTCAAAAACAGATGCAGGAAGGTTATCCAGCTTCTCTTCCCCAGTTCATGACTCATAAATCTCAGCCGTCTCTTGAAAATTTACAAGGGAACACTCAAAAGCTTGCACCCAGAACTCTCTGAGGAAAGCATCATATTTAATAAAGTTAGGTTTTATACTCTGAAGATATTCCCGAAACCCTGGAGGTTCACTTGAGTGAGTAACAAAGGCTATGGAATCTTTGAATATTTCATAGCTTAACCTTCTTGTAAGTCCTGAGGTTACAATGTCAACGTGGGCAGTCAAACTCCACAACTTTCCAAGATAAGCACTCTCTTTCTCCTGAGGAAGTATTAAATATTGAAATGTAAGTATCCACATAATGGCCATAGTATCACCGTACAGAATGAAAATTTTGGATTTATCATCTATGGCAGACATTTTAAAGATATCATACTTTTCATCAATCTTACGGCCGAAGTGTGAAAGTCTTTCTGTGAAAGAGGAACAGAATCCATTGTCAGAGAGCAGTGGTTCCAAGACCTGCAAGAAATGATCTCCACTGTCATCGTCTACCACCAAGAGGCCAATCCAGGTCCATCCAAAATGCTTCAGCAAATGGATGATGCCCGTATACTGGTGGGATTCATTGGGGGACATGCGGTAGAAGGAAGACATCTGGGTTTTCTCATTTTTCACGGGTGTAAATGATCCATATGCAAGCTCAAAGAAAATGTAAAGAGGTTTAAGATGACAAGAGTATGTTCCCATACAGTGATTATGAGGATAAGCCTTCTTTGTTTTTGCAGAATGAAACACTAGACAAACCTTTGGCTTCAATTAGTCATCTTTCAACCTTTTGCATTGGCTAAAGCACCTCCTATGTCAGTCAAAAATATATGAGTCTAAAATCAAATAGGACCTGATTGGCAAAAAGCCTTCATTCACCCCCCGGACCACACCTTACCTGTGGAATCTTATTGAATTCTAGAAGTTCTGCAATGCGGTAGGAGATATCCAAGCCCAGTCCCCCCATGACAGCTTTCAGGTTTTTCTGCGTGCCACATTCATAGTTGGGGAGGAATCAGTGCAATTTGGAAAGCAAGTCCAGTACAGTCCGATAAGCCACCAAGTCTATGTAATAGCTGTCATAGATGTGGAATCCAAGGGTGACATTGGGCAGGATCTGAGGGTTCTCGTTGATCTTCTTTACAGCAAATGCCAGTGTCAAGACATGCTGGTAGAATTTTGTCATCATGCTGCAGACAAAGTTAGATGAGCTTTCACAAATTAAAAATCTATAATGTCCTAATGCTTCTTTCAGAATGCTGGTGCCCTACTCCCATGTACAGTTCTGTAAAAGTCGTAATGACCCATTGTAAAAAAAAAAAGAAACATTGTTGTCATCATCATCTTCATCTCATTATTGTCATTGTAACCATTCTTTTTTATACATTGTATTTCTAAAGAATGTGAACAACACGGACAAACCTCAAGAATATAATGACATAGAGGGAGAGATGCAAAGGAAATTTGTGAATAAGGGAGTAGGGACCACAGGAAAACATGAGAAGAGACACCATTCGGAAAACCACTATCTAAATGTTGTATTGCCATATATAACACACTGAGTGTGCTTAATTTTGTGCATATTACTGCCAATATCCTAAGAGGAGGTAGTTCTCAAAAGCGGAACCCCGAATCTTTTTAAACCAAACACACTTTTTTGATGCTGGAGGAAATTTGGAGTAAAGAAGTCTGACTTATTTGAGGGCTGAGGAAGAATTCTTGTAAATATCAAAGTAATAGCTGGTGCGTCTTCCTTTCCTTTCCTTTCCTTCATTCCTGTAATTTTATATCAGCCACATTTCTTTTAATGGCAAACTTTCTGAACTCTAAAGAAGAAAACCAAAATGCTCTATTTGTATTGCTGTGCTTTACTGCATTGAATGTATTTTGTCTCCAATTTAAATGCTTTACTTGTATTGTAATCTGCCTTGGATCCTTTTTAAGGAGAAAGAGGGTTAAAAATATTATAAATAAAAAGAAATGCCATGCCCCTCAATGTGTCAGGCATATGAAAACACAATTTTTTTAAGTATAAATGTGCTGTCATGAACAACACCTTCATATTTTGGTTCCCTACTCCACTGTCAATATTCTCAAAGTAAACATATATTGTAATCTCATGCTGTGGGGATTGCTCAGTCTTTTCTTCATCCATGGCACAGGCCTGATATTCTTACTTGATTTTACATTTTTAGACAATGTTTCAAAAACATGAGAAGTAGAAGAAAAACAGAACAAACGGAACCTATTCTGTTGCTATGGAAGGACAATGTACCACCATACAGTAAGGAGAAAACTGACAAGGAAAGATTTTGCTGGTTGGATGCACCAGATAGATTTTGTATCTTTGATTTGTCTGGGGCCCATGCTATATGTAAGCCGTAATGAGTTTCTTACACTGGTAAATCCAGACCCAGATCTTCTCTAGACGGATTCTTCTTAAAGGAGGCTGGATAGAATATAGAATTGATCTGTGAAACAATTCCACCAATGAGGAGAGTCCCTGGCTGATACCACTCATGGGGAATGGGTATCGGCAAGGACTCTCTTGCAGGACACGTCCCGTGATGTCTTTTGCACTCCATTAGGGTTAGCAGTAGAAGCAACACAAGGGACCTCATGGTTCTTCTACCTTTGATTCTCCTGAAAGCAGATTTGCCTGCACACACTTAAGAGGCATCAGTCAAACTGTAAGAATCAGCCTTATCGGGTCTGCTGAAATTACAATGAATCACATCAACCTGAACTTTAAAACAAGACAAACAAGGCTTGAAAAGCTTTTTTTTTTTTTGAAGAACAGCATACATACATAAGTTTGAAATTGAACAAAGAGAATTCAAACTGACCGAGCCCCGCCTGCCTGCCTTCCACCCTCCTCCCAGCCCTGAATGGGAACAGAAAGAAGATTTTATAACTGCTTTTGGATGTTTTTACTGATCAGGGTCTTCTGCAAAAGAGCCAGAGCTTTGGCCCACTGAAATGATTTTACAGTAGTACAGATAATTATAGGGAGGAATATTTGCCTCCATAGAGTTTCAGCTCTGTCAAGAGAGAAGTGTTATGTTGTCCTCCCTGGTGTGTAAGGAAGTGGGAGACAGGTTGAGGTGACCAGACTGCACAAGGAAAGAATTTGGCCCTTTGGGGCAAGCTGGATAGAAGGTAAACATCAGTGGAGAAATGAAATGACAGCTGGTGTCAAGGCTGAGACTATATCCCACAGCAAGGCAGAATATGTCAAAGTACTAGACCCCTACAAGGGCAGAATCCCTTAGACCTCTTCACACTTCAATACAATGGAATGGAATATCTGATATTATACCTGGTCCGAAGTCTAATTTGGATTTCTCCACATTCTTTGAACTACAGATTCGGAAGTCTAGAGTAATTCTACTCTCCAGGCACACCATTACATCAATAGATAAATTAAAACAAGGAAAAATGTAGTTGAATTTTACAATTACTGGAATAAATGATACATTTGAAGATCACTAAGGAAAAAGTACAGTCTGGTCACTTTGGTGGACCGGGGCCCAATTCATCATGCTCCCACCGGTGTCTTGTCATTAGTGCAAAGAACGTCAGAGTCCCAAAAGTTCATCGCAGATGGATTTTGCCAGGTGTTCTTCTTAGATGTAAGTTGGGAAAGATGCAGGCATCATTGGAGTTGTGATTCTAGAGATCCATCAGAGGAAAGCTGTTGATTGGATATCATGCCCCAGTTGTTCAAACAAAGAAGCTGTGCCATCATGAAGACACCTTGCCATTTGGCCATCACGTCAGAACATTGGCGGAAGCCTGATGAAGTGGGCCCTGATCCATGAAATCTAGCAGATGGTATGATTTAATTAGTGGTCTATAAAGATATCACCTACTCCTGCATTTCTATTGTGTAATGATGACATTGATCTAATTTATTTCAATGGTTACTTTTTTTTTTAATTCTTTCTCCTGATGAGGTGATCCTTACTATTTAACTCTGGTCTCAGCAGGATAATGTAGCACTTTGGGGAAAAGATGCAGCCCAGCAAGCCAGCACTGGAGGCTAAGATGGAGAAGATCTCCACAGCTACCATGTATTTCCCTTTGGTGCTCAGGTAGGTGGGGACAAATGAAACCCAAACACTGCAGAACACCAGCATGCTGAAGGTGATGAATTTGGCTTCATTAAAACTGTCGGGGAGCTTCCTGGCAAGGAAAGCCACAGTAAAGCTGATGGCAGAAAGAAGTCCCAGGTAGCCCAAGACCAAATAAAACATGATGGTGGACCCTTCATTACATTCCACTACGATCTCCCCAGTTGTGCTATGCATATCCAAATCTGAGAATGGGGGAGAGAATCCTAGCCACAACATGCATATCACTGCCTGAACGGTGGAGCAGGAAAAGATAATTGAGTTGGCCAGCCTTTTCCCCACCCATTTTCTCACATTGGAGCCTGGTTTGGTAGCCATGAAAGCAAGAACCACAGTGACAGTTTTGGCTAAGACAGAAGAAATAGCTACGGAGAAGACGACTCCAAAAGTCGTTTGTCGTAAAAGGCAGGTCAGAGTGTTAGGCTGGCCAAGGAAGAGGAAAGAACAGAGGAAACAGAGCAGGAGGGAGACCAGGAGAGAATAGGTGAGGTCCCGATTGTTGGCTTTGACAATGGGGGTATCTCTGTGCTTAATAAAAATTCCGAGAATTAGCATTGTAATCAAGGAAACAGAAATAACAATGATGGCTAAAATGATCCCTAAAGGCTCTTCATAAGAGAGGAAGGTTATCGTTTTGAAGACACAGTGGTCTTTACTTTTGCTTGGATACTGATCATCTGGGCAATCAAAGCATGCATCTGTGCCTGGAGAAAAGAAAAGAAAATATTTTCCATCAATGGGGAATAAGTTCAATTTAATTCATTAATATATGTGCAACAGGAGCTTGTTTTTTTACAATTGCATTTGAAGTGGCAGTAGTTGGTTAAATTTACTTTTACCTTCTGCTCCTGTACCTTGAGCTACTCTTGCAAGCATTTGTTTCATATTGTCTGTTTTGCAACTCCTATTCCTGGTCATCTGTCAGTCACAGAGTTGGATCCATGACCGAGAATGCTAGTGGCACATCATTAATATGTCCTATTTTATTTCTGTTACATTTATCTTGGGATAAATACACAATATGATCTTCTTTGATCGTATGAATGCAATTGTGGTATCCACAAATGACCAAGAGCAGGCCTCATCCACAGTTCAGAGCAGGCTCCTTGAGAACTCGAAACCCAAAATCATCTGCAATGGTCCACGTGTGGAATTCCATGGACTTTTATAAAAGCATCCTAAAAGTGCCAATATTATTCTCTACAACCTCCAGAGTGACCGTTCATGGTCCCAAATACCAACATTTCTGACCAGGTCAGTTTCATGTTCTAGTATAACATATACTTTATATTAAAACCATATACATACTAAACCATGTGTATCTGAAATAGTTATACACCCAGTTATTCTCACTTGAATAATTATTGCTTTCCAGTGAATAAGTTATTTTTACACCTATTTAGCCACTCTTCAAGAATATTTCTGGAACGCTACACAATATCGCTCTTTCGTTTTTACCATCCTAAAAAAATTTAATGCCTTTCACCAAAAATGCCAAAATGGAATCATGTACCAATGAAGAAGGCATGATCTAACTAAAGATCCTTCTGTCTCTCAACTTCGTACTTTCTGGGGTTATGAGGTGAGACCAATGATTTTTAATTAACCCTTAAAACATGCATCTTTAAAAGACTCCATTTGGGACCGAAATCATCCCAAGGTCGAACATCTTATCAGAAAATACATCCGTAGTGGTGGGTTGCCTTCTGCTTCATAGAAATATTTTTTTAGTTGGACTGCAACTTAAAGAATGCAGCAGGCATTCATTGCTTTCAAGAGGAATCCTGATGCTCTGAAAAATGGATGTACCATCTTTCTCTTTTTCATTGTGTTCTTTGGTTTATTGAAAGGAAGACTACTGTCAGGATTTTTAACTCCTACAAAGAAATGCTAATGAAAAGAATAATTCTTCAGCCTTAGACCTCACTGATAATCAAACCATTATAATAAACATCTTGCTTCATTCACCCTGCTTGCTGGAAGGTTGAATGTCTACTAACACACCTGTTTCATTGGAAATCTTTCCGTCTGGGCATGGCTTACAACTGTAGCAGCAAAATTTCTTGTCTTCGATCTTTGTTTTCCAGTAACCAGGATCACAGGGCACACAGCAGGCAGAGATGGGACATGTCTGTCCATAAAATTAAAGAATACTTGGTCCTTACTTAAAAAATGCACTTTTATAGAATGAAATAGGTTTTTTGTTCATACACTTTGAAGTAATGAGAGATGCACAACTTTAGTACAACAATTTATTTCCATTTTGAACACAAGAACTGACAAAATATAGGAATTGTTACACAATCAAGACACCAACAGGGCTTTCAAGTGATGTGATAAAAAACATTCGGACCCACAATCAGCTAGGTTGACAATGAAGCACCCTGCACAAAGTCTGAAAAGATCACATCTGGTTAAAGTTTGTGCCACATTCAATCTTGTCATCTTGAATGATCATTTTCTCCCCATCAGCAGCACTAGGGTCCACCCATCCAATTTTTACTTTATGCATGGACTTGTTATGGAATACCTTCACGTTCACGATATCAGATTCAATAACGAATTCTCCATCACTGTTAAAAGACACGGCGGGGGGGTGGCAGGGGTGGGGCGGTGGCAGGGGGAAGGGGTGGGGTTGTTTTTTTAATAACCCCTCACGAATCGATCAATAACTTCATTATTCGTCACTTCATGGGGGCAACTTCGTGACGACTCACGAAGCGGGACAACTTGCCAAAATGGTGAGTCATCCCCACCTCTACTCAGAACCCCAAACCATCCTCAATGGTCCGTGTGTGAACTTCCATGGACTTTTTAAAAAGCATCCTAATAATGCCAATATTATTCTCTACATCCTCCAGAGTGAGCCTTCATGGTCCCAGATTCCATTAATTTTGACCAGATCAGTTTCATGTTCTAGTATAACACATACTATATATTAAACCCTATTTACATATTAAACCATGTGTATATGAAATAGATACACACCCAGTTTTTCTCACTGGAATAATTATTGCTTTCTAATGAAGAAGTCATTTTTACACCTATTTATCCACTCTTCAGGAATATTTCTGGAACTCTTTACAATATCACTCTCTCCTTTTTACCATCCTAAAAAAATGTAGTGTCTTTCACCAAGACACTCTTACAAAAATTTTTTTATTCTTTTACACTTTTATAGAACAAACACCTTGATGGACAAATTAATCCACAGCTTGATGGATGCACACCTTGATGTGCAAAGAGATCTACTTTTTAGCATAACAATTTATTTTCATTTTGAACACAACAGGCATAATATATGAATTATTACACAGTAATAATTTCAAGTGCCATGATAAAATATATTCAGACCCACAATCAGCTAGCTTGGCAATGGAGCACCCTCCCCAAAGTCTAAAAAACTTACACACCTGGTTAAAGCTTCTGCTCCATTCAATCATCTCCTCTTCAATGATCACTTTTTCCCCATCAATGGCATTGGGATCCACCCTTCCAATTTTTACCTTATGCATGGACATGTTTGGGAATACTTGCATGGTCAAGATATCAAATCCACCAACCAATTCTCCATCATTATTGAAAGACACTGTTTCTCCCACTGAGTTGTTGAACAAAGTGGCTTGAAGAAAGGTATGGAGCTGTGGTGGTTGGAAGAAAAACTAAATATAGAAATGCACTTGAGTAAAGTCTGCAATTGGCCTCAGTTGGTTTAGCTTAGAGATGGGAATAAGTTGAAAAATAACGTGTAAAAATCATCAAAAATTGTTAATTTGTTGGTTCATATTCATAGAAATCATTGCCCTGACAAATACAAAGCAATGAATTTTGGAGCTATTTTTCATTCACTGATTTGTTAGGCTATAAACCCCCCCCCCCCCCCCGGTACCTAGAGGCACCAAAATTGATTCCCCTGATTCTTCTCTACAATTTGTCCAGGACTGGTGAAGATTGTATTCCAGATCTCAGAACTTTACACCCACAAAGAAGCCCCCCCAGGAAGGTTCACCCCAACAATCTAGAGATACCAAAATCACACAGAAGCTTCCTATGTCTATTCTCTATAAAATCTCCAAGTATGGTGGAGGTTTGATTTCCCTAAACCAGGACACTTTCCTGGGGGTACCCAATTTGTGAGTGTATAAGTTGGATGTCTGAACCCCCAACTTCACCAAACATGGAAGGCTTATAGAGGTGAGTCAGGGATAGCGTCTCTGCAATTTGGGTATCTCTAGGTGCTTGGAGTGCCGTTTTATTGGGTTTTAAAGGCAAAAATGACTTGATGAATTGATTAGATGATACATGAGAAAAAAATCATGAATTGAATATTTGTAATTCATCAACCTTGATGAATCACAAATCAAAATGAATCACTATTTTTCTGACTCAGGCCCATCTCTAGTTTAGCTTGTTATGAGACATCTTCCTGGTTTCCTGTATTGCTTTCTCAGCTTACATCTTGCAAATTCTATATTGTGGTGATTTATATACAGACAGGATCCTAGAAATAAAACATTGCACACCACACGTGTTACCTGCCAAGGCTGAAGATCAGGGCATTCCAAGCTCTTAACACCCAATGTTCTTCTGCATTTGGCCCTGAACAAGTGCAGGGCATGTGCCACAGTGTAGACAGCATTGTAGATGCTGTAGCTGTGGCCACTCATGCTCATTTCAAAAACACATGTGGGGAGGTTCTCCAGCTTCTCCAGGCCAGAGCACTGCTTATAATTCTCAGTCATCTCCTGGAGATTTCCAAAGGAACATTCAAAAACTTGCTCCCAGAACTCTGTGAGGAAAGTGTTATTTTGAATATGATTAGGTTTTATACTCTCAAGATATTCCTGGAACCCTGGAGGTTCACGTGAGTGAGTAACAAAGGCTATGGAGTCTTGGAATATTTCATAGCTTAACCTCCTTGTAAGTCCTGTAGCAACCATGTCAATTTGGGCAGTCACGATCCACAATTTTCCCAGATAAGGACTCTCATTCTCCTGAGGAAGTATTAAGTATTGAAATGAGAGTATCCACATAATGGTCATAGCATCACCATACAAAACAAAAACTTTGGATTTATCATCTATCTCAGACATTTGAAAGTTATCAAACTTTTCATCAATCATGCGCGCGTAGTGTGAAAGTCTTTGGGTAAAGGATGAACAGAGTCCATTGTCAGACAGCAGTGATTCAAGGACCCGCAGGAAATGATCTCCACTGTCATCGTCCGCCACCAAGAGGCCAATCCAGGTCCATCCAAAATGCTTCAGCAAATGGATGATGCCCATATACTGGTGGGATTCATTGGGGGCCATGCGGTAGAAGGAAGACATCTGGGTTTTCTCACTCTTTACAGGTGTAAATGATCCATATGCAAGCTAAAGAAGTTTTAGAGGACAAGAGTATGTTCCCATACAGTGATTATGACAGAAAGCATTCTTTGTTTTTGGAGAATGAAACACTAGACAAAACTTTGGCTTCTATTAGTCATCTTTCAACCTTTTACAATGGCAAAAGCACCTCCTTTGTTAGTCAAAAATATACGAGTCTAATTTCAAATAGGACCCAATGGCAAAAAGCCTTCATCCACCCCTGGATAATTCCTTACCTGTGGAATCTTGTGGAATTCCAGAAGTTCTGCAATGCGGTAGGAGATATCCGAGACCAGTCCCCCAATAACAGCTTTCAGGTTTTTCTGCATGCCACATTCGTAGTTGGGGAGGAATCGGTGTGATTTGGAAAGCAAGTCTAAAACAGTCCGATAAGCCATCAGGTCTATGTAATAGCTGTCATAGATGTGGAATCCAAGGGTGACATTGGGCAGGATGTGAGGGTTCTCATTGATCTTCTTTACAGCAAATGCCAGTGTCAAGACATGCTGGTAGAATTTTGTCATCATTCTGCAAACAGATGAAAATCTACAATGTACAATTGCTTTTTTAGGATGTGTCCCTACCCCTATGTAAGCTTCTGTAGAAGTCACAATGACCCATTGTAAAAAAAGAACAAACATCATTGCCATCGTCATCTTCATCTCATTATTGTTATTGTCACCATTCTGTCTTGTACGTTGTATTTCCAAAGAATGCGAAGAACAAGGACTAACTTCAAAGGTATAAAGACATAGAGGGAGACATGCAAAGGAAATCTGTGAGTAATGGAGTAGGGGGCCATAGTAAAACATGAGAAGAGAGACCACTTGGAAAAACAGTAATATGTTCCATTGTCTAAACATTCTATAGCCATATACAAGACATTGAGCTTGCTTACATTTGTGCACATATCAGTCTATACCCTAAGAGTAGGTAGTTCTCAAAAAATGGACCTCAAATCTTAAAAAAACCAAACATTTGTTTTCTTTTGGGGTTTTTTTTGGCACAGACATAGTTTTGTGAGATTGGAGGAAATTTGGAATAAAGAAGTGGGATGTATTTGAGGACTTATTTTATCAAATCTGGGCAAGAATTTTTCTAAAAATCAGAAGAAGACCTAATCACTGTTGGCTTGGTGGGCCTTCCTTCCTTCCTTCCTTCCTTCCTTCCTTCCTTCCTTCCTTCCTTCCTTCCTTCCTTCCTTCCTTCCTTCCTTCCTTCCTTCCTTCCTTCCTTCCTTCCTTCCTTCCTTCTAATTTTATGTTAGTTACATTGCTGTTAATAGCACTGCTTCTAAACTGTAGAGAACAAATTGTAAATGATATACTGTATATGCAAGCAGGCAAAGACCTTTCTCTTCAGGCAAGCTTTCCCTCAGTGAATGGCTACTGACTTGGACTTTTAAAATGGGTTGTTTTATCTTACTGCATTGAATGGACTTTGGTGTTGTATATGTTTTTATGGCATTTTATTCATTCATCCTTTTAGTATTGTATACTCACTGTTCCTAATCTTAAATACTGTGCTTTACTTGTTGAAAGCTGTTTCGAGTAATTTTTGAAGGAGAAATTAGGGTTAAAAATTAAACGAATGAACGAACAAACAAATATACCATGTCTACCAAATATTTCATATTGACTGAAACCCAAACTCGTTACCTACAAACCTACAGTCATGAACAACACCTTCATATTTTGGTCCTCCAGTCTCCTGACAATGTTCTTAATGTACACATCTTAATCTACACATATATTGTAATCTCTTGCTGTCATGATTGTTGAGACGTTTTTCCCACCCATTACACAGGGTTGATATTTTTACCTTATTTTTCATTTTAAGAAAATGTATCAAATGCATGACAAGCAAAAGAAAAACCATAAGAAGAAACAGAACCTTTTCTGTTGCTATGGAAGGACAATGCACCACCATACAGTAAGGAGAAAACTGACAAGGAAAGATTTTCCTAGTTGGATGCACCAGATAGATTTTGTATCTTTGATTTGTCTGGGGCCCATGCCATATGTAAGCTGTAACGAGTTCCTTACACTGGTAAATCCAGACCCAGATCTTCTCTAGATGGATTCTTCTTAAAGGAGGCTGGATGGAATATAGAATTGATCTGTGAAACAACCCCACCAATGAGGAAGGTCCCTGGCTGATACCACTCATGGGGAACGGGTATCGGCAAGGACTCTCTTGCAGGACACGTCCTGTGATGTCTTTTGCACTCCATTAGGGTTAGCAGTAGAAACAACACAAGGGACCTCATGGTTCTTCTACCTTTGATTCTCCTTAAAGCAGATTTGCCTGCACACACTTAAGAGGCATCACTCAAACTGCAAGAATCAGCCTTATCGGGTCTGCTGAAATTACAAAGTATCACATTAACCTGAACTTTAAAACAAGTTGAACAAGGCTCGAAAAGCAGGTTTTGAGGAACAACAAACATACATGAGTTCAAAACCGACACCACCAAGCGAACATGGAGAATTCAAAATGACCGAGCCCTGCCTGTCTGCCTTCCACCCTCCTCCCAGCCCTGAATGGGAACAGAAGAAGGTTTTATAACTGCTCTCTGATGTTTTCACTGATCAGGGTTTTCTGCAAAACAGCCAGAGCTTTGGCCCACTGAAATAATTATACAGTGGTACAGATAATTATAGGGAGAAATAATTGATTTCGTACAGTTTCAGCTCTGCGAAGAGAGTGGGAGCAGATGTGTTATGTTGTCCTCCCTGGTGTGTAAGGAAGTGGGATACAGGTTGAGGTTACCAGACTGCATAAGTAAAGAATTTGGCCCTTTGGGATAAGATGGATAGAAGGAAAACATCAGTAGACGAGGAACTGAAATGACAGCTGGTGTTAAGGCAGAGACCATATCCCAGAGCAAGGCAGAATATGTCAAAGTATAAGACTCCTACATGGGCAGACCCCCTTAGATCTCTTGACGTAGCCTTCATGGAAGTCTGGAATGTACACATTTTCTCTGTAGGGACTGAGAATTATTCTTCCTCATAGGTCTAGAGGTTGTGACCCAAATATAAAGTTGTCATAATCTGGAAGGATTTGTTTTTTAATTCCCTAGAGACTTTCTCTCATTTTTCTCTAAAAATGTTTAAATCCTGTGGCTCCGCTCCAAAACAGAGACCAAACAGGATCTCAGAGGATTCTTTAACTACAGTCTAATTTGTAGTTATGTATAGCCATGAAATCAATATGATTTGCAGTGGTTGTGACTTATCCTTGAGCAGTGAATACAGTGGGTTGAATCTGGTACGCTTTGCCCACCCAGCCTGGAATAACGAGACGAGACACAGTAACATGGAGTAAACTGGAGCACAATTTTATTAACTTATTTAAATTTAAATTTCCCCTTTCACAAGGGGAGGGGGGCTACCATAGAGCAAAATGGTCTAAAACTGGAGTCCACATTGATGTTCTGATCCAGACCTCGCCCTAACGAATTCCTGTTCCAAGTGTGCACTATCCTACTATACAGCACACCTTTGGCCCTCCAATATCTAGAGTACCCGGCTTCCCCTCCTCTCAGCTAACCTCTCCTAATGTCACCCATGGAGGAGTGGTGCTTTGCACCCCCTGTGTGCCCCCTTTGGAATTCACTTGAACCTGTTCCTTTTGCACTATCTGCTGTTGTGACCTAATTATTATGCTAACTTCCTATTTAACTGCCCAAACCTCCCTTGCTGGTAAGAATGGGATGGGCGAAAAACCATTTCCACTCTGAGCCAATTTGGGTGCAAGTCAGACATTCCCATCCGGTCCCAAAGCAAGCCGCTATTCTCATCCTTACCATACAGGGTGGGCGGGTGGTCCCACACAGCCGATGAAGGATGGCGATGCAGGGCTGGGCAGCCTTTTTAAAGACTTCCTTGGTCCCATCCTGCTCGCCTGAAATCCCACAAGACTGCATTCATCTTCTCCGGCTGGGTGGGCAAAGGAGCCTGCCTCTGCAACTTCACCCCTCACGGAGAGGCCCTTAGCTTCGTACTTCATTCGGACAACGGTCTTAATTCTCCATTTGGTCAAATTTCATACCCATTCTCTGTGTGGCATACAAAGCAAACCCAGTCTCTCTCATGGAAACAAACAAGGTTTACAGTAGAATATTCATGTAGAATATATGCCTCGTGATGATTTATTACCTCTTTTCTTGTGAGACATTTGTGTTGAAGAAACTGCAATAAATTGTTTCTGGTTCAAACCACGATAGTTCCGTTCCATACTGAGACCCAGCAAAATGGTGATTCTCCATTACCGAAGAATTACAAATAACCTGATCTGCTCTCAAATCAATAACACCACTCCACTAATATGCCAGAACAGACACAGGGTCAGATTAAATAGCCACCACCAGCACCAGCAGCTTAGAACTGTAGAGCTGGAACTGGATCATCAGGTCTAGCCTCTATCAAGGAGGCACAGCGGGAAATTGAACTCCTAAACTCTGGCTCCACAGCCAGATACCTAAACCATTGAGCTATCCAGCCATTGATCCCATAGTTAGAGTCACTTTTGGAATGGGCTGGTGCTCTTTGGTTTCCAGTGACCACACATCATTTTGGTAATCGCAAACCAGCCTGACCTAGCCACTTGGCTACCTGTGCCTTTTTGGGTCCCTGAGAGGGACTTCTTTGAGTGAGATAGGATCATTCAGATTTGGTTTTGTTCTGGGATGAGTATGTTGATTCTGTCCTGACTAATCACTGGAACAAACATTTATATTATTTCCTTTGTCCCCCCCCCCCCATGGCTTTCAATTGGGAACTATCTTTTCCACTTCACTACCTACAGCTTCTGTCTGTGTATCCTCTCTGTCATCTCACTTTTACTATGGGAATAGCTATATTTCTTATATTTTGGTTAACGGTTGAATACAATGGAATGGGATATTTCATAATTCAGCTGGTCCAAAGTCTAATTTGGTGTCCACCATATTCTTTGAACTACAGATTCCAAAGTCTAGAGCAATTCCACTCTCCAGGCACACCATTACATCAATTGATCAATTAAAACAAGGAAAACTGTTGTTAAATGTTAAAAAAGCTGGAGTAAATTATACCTTTATAGATCACTAAAGAAATAATACAATTCTTGGACCAAGGCCCACTTCATCATGCTTGCATTGTGTCTTGTCATGAGTGTAAAGAATTTGGAGACCCAAAAGTTCATAGCAGATGGATTTTACCAGGTGTTCTTCTTAGATATAAGTTGGGAAAGATGCAGGTGGCGCTGGAGTTGTGGTTTTAGAGTTACAGCAGACAAAAGCTGTTGATTGGATATCACACACTAGTTCTTCAAACAAAGAAGCTCAGGCATCATGAACACAAATTCCCGTTTGGCCTTCACGTCAGAGCATTGGTGGAAGCCTGATGAAGTTAGCCCTCATCCATGAAATCTAGCAGACGGTATGATTTCATTAGTGGTCTATAAAGATATCACCTACTCCTGCATTTCTATTGTGTAATGATTACATTTTATTTCAATGGTTACTTTTTTTTTAATTTTTTCTCCTTATGAGGTGATCCTTGCTATTTAACTCTGGTCTCAGCAGGATAATGTAGCACTTTGGGGAAAAGATGCAGCCCAGCAAACCAGCACTGGAGGCTAAGATGGAGAAGATCTCCACAGCTACCATGTATTTCCCTTTGGTGCTCAGGTAGGTGGGGACAAATGAAACCCAAACACTGCAGAACACCAGCATGCTGAAGGTGATGAACTTGGCTTCATTAAAACTATCAGGGAGCTTCCTGGCAAGGAAAGCCACAGTAAAGCTGACGGCAGAAAGAAGTCCCAGGTAGCCCAAGACCAAATAAAACATGATGGCGGACCCTTCATTGCATTCCAATACAATCTCCCCAGTTGTGCTGTGCATATCCAAATATGAGAATGGGGGAGAGAATCCTAACCATAACATGCATATCACTGCTTGAATGGAGGAGCAGGAAAAGATAATTGAGTTGGCCAGCCTTTTCCCCACCCACTTTCTCACGTTGGAGCCTGGTTTGGTAGCCATGAAAGCAACAACCACAGTGACAGTTTTGGCCAAGACAGAAGAAACAGCTACGGAGAAGACGACTCCAAAAGTCGTTTGTCGTAAAAGGCAGGTCAGAGTGTTAGGCTGGCCAAGGAAGAGGAAAGAACAGAGGAAACAGAGCAGGAGGGAGACCAGGAGAGAATAGGTGAGGTCTCGGTTGTTGGCTTTGACGGTGGGGGTATCTCTGTGCTTAATAAAAATTCCAAGAACCAGCATTGTAATCAAGGAAATAGAAATAGCAATGAATGCTAAAGTGATCCCTAAAGGCTCTTCATAAGACAAGAAGGTTATTGTTTTGAAGACACAGTGGTCTTTGTTTTCACTTGGAAACTGATCATCTGGGCAATCGGAGCATGCTTCTGCATCTGAAAAAAAAAGAAAGGTCTTTCCTTATCATCACTTGTGTCATAACAGGTGTAGTAAAGCACTTGTATAATTAAAAAATCATAACTTCAAGACTATTTTACCCAATATCACCAAATGTGGCACAAAACAAAATTAGGTTTTCTTTTCATTCTGCAGCAAATTTTATGCAGATCCAAGGCTCAACTGAAATGTTATGATTTTGGGTGTAGCTGTGCGTGTGCAGGCTGCCTCCATTTCTACAGCTGGCTTTCAGAAGGTTCATTGACTCAGGCATGAAAATGTCACACTCATGCAGGTAGAATTAGCTTTATTAACCCTGCTTGCTGAATGGTTGGATGCCCTTAAACACACCTGGGCTATAAAGTGGGACCAAAATCATCCTCGGGCTGAACATCTTTTCAGAATATACATATTTCTGGGTAGGTTGCCTTCTGCCTCCTAGAAAACTATTTTTGAGTTTTGGGGACCTATATTTGTCATCTCAGAACAAAGGAGACAGCAGGCAGTCATTGATTTCAATAGAATAACTTTGGAAACCTGAAGCTTTTAAAAATGCTAATGAAAGTAATACATTTCTCTTTTTCTTTTTGTTCTTTAGTTCTTAGAAAGGACAAAGACTGACAGACTTACTGTAACTGCTACAAACAAATGCTCACCAATAAAGAATCATTTTTAGCCATAGATCCTAGTGATCATCTAACCATAATAATAAGCAATTTGCTTTATTAACCCTGCTTGCTGGAAGGTTGGACACCAACTGACACACCTGTTTCATTGGAAATCTTCCCTTCTGGGCATGGATTACAACTGTAGCAGCAAAATTTCTTGTCTTCAATCTTTGTTTTCCAGTAGCCAGGATCACAAGGGTCACAGCAGGCAGAGATAGGAAGTGTCTGTCCATAAAGTTGAAGAGTTTGGGATGAGATAAGTTAGGATTAGGAAAATGTTTCTTAACAGATGTACACAAAGCAACTGTTTTCAAAGGAGTAGCCATGTATGAGCATAGGAACACAAAAACAAAACCTAAAGCAAATAAAAAACATTTGCCACCCCACCCCAGAATAATGATGCAAGACACAAAGTGCTGGGGTAAACCAGGGCCACGCTTTATTAATTCCAACACTATAGACAGCGCAACCCCATCCGGCCTTGCTCTGACCACCCCTGGGCCTCAAGCCCCCAATTCTATTGGTGGCCCTTGGTCTGGGTGTGGCCCCACACATCCTCCCCCCCCCCCCCCGTAATCTCACAATGCGCAGCACTGGGAGGTTGGATGAGCTATAACCTTACCTGTCCTCCTCTGGACTCACCAATCCATCTTCATTCTGCAATATTTGCCAGCATGACCAATCTAATAAACACCATTCAGCAGCCCCACGTATTGACCAGTGTGGGATACGTTAAAAATTCCTCATGGCTATAAGCCAATCAAGCAGCGGGTCAAAAATTCCTATCCGGCTCCCGAAGGCGACCAGAGGAACTCACACTGGTTACATTTGCAAGCCTTGAAAGAGGCCGAAATGGGGGAAAGAGTGCTCCTTTAAATGAACGCTCACTCCCCCTCCCTTCTGGTTAATTTGCGAGACCTAGCTGTCTCCCATTATTCTGGAGGGTGAGGCAAAGAGGCTTCGCCCGGAGAAGCATGCTGTCTGGCGGAGCAGCCATTTGATCATTAGGATGCACAACTACTGTAACGACTACTAATTTAATTTTGTTTGGGTTTTGTCTGCCTTCAAAGAAACACCAACCACCTTGTAGATATGTACATGCTGAGCCTGGTGCATGCACAAAACATACTGTAGCATCCCATCATATAGCTGGCACATTCCTGAAGATTGCAGACAGCCCTTGTGCCATCCATTTTGTCTTTCATAGACTTTGTCACTGTACAAAAAGTGTGAGAACAACAAGGAAAAAAGATGTACAAAGCAGTGCCTCTGCCACTCAAAAAAGAACCATTCCCAAACAGATAGCACAAGTGCCTTTTTCTTCTGTATCTGAAGAAGACCTGGTCCTTTTTCACCACATTGCACTTTGACCGAAACTATCAAATGGATTGAAACACCAAACGGACAAAGATATTTGCTCATTAACATTACATTAGCTTTTTATTTTGAACACAACCAGTGGTACACATCACGTTAGATAATGCAATCAGTACACTGAGAATGATTTCAAATTTTGCAAAGAAATAGGTTTGACCCCAGAATCAGGTAGCCTGACAGTGGAGTGTCCAAACACTGAAGAATCCACACCTGGTTAAAGGTTGTGCTCCATTCAATTCCATCCTCTTGAATGAACACTTTCCCCCCATCAGCAGCATTGGGATCCACTCTTCCAATTTTTACTTTATTCATAGAATTGTTTGGGAATACCATTATGCTCATGATATCAAATCCACCGACCAATTCCCCATGACTATCAAAAGACACTGTTTCTCCCACGGAATTGTTAATGGAAGTGGCTTGAAGAAAAGGATGAAGCTAATGCGGTGAAGAAAAAGTAAAATAATATGAATAATAACCCAGAGGGCTTTTAGAGAATTGATTTTTAAAAACATAAGAAACTTTATAGAAAGACTTGGAAATCAAGCATTTCTCAAGCAAGCACCTGGTGAAATAAGATTTTGTCCCATCTTAGGGGAGAATGGATTTAATCTTCAGTTTTGCTCATAAAGGAACTGTGCTATCGCTTTATACTTCCTCTCTGGATTGTGTTGTAGTGTATGATGCTGTTCTTATTACTAATCTTAATATGAAGATTATGTTTCCAAATGTATGATTTCCTCACCTTTCAAGATGTGAACAATGATGTCATTGTGGACCCTGATATGTTTGATTTTGGAAGCAAACTGCAACATAGCATGGTTAATACTTAAATAGTAATTCATCAGGGAATATGATGGATTGACCAATAAGTCTATGGAAGAATCTTCCCTAAACACTGGATAGCTGCCACCAAGGAGTGTGGACAACACTACATTAAATATAGCAACGGTTTGACTCTGGAGATGTGGTGGTGCTGTGGGTTAAACCGCAGAAGCCTCTGTGCTGCAAGGTCAGAAGACCAGCAGTCGTAAGATCGAATCCACACGATGGAGTGAGCTCCCGTCGCTTGTCCCAGCTCCTGCCAGCCTAGCAGTTCGAAAGCATGCAAATGCAAGTAGATAAATAGGTACCACCTTGGTGGGAAGGTAACGGCGTTCCGTGTCTAGTCGCGCTGGCCACGTGACCACGGAAACAGTCTTCAGACAAATGCTGGCTCTACGGCTTGGAAACGGGGATGAGCACTGTGCCCTAGAGTCGGACACGACTGGACTAAATGTTAAGGGGAACCTTTACCTTACCTTGACTCAGCATAAGACAATTTCCTGTTTTCCTATATTGTATCTCCACTCTAAATTTTCTCAATACAGCTTTCCATTGTTTTATATACAGGTAAGATTGTGAAAATACAATCATGTTATGCCACAGAAGTTACCTGCCAAGGTTGAAGATTTTGACATTCACGTTTTTTAACACCCAATATTGTATTGCATTTGGCCCTAGACAAGTGCAGGGCATGTGCCACAGTGTGGACAGCATTGTAGATGCTGTAGCTGTGGCCACTCATGCTCATTTCAAAAACAGTTGTAGGGAGATTGTCTAGCTTCTCCTCTCCAGTGCACCTTTTATTAACTTCCGTTGGTTCATGGAGACCTAGAAATGAACACTCAAATGCTTGTTCCCAGAAGTCTCTGAGGAAAGCATCATTTTGTATATGGTTAGGTTTTATACTCTGAAGATGCTCCTGGAAACCTGAAGGTTCATGTGGGTGAATTGCAAAGGCAATGCTGTTTTTGAAAATTTCATAGCTTACTCTCCTTGTAAGTCCTGTAGCTATAAGGTCGATCTGGGCAATCATAACCCACAACTTTCCAAGATACACACTCTGCATCTCCAGAGGAACCATTAAATTCTGAAACGCGATTATCCACATAATGGCCATAGCATCCCCATATATAACAAATACTTTTGTTTTGTCATCCACGGGAGGCACATAGAAGTTATCATTCTTGCTATCAATTAAACGGCCATGGCGTGGAAGTCTTTGTGTGAAGGATGAACACAGTCCATTGTCAGAAAGCAATGGCTCCAGGACCTTTAAGAAATTATCTCCACTGTCATCATCAGGAGCAAAAAGGCCAATCCAGGTCCATCCAAAATGCTTCAGCAAATGGATTATTCCCATATACTGTTGGGATTCATTGGGGACCATGCGGTAGAAAGAAAGCACCTGTATTTTGTCATCCTCCTCTGGTGAAAATGATCCATACGCAAGCTGTAGGAAAACATACACCAATTTTAGATTAGAATAGTGTGGAAATCAGCTCATCATCTCTACCTCTCCCCTATCGGTTTTCCTCCAAATTTTCTGTGTCCATTTTTCATTTCTTTTGGTACAATAAATATCAGACAAAGCTTAGGCTTCAATCAATGACATTCTCTCCTCTATTAGAACAATCAAATGACTTGGTATCTGAGAAAGAGGCAGTTTGAGTCTAACATCAAGCTTGACCCCATGGCAAAAAGCCTCCCCCCCTGCTCACTTCTCACCTGTGGAATCTTGTAAGATTCTAGAAGTTCTGCAATGTGGAAGGAGATATCAGAGCCCAGTCCCCCGATAACAGCCTTCAGGTTTTTTTCTGTGCCACATTCGTAGTTGGGGAGGAATTGGTACGATTTGGAAAGCAAATCTAGAACAGTCCGATAGGCCATCAACTCTAAGTAATAGGTGTCATAGATGCGGAATCCAAGGGTGACATTGGGCAAGAGCTGAGGGTTCTCATTGACCTTCTTTATAGCATATGCCAGTGTCAGGACGTGCTGGTAGAACTTGGTCACCATGCTGCAAAAAGAATTTGTTGAGCTTTCACAGATAGAATCTAAAAGGCACCTGATTGCTTTCTTGTGACGCTGGTTTACTCTGTCTTTGTACATAAACAAAGCTACATTTTCAAATGACCCTTTATAAAATAAATACATAACAATCATCATCATCATCATTATACTTTGCTTGGATTCCTGCCTTAATCAGAAGGTTGAACTCAACTGCCTATAGACCCCTTTCAACCTTGCTATTCTACAATTCTATTATCACTGTCATCTCATCACTTGTTTTTGCATTGTTCCTCTAAATGAGACACATCTCATTAATGTTAACAATAAGGAGAAGCTTCAAAAGTAGGAAGAGACAGAGAAGGAATAGAAAGCAAAGCAGTGTGTAAGAGAAAAGCACCATTATAAAATAAAAGAAGTGACACACATTGAAAATCCAGTAAAAAAAATTGTTTCACAATCTGAACACCCTCTCCTGAATACAACACACTGCTGTTTGTTTTCTCATGTATGATGTTTGATGCCCAAACAGTTCTCAAATCTGAACCTGAAATCTTATTAAACCAAAACACTTGTTTTGTAGCAGACAGACATTTTTTGTGATGCAGACAGAAAATGGGAATTATGAAGTGGGGATTAATTGACAGCTTGATATACCAAATCTGGGAAATAATTCATCTAAAAAGCAGAGAAAGAATGTATTACTGATGTTTTAGTGGATCTTCCTTCCTTCCTTCCTTCCTTCCTTCCTTCCTTCCTTCCTTCCTTCCTTCCTTCCTTCCTTCCTTCCTTCCTTCCTTCCTTCCTTCCTTCCTTCCTTCCTTCCTTCCTTCCTTCCTTCCTTCCTTCCTTCCTTCCTCCCTCCCTTCCTTCTTATTCTAGTTGTATGTTATTCTTCCTGCTTTGATCTAATCTTCTCCCTCATCTGTATTCTCAAAGTATATTTATTGTGTACCCCCTTAGTGAGGCAACTTTATTTTTTTCCCTCACTCAAAACGCAAGTCAGATATCCCTTCAATTATATTTCATGTCAAGAAAATATGCTATATTTATTATAAATAAGGAAAGGCAAAGAAAGCCTCACTTTCTAAGACAAAATGAAGAGAACGTTACCTCTCTTACTATAAAAAGAAGATGCACAGCCATACTGTAAACAAAAGAAAGAAAATAAAAAAGACTATGAAAGAAATATTTTGATTTGGGTATACAGGACACTTCCTTGTCTCTTGGAAATTCTATTCCCTGTATTTTAAATTTCTTCGATTTTTCAACTGCAAATGCTCTACAATGGTGAGTTCCTTACACTGGAAAATCAAGGCCCAAATCTTCAGCGGAAGGCTGATTTTTGAAGGAGGGTTCATTGAACATACAAATAATATGAGAAACAATCCCACCAATGAGGAGAGACCCTGGCTGATACCACTCATGTGGGACAGGAATGGGGAGAGACAGATATGCAGGACACTTCAGGTGAAGTCTTTTGAGGGTTAGCAGCAGAAAGAAAGCATGGAGCCACGTGGTTCTCATCACTTTAATGCTCTTCAGATCAATTTCTTCAGCATACACCTGGCTGGCATCACTCAAAATCACAAAAATAAGCCTTGGATATTAGTCTCCTTTGGACAAGCCTATCAGCCCGAACCTTTAGACCACATAGACAAAGTTAAGGAAGCATTCTTCGAGGAATAACAAACACACATGGATTTAAAATCTATGTCATGGAGTAAAACTGGGGGTGAGGGGCTTCCAAATTCAAACGGACAGAGCCCTGCCTGGCTTTCACCCCCTCCCCGGCTCTGAATGGCAGAAGATGAGGTTTTTTTATAATGGCTTTCTGACTTCACTGCTGATTGTTTTCTGGAATATCTTCTGCAAAACTGCTGGAGCTCTGGCCCACTGAACTAATTATACAGTGATATGATAATTATAGGGAGGGATTGTCTCTGCAGAGTTGTGGTTAGAGATGGAGACCAGATGTGTTGTTGTGTACTCATTGGTGTATAAGCAGGTGGGAGACATGTTCCAAGATGACCAGACTTTAAAAACACTTTGCGCATTTGGTCCTTTGGGAATAGTTAGGCGTATGGAAAACACAGAGAACTTGTAAAGAAACAGTCCTGAGAATTACTTTGTGTTTAAATCATGAAAAAAGAAGTCAAGTTCTGGAATTACCCACATTTGGTGTCTCTTTCTGAATAGTCATGAGGAGAGATGAGCACGAAAGACGAGTTCGGCGGGTACCCACTCAGAGGTGGTGCTTGGAGGAGACACGGTTGGGAACCACCAAAAACTTCTTTGTCCAAAGGACAAACTGGCTTGAACCACCCAGCAATGATTAAAAAAATATTTTGTCCAAACTTTCCCAAACTTGGCACAGTGCAAAAGAACGGTTTGCTACAACTGTGCCAAATTTAGTTTCACACTTACAAATTTTTGTTTGGACTCCTCTCATTGTTAGAATTGCCATGTAGAATGTTGATTTGGTCTGCTGCACAATGCCATAGATGCACTATCGTGCAACTGTAATATACCTACCTTGCATCGCACATTATCTAGCATTGACTGTTGTCCTTCTCTACTAGCAGGTGAATAAACATTGTGATCAAAGACCTAGCCATGAAACTTTAAAAAACATACGTGGACTTCATATGCTTATCTTTTTAGCAAACTAAGTTGACCCATGTAAATACAAAAAAATACGTTCACTGTCATCTAAAGGGGAATTGGAATCTTTTTCTTCCCAGAAGTTACAGTAACTTTAATATATCAAGAGTTTTACTTCCAAAGAAAAGTTGTTAATGCTCTTTTTATTAGCCAAATAATCTAATTTTTTAACCAAGGGTAAATCAAACATGAGCAGTACAATCTCCTTATGTCAAAATCCACATGCCCCAAAGCAGAAGTAATATAAATTTATCTTTTATTTTATTTGGTGTATGCTTTAATAGACTTCCCTTTCAGGGACTAAGGCCTTATTTCACTCGATGTCAGTGGGAGCTTCATGTTCAATTTCCACAGTGCCCCCAACATAGCTTTGTTCTGAGGCAATGTGTAAAATTTAAAAGGTCTGTCTGAGCTCCAGATATTTGGACCCCATTTACCTCTCACTCAAGGCCTATTGTGGTGTAGTGAACAAAGTGTCACAGTAAAAACCAGGAGACATGGGTTCAAATCCCTGCACATCCATGGAAACACACTAGAGGAAGTGGGTGGACAAAATATAAACCACTCCTTGAACAACTGACTCACCTTGAAAATTCTATGATGGGAGCTAGAAACTGGAAGTGACTTAACTGAGTGCAAGGTATCTAATGGGGCAGAAAGGCACTCCATCCCATAATATGACAATAGTTTTTGTTTGCTAGAGACAGGTATATGAATATAGGCCTAGAGTCCAATGCTGCCAGAACACCAATGACACAAACTAATGTAAGTTACAAATCTTGGGAACTGTGAATGTTTCATGTGCTGTCAATGGAGACATCTCATGTTAAACAGGTCATATGTTAATACATTTCTTTATTTTTTCTCCAGCCTTGAATCAAGAACCATCTTTTCAATTTCACTACCTACCCAAGACGGACAGGTCATAGTGGAGAGTTCTGACTAAACGCGATCCACTGGAGCAGGAACGGGCAAGCCACTCCAGTATCTTTGCCAAGAAAACTCCATGGACAGAAACAAAAAGCTAAAAGGTATGATGCTGGAAGATGAGTCCCTCAGGTTGGAAGGCGTCCAGCATGCTACTGAGGAAAATCGGAGGACAAGTATAAGTAGCTCCAGAGCTAAGGAAGTGGTTGGGCCAACGTGGTTGGGCCTGGAAGTGGTTGGGCCTGGAAGTGAAAGGAAAGTCTGATGCTGCAAAGAAAAATACTGCATTGGAACCTGGAATATAAGATCTATGAACCTTGGTAAGCTGGATGTGCTCAAACAGGAAATGGCAAGAAGAAACATTGACATCCTGGGCGTCGGTGAACTAAAATGGACGGGAATGGGAGAATTCAATTCAGACGATTACCATATCTACTATTGTGGGCAAGAATCCCGTAGAAGAAATGGAGTAGCCCTCATAGTCAACAAAAGAGTGGGAAAAGCTCGGTAGAAATCCAAAGTGTTGGGCTAAAAGTTGAGCTATATATTATAATATCTGGGCAAGGAAGGGAGGATATACCCAGGGGAGGTATATAATATTATTTATACAAACCATACGTATTGGAAAGATGGAAATGGCCTCCGAAAATTTTGAATATCAACTGTTGGAAATTTTGTCAGAAAAAGAATGGCAGGTTACTATGCAAATGACAATAATAACAGGATTTCAGCAGATAAATGAATGTCTCAACCAGGTGGAAGACCTGATGGAAGGGAAAACATCAGAGGTTAAACAACAGCTGGAGGAAACTGTATTAACTCCAGAACAGTCTTTATTGAGAGTGATGCTAGGTAACATAGATGAGATTAAGAGTTACCCTGTGGGCTGTTTAGCTACAATAGTCAGAAAAGGTGATGTTAAAAATCAGATTAATGTCCTGGATTCAATTTTGCTTCCCCAAAGCTGGAAGAAATAGAGTCACAGAAACAAGAGAAGGGTACTGAGAAAATATGGGAAGTGATAGAAATGGATACTTTTTCAGACATGCTGAATGTATGTCCAAGACAGAAGGAAATTGAAAGAGGGGATGTATTTTATAATTGGTCTCAATTTCCTGATAGAGTTGGAATAACTTAGATTTAAACTAAAATATGAATATAAGCAGATATTTAGAGGATAATCAAACAGTAAAAAAAAGAGTATAAAGCTGTTGTTTTTTGCATTGAAAAATGAATAGATTAGATGCTTGTATACTTAATATGAATAGATTGGATGATTGTATACTTTGTGTTCTGCCAGCCTCAAAACCCTTTTCCCATCCCTTCCACTTCCTTTTACCTTTTGTATCCCCTACCCTATTCCTAGTAGTTTAAAAAAATAAAATATTTTATATAAAAAAAAAGAGTGGGAAAAGCTGTACTGGGATACAATCTCAAAAATGATAGAATGATTTCAATATGAATCCAAGGCAGACCTTTCAACATCACAGTAATCCAAGTTATGCACCAACCACCGATGCTGTAGAGGCTGAAATTGACCAGTTCTATGAAGACTTACAACACCTTCTAGAACTGACACCAAAGAAAGATGTTCTTCTCATTATAGGGGACTGGAATGCTAAAGTAGGGAGTCAAGAGATAAAAGGAACAACAGGTAAGTTTGGCCTTGGAGTTCAAAATGAAGCAGGGCAAAGGCTAATAGAGTTTTGTCAAGAGAACAAGCTGGTCATCACAAACCCTCTTTTCCAACAACACAAGAGGGGACTCTACACATGGACATCACCAGATGGGCAATACCGAAATCAGATTGATTATATTCTTTGCAGCCAAAGATGGAGAAGCTCTATACAGTCAGCAAAAACAAGACCTGGAGCTGATTGTGGCTCTGATCATCAGCTTCTTATAGCAAAATTCAAGCTTAAACTGAAGAAAGTAGGAAAAACCACTGGGCTAGTCAGGTATAATCTAAACCAAATCCCTTATGAATACACAGTGGAAGTGAAGAACAGATTTAAGGAACTCGATTTGGTGGACAGAGTGCCTGAAGAACTATGGTTGGAGGCTCATAACATTGTACAGGAGGCAGCAACAAAAACCATCTCAAAGAAAAAGAAATACAAGAAAGCAAAGTGGCTGTCCAACGAGGCCTTACAAATAGCAGAGAAGAGAAGGGAAACAAAATGCAAGGGAGATAGGGAAAGTTACAGAAAATTGAATGCTGACTTCCAAAGAATAACAAGGAGAGACAAGAGGGCCTTCTTAAATGAACAGTGCAAAGATAGAGAGGAAAATAATAGAAAGGGAAAAACCAGAGATCTGTTCAGGAAAATTGGAGATATTAAAGGAACCTTTTGCGCAAAGATGGACATGATAAAGGACAAAAATGGTATGGACCTCACAGAAGCAGAAGACATCAAAAAGAGGTGGAAAGAATACACAGAGGAATTATACCATAAAGATCTGGTTGTCCCAGACAACCCAGATAGTGTGGTTGCTGACCTTGAGCCAGACATCCTGGAGAGTGAAGTCAAGTGGGCCTTAGAAAGCATGGTTAACAACAAGGCCAGTGGAAGTGATGGGATTCCTTTGGATGCAGGGATTTTTCATCTATCCCACACTGGTCAAGGTGTGTCGGCCATTTAAGGGAGGTTAAATTTGGTCCCACAGGTTGGTAGTGCAGATAAAACAGGTTTCGGTGAGTCCCCTCACAGCCACAGGTAATGTATAGCTCATCTGATCACCCAGCGCTGCGGATCATGCGATTACAGTGCTTGGGGGAGAAGATCCACTGGGGCCGTTCCCAGACCAACAGTCAAAAAGGAGGGGACTTGAGGTCTGGGGGTGGTCAAATTTGGGCCGGCCGGGTTCTCACTGTCTTCGTGACCGCGAGATCTTGTGGCTTGGGATTTGCCCATAGTTTGGTTAGGGATCCATTGAGACCCCTCTGCAGAACCTGATTCCGCACTACGGCAGGACCCCCCTTTTTTTCCATTGAGGAGAAATATGAATATTTAATAAAGTGTGGCCCGTGTTTATTCCATAACAATCGTCTCGCGTCTTTATTCCGGGGTTAGGGGATAATGTGTATCCTATCTGTCTTCTCACAATTACTAAGAGAATGGCTATCTCATTGAGCACAAGTTGAATACAATGGAATAGAATATCTGATATTATACCTTGGTGAAAAGTCAGATGTAATTTTACTGTTCCTATTGCTGGGCACCTAATTAAGATGATAGATCACATAGAACAAGTAACAACATGGTTACATATTTTCATTCTTTCTTCTTATGAGATGATCCTTGCTATTTAACTCTGGTCTCAGCAGGATAATGTAGCACTTTGGGGAAAAGATGCAGCCCAGCAAACCAGCACTGGAGGCTAAGATGGAGAAGATCTCCACAGCTACCATGTATTTCCCTTTGGTGCTCAGGTAGGTGGGGACAAATGAAACCCAAACACTGCAGAACACCAGCATGCTGAAGGTGATGAACTTGGCTTCATTAAAACTGCCAGGGAGCTTCCTGGCAAGGAAAGCCACATTAAAGCTGATGGCAGAAAGAAGTCCCAGGTAGCCCAAGACCAAATAAAACATGATGGTGGACCCTTCATTGCATTCCAATACGATCTCCCCAGTTGTGCTATGCATATCCAAATCTGAGAATGGAGGACAGAATCCTAACCATAACGTGCATATCCCTGCCTGAACAGAGGAGCAGGAAAAGATAATTGAGTTGGCCAGCCTTTTCCCCACCCACTTTCTCACTTTGGAGCCTGGTTTGGTAGCCATGAAAGCAACAACCACAGTGACAGTTTTGGCCAAGACAGAAGAAACAGCTACGGAGAAGACAACTCCAAAAGTCGTTTGTCGTAAAAGGCAGGTCAGAGTGTTAGGCTGGCCAAGGAAGAGGAAAGAACAGAGGAAACAGAGCAGGAGGGAGACCAGGAGAGAGTAGGTGAGGTCCCGATTGTTGGCTTTGACGATGGGGGTGTCTCTGAGCTTGATAAAAATTCCAAGAACACAGGTTGTAACCAGGGAGAAAGAAATAGCAATGCTAGCTAAACTGACCCCTAAAGACTCTTCATAAGACAAGAAGGTTATTGTTTTGAAGACACAGTAGTCTTTGTTTTCACTTGGAAACTGATCATCTGGGCAATTGGAACATGAATCCTTGTCTGAAAAAAAGAGAACAAAACAATGTCTTGCAGCAGTTGAAATTGTTTCTAAATTTCTGAGTTTATATATGCAACAGGAACCTAATTTCTAAATGTATGTTTGAAGTGGCACTTGTTGATCATATTCATTTTTTTTCCTATTGACCCTGTCCCTTGAATTCCTCTTGAGAACATTAATTTTTCATTCATTACCTGTGTTGCTGTTTGTATTCATGGTCACATGTCATTCACAGAAATTGATGCATGATCACGAATTCAAGCGGCAGCTCATTGTGAAGCAACAGCAACCGGTTTTTTTAGCCAGTTTGATACGGTGGTACTTATGCTATTGTAAATGGGTCTATGCTGTCTGAATAGGATTCAGGATGCTTTTATTAATGCAATCAAGGTATCCACAAATGACCAAGTGCATGCCTCAGACTCCATTGTATGTGTTCTCTGGGGATGTTAGTTGGCTTGTTGCCCATTTATCCACTCTGAAATGCTTGCAATCTCTCTTTGGGTGCAATCAGATGAGCATTTGTCCTGTTGTTTGGATCACGCGTGTTCCCTCCCTTTTCTGGCAATCCAACAATGTAATTCCCAGAGTGAACCAGCCCATCCCTGAAGTATTACTACCCATATCTTTCTGGGTCCCTCTGAGGGACTATAGGGATTTTTAGTGCAAATAGGATTGATCCACTTTGGTTGGTTTCCAGCACATACGATTGCTGGGATCAGACCAAAGCACAGCTTGTCCCTTTATGTTTACCTTAAACTTTCAATTTCCCAATACCATGATGTGACTTACAAAAGACAGGCTAGTTACTTCAACCTATGGAATTAACCTCTTCCTCTGATCCTCCATAGTGGGGCAGTGGAAGGAAAATTGTTTTTTAAAAAGTCTGTTTCGACAGCCCTGAGGCACTCACTGTGCTACTTAGAAAAAATGTGTGTTTTTTTTCTAAAAACTTCCTCCTAGAAGGAAGAGGAGAGAGAAAGGGGCAAGTAGATGGATTATTTACATTTCCTCATTCTAAATTTACCAAAAAAAGTAAATAAGACCAAATAGGTCTGCAGGGTACATATGCTATTTGGACTAGAGATGGGCACGAATCAGAAAAATGGTGAATTGTTTTGATTTATGATTCATCATGCTCAATGAATCGTGAAAGACAAATTTATGACTTTTTGCTGACAAATTGATGAATCAATTCATTGATTCATTTTTGCCTTTAGAATCCTATAAAATGGCCTCCCAAGCACCTAGATGCACCAAATTTGCAGGGAAGCTTCCCCTGACTCTCCTCTACAATCCCTCCAAGTCTGGCAAAATTGGTGAAGTTTGAGTTTCGAATATCTGAGTTATATACCCACAAGGAGGACACCCATAGGAAAGTTTTCTCCAGGTAACTAGAGGCAGCAAAATCACAGAAAAGCTTCTACTGACTCTCCTCTACAATCCCTCCAATTCTGGTGAAGACTGGGTTTCAGACATCCATGTTATACACCCACAAAGTGCCTCCCCTGGAAAGTGCCCTTTATCAACGGGCTTGGGGAAATCCAATCTTCACCAAACGTAGAGGGATTGTAGAGGAGAGTCGGGGGAATTTTTTGTGATTTTGATGTCTCTAGGTGTCTGGGAGGAACTTTCCTTGGGTGCCCTCTTTTGGGGTGTATAATTCAGATATCTGAAACCTAATCTTAACCAAACTTGGAAAGATTGTAGAGGAATGTTAAGGGAAGAATCTCTGCAATTATGGTGTCTAAAGGTGCCTGAGGGGCCATATGATCACCCAACAAATTGACAAATAAAAATCACTAAAAATTCATTGATTTTTATTCATTGGGACATTGATTTGTACGAATACAAATAGATGAATTAGCAATTTCTAAATGAATTTGGTGATTAATTTTTTAAATTTGTGCCCATTTCTAATTTGGACACAAGATTTTCACCAAATGGATTTCCAGACTATACCTGACCTTAAGGAATCCTATTTAGCCCACTGCAACTAAGCCTGCATGTTGTTGTTGTTTAGTCGTTAAGTCATGTCCGACTCTTCGTGACCCCATGGACCAGAGCACGTCAGGCCCTCCTGTCTTCCACTGCCTCCCGGAGTTCGGTCAAATTCATGTTGGTAGCTTCGATGACACTGTCCAACCATCTCGTCCTCTGTCGTCTCCTTCTCCTCTTGCCTTCACACCTTCCCAACATCAGGGTCTTTTCCAGGGAGTCTTCTCTTCTCATGAGATGGCCAAAGTATTGGAGCCTCAGCTTCAGGATCTGTCCTTCCAGTGAGCACTCAGGGTTGATTTCCTTAAGAATGGATAGGTTTGTTCTCCTTGCAGTCCAGGGGACTCTCAAGAGTCTCCTCCAGCACCACAATTCAAAAGCATCAATTCTTTGGCAGTCAACCTTCTTTATGGTCCAGCTCTCACTTCCATACATAGCTACTGGAAAAACCATAGCTTTGACTATGCGGACCTTTGTCGGCAAGGTGATGTCTCTGCTTTTTAAGATGCTGTCTAGGTTTGTCATTGCTTTCTTCCCAAGAAGCAGGCATCTTTTAATTTCGTGGCTGCTGTCACCATCTGCAGTGATCATGTAACCCAAAAAGTAAAATCTGTCACTGCCTCCATATCTTCCCCTTCTATTTGCCAGGAGGTGATGGGGCCAGTGGCCATGATCTTGATTTTTTTTTATGTTGAGCTTCAGACCATTTTTTGCGATCTCCTTTTTTACCCTCATTAAGAGGTTCTTTAATTCCTCCTCACTTTCTGCCATCAGAGTGGTATCATCTGCATATCTGAGGTTGTTGATATCTTAATTCCGGTTTGGGATTCCTCCAGTTCAGCCTTTTGCATGATGTATTCTGCATATAAGTTAAATAAGCAGGGAGACAATATACAGCCTTGTCGTACTCCTTTCCCAATTTTGAACCAATCAGTTGTTCCTTATCCAGTTCTAACTGTTGCTTCCTGTCCCACATATAGATTTCTCAGGAGATAGATAAGGTGGTCAGGCATTCCCATTTCTTTAAGAACTTGCCATAGTTTGCTGTGGTCGACACAGTCAAAGGCTTTTGCGTAGTCAGTGAAGCAGAAGTAAATGTTTTTCTGGAACTCTCTGGCTTTCTCCATAATCCAGTGCATGTTAGCAATTTGGTCTCTAGTTCCTCTGACCCTTCGAAATCCAGCTTGTACTTCTGGGAGTTCTCGGTCCACATACTGCTGAAGCCTGCCTTGGAGGATTTTGTGCATAACCTTGCTAGCATGTGAAATGAGTGCAATTGTACGGTAGTTGGAGCATTCTTTGGCACTGCCCTTCTTTGGGATTGGGATTTAGACTGATCTTTTCCAATCCTCTGGCCACTGCTGAGTTTTCCAAACTTGCTGGCATATTGAGTGTAGTACCTTAACAGCATCATCTTTTAAGATTTTAATAGTTTGACTGGTATGCCATCACCTCCGCTAGCCTTGTTGTTAGCCATGCTTTCTAAGGCCCACTTGACTTCACTCTCCAGGATGTCTGGCATAAGGTCAGCAACCACACTATCTGGGTTGTCCGGGACATCCAGATCTTTCTGGTATAATTCCTCTGTGTATTCTTGCCACCTCTTCTTGATGTCTTCTGCTTCTGTTAGGTCCCTACCATTTTTGTCCTCTATCATGTCCAGCTTTGCATGAAATGTTCCTTTGATATCTCCAATTTTCTTGAACAGAAGCCTGCATAGACAAGCCCTTTCTTTCTGTTTTTTGCCCCCACCCCACCCTAAAAATTCAATGCATTTCTCCAGAAGTATGAAAATCGAGTTATGAACAAATAAAAAAGTCTCAGCCCAAAAACAGATATTTCTTGCAATCGGACATTATGAAATGTGGGATCCCCCAAATATCTCATTAATTGTTAATTTGTTAATAAATTAACATTGTGTTTGGAAAACTGACATTCAAGAGAAATTTGGACAATCATCTGGCAGATAACCTTTGATATGTATTCCTGAATTGAGCAGGGAGTTCGACTCAATGGCTTTATAGGCCCCTTCCAACTTCATTATTCTCTTCATTGTCTGTCTGTCTGTCTGTCTGTCTGTCTATCTATCTAAGAAGCTGATTAAGGACCAAAATCAAATAGCTGCTGAATATTTTCTCTGACAAGACATTTGTGGGTTACTTTCTGCCTCCGAAAAAACAGTTTTGGTTCTTGTCAGTCCAGTTCAAAGCAGGCTACAAACATGAATTGATTTCAGTAGGAAATGGTACAGATCCCGAAGTACTGACAAAGTCTGATGGAAATTATTTTATCTTTCTTTAATTAATATTTTAATTATTAGGAGGCACAGAATTTTGTAACTACTGCAAACAAATACTCCAAAATAAAAGGGGGAATGTTTTTTAACCTTAGATTCCCCTGAACAGAATAATAAACACTTATCTTCATCAACCCTGCTTGCTGGAAGGTTGGATGCCCCCTAACACACCTGTTTCATTGGAGATCTTCCCTTCTGGGCATGGCTTACAGGTGTAGCAGCAAAACTTCTCCCCTTCTATCTTTGTTTTATGGTAACCAGGATCACAGTGCTCACAGCAGGCAGAGATGGGTCGCGTCTGTCCATAAAAAATTGAAGAGTTTTGAATGAGAGAGTATAAGATTGGGAAAACGTTCCTTAACACAAACACAAGCACAAACACACATACACACACAAGCTTTGTTAGTTTATATGAGCACAGGCAGCAAAAACAGAAAAAAATTATTAAGATGCACAAACATGGTCAAACCATTGAAACTATTGCTGATTTTATTTTGTTCTGGTGTTGTCTACCTATAAAGAAACAACAATCACTTTATAGATAAGCACTGAGCCTGGTGCATGCATAAAACATAACACCCCCTCTTAGAGCTGGCACCTTTCTAAATATAGCAGAAAGTACCTCTGACATCCATTTTCATGACATCCACTTCATCAGTGAACAGAAAGTGATAAAACAAGAGCAACAGAAAGTGATAAAATAACAATTCTTCCCAAACAGATGAAATGGAAGTAGGGTCCTGTTGGGTGCCAGTAAGAAAGTGTGTCTGGGACACAGTTATCTTTATCTGAAGAAAACCTGGTCCTTGTTCAAGAAGAGCTTGAAACCAACATGCATGCTTCAGCTGCTTCTGTCTAAGAGGCTTACCTGGCCTCTACACCATCTGTCATGTGAATTTGATACATTAAAAACAGCATGTAAGTTTGGAACTGCCCACAAGAACTTGATGCACAGCTTTGAAGAAGATGATTTATCATCAAAAGCTTACTTTTTCTTTTGTTTGTTTGTTTGTTTTTATATTCTTAATGGCCGATTAAAGGTATCACCTATTCCTGCATTTGTATTGTTTCCATGACCATGCAGCCTTATCCGAATTTTTCCTGGTCCTTGTTTGCCACATTGTATTTTGACAGAAATTAACAAATCAATTCAGACACCATGATGACCAAAGGTATCCACTCAATGTAACATTTGCTTTTTATTTTGAACACAACACGTGGCAGAGAACATGTGATATGAAACCATCAGAACACTTGCTTTCAAGTCTTGCAAGAAAATAAGTTTTGGCCCCAGAATCAGCTAGCTTAGCCTTGGCGTATCCTCCTCAAAAACCAAAAAACTCACACCTGGTTAAAGGTCGTGCTCCACTGAATTAAATCCTCTTGAATGATCACTTTTTTCCCATCAGCAGGATTGGGATCCACCTTTCCAATTTTTATTTTACTCATAGAATTGTTTGGGAATACCATCATGTTCATGATATCAAATCCGCCAACCAATTCCCCATGACTATCAAAAGACACTGTTTCTCCCACGGAATTGTTAAAGGAAGTGGCTCGAAGAAAGGGATGAAGCTAGTGGGATGAAAAAAGAAAAAGAAAATAAAAATAGAAAACGTATCTGGATTGAAGTCTTGATGTGAAAGCTTTCAGGAACATACCACTCTATGAAGTCAGTGGGGACTCAGATCCACCAAAAGATAACCTGAAATATTTGTGAATATTTTAAGTATTTTCTTTCTGGGTCTTCAAGACATTGTCAAACATAGCAAAGAATGACAATTGACCATCCTGTCACTTAAACATGGAACACAGACAAAATCTCATAAGCATCCCTCCCACTCCATTAGGCTCCCAACACACATTGTTCACACACTGGTTACAAGATGGGGCATGTGAATCACACTAGTAGATGATATATAAGTTGGATGGATGGATGGATGGATGGATGGATGGATGGATGGAAGGAAGGAAGGAAGGAAGGAAGGAAGGAAGGAAGGAAGGAAGGAAGGAAGGAAGGAAGGAAGGAAGGAAGGAAGGAAGGAATTACTTTTGGCAACCAGACTTCTGATAGGGGAACTACAGTTGCATGATCACTTTTCCAGCCCACATTTAGGTAATAAGATACCGGCCACAGTATTGTACAGGAATGACATTTACCTTCATACCTTCAATTCCAGGTTAGCTTTCTTGCCTTCTGTGGCAATATTATGACTACATTTTGGGCTTCCTTTTGTAGCCCAGGAATTGTGGTATGGGAGCAAAAATGCCATGTTTTGAATAAAATAAAAGGAAAGGTCGGATGTTGTGCTTTTAATTTTTAATAATGACAACTGGAGAACTTGATAGATGGGTATAACATTACAGCTGGTGTGAAAAATGTAGGGTTGGAAAAATGCACTAGCTTGGTTTTGGCCTCTCTACATTTTATACACTGCAGGTTCACTCCAAATCAAATACACAGTTGATCAATTTTGAGAAAGTCTTTAAAACATGAGATTGAACAAACTGAAAACCTGGTAAAACTGTAACTGACAGTTTCATCTACTGAGGGCTTTGCAGTCTTCTACACATAACACTTGTGGTTGTGAATCACTGTGTGCCCCACCATGTATGAGCTGAATTAGTGCTGCCACTTCTTTTGGAAAAGGCTCCTGGAGTTTAAGATATCTATCACAGGTGGGTGAAGCATGATTTAATGAATTTTAATGGCATGGGAAGACCTGTATAGAAGGACAATGATTAAACATTCTTCAAGCAAGCAACCTATTGAAATAAGATTGTCTTCCCTCTAAGGAAAGACTGAATTAGATCTTCAGTTTTGCCTATAAAAGGACTGTGATGATACTTTATACTTCCACTCTGTTCTCTTCTACATTACACAGTCTCGACGATGCTACTAATTTTAATGTTAATTTTGTTCCCAGTATCCTATACCACCTGAACACCCATACAGCCCTAAAACCCAATTTTTTTTTGGTTTTGGAAGTGAAGTACACTGTGGCATGGTGAAAACTCAGAAAGGAATCCACCAGGCAATAAGAAGAATTGTCAAACAAGGTTAGGAAACAATCCTCTCTAAGACACTGAATAGCATGGACCATACTAGGTCAGTTAGAGGAATCATCTTACAACTGCAGATCTGGAAGGGACCAAATGGATCATCAAGTGCAGCCCCTGTGAAGGAGGCACAGTGGGGAATAGAACTCCCAACCTCTGGCCCTGCAGATACCTAAACCACAGAGCTATCCAGCTTGTAAGAATGGCTTCTTATAAGACAGATTCATGTCTTTCTGAATGTTTACCCAGCTTAAATCTCTCCGACTCTGTATTGAATATGCAAACAGGATTCTGGAAATAAAATCATATCAGTCTACAAATGGTACCTGCCAAGGTAGGGGGTTCTGACATTCATATCTTCCGACATTCAACGTTGTCCTACATTTAGCCCTAGACAAGTGCAGGGCGTGTGCCACGGTGTAGACAGCATTGTAGATGCTATAGCTGTGGCCACTCATGCTCATTTCAAAAACAGTTGCAGGGAGATTGTCTACCTTCTCCTTCCCAGTGCATCGTTCATCAGCCTCCATTAAATCCTGCAGATCTGGAAGGGAACACTCAAACACTTGCTCCCAGAAGTCTCTGAGGAAAGCACCCTTTTGTATATGGTCAGGTGTTATACTATGAACGTATTCCTGGAACTCTGGAGGGTCATGTGAGTGAACTGCAAAGACTATGGTATCTTTCAATATTTCATAACTCAACCTCCTTGTAACACCTGTAGTTATTATGTCAAATTGGGCAGTCACAACCCACAGCTTTCCAAGATAAGCAGCCTCCTTCTCCTGAGGAACCATTAAATTTTGAAATGTGATTATCCACATAACGGCCATAGCATCACCAGACATAACAAACACTTTGGTTTTATCAATTGTGGCAGGAAGATTAAAGTTAGCATTCTGTGCATCAATGACACGGCCATGGCGTGGGAGTCTTTGTGTGAAGGATGAACACAGTCCATTGTCATAGAGCAATGACTCCATGACTTTCAAGAAATGATCTCCACTGTCATCCTCGGGAGCAAAAAGGCCAATCCAGGTCCATCCAAAGTGCTTCAGCAAATGGATTATGCCCATGTACTGTTGGGATTCATTGGGAACCATGTGGTAGAAAGAAAGCACCTGTATTTTGCCATCCTTCTCTGGTGAAAATGATCCATATGCAAGCTAGAAGAAAGCAGATATTTCAGATTAGAAGAGCATGTTCTTGTACAGTGACTATATAACAAAATCCTTCTGCTCTTTAAACATAGTTCAAAGACTTGTTTGTAAGCTTGACAGGACAACATTTATTGGAAACAAGAATGATAGGGGACTGGAAACCAAGCACTATGAGGAAAGACTGAAAGTACTGTACATGTTTAGCCTTGAGAAAAGAAGACCGAGGAGAGATAGGGTAGCACTTTTCAAATCTTTGTAAGGAAGACATACAGAGGAGGGGCAGGTTCTGTTCTTGATCATCCCAGAGCATCCAGACATGTAAAAATGGGCTCAAGATGCAGGAAGCCAGATTTCAGCTAAATATTAGGAAAAACTTCTTAACTATTAGAACAGTATGACAATGGAACCAATGACCTCGGGAGGTGGTGAGCGCTCCAACACTGGAGACATTCAAGAGAAAATTGGACAACCATCTGTTAGATCTGCTTTGATTTGGATTCCTGCATTGAGCAGGGGGTTGGACTTCATGGCCTTAGAAGTCCCTTTGTACACAACAATTCTATGATTTTATGAAAAAAAATATGTTTATCACCCCTACTTGTGCCCTGTATTTCTTCTTCCATAATTTCCAGAAATCATTCTTCATTTATTTTGGTGCGTTAAACATCAGACAAAGCTTAGGCTTCAGTAAATCACATCTCCTCCTCCTTTAAAACAGACAATCCACCTGCTGTCTGAGAAAGAAACTTCTTGAGTCTAATATCAAGCTTGATCCCATGGCAAAAAGCCTTCCCCCACTGCTTACCTGTGGAATCTTATAGGATTCTAGAAGTTCTGCAATGTGGAAGGAGATATCAGAGCCCAGTCCCCCGATAATGGCCTTCAGGTTTTTTTCTGACCCACATTTGTAGTTAGGAAGGAATCGGTGTGATTTGAAAAGCAAATCTAGAACAGTCCGATAGGCCATCAGCTCATAGTAATAGGTGTCATAGATGTGGAATCCAAGGGTGACATTGGGCAGGATCTGAGGATTTTCATTGATCTTCTTCACAGCATATACCAGTGTCAAGATGTGCTGGTAGAACTTGGTCACTGTGCTGCAAACAGAATCAGATAAACTTTCACAAATGAAAACCACAAGGCACCTGATGGCTTTCTCAGGATGCCACTCAACTCTAACTTTATACATAAGCTCATCTACCCCCTTTATGACCCTTTTTAAAAACATGGCAACCATTATAATCATCATTGTCATCAGCCTCTTTTTTATGTCTGGAAAAGGAGACACATTATGAATGTGAAGAATAAGAAGGAGCTTTAAAAGTCGTAAGAACCAGAGGAGGACTGGTAAATCAAAGGAGAGAAAGGGGCCATGTTAATAGGAGAAGAGACATACGTAGAAAATCCATAAAAAACATATAAAATGTCCCACAATCTAAACACTCCATGGCTATGTACAACACACTTGTTCTCCCACATATTACCTTTGATGTCCTAATGTCATGCTGTTCTCCAAAACTGAACCCAAAATTTTGTTAAACCAAAACATTTGTTTTGCAGCATGGATATATATTTCTTTTCTGAGGCTGAAGGAAAATGAGATTTAAATGTTTTAGGGTTGATTTTATCAAACTGAGGAAGAATTCACCTAAAAGGATTCATGCAAAAGGAAGAGTTTAGCACTGATAGCTTAGTGGGTTTTCCTTCCTTCCTTCCTTCCTGCCTTCCTGCCTTCCTGCCTTCCTTATTTTTCCACATCAAGAATTTTTTTCTATAAACAAGATGGAAAAAAAACCCCAACAATTCCTTTTTCTAGCATAAGAAAACTCTCGAAGGAGGATGAACACCTATACTGTAAGCAAAGAAAGAGCATTTTAAAAAGCTCTTTAAAAAGTGTATGGACATAAGCACACCAGATACATTTCTGCCCCTTGGAAGTTCTATTCCCTGTATTTTACATTTATTAGATTTTTTCAACTACAAATGCTCTACAGAAGCAATGGTGAGTTCCTTACACTGGAAAATCAAGGCCCAAATCTTCAGCGGAAGGCTGATTTTTGAAGGTGGGTTCATGAAACATACAAATAATATGAGAAACAATCCCACCAATGAGGAGAGACCCTGGCTGATACCACTCATGTGGAACAGGAATGGGGAGAGACGGATATGCAGGACACTTCAGGTGAAGTCTTTTGAGGGTTAGCAGCAGAAAGAAAGCATGGAGCCACGTGGTTCTCATCACTTTAATGCTCTTCAGAGCAATTTCTCCAGCATACACCTGACTGGCAGCAATGAAATTGTGGAAATCAACCTTGGGTAACAGCCTGCTTTGACAATACTGAAAAGACGTCTATCTGCCCGAACCTCTAGACAACACAAACAAGCTTAAGAAAGCATGCTTTGAGAAATAACAGGCACACATGGATTTAAAACCTATTTCACAGACTAAAAGTGGAGTGAGGGGGGCTGTTAAGTTCAAATTGATGGAGCCCTGCCTGGCTTTCATTCCTTCCCCACCTCTGAAGGGCAGAAGATAAGGATCTTATAATGGCTTTCTGACGTCACTGCTAATTGTTTTCTGGAGGATCTACTGCAAAGCTGTGGGAGCTCTCGCCTGCTGAACTAATTACACAGTGATACCATAATTATAGGGAGAGAGAATTGTCTCTGCAGAGTTGCAGTCGTGGTTACAGATGGGACCAAATCTCTTGTTGTGTTCTCCCTGGTGTAAAAGCAAGTGGGAGACAGGTTCCAAGGTGACCAGACTTCAAAAATACAAGGACAAGCATTTGGCCCTTTGGGTATAGCGAAGTGTAGGGGGAAACATCATTGAACTAGAACTTGAAGTGATACTTGGTGTCCTGTTGTAGACTGTATCCCAGGACAAAACAGAACATGTCAGTGAACTAGATTCCTACATGGACAATATTCCTTAAACCTCTTGCCCTCCTCACTGTAGACATCAATGATGCAGCATTGTGTGCTGCTTTTGTTATGCCTTGATAAAAGAGAGTGGGAAATCTTCTTCCTCATAGGTCTTATGGTTATGAATACAAAGACAAAGTTAGTACAACCTGGAGGGTATTTTTTAAATTTTTTTCCCTATACACGTCCACTAATAGCAAGGACAGACAAGAGGGCCTTCTTAAATGAACAGTGCAAAGAAATAGAGGAAAATAATAGAAAGGGAAAAACCAGAGATCTGTTCAAGAAAATTGGAGATATTAAAGGAACATTTTGTGCAAAGATGGACATGATAAAAGACAAAAATGGTAGGGGCCTCACAGAAGCAGAAGACATGAAGAAGAGGTGGCAAGAATACACAAAGGAATTATACCAGAAAGATTTGGATGTCGCGGACAACCCAGATAGTGTGGTTGCTGACCTTATGCCAGACATCCTGGAGAGTGAAGTCAAGTGGGCCTTAGAAAGCATGGTTAACAACAAGGCCAGTGGAGGTGACGGCATTCCAGTTGAACTATTTAAAATCTTAAAAGATGACGCTGTTAAGGTGCTACATTCAATATGCCAGCAAATTTGGAAAACTCAGCAGTGGCCAGAGGATTGGAAAAGATCAGTCTACATCCCAATCCCAAAGAAGGGCAGTGCCAAAGAATGCTCCAACTACCATACAATTGCACTCATTTCACATGCTAGTAAGGTTATGCTCAAAATCCTCCAAGGTAGGCTTCAGCAGTATGTGGACCGAGAACTCCCAGAAGTACAAGCTGGATTTCGAAGGGTCAGAGGAACTAGAGACCAAATTGCTAACATGTGCTGGATTATGGAGAAAGCCAGAGAGTTCCAGAAAAACATCTACTTCTGCTTCATTGACTACGCAAAAGCCTTTGACTGTGTGGACCACAGCAAACTATGGCAAGTTCTTAAAGAAATGGGAGTGCCTGACCACCTTATCTATCTCCTGAGAAATCTATATGTGGGACAGGAAGCAACAGTTAGAACTGGATATGGAACAACTGATTGGTTCAAAATTGGGAAAGGAGTACGACAAGGCTGTATATTGTCTCCCTGCTTATTTAATTTATATGCAGAATACATCATGCGAAAGGCAGGACTGGATGAATCCCAAGCCGGAATTAAGATTGCCGGAAGAAATATCAACAACCTCAGATATGCAGATGATACCACTCTGATGGCAGAAAGTGGGGAGGAATGAAAGAACCTCTTAATGAGGGTGAAAGAGGAGAGCACAAAAAATGGTCTGAAGCTCAACATCAAAAAACCGAAGATCATGGCCACTGGTCCCATCTCCTCCTGGCAAATAGAAGGGGAAGATATGAAGGCAGTGACAGATTTTACTTCCTTGGGCTCCATGATCACTGCAGATGGTGACAGCAGCCACGAAATTAAAAGACACCTGCTTCTTGGGAGGAAAGTGATGAGAAACCTAGACAGCATCTTAAAAAGCAGAGACATCACCTTGCCGACAAAAGTCCACATAGTCAAAGCTATGGTTTTTCCAGTAGCGATGTATGGAAGTGAGAGCTGGACCATAAAGAAGGCTGACCGTTGAAGAACTGATGCTTTTGAATTGTGGTGCTGGAGGAGACTCTTGAGAGTCCCCTGGACTGCAAGGAGAACAAACCTATCCATTCTTAAGGAAATCAACCCTGAGTGCTCACTGGAAGGACAGATCCTGAAGCTGAGGCTCCAGTACTTTGGCTATCACATGAGAAGAGAAGACTCCCTGGAAAAGACCCTGATGCTGGGAAGGTGTGAAGGCAAGAGGAGAAGGGGATGACAGAGGATGAGATGGTTGGACAGTGTCATCGAAGCTACCAACATGAATTTGATCCAACTCCGGGAGGCAGTGGAAGACAGGAGGGCCTGGCATGCTCTGGTCCATGGGGTCACAAAGAGTCGGACACGACTTAACGACTAAACAACAACAACAATTGTTCTCTAAAAGCATCGATACCTTGTGACCAGGGATGTTGTCAAGTCTTTGGGTTCGAGTCACAAGTCTGAGTCTTTTTTCCTCCAGGAAAAAGAGAGGGCTGGGTGAGATCAGAGTTGTGAGTTGAATCCAAATCACTGGGGGGAAAAAACAGAAACTTGACTCCAGTCACTGGTGCGACTCAAGTCCAACTTGACAGTGAATCCTGTGACTCAAGAGCCCTTCCTGCTTGTGACCGTGGTGTAATGCAGAAACCAAATGGGATCTTTCCGGATTATTTGGTGAAATGTTAATTCTAATCAGAGTAGATCCTTTGAATCAGTAAGATTTGAATGAGTGATGATTTGCCATTATGATGGGTCTAATGTAGCAATCTGGGATGATCAGATAGATTCAGACCTCTGTTTCAGCTATTCATTTATCTAAATTCATTATCCATTCTCTCTGTGACATATTTATTTATTCATTCATTCATTCGACTTGCATGCCGCCCACACTCTGGAAGAGTCTCCGTATGATGCCAGAAAAGGCAAGCCAAGTAAAATCTGTCTGTGCCATCGTAACCCATTAGTTTTACAGAAAATACACATGGGAATAAATATGGGGAAGAGTATTTAGTTCAGTAAAAAGGTCCAAAGTCATACACAGGGAATGGTTTATGAATTCTGTTAACAAAGAAACAGATAATTATACAGGTTAGTTATCTGTTCCTCTCCTGCGGAAACCACCATGTGTCAATAAATACCCTACGTTGGATCTTGTTTGCGACCATGGAAAAATCTATCATGAACATTCCATAATAAATTAAGTCTGGATCAAGCTATGCCAATCAAATTTCAAGTTCAACAATTAAACATTTCATCTCTTACTGGCACCTGATTAATTTACTTAAACATTGACTCAGCATTCGACAATGGCTTCAGTTGGTCTACTCTAAGTTGAGATCAGTACAGGGAGAGTTCTAAAAGTGAGGAAAGGTGTCAGAGATACGACCATGGTGATTACCATTAAAGAAATAACACCGAAATGATTTTTGGAGAGTTTTTTTGATTTGAAAGTCTGATTATAATCAGTTTTATTAATTGCCATATTGGAATTCAGCACATCAAAACACATAATAAATACCATATTTCTTCCATTTATAAGACTCTCTCATGTATAACTCTCAGATGTTACCTTATACTCTACCTCTGTTTTTGACTGCTTGGTTTTGGGGCCTCTGTCCCATAAACTCGAATTCACCCCTGACAGCCTCCTTGAGGGAAAGAAGATCTGTGGCTGGTGCATGTGGGGATAAGCCCAATTGTGTGGGGGAGAACTTTGGGTTTACTTTATTTATTATTTATGTTTTAAATCTATTATTGTTATATACCTGTTTAGTTTATATTAGTAGTTATAATATGCTGGGTTTTTTTAATTTTTATTTTGAAACAATTGCATATTTTATTTAAATTTTATTTAAATTGCTTAATTTAAATTTAATTAAATTGTTTAATTTGAATTGTTTAATTGAATTTTATGTAAATTGTTAATTTGATAAATTGTTTAATTTAATAATTTGATTAATTAGATAATTGATAATTACTTGATTTTATATAATTATTTAAGTTTATATTATTGTTTAATGTTGAGTTTATTTTGATAATTTAAATATTGTTTATTGTATTAATTTAGTGGATCTTGTTTTGTCTTCTTTTTCTTTTTCCTTTTGACATGGAGTGGAAGGCTTGCCCCCCCAGCGGGGGTTCTAACATCCGAGTGATTATGGGTAGAGAGAGATATGGCGCTGGCACAGTGCCTACTCGTTTTAGAAGAACAGTGAACAGATGTTTAAAGGCTGTTCATTGTTCTGGCACTCTGACCAACTGCCAGCCTCGAGGTAGCCAGATCAGCTGGCCCTCCACTCTAAAACTGGTGCTGTTGAACGCCAGGTCTGTGTCCAATAAATCCCAGCTTATACAAGACCTTATTCTGGAGGAGGATGCAGACCTGGCGTGCATAACTGAGACCTGGATGGGCAGGGAAGGGGGTGTTCCTCTGACCCTTGCCTGTCTGACTGGTTATGCAGTCCAGCACCAGGGTAGACTGGAGGGGCGGGGGGGGGGGGAGTAGCCATTGTTTATAGAAATACCTTGGAAGTTATTAGGCGCCCTGCGGTGGTAAAGCCGGGTCTGGAGGCCATCCACGTGTCGATTGGGGCCAGGGATGGTATTGGGATCTTGCTGGGTTACCGCGCTCCCCGCGACCCAGCCACCTCCCTACCGGAGCTGGCGGACTTTGTCTCCGCGGCACTGTTGGAGTCCCCGAGGCTTCTGGTCCTGGGTGACTTCAATATCCATGCGGAGGCAGAGATTTCCGGTCCAGCTCTTGAGTTCTTGGAAACCATGGCTTCCTTGGATATGTCCCAACATGTTAACGGCCCCACCCATGTGGGTGGTCATATGCTAGACCTGGTGTTTTCCACAGGGCGGAGCGAGTGTGGTCTGATGGTGGCTGATCTTGTTTCAGTTCCCTTGTCATGGTCAGATCACCACCTAATAAAATGTAACCTCGCAGTGGCTCTTCCCCCCCCCCCCCGCAGGGAGCAGAGTCCTATTTTAATGGTCCGCCCTCGAAGGCTACTGGATCCATTGCGATTCCAGGATGCCATGAGAGGGATTCCAGCTGATCTGTCTGGTGCTCCTGTCGAGGCTCTGGTTGATGGTTGGCTTGCTGCCGCCACTAGGGCTGTAGACACGATCGCTCCTAAACTCCCTCTCCGGAGCAGAGCTCGGCCAGGGCCCTGGTTTAATCAGGATCTGTGAGCTATGAAGCGATATAGGAGACGGCTAGAGAGCAAATGGAGAAAGAAACCGACGGATTATAATAAGGAAGCTGTCAGGATCGCGACTAAACGCTACCTGGCTAAGGTGCGGGCTGCTAGACAATCACACATCGCTAACTGGATAAGCGAAGCTTCAAATCAGCAGGCGGAACTTTTCCGTATAGTTCGCGATCTATCCGGAATTGGTCTAGGTGATAGGCCTCCTACTAATATCTCACCTGACCAATTTGCAGCATTTTTAAAATCTAAAGTGGAGACCATCCGCCGGGATCTTTCTCCTTTTTTAAATACAGTGGATCGAGCAGAGATGTCCAGCGCTCCGTCCTGCCCGGTGAGATTTGAATGCTTTCAGCCTGTGACCCCAGACATGGTGGACAAAGCGCTCGATCGCTGTCGGGCCACCACCTCCTCCCTTGACCCTTGCCCGGCCTGGCTAATCAAAGCAGCCAGGCCTATAACAATGGAATGGGCCACAGAAATAATTAATGGGTCTCTCCAGGAGGGCAAGGTTCCCCTTGTTGAGGTCCATTCCTAAGGCCTTCAGATCCTGGTTGAAGATATCCTTGTACCGCAGCTGTGGTCTCCCTCTGGGGCGATTTCCCTGCACTAATTCTCCATACAGGAGATCTTTTGGAATCCGACTGTCAGCCATTCTCACGACATGCCCGAGCCAACATAGACATTGCTGTTTCAGTAATGTATACATGCTAAAAATTCCAGCTCGTTCTAGGACTACTCTATTTGGAACTTTGTCCTGCCAGGTGATACCAAAAATGCGTTGGAGACAACGCATATGGAACATGTTCAATTTCCTCTCCTGCCCTGCACAAAGGGTCCAGGACTCACTGCAGTATATGAGTGTACTCAGAACACAGGATCTATAGACCTGAATCTTGGTATATGCCGTCAGCTTCTTATTAAGCCATACTCTCTTTGTGAGTCTAGAGAACATGGTAGCTGCTCATGGAGTGGACAACTCATGGTAAGACAAAAAAAAACACCTGCAGGATACCCCAGTGGCTTAGACATCTGGGTGCAGAAGCAGATGTTGGGATATCAATTCCCCACTTTGTCTCCTTGACAGAGGCTGGAATCAATGGTCCATAGGGTCTCTTCTAGCTCTGCAGTTGCACGATAATGATAACTTGCACAATCTATAAGAAATGTTTCTGCAGCAGGAACCAGAGTACTGTTTGATGAAGGACAATGTTCTCCCTCTGGAAAACAGTGGTCGAGTTAAAACAATTTCCCTTAATCTAATGTTTCTCCTCTTAACTTAAATTAATCTACTTCATGTGACTTCACATTCTTCTCCTTTCTCCTTCCTTCACATACCACTGGCTAAAATCCTGTTGCTCAGTGTACAGAGTTACACCCAAGCATGTCCATTGGATCAGTGAGGATTTGGGGGCTTCGGTTTCCTACATCAGAGGTGTCAAACTCTATTTCTTCTTGGTCCGCATCGACATTATGGTTGCCCTCAAAGGGCCGGTTGTATCTGTAAGACTATATAAATGTATCTACTCTTTATCATATTAAATATAATCCTCCTCATTTAATTATCACTTTCCGACTCTTCGCTGCTTGGAATTAGAAGTCCAGCCGGGTGGATGACCAGCATCCTTGTGGAGCATTATGGGTGACTGAGTAAGCGCCTGCATATTGTATACGGCACAGTAGCAGGCAACACTGCGAGGGCCACATGGAATGGCCCGACGGGCCGGATTTGGCCAGCAGGCCTTGAGTTTGACACATATGTCCTACATGTATCTCAATGATTCCAATGGGCCTACGCTAGGTGTCACTAAGGATGGGCATTCACCATGCTTTGTTGTGGTTCGGTGGACCAGGCCCAGAGTTGTCACATGGGGGCCTCAGATTCCACACCCTGCCTCTTTCTATGGGCACCCCATCTGAAGCAGTGCCATGGGTTTCCTTGCCCCACCTCCTATCATAGTTGGGTGCCTGTGGGAATAGGCAGGGCACAGAATCCAAGGTGCCCACTGATTCAATGGGCCTCCGTTTACCACACCAAACATTGGGATTTCAGTCTCTGAAAGATCGACTGCATTCCAACTGTAGGATAAAAAAAATGGATGATCATCTGAAGTATACCGTCGCTCTTTAAACTGTGTATTTGACTCATGCATAAAATGCCTCCAGGAAAGAACTTGCACAAAAAATCTGTCTCTGGATTTTCCCTTTTTTTAACACAAATGTGTATGAGGGTCTGATCATTGTCAATTCCTTTTGGCTACCAAGCTCCTGTTTCAACAGAAACAATTGATTCAATTGTGCTTTAATTAACAAGGAGATTCGAGTTCTGAAGACCATATATGCTTTCAGCCACATAAAGCTGAAAAGCTCAGCTAATGCTTTTATCTTGACCTGTATGCCAGTTTTCAAGCACAGCTTCATCTTTGAATCAATCAAATGAAAACCTTTCTCAAGTACACAGGCCTGGAGAATTGGACTCACCTTTGGGGAGGGCACACCTTCTACTATATCTTTTCATTTTAAATTCAGTACCCTACCTCCACCCGATGTTTCAGGAGAAATCAATTGTTTAAAATATATGTAACCTGATTCTCACATTAGGGATCAAAGCCATTGGGTTTTGCATGGAGACATCCAGTTTCCAAGATCTTCACCCTGCTGGAGACCTTCATGCTTTAAGCATGATGTTCAGAACATGCTGGAGATTCTTCATGCATTTGGAATCTTTGTGTCTCCTGACAGGAGGGGGCAGCATTGCCTTAGGAACACAGCATTCTCTTGACCCTCAGAAGGATTCCAGGTGATGGTTTGTGGTTGCTGATGTCACTGTCAGTTTTCAGAAATGGTTTTCAGAAATTTGATACCGTCGACCACGGTATCCTCCTGGGGAGGCTCTCCGAGCTGGGAATCGGTGGCCTGGCGCTTGCCTGGCTCCGATCCTTCTTGGAGGACCGCCCCCAGAGAGTACAGCTTGGGGAGAGTGTTTCAGCCCCGTGGAGTCTCAATTGTAGGGTTCCGCAGGGGTCGATCATCTCCCCAACGCTGTTTAATATCTATATGAGGCCGCTGGGTGGGGTCTTCAGGGGGTGTGGGGCATTGTGCCACCAGTACGCTGATGACACGCAGCTCTACATCTCCTTTTCACCTACTTCAGTGGATGCCGTTCTGTCCCTTCAGCGCTGCCTGGAGGCTGTACTGCAATGGATGCAGATGAATGGGTTGAGGCTGAACCCGGAAAAGACGGAGGTCCTGAGGGTGGGTGGTCCCTCCATCAGTGGATTGGGTGACTCCCTTTCTTTTGGGGGGACAACTCTCACCGCAAAGAGTGGGGTTCACAGCTTGGGGATACATCTGGACCCGGCGCTTACCATGGAAACCCAGGTGGCGTCCGTGGCCCGCTCTGTCTATTTCCATCTATGGCAGATTGCCCAGCTGCATCCCTATCTTGATGGGGGCCCCCTCACTACTCTTGTCCATGCACTCGTAATCTCGAGATTAGACCACTGTAATGCGCTCTACGTGGGGCTACCTTTGAGATTGATGTGGAAACTTCAAATGGTGCAGAATGCGGCGGCCAGACTTCTTAGTGGGGTGAGAAAATATCAACATATCTCTCCCACTCTGGCTGCCTTGCATTGGCTGCCCATTCGTTTCCGCGTTGACTTCAAAGTGTTAATGATGACGTACAAAGCCCTAAACGGTTTGGGACCTCGATACTTGGCTGATCGTCTTCTCCCACCTAGATCTACCCGAATCACTCGGCATAGCCAGGAGGGATGGCTGAGGGGCCTAACGCCGAGAGAGGCCTGGAAAGAAAGAACAAGAAACCGGGCCTTCTCGGCAGTGGCCCCTCGGCTGTGGAATAGTCTCCCAACAGAGATCCGACTGGCACCCTCATTGGGTGTTTTTAAAAGCCATTTAAAAACTTGGCTCTTTAGGCAGGCCTTCCCTTCAGTCAATAACTGATATCTATTCTTTGTTTTATAATCACTCCCTTCGTGGCATTAATCTAATCTAATTGTTTAAAAATTATGACGTTTTACGATTGTTATATAATGATGTTTTTATGATATTTGTAAGCCGCCCCGAGTAGACTTTGTCTAGGGGGGCGGGGTAAAAATCCAATAAAGTAAAGTAAAGTAAAGTAAAGGTTTCATGCAAACTCACAATATATTTGTCGCTTCTACAATCCATGGGGACCAGGCCCACAGTTGTCATTTTGGGGCCTCAGATTCCACACCCTGCCTCTTTCTACAGGCACCCCATCTGAAGCAGTGCCATGGGTTTCCTTGCCCCACCTCCTATCATAGTTGGGTGCCTGTGGGAATAGGCAAAGCACAGAATCCAAGGTGCCTACTGATTCAATGGGCCTCCGTTTACCACACCCAACATTGGGATTTCAGTCTCTGAAAGATCGACTGCATTCCAACTGAAGGATTAAAAAAATGTATGATCATCTGAAGGATACTGTCGCTCTTTAAACTGTGTATTTGACTCATGCATAAAATGCCTCCAGGAAAGAACTTGCACAAAAAATCTGTCTCTAGATTATAGCTTTTTTTAACACAAATATGTATGAGGATCTGATCATTGTCAATTCCTTTTGGCTACCAACCTCCTGTTTCAACAAAAACAATTGATTCAATTGTGCTTTAATTAACAAGGAGATTCGAGTTCTGAAGACCATATGTGCTTTCAGCCACATAAAGCTGAAAAGCTCAGCTAATGCTTTTATCTTGACCTGTGTGCCAGTTTTCAAGCACAGCTTCCTCTTTAAATCAATCAAATGAACACCTTTCCTAAGAACATGCTGGAGATCCTTCATGCATTTGGAAACTTTGTGTCTCCTGACAGGAGGGGGCAGCAGTGCCTTAAGAACACAACAATCTCTTGACCCTCAGAAGGATTCTGGGTGATGGTTTGTGGTTTCAGATGTAACTCTGACAGTTTTCAGAAATGGTTTCTTGCAAACTCACAATATATTTGTCACTTCTACAATCCATGGGGATTGAGACTCACCCCAAAGTTTTCTACAAGGGTTTTGCTGAGAGTGGAAGATGCTGCTTCTTGGACACATACAGAAATCAAGGCAACAAAAGAAAGAACTGCTGGATTGCTTAGTGGCTCAGGCATCTGGCTGAGAAATGTTTCTATAGGTGGAAGTGGAGAAGTGCTTGATGAGGAAAATGTTCTTCCATTGGGAAACAGTGGCGGAGTTAAATCTATTCCCCTTTCTGTGATGTTTCTCCTCTTTATTTAAACTAACATCCTCTTGCTTGGCATACTGGGTTACACCAGAGCATGTCCATTGGATCAGTAACAATTAGAGGTGTAGGTTTCCTCCATACATTTCATTGATTGTAATGGACCTATTCTAGCCACTGAGTTCTCGATTTCTGGTGTATTACTTTCCATTTGTATGATAAAAGAAAGGCAGGCTGCTGTATGATCGTGTTAAACTTTTCATTCTGCATATGAATCCTGCATAAATTGCCTACAGAGCAGAACACAAACATAGATTCTGTCTCTGCATTTTTCCTCGTAGTAGCACCAGAAATACATGAATGTATGATCAGAGTCAATTCTTTTTGGCTATCAAGTTCATCGTTATACAAGAAGAATGGATTCAGCTGTGTATTAATTAACGAGGAGATTTGTATTCAGAAGACCATGTTTGCTTTCCGCCACAGAAAGTGCAAAACTTAGCCAGTGCTTTTATCTTGACCTATATGCAAATTTCCCAGCACAGCATACTCTTTAAATCACTCAGATGAACACCCTCTACGAGATGGACAGTAGCCCAGAGAATTGGAACCACTTTTCCCTCAACTAACTCAAAGCATCTGAGGAAGCAGAAATGATTATGTTGCTTCATTTATTTTTCTATTCTGCTGTTTTCAGAGGTAAATATATCTCCTTTCAAATTCAAAGTTTTCCCACTTCAGTCTATATGTTTGTGTGCATCCAATGTGCTTACACTGCCTCTTCTTCCAGGTGCCCAGTCGGAGGTTGTGCTGGTTGAGTCTGGAGGAGATGTAAAAAGGCCTGGAGATTCCATCCATCTCTCCTGTCAAGCCTCCGGATTCACCTTCACCAGCTACGCAATGAACTGGATTCGTCAAGCTCCTGGAAAAGGCTTAGAATGGGTGGCATACATTGAAACAAGCTCTACTCCCATTTACTACTCAGATGCAGTAAAAGGGAGATTCACCATTTCCAGAGATAATTCCAACAGCTGGCTCTATTTACAAATGAACAGCCTCAACTCTGAGGACACTGCCGTGTATTACTGTGTAAGAGACACAGTGAGAGGAAGTGAATCAGGAGTCAATCAAAAACCCTGTTTTGATCATAGTCATCAGCAGCTTTCATACAAACCAGACTGAGTAAGTCTTTGTAGACCTTTGAACTTTTATATATATATGATAGACAGACAAACTGAGAGACCAACAGACCGATAGATAGATAGATAGATAGATAGATAGATAGATAGATAGATAGATAGATAGATAGATAGATAGATAGATAGATAGATAGATAGATAGATAGATAGATAGATAGATAGATAGATGGATGGATGGATGGATGGATGGATGGATGGATGGATGGATGGATGGATGGATGGATCCTATTTAGCCCACTGCAACTAAGCCTGCATGTTGTTGTTGTTTAGTCGTTAAGTCTTGTCCGACTCTTCGTGACCCCATGGACCAGAGCACGCCAGGCCCTCCTGTCTTCCACTGCCTCCCGGAGTTGGATCAAATTCATGTTGGTCGCTTTGATGACACTGTCCAATCATCTCGTCCTCTGTCGTCCCCTTCTCCTCTTGCCCTCACACTTTCCCAACATCAGGGTCTTTTCCAGGGAGTCTTCTCTTCTCATGAGATGGCCAAAGTATTGGAGCCTCAGCTTCAGGATCTGTCCTTCCAGTGAGCACTCAGGGTTGATTTCCTTCAAAATCGATAGGTTTTTTCTCTTTGCAGTCCAGGGGACTCACAAGAGCCTCCTCCAGCACCACAATTCAAAAGCATCAGTTCTTCAGCGGTCGGCCTTCTTTATGGTCCAGCTCTCACTTCCATACATTGCTACAGGAAAAACCATAGCTTTGACTTTGCGGACCTTTGTCGGCAAGGTGATGTCTCTGCTTTTTAAGATGCTGTCTAGGTTTCTCATCGCTTTCCTCCCAAGAAGCAGGAGTCTTTTAATTTCGTCGCTGCTGTCACCATCTGCAGTGATCATGGAGCCCAAGAAAGTAAAATCTGTCACTGCCTCCATATCTTCCCCTTCTATTTGCCAGGAGGTGATGGGACCAGTGGCCATGATCTTAGTTTTTTTGATGTTGAGCTTCAGACCATTTGTTTCGCTCTCCTCTTTCACCCTCATTAAGAGGTTCTTTAATTCATCCTCACTTTCTGCCATCAGAGTGGTATCATCTATATATCGGAGGTTGTTGATCTTTCTTCCGGCAATCTTAATTCTAACTTGGGATTCATCCAGTCCAGCCTTTCTCATGATGTATTCTGCATATAAGTTAAATAAGCAGGGAGACAATATACAGCCTTGTACTCCTTTCCCAATTTTGAACCAATCAGTTGTTCCATATCCAGTTCTAACTGTTGCTTCCTGTCCCACATATAGATTTCTCAGGAGATAGATAAGGTGGTCAGGCACTCCCATTTCTCTAAGGACCTGCCATAGTTTGCTGTGGTCCACCCAGTCAAAGGCTTTTGCGTAGTCAATGAAGCAGAAGTAAATGTTTTTCTGGAACTCTCTGGCTTACTCTCTGGCTTTTTTGTTGTCATGCTGAAACATGCCTTTGGAACTGCAACAGAAGGTGTCTATCTCCGGACTAGATCAGACAGAAAGCTCTTTAATCTCTCTAGATTGAGAGCGAGGAGCAAAGTCCAACTGAAATGCATGCGGGACTTCCTCTTCGCCGATGATGCAGCCATTGTTGCCCACTCTGCTGAAGACCTCCAACAACTCATGAATTGTTTTAACAAGGCCTGCCAAGACTTTGGACTAACAATCAGCCTGAAGAAAACACAAGTCATGGGCCAGGGCATAGACTCACCTCCCTCTATTACCATCTCCACACAAGAATTGGAGGTTGTTCATGACTTTGTGTACCTTGGCTCAACGATTTCTGACACTCTCTCTCTAGATGTTGAGATGGATAAACGCATTGGCAAAGCAGCTACCATGTTCTCTAGACTCACAAAGAGAGTATGGCTCAATAAGAAGCTGATGACATATACCAAGATCCAGGTCTATAGAGCCTGTGTCCTGAGCACACTCCTGTACTGCAGTGAGTCCTGGACCCTTTGTGCATGACAGGAGAGGAAGCTGAACACCTTCCATATGCGTTGCCTCCGATGCATTTTTGGTATCACCTGGCAGGACAAAGTTCCAAATAGATGAGTCCTAGAACGAGCTGGAATTTTTAGCATGTATACATTACTGAAACAGCGACGTCTACATTGGCTTGGGCATGTTGTGAGAATGGCTGATGGTTGGATTCCAAAAGATCTCCTGTATGGAGAATTAGTGGAGGGAAATCACCCCAGAGGGAGACCACAGTTGTGATACAAGGACATCTGCAAGCAGGATCTGAAGGCCTTAAGAATGGACCTCAACAGATGGGAAACCCTGACATCTGAGCATTCAGCCTGGAGGCAGGTGTTGCATCACGGCCTCTCCCAATTTGAAGAGACCCTTGTCCAGCATGCCGAGGCCAAGAGGCAGTCACGAAAGGAGCAAAATCAGGGAGCTGGACAGGGGACAGATTGTATTTGTCTTCAGTGTGGAAGGGATTGTCACTCTCGAATTGGCCTTCTCAGCCACACTAGACACTGTTCCAAGTCCTCCATACAGAGCATGTGACCATAGTCTTTCGAGACTGAAGGATGCCTAAATCTCTGGCTTTCTCCATAATCCAGTGCATGTTAGCAATTTGGTCTCTACTTCCTCTGCCCCTTCAAAATCCAGCCTTTTGTTTCTGTTCATGGGGTTTTCTTGGCAGAGATACTGGAGTGGCTTGCCAGTTCCTGCTCCAGGTGGATCATGTTAATCAGAACTTTCCACTAGGACCTGTCCGTCTTGGGTGTCTCTGCACGGCATAGCCCATAGCTTCTCTGAATTACTCAAGCCCCTTTGCCACGACAAGGCAGCAATCCATGAAGGGGTCTCATTTAAATACAAGCATCCAATTAAACATATTTTTCTACTGTTCCTTTTTGCATACATTTGACCCACAAACTCAGTTGTATCATTTTATAACTTTTCTCTCACTTTTAAAAGTGAGAGAAAGTATCAGAGATGCCACCAGAGGGATCACTGCAAAAGAAGATCGCAACAACATCGAGGATCTATCTAGAATCTTAGTGTTTTAACTACGTGACAAAGATTGCATGCATGTCCCATGCTTTGAGCAGGAGGACTTGGTCTTTGGTTTCAGATTCCTTTCTTTGGGGAGGGCACGCCTTCAACTCCATTTTCTCCTTTTAAACCCAGTACCCTACGTGTCAGGAGTAATCAGTTGAATACATTAGATGTAATATGATTTCAACATTAGGGAATAAAGCCATTGGATTTTGCATAGAGACATCCTGTTTCCAGGATCTTTTCCCTGCTCAAGATCCTTATCTATTAAGCATGATCTTTGGCAGAACATACTGGAGATTCTACCAGCATTTGAGATCCCTGAGTCTCGTGACACAAAGGGGCAGCAATGATTTAAGAACAGAACATTCTGTTGACACTGAGAAGGGTGATGGTTTGTGGTTTCAGTTGTGACGCTGACTGTTTTCACAAATGGTCTCATGCAGCCTCTCAATGTATTTGTCACTTCCTCAATTTATGGGAACTGAGACTCACCAAGAATCTTTCTGCAACGTCTTTGCTGAGAGTGGAAAATGCTGGACTTCCGGTTCCAGCTTCGTCGCAGCAATACTGCTCTCATTCCGGGCTCCGAGCGACGAGGGGGGATCCCATGCTCAGTGGTGTCCACTGCGGACATAAGGGGACCTGGAGAGTCCCCGAAGGAGAGGTGCAACTCTCGGGTCTGGATCGCAAGGGCGGCGGCAACTCGCGAGGGACCCAGTAGCCTCTTTCTCCCCTGTAGTGGTGAAGGGGAGGGGGAAAATCAAGCCCTTCCGAAGAGCTGTTGACTCCGGATGATAGAAAACCTAGCAAAAAACAAGCAAAATCCTCCTATGGTGAGACTCTCTGCAATTTGTTTTTTTCTCTTTCATTGGTTCCTGGTCTGTTTGAGCTCCCCCTGATATATATTTTTTTCGCTTTACCCACTCCCTCCCATTGAACAGCGGCTTTGAGCGAGGAAAGCTGTGGAGGTGTGGAGGAACTGGATTACAAAGTGGGAATGAAATTGAAGAATCAACTGACTGACAAATGTAAATGAGGATTTAAAAAGCATGTTTTGTTTCTGCTTAATTGCATCTGGTGAGACCTCTTGGAAACTTTCAGGAAACCTTCTCTGAGAAAGAGGGATCTGTCTATCTAAACTTGCTACGCCTCCTGCATAAAAAGCAGAAGCACCATTTTGGCAAAGCACATATTGAGTAGACAGTAGTTGTTTTTCGCTATTGGCATACATCCAAAAAACTCCCCAGAGATCATCAAGGTTATCCTTGAGACAAATATACAGGAGTTAACTATTACTTGCCATTCGATAAAGAGGGAAAACTTCTAAACTCATTCTAGTAAAAACCACTGGAGGGCAGCAGAGGACAACAGAGGATTCAGAAAAAATAGCATTGTTAAATCCGATGAAGACACATTTCTTTACTTTGTTTTTAGACCTAATTTGGGTCTCTGGAACTGTACAAATAATGATTATTGCCCCCTCCTACCCCCTTTGGATCTAGTGGATATAACGCTGGTTTGATTTGTTCCTATCCCTTTATTTTCTTTTTGTTTTTATTTCTTTTCTTTTCTTTATTCTGAGAAGACTTTTTTCTTCTTTTTCATTTTTGAAGCAGCTGTTTTTTTCTTTTTGTTCTTTTCTCCTTTTCTGTCTTGTTTTTTTCTTTTCCTGATATTTTTCTTTTACATTCTTTTGTGTTTTTTTGGCTTAATTTTTAAATTTTTCATAACTTTATCCAAACTTGGGCTATAAATTTTGCGACTTAGAGACATTGGGAGGTTCCTTGGATTACAAACTTACTAAGATCCAGTCCGGATCTCTGGAACAGTATAAATAAACAAGTTACTAATGGGATACTTACATAACAACTCAAAGACCCAGTCCGGGTTTTGGAACTACAATATAAACTATTTTGGGCACATTGGGGTTAAGCAGTAACATTTGGTTAAGTGGCTGTTGATCTAGGATATTACCTTTCCCCCTTCTTCAATTTTATTTGTTGAAATTAACAGTTAGAAGAGACAAGCATTGGAAATAATAGGAAAAGGATTAATTATAGGGAAGAACATCCACATTTGAGAATAAAAAAGGGATACCCTAGGCAAGAAGAAGAGAACAGACCAGAAGAGAAACTGAAATCTGCTTGGGACATTGCCTTAAAGAGACTTATTGAGGAACCAAGAGAGTATAAAATGCTATGACTTTATTTTGGGATTTCTAGAACTGTTAAGCTTGATTTGACATTGTAAATGTTTAGTTATTGCTCTGCCATATAACATATTGTGAGCCATACTAGGTTAAGGGGGAAAGCTAGAAGAGGCTTTAGAAAAATGAGTACCATTATAGCTAAAGGCTCCAAAAAGACAGGGTCTGCACCCTCCTCAGAAGCATCCTCGACTGCGTCATCTACAACAGCAAGTCCAGCCCAACAGTAAAATATAGGAGATATTATTCAAAAAGAACAACAGAGTAAAGAAATGCAAACCATTCTGGAAATGTTCTCTGATATAAAACTAAACCAGCAACGTATAGAAGAAACGATTGGTATAAATCAGGCTAAATTAGAAAATAAAATGGAGGAGATTAATCAGCAGATTGTCACATTAGGTAATCAAATTGTGGAAACAGATCATAAATAATTTTATATATTATAAATAAATTGCAAATCGAGAAGCTAGAGGGAAAAGTATTAGAAAACAAAAATGGAGAAATCCCAGATGAGTCAAGAAATTGACCAAATTTTTGGAATTAACTCAAGCTTTGCAAGTAAGAATAAGACCCCGAGGGATGTTCATATAGTCTTCTTGAGGAGGAAAGTTAAAGAAGATATTTTGAGGAGGCTAAGAAATAACCCATTAAAGATCCAAGATAAAGAAATTGAAGTCTTAAAACAGATTCCATGGAAAATTCGAGAGATTAGAAAACAATACTCCTTTCTAACGAAAAAACCAAATGAGAAGAATATAAATTTCAGATGGCTGATATCAGAAGGAATTTCAGTAAATTGGCAGTCAAGAAGATTTAGGCTAGATAGTCTTGACAAGGCCAAAGACTTCTATGAGAAATATATAGCCACAGGGGAAGAACAAAGTTGCTCAACAGAGATAGAAGAAGAAAGACGGATAAGAGCATTTATTGATATGAAAGGGGAGGAACACAAGGAATGCCTAACAATCCATAAGACAATGCAATGAGAAATACAAAAGGACTTTGATTACAAAACTGCTGAAAAGAGGAAAACCAGAGCAGTCAATCCAACATATAAGGAAACATGGAGACAACAACAACAGTATTTTCAGTAAATATAAATGGACTGAATTCCCCAAACAAAAGACGTAATTTTTTTTCAAAGCTCAAAAAAGAAAAGGCAGATATAATTGTTCTCCAGGAAACCCACATCAAAGAAAAAAATTGCATACTATTAGAATGCCCTAAATTAGGTAATCTGTTCTATTCATGTGATCCAAAACAAAAGAAAAGGGGAGTTGCCATCTATGTGAAAGCCTATAAGGAATCCAAATTTATTTACACAGATCAAGAGGGAAGAATTCTAATGATGGAAACAGAGATTAATAATAGAAAAACATTGGTAGTTCCCATATCTGCCCCCAATGAAGCACAATAAATGTTTTATAAAAGGCTTTATAATCTTCTAATGGAGAAGAACTATCAAAACGTCTGTTTAATTGGAGATTTTAACGCGATAGTTGACCAAATAAAGGATTACAAAAAGAACCATAAAGGGAAAAGTAAAAGAAAGATATTATAAAATATTTTTCCAAATGGCAGAAGAGTTAAGGTTGGAAGATACTTGGTGTGGACATAATGGAGAAAAATTACAATATACATTTTATTCGAATCGACATGAATCCTGGTCCAGAACTGACATGGTATGGACAACAATTGATCTGAGGGTAGGAATAGATGAATTGAATATACAAACAAACATATGGGCAGATCACAATCCACTTAAAATCGTTTGGAAAGAAAAGGAAAAACAAAAAGGAATGTGGACACTTACAACAATTTTGAAAGAACAAGAATTCATAGACAAAGCAAAAAAAGAAATGCAATACTACTTTAAAGAAAATAGAATACAACATTCCTCATCACAGGTGATATGGGATGCAGCTAAGGGGGTATTCCGTGTCTTAGCGATATCATACATAATTAAAAGAAATAAAAAGAAAAGACAGAGATACGATAACATGAAAGAAGAATATAAAAAATTGGAATCAGAACTTCAAAATAACCCTCATAACAAAATGGTGAAAAAGGAAATGAACCTGCTGAAACATAAATTGAACCTTATAGATACAGAAGAAATGGCACAACAAATAAAGGCTACAAAACAAAACAAAAAAATTGAAAACGCAAACAAGCCAGGAAGATGGCTAGCATATAAACTGAAGAAACAGAAGGAAAGGAGACAAATAAATAGATTAAAAGATAAAAAGGGTACCTTACAAACTCAAAAAAGTCAAATACATAGCATAATAACAGACTTCTATACTAATCTTTATAAAGCACGAGTAACAGACAAGAAGAAGATAAAGGACTATTTGGAAAGAGCAATTCTCCCCAAACTATCAGAAGAAACTAAAAAAATGATGAATGCAGAAATAACATTGCTGGAAATTATGGAAAGCATAAATAAACAGAAAAATGAGAAAACTCCCAGCCCAGATGGACTTCACGCCGAATATTACAAAACTTTCCGAGATGAAATTGTGGAACCATTGAAAAATGTTTGTAACCAAGCACTGAAAAAAGCGAGGATTCCAAAAACCTGGTCAGAAGCAAATATTACATTAATACCCAAGGAAGAAGCTGATTTGACTCAAATAGGGAATTATAGGCCAATCTCTCTTCTTAATGTAGATTATAAAATATTTGTGTCCATCATGGTGGAAAGACTGAAAAAATATCTTATACAATTTATACATGAAGACCAAAATGGCTTTCTTCCAAAATGGCAACTGAAGAATAATATAAGAATAATAGTAGATATTCTAGAATATTATGAAGCACATCCGGGAAAACAAATGGCTCTTCTATTCTTGGATGCGCAAAAAGCTTTTGACAACCTAAATTGGGAATTTATGAAGATACAATTTGAGATTATGGACTTTGGACAAAACTTTTTGAATATGATAGGAACAATTTATACAAATCAATCAGCAAAAATAATTGTTAATGGTGAAGGAACAGCGAAAATTGAGATTGCTAAAGGAACACGGCAAGGATGTCCACTCTTCCCATTGTTGTTTATCCTCTCATTGGAAACATTAAATAGAGAAATTAGACAGAATCAAGGAATACAAGGAACAAAGATCAAAGATGAAACTTATAAACTTCAAGCATTTGCAGATGACCTGGTCTTCATCTTAGAGAACCCAATAGAAACAGCTCCAATTTTACTTCAACAAATCAAGTAATTTGGCGAGGTAGCGGGATTAGAAATTAATGGAGAGAAGACAAAATTCTTAACCAAAAATTTAACCCAAAAACAAAAGAGCCAACTCATCTCAAATACAAACATTCAAATTACAAAAAAAAGTTAAGTATTTAGGAATTAACTTGACGGCCAGATGCTCTTCATTGAAAGAAGATAACTATGTGAAATTCCTTGCGCAGATCAAGCAAGACTTGGAAAGATGGGAGAACTTACAACTCTCCTTTTTAGGAAAAATTGCAACGGTTAAAATGATTGCCCCCCAACCCTGGAATAAAGACATGAGACAAGTATTATGGATTAAAACACGGACCACACTTTATTGATAATCATTCTGAAAAAAATTTTGCCAATCAATTGGCAAAGGGGGGGCCTCCTGTAGTGCGGAAACAGATAAATCCGTAATCATATGGGCGAGTCCCCGGCCCCAGGTTCTCGCGGTCTTAAGGACAGCAGGAAGCCGGCTGGCTGCTAATAAACACCCCCAGACCTCGAGCCATCTTTACTTGATGACTGTTGGTCCGGAAGTGGCCCAGCACATCTTTCCCTCCCAGGTGCTGTAATTGCACGATCCACAGCCCTGGGAGGTCCGATGCGCTGTTAGCTTACCTGGTCTTAAAATGGGACTCACCGAGAAATACCTGTTTTTTCCTCACTACCCACCACAACATAGGGACTAGCGACGCTATGTCCCATGCCCGCTATCGAGTCACCTGAGCTCAACACGCAGACCCCCCTGGATGTCTTCCCGGAAGACATCCAAACCCAAATCGGACAGATGGACTCCATCATTCTGAAAAACTCAGGCCTATCCACCCGGATCCTTTAGTGACCAATCACTGATCCAAGGCTGCTGCAGACCGCATTGCAGACCTCACGGTTAACACCCCTGTGTGCCGTGTCAACGTTGAGGGAAAAACCAGGCCTATCCAGTTGGATCTTCTGGTGACCAATCACCGATCCAAGGCCACTGCAGACCTCACTGCAGCCCCCACGGTTAACACCCCTGTGTTCCATGCTAACATTGAGGAATAACACAGGCCTATTCAATTGGATCCTCTGATGACCATCACCGATCCAAGGCTGCTGCAGACCGCACTGCAGCCCTCACGTTTAACACCCCTGTGTGCCGTGTTAATGTTGAGGAATAACACAGGCCTATCCAATTGGATCCTCTGGTGACCATCACCGATCCAAGGCCGCTGCAGACCGCACTGCAGCCCTCACGTTTAACACCCCTGTGTGCTATGTTAACGTTGAGGAATAACACAGGCCCATCCAATTGGATCCTCTGGTGACCATCACCGATCCAAGGCTGCTGCAGACCGCACTGCAGCCCTCACGTTAAACACCTCTGTATGCTGTGTTAACGTTGGGGAAAACAAAGGCCTATCTAAATGGATCCTTTGGTGACAATCATCGATCCAGGCCGCTGCGGACTGCCCTGCAGGCCTCGTGGTTAACACCCCTGTGTGTCATGTTAACGTTGAGGAAAAACTTACCATCTCTCTCCACCAATAAGGCATGTTTGTGAACCACAGGACACGCATAGTCATGTTCATGTGCATCGACCCCGTAAGGTCACGTATGGCTTTCACGATCGGCGCCTGTCATGATGCCTTTCCAAATCGTTGCCACTAATGCATACCACCACTACAACTGGTGGAAACTGTCCAAAGTCTCCACCCTGCAAAGCTGGCTCCGCCATATGCTGAGCAGCCCTGTACTTACAACGTGTACTCTGGCACCTAAACCCATGTCGCTCCCCCATGGGGATGTAGCCGCCAAACGCTCAGGCCAATATACCTAGCTGTGGCCACTAATCATAATGTGCTTCTGACTCACCGACTCTATGGGGCCTGAGAACCCATAATGAGACTGGGCCCCTGCCGAAGATAGGTAGTGTTCTTATATAACTGTGGTAGCTAGTTGACTAACACCTGCCTAGTCTTTTGATTTCTTCTGGGCTATAACCCAGGGTTGCCAAAGTGAAGGCTATACAGATTCTAAGTGAGATGTGTCCCAAAGCTCCTACCCTGAATATTTACTCTATCTAATGCTAAGTCAGTTAATTTCCAGCAATGATATTTCCTCAATGGTGACCTAACAGCATGATGACATAAGTAACCTAGGACCTCCCCTCTAACCTTTAAATATGGCTGTATGGCTTGCGCAGTGCAGCTGCTGCCTATGCTACACTGTCCTAATATATTTTAAGAACTCTTGCCTGGCTGATTGGCCTTGGATCACCGAATAAGAATTTGCATCTTCCCTTCTTCTGGCTTAACGTCCTGCCGTTGCAGCACTAACCTAGACTCAACAATTTGTCCTGATGCAGACACCTGCTAATTCTTAGAGCCCCAGCGACACCAATAGTGACGCCACTTTGGATAGGACCCTTTCTGATTTGACCTTGCATAGGAGCGTCCACTGTTACAAATGTGCTCTAATGGTGGTAATATGGGGCCTTGGTGTCCTGTACTCTGCCCCTGTCCTTGGACTGTCCATTTATCATTCTCTACATGGTGATCCCCTGATTGATCTCTAACATTAAATTAAATTTTCTTTTTTTTTAATTAAAAGGCCAGTGCTGACAGCCTTCCTTGAATATATCCAGGTCCAGTCCCTTTCTGTTTATTTACCATAAATTATTGCAAATGTATCACCGGAGCCGGCGAATCGGCTTTCAGGACCACTCCTACCATTCCTGGAACTCTCCTCACTGCCGAATAACCCTTCCTCATCCTTGGTGCGAGTACCAAACCTATCAATCCTGATGTTACTTCATGCCAATTTACCAAACCCCCGGGGGCAGAAGTTCCGGGAACTCCCTGGCTCCAGGGTCTAAATCCATGACCGGCACACTCCGTTGGTGCTAATATGCATTGGCTATCCAATTTTTCTGGACCTAGTTTATGTCAGGCATGCACTAGTATGATAAACCGCAGTGTCCCAACGTCATAAACCATTCAAATGTGACGTAAGGTTGTTTGCTTGCTTCATATTGCTGATCACATTAACTCAGTAATGGTTGCCAGTATTTCCATATGGGAAGTGTGGCATGGCTGATGTCCAATTTATATTCGATTGAATTTGTTTAAATCAAAAATTGAATATTTTGGGTGGTAGGAGTTTAAATTCCTGAATTGCTATGCTTTGAGCAATAACAATCATGATGTTTGTCCTTTATAGGAATATCAAAGATTAGCGTGGCATTAAAATCCTTGTTTCTCCACTTACCGGTTCACCAAGGTTTAATTTTGCTCAAAGCTGTGTACCCTCTGTTGCTTTTGTGTGATTAGTCAGGAAACTATATTAAATGATTGAGCTGAGCCCAAATGTGGGCTTCCCCAAAAGAATGCTTGCAGCTGTCCACATTTATCATCTGATCAAGAGGGTCGTCCTGAGACGTAATATGCATGCCCCCTTCGTTTCTCTTTCCTGCTTTTATTTTCTTGCCAACATAAATAATACCCTGGCTGGTTAGTATGACAGGTAACATACTTTGTTGCAAGCATAAGGCTTAAATTTCATTGGCAGTAATTACAAGGCAAGAGCTAGTTGTACACAAAGCTAACAGGGCATAAAAAACTGACTTTGCTATGAAAGACTTCTTTCCCATGATGTAGAAGGAAATAGTGATGGGGAAGAAGGCGACAGCTTCATACTGAAATATTCCAGAGAATATTTCCAACTGGGACCGTCTGAACCAGGTCTTAACGAAACTGTTAATCACTCGCCAATGAGTAGCCATTCTGGGTTGATGCACTCCCTGCTCCTTAGATCACAGTTCTCCTTGCATCTTCCCCATCTGGAATTTGGCAGCTAAGGGATGTCAGGTCCATTCGCCATTTTATACTTGTGAAGCAGGCAAAGGGTAAGGCCATGCCCTGTACTGGCTGTAGTAATATTCTGAGCTGTTAGGGCTAAGGTGGGCATGGCATGCCCCAACCGCTAATCTGCGAAGTGGCATATGGCCATACTGTGTTGGGCAGCCCCACATTTTGTGTATTAAAGGATGGAAGTGGGGTGGATTGAATTGACCGCCGCCGCCCAAGGCCAAGCAGGGGTCGGTGTGTAGGTGCTTGGTGTAGCGGTCCATTCACCCGAAGACATTGAGGCTACGCCCAGACCCTCCCCGGTATATAGACTGTTGGGGTAAACTTCGACTACATCGTCTTGGCCTTCCTGGGACTTGGTTGCTGACACAGTTGTTGCTGGGGCTGAAGCTCGTCTGACCCTTTCAGAAAGCCGAGGTTTGGGTGTGGACGAAGCAACCTCAGCCTTGCTTCTGTCGGTCTCTCCGGGTAACCACTTGGCCTCGAAAACATCAAAACAATTAATTAAGTCATGAGCTAAGGCCTTGAGTTTAGCCCTACAGTGGCTCTTAGCATCCCTATTAGGTCTGTGAGGTTGAACCTCCCCTGGAAGAGTTTGTCTCACCAACCTCTCTGCCTCTAGGGCAGAAATGTTTCCTGAAGTTCCTTCCAGACAGGCCACGATTCCTCGTCTGAGGAAAACTGATGAGGGGACACCTGTGGCGCTGGCCTCTTCCTGGCAGGCTGCCTCCCCTTCATGTTGCCCATCCCATTCCTCAATGCCATTATGCATAAAGTCTCCTTATCACTAAATTAGCTAGGTAAAGGTAAAGGTTCCCCTTGACAATTTGTCCAGTTGTGTCCGACTCTAGGGGGCGGTGCTCATCTCCGTTTCCAACCCATAGAGCTAGCGTTTGTCCAAAGACAATCTTCTGTGGTCACATGGCCAGCGCGACTAGACACGGAACGTAAATTAGCTACTGCACTATTAAATGCAATTAGCAACCCAATTAATTAATTGCACCTATTTCAGGTGTAGCTCCCCCTGTTGTGCAAGAGAACTATGACACCAGTAAGCTGGGGTTATGCCTTTGACTAATTATCTTTCTGAACAGCTGCAACGTTCAATCACTAATTAATTACCCAGTCAATCCACCTAAATTATCACCTCATTGACCAGTTTCTATTATGATTCGCAGTTGAACAATCACCTGCTTATTTAATTAATTCTTGTATGATTTTGATATTGATTTATTTAACAATTAGACTTTTACTATGCCTCCGAGCCAAAGAATCAATTACTTATTTAATTAACTTTAATAAATATTAATGTCAAATTATTTAAGAATTAGACTGTTAATTAATTGGATATTACATTATATCAACTCAGCACCTAACTAGTACAATTAATTATAATACTATTTGCTTATCTATCTATTGCTTATATTCAAGGTTAATTCTATTAAATTGTATTCCATCTTATTTTATGTAAATAAATTTTGAATTAATTTAAATTATTATTATTGCTTATTTTTTATTTATTTATCTATCTATTTATTTTTATTATTTAATTTAAAAAACCCAAAATATTAAATCCAAATCAGCACCCCGATCCACGTGAGCCCTACCTATATGTTAATGTCCTTTTATTTTTATTTATTCATTTATTTATTTATTTTTAAATTTGAAAACAAATAAGCTGCGGGGGGTTGAGGGCGGGTGCGTGGCTCCGCACTAACTATGAAGGCTCCAAGCCGCGCCGCTCACCTTCACACCAAAATTACCTGGCAGAGAAAGAAGGTAAAGGTAAACTTCATGTGACTTCACATTCTTCTAATTTCTTCTTGCTTCTCATACCACTGGCTAAAATCCTGTTGCTCAGTGTACAGAATTACACCCAAGCATGTCCATTGGATCAGTGAGGATTTGGGGGCTTTGGTTTCCTACATCAGAGGTGTCAAACTCTATTTCTTCTTGGGCCGCATCAGCATTATGGTTGCCCTCAAAGGGACGGTTGTATCTGTAAGACTATATAAATGTATCTACTCTTTGTCATATTAAATAAAATCCTCCTCATTCAATTATCACTTTCTGACTCTTCGCTGTTTGGAATTAGAAGTCCCGCTGGGTGGATGACCAGCATCCTTGTGGAGCATTATGGGTGACGGAGTAAGCGCCTGCATAGTGTGTACTGCACAGTAGCAGGCAACACTGCGAGGGCCACATGGAATAGCCCGGCAGGCTGGATTCGGCCAGCAGGCTTTGAGTTTGACACATATGTAGCACATGTATCTCAATGATTCCAATGGGCCTACTCTAAGTGTCACTAGGGAGGGGCATTCACCATGCTTTGTTGTGGTTCGGTGGACCAGGCCCACAGTTGTCACATGGGGGCCTCAGATTCCACACCCTGCCTCTTTCTACGGGCACCCCATCCAAAGCAGTGCCATGGGTTTCCTTGCCCCACCTCCTATCATAGTTCAGCACCTGTTGGAATAGGCAGGGCGCAGAATCCAGGGTGCCCATCCAAGACATCTGGGACAGAACTGCACCAAAGTGCCAAGGTAAGTACCTATTTCTAGTTACAACCTATTTTAAGATAGTAAGTTGCAACTAGAACTGACCCATTTGAATCAATGGAACTTCCAAAGGAGTTGACTCACAAATACCCACTCATTCAATGGGCCTCCGTTTACCACACCAAACATTGGGATTTCAGCCACTGAAAGATTGACTGTATTCCAACTGAAGGGGGAAAAATAAACCCTCATTTGTACACATTGATAAAGGACGGCTGCTGAAGGATACTGTTGCTCGTTGAATCGTGTATTTGACTCATGCATAAAATGCCTCCAGGAAACAACTCACACAAAGATTCTGTCTCTGGATTTTCTCTTATTGCAACACAATAAATGTATGAGGGTCTGATCATTCTCAATTCCTTTTGGCTACCAAGCTCCTGTTTCAACAAGAAGAATTGATTCGATTGTGCAGTAATTAACAAGGAGATCCGTATTCTGAAGACCATGCATGCTTTCAGCCACATGGCTAATGTTTTTATCTTGACCTGTATGCAAATTTTCAAGCACAGCTTCCTCTTTAAATCAATCAAATGAACACCTTTCCTAAGAACATGCTGGAGATCCTTCATGCATTTGGAAACTTTGTGTCTCCTGACAGGAGGGGGCAGTAGTGCCTTAAGAACACAACAATCTCTTGAACCTCAGAAGGATTCCGGGTGATGGTTTGTGGTTTCAAATGTGACTCTGACAGTTTTCAGAAATGGTTTTATGCAAACTCATTATATATTTGTCACTTCTGCAATCCATGGGGATTGAGACTCACCCCAAAGTTTTCTGCAAGGGCTTTGCTGAGAGTGGAAGATACTACTTCTGGTACACATACAGAAATCAAGGCAACAAAAGAAAGAACTGCTGGATTGCTCAGTGGCTTAGGAATCTGGCTTTGGAGACAGAGTTTGAGAGATCAATTCCCCGCTGTGTCAATGTCACAGGGGCAGGACTTGATAAGCTATGGGAGTCTTTTCATATCTGTAGATCAAAGATGATGTCGGTGGTGATAACTAGCACAATCTGCAAGAAATGTTTCTATAGCTCGAAGTGAAGAAGTGCTTGATGAGGAAAATGTTCTTCCATTGGGAAACAGTGGTGGAGTTAAATCTCCTTCCCTCTCTCCAATGTTTCTCCTCTTAGCTTAAACTCACATCCTGTTGCTTAGCATACTGAGTTACACAAGAGCATGTCCATTGGATCAGTGAGAAGTAGAGGTGTTGGTTTCCTCTGTACATGTCATTGATTGTAGTGGACCTACTCTAGCCACTGAGTTCTCGATTTCTGCTGGATTACATTCCATTTGTATAATAAAAGAATGGAAGGCTGCTGTATGATCGTGTTACACTTTTCATTTTGCATATGAATCCTACATGAATTGCCTATAGAGCAGAACACAAACATAGATTCTCTCTGTGCATGAACCCTTATGGTAGCACCATAAATACATGAATGTATGATCAGAGTCAATTCCTTTTGGCTATCAAGTTCGTCGTTATACAAGAAGAATGGATTCAGCTGTGTATTAATTAACGAGGAGACTTTGGAAGACCATGTTTGGTTTCAGCCCCAGAAAAGAAAGCTCAAAACTCAGCCAGTGCTTTTATCTTGACCTGTATGCAAATTTCCCACCCCAGATTCCTCTTTAAGTCAGTCAGATGAACACCCTCTCCCAGGTACACTAGCCCTTAGAATTGGAACCACTTTTCCCTCAACTAACCCAAAGGGTCTGAGGAAGCAGAAATGATTGTTTTGTTTAATTTAGTTTTCTGTTCTGCTGTTTTCAGAGGTAAATGTCTCCTTTTAAATTCAAAGGTTTCCCAGTACAGTCTATATGTTTGTGTGCATCCAATGTGCTTACAATGCCTCTTCTTCTAGGTGCCCAGTCGGAGATTGTGCTGGTTGAGTCTGGAGGAGATGTAAAAAGGCCTGGAGATTCCCTCCGCCTCTCCTGTCAAGGCTCCGGATTCACCTTCAGCAGCTATGCAATGGGCTGGATTCGTCAAGCTCCTGGAAAAGGCTTAGAATGGGTGGCATACATTGGCAGAAGTTCTACTCCCATTTACTACTCAGATGCAGTAAAAGGGAGATTCACCATTTCCAGAGATGATTCCAACAGCCAGCTATATTTGCAAATGAACAGCCTGAAGTCTGAGGACACTGCCGTGTATTACTGTGCAAGAGACACAGTGAGAGGAAGTGAATCAGGAGTCAATCAAAAACCCTCTTTTGATCATAGTCATCAGCAGCTTTCATACAAGCCAGACTGAATAAGCCTTTGCAGACCTCTGAACTTCCAGCAATTCACAAATCTTTTTATATATATGCTCTATTATATATATATTAGATAGATAGACAGACAGACAGACAGGCAGGCAGGCAGGCAGGCAGATAGAAGCTGTGAATCCTGGAAGTTCAAGAATTTCTCATTTAAATACAAGCATCCAATTAAACATATTTTTCTGCTGTTCCTTTCTGCATACATTTGACCCACAAACTCAGTTGTATCATTGATCATAGCCAGCAGCAGTTTCCTTCTTTCAATACATTCTTTCACTCAGAAATTGTGGTGAGGGTAAATCCATTCCCCTATATCTGATGTTTCTCTTCTTCAAATAACAGGAAAAAAAACCTAAAATCTTCAGTAGTGACTATCCACAATAAACATTTCCCACCCATGCCACCTTCACCCTTGGCACTAGGTGACCAAAAATATTATTTTATGCCACTTTTCATCCCATTCCTCTCCAAAAATACATTGATTCTTCTGCTGGCATAGAGCTTTTCCCCTTTGAAAAGACATATTCCAAGTATAAACTCCATACGTCTTTGAAATTGTTAGACTTTACCATTCCTCTTCTTATTTTCATTTCGATGGCTTACTGATCATTATTTGCTAAATTCCACATTTCTTTATACCAATCTTCAAGATTAATTTGTTGGTCACTTTTCCAATTCTTAGCAGATATTAATCTTGCCCCAGTAACCAGCCAATCCTCCTCATCTGGGGACGAAATTGTTAGGGGGAGCTTGTGCATGTGCCTTGCGTTTTGCAAGCTGCTTCCCTTTTTTGCCCCCCCCAACCCTTCTTGGGTGGCACAGTGCCAGAGTTGCAACTGCACAGTACCCTGTTTCCCCGAAAATAAGACCTAACCTGAAAATAAGCCCTAGTATGATTTTTCAGGATGCTCGTAATATAAGCCCTACCCCTAAAATAAGCCCTAGTTAAGTGAAAGCCCTCCCACCACCATTGTGCAGCAACCAGAAAAAAGATGACATGACTGTATTTGAATAAATCTAGATAGTTGTACATGACAAAATAAAACATCCCCTGAAAATAAGCCCTAATGCGTTGTTTGGAGCAAAAATTAATGAGACCCTGTCTTATTTTCAGGGAAACACGGTAGTTCCTGGCCGATGATCTGCCTCCTCACCCTTACTCCCTTCAATTTCTCACACTTCCTCCTTTAATTTTAATTTAATTATTTTTAAAAATAATTTTAAGGGAAGGGTGGAGGGGTGGGAGGGGGAGAGGTCAGAGACTCCCTTACCCCAACTGTACCCCATTATTACTCCTCACCCCAGGCCCATCAGCCCCTGCAACTATCTGTACCAATGCCCTAGGGCCTTGAATGCAAATTACTATTTTAATATTATTTTTATTTTATTTTATTTTTCATTTTTTACAGAGCCCTGGCAATACTGCCAAGGCACAGCTAAACCTAAGATCCCCAAAAACCTTGAGGGCACAGCCCAAATCCCAGCAGGGATCCTCCAGAGCTGCTCCAGCCACATAGGATGAAAGTGAAACTGCTTGGCTCCCAGGCAGCACTACTCCTCTTCGCTTTGCAAGCAGGAAAGAGGACAGAGCAGGCAGGCGCAGACTACTTAAAGGCTTGCCTTTAGCCCTGCCTGCCTGACATCCTCTGGCTTTCCCTGCGGACGTTTCTACCAGACGGGCAGGCAAAGAAGTCCTGCCCCAGCAGCTCTGCCCTGTGCCGGCGGGGCCTTGTGTCTCCCAACACAAGGGGGCAGCAATGGCTTTAAAACACAACTATCTGTTGACCCTCAGAAGGATTTAGTGGACTGTGGTTTTCAATGTTATTCTGACAGTTTTGTAAAATGGTTTCATGCAGACATAATATTTGACACCTCCACAACCCATGGGCATTGGGCTAAGTCATCTGGCTTTGGAGCCAGAGGTTGGGAGTTCAGTTCCACCCTGTTCCTCCTTGACAGGGGCAGGACTCCAAGATCTATAGAGTCCCTTCTAGCTCTGCAGGTCCAAGATGATGATGGTGGTGATAACCTGCACAATCTGAAAGAAATGTTTCTATAGCTAGAAGCTGCACGGTGCTTGACAAAGGACTATGTTCTTCCATGGGGAAATAGCCGTCCAGTTAAATCCACTCCCTTCTCTCTGATGTTTCTCTTCTTCACTTAAACTAACATTTTCTGACTGACTTCACATCCTGCCTCCTGACTCCTTCCTTCACATAAGGTTGGCTAAAATCCTGTTGTTTGGTTTACTGAATTGCCCCAGAACATGTCTGTTGGATCATTGAGGATTTGAGATTGGAGTTTACTCCATCTGTTCTATTGACTCTACTGGGCGTACTCTAGATGCAGCTAGAGAGAGGTGCTCAACACGCTTTGGGGCTTCAGTGCAGTTTGGTGGATTGGGCCCACAGGGGTTGCCTGGGCACCCTAGATTTCCCCACCCCACCTCCTCCCACAGGTGCCCCATCAGAAGCATGCCACAGGCTTCCCTACCCCATTTCCTCCTTTAAGTGGGTACCCACAAGAGTAAGGAGGATGTGGAATCAGGGGCTCCTCCAAACCATCTGTGGGCCCAATCCGCCAAACCACACCAAAGCCCCAAAGCGTGTTGAATGCCTATTCCTAGTTATGACTTACTTTAGGATAGTTGAAACTGGAAGAGGCCCACTTGAATCAATGGAACATACAAAGGAGTAGACTCGGAAAATGCCAACTGATTCAATGGGCCTACTCTTGTGTGACTTACTACATTAAGCACCAGGATTTCAGCTACTGAATGCTCTATTAACTTTCATTTATATGATTTAAAAAATGCCTAATTATCTGTACATACAGAAAAAGGAAGGCTGCTTTAGGATTGTGCAGCTCTTTTAATTGTGTATATGAATCATGTATAAATTGCCTATAGACAAGAACACGCACAAGGATTCTGCCTAGATTTTTAATAGAAACACATGAAGGACTCATCAGAATCAATTCCTTTTGTCTTTCAAGTTCCTGTTTATACAAAAAAAATTCATTACATTCTATGTTAGTAAACAAGGGGATTCAGATTCTGAAGATCATGCATGCCTTCGGCTACAGAAACATCAAAAGCTCAGCTACTGCTTTTATCTTGACCTGTATGCAAATTTTCCAGCCCAGCTTCCTCTTTAAAATCAATCAGATGAACACCCTCTCCCAGGTACACTAGCTTGAAGACTTGGAACCACATTTCCTTCAACTTTATCAAAGCATCTGAGGGAAGAGAAATGATTCTCTTGCTTCATTTAGTTTTCTGTTCTGCTGTTTTCAGAGGTAAAAATGTCTCCTTTCGAATTCAAAGGTTTCCCACTACAGTCCATGTGCTTGTGTACATCAAGTGTGCTTACAATGCCTCTTCTTCCAGGTGCCGAATCGGAGATTCTACTGGTGGAGTCTGGAGGAGATGTAAAACGGCCTGGAGACTCCCTCCGTCTTTCCTGTCAAGCCTCCGGATTCACCTTCAGCAGCTATACAATGCGCTGGATTCGTCAAGCTCCCGGAAAAGGCTTAGAATGGGTGGCGTCCATAAGCTCAAGCTCTGGTACCATTTACTACTCAGATGCTGTAAAAGGGAGATTCACCATTTCCAGAGATAATTCAAACAGCCGGCTGTATTTGCAAATGAACCGCCTGAAGGCTGAGGACACTGCAGTGTATTACTGTGCAAGAGACACAGTGAGAGGAAGTGAATCAGGAGTCAATCAAAAACCCTCTTTTGACATCAGCAGCACCAGCTTTCATACTAGCCACAAAAAATGAGACTAGCCTCACTTCTTAACTGGGTGCCATTTACAGCTTATACCACACACGCGCGCGCGCACACACACACACACACACACACATACACACACATACGTATATACCATTTTCCCTTCAAAGTAGAAGTATGCTGTTGTCTATATATTTCTAATGTTCCCTTTTTCAATACATTTTACTCACAAGAGCAGCAATACCATTTTACAGCTTTTGATAGTGAGAGAAGATATCAGAGATGCCACCAGATGGGTCTTGGGTTCCAGATAGCTTTTTTTTCCAGAAGAGGACGTGTTCCATTACATTATTCATTTCTCTATTATTCATCTAAAATAATATCTAAACCCTTTTTATCCTGCCTCTCTCCCCAAAGGACCCAAGGTGGCTAATTACATCTTTTCATTTTAAACCAAGTCCCCCACACCCACCCTTTGTTTCAGAAGGAATCAGTTGAATAGAAGAGATGTAACCTGATCCCAGCATTAGGGAATATAACCCTTGGGTTTTGCATGCAGAAATCCAGTTCCCAGGATCTTCACACTTCCGGAAACCTCGGCAGAACACATTGGATATCCTTCATGCGTTTGGAAACCATGGGCCTCCTGACACATGGGGGCAGTATTGGCAAAAGAACACAACATCCTGTTGATCCTCAGAAGGGTTCAGGGTGATAGTTTGCAGTTTCAGATGTGACTCTTACAATTTTCCAAGAAAGTGTCATGTACACTAATAAAGTACTTTACATTCCCACTATCCATGTAGATGGATCACCACCAAAAAAAAAACCCTTTCTGCTAGGGCTTTGCTGAGAGTGGAAGATAATCCTTCAGGCAAAGATGGATAATAAAAGAAACAATAACAATATATAACAATAAAAGAAACAAGATCTGGATAGCTCAGTGGCTTAAGCATCTGGTTCTGGAGCCAGAGGGTGGGATTTCAATTTCCCACTCTGCCTTCTTGATGGGGCATGACTTGGTGATCCACAGGATGCCTTCTGCAGTTCCAAGATGATGATTTTGATGATCACTAGCGGAATCTGCCAGAAATGTTTCAATAGCTGGAAGTGGAGAAGTGCTTGATGAAATACTATATTCTTCCACTCAAAAGTAGTGGTGAGGGTAAATCCCTTCCCCTATGTCTGATGTTTCTCTTCTTCACTTAAAGTTTTTTTTAATTAATAAAAAGGAGAGTTACAAATAACAGAAATAAATCCAAAACAGTAGTGACTACACACAATACACAATAAACATTTCCCACCCATGCCGCCTTTACCCTTGGCACTAGGTGACCAAGAATAGCACTTTATACCACTTTTCATCCCATTCCTCTCCAAAAATACATTGATTCTTCTGCTGGCATAGAGCCTTTCCCCTTTGAAAAGCCATATTCCAAGTGTAAACTCCATACATCTTTGAAATCCTTAGACTTTACCATTCCTCTTCTTATTTTCATTTCAAATGTTAACTTATGATTATTTGCTAAACCCCACATTTCTTTATACCAATCTTCAAGATTAATTTGTTTGTCTCTTTTCCGTTTCTTAGCAGATATTAATCTTGCTCCAGTAACCATTATAACTAACTTTCTTTGATCTTTTTTTCAAATGATTGTTCTTAATTATGTTCAGAAGGCTAATAATTGGTGATTCCTCACTCAAATTAGCATTCTCAGAGTGACTTCACATTCTTCCTCCTGATTTCATCTCTCAAATAACATTGGATAAAATCCTGTTGCTCAGCATTCTGAGTAGCTCTCACGCATCTCCATCAGACTGGTGAGATTTAGGGATTGGGTTCCTTCTAAATGTTTGACTGATTCAAACGAACCTGCTTTCATTACCATCTACCTTAGCATAGTAAGTTGGAACTAGAACAGGCCCATGTGAACCAAACGAACCTACAAATGTTCATGGAGTCAGTGGGCCTCCTCTAGCATGACTTACCACCCTAAGAACTAGGATTTCACCTACTCAATACATAATTTCTGCTTGTTTAATTCCCATTTGTGTGATAAAAGAAATGGATCATTTTTTGTACACACAAAACTAGACAGGCAGCTGAAGAATCGGGTTAATCTTTTAATTGTGCTTGTGAATCATATACAAATTGCCTACAGCAGAGAACACACACAAAGATTCAGTCTGTGGATTTTCTCTCCTTTCAAGACCAGAAATGCATGAATAGTCAAAGTCAATTCCTTTTAGCTATCAAGTTACTACTTGGACAAGAATCATTGGTTCAATTGTGCTTTAGGAAAGAAGGGGATTGGTATTCGAGTACAAATAATTGTATCTTGATTCCACCATCAGTTTGGGTAGTCTGGAATCACCCCAGAGAGTTCAGCTCGGTGATGAATTGCTGGACCCCTGGAATCTCAATTGTGGGGTGCCCTAGGGGTCCTCCATTCCCCCAATACTGTTTAACATCTCTGTAAAGCCACTGGGAAAGGTAATTAGGAGATGTGGAGAAAGTGTCATCAGTACACAGATGACATGCAACTCTATCTCCTTCATAACCTTTGTAGCAAAGGACATCTGGATCCTTGACTGTGGACGGGCTTTGGTCTTGAAATGGAAAAAGGCCAATAGGCTCAAATTGAACACAGACAAGATGTAGATTTTGTTCTTGAGTGAGTCCCTTAGGCTGGTTGGAATTACCCCTAGACAGCATGGCATTGTCCTCCCGTTTAGAGATTAGGTACATAACCCGAATGTGCTTCTTGACCTAGCTCTATCTTGGGTTTCCAAGATTGCAGCTATATCTAGAGCTGTCTTTAACTGAGCTTGTAGCCCAACTCGGGCCTTATCTACCCTGTTTCCCCGAAAATAAGACCGAACCTAAAAAAAATACGCCCTAGTATGATTTTTCAGGATGCTCGTAATATAAGCCCTACCCCAAAAATTAGCCCCAGTTAAGTGAAACCCTGTCCTCCACCACTGTGCAGCAACCAGAATAAGATGACATGACTATTTGAATAACATAGATTGTTGCACATGAAAAAAATAAAACATCCCCTGAAAATAAGCCCTAATGCATTTTTGGAGCAAAAATTAATATAAGACCCTGTCTTATTTTCGGGGAAACAGGGTAGATGAGGGAGCCCTCAGCACATTGGTGCAGGCATCAGTCTTCTACCTGATTGATGACTACAATGCTCTCTATGTGGGGCTTCCCTTAAGGCTCAGCTGGAGAAGGAAGCAGGCCTAGAATGCACAGTTTGGGACCATGGTAATTGTCAAAGCGTCTCACCCCAAGGTCACCTACACGCTTCACCAGATCATCCGAAGCAATGTTCTTCCAGCTGCTCACTCCTCAGGAGGCCAGGAAATAAACTATGAGGAGCTGCGCCGTCTTTACTGTGGCACGAACACTCTGGAATCAGCTCCCAGTAGACCTGTGCTCGGCTCCCTCCCCTGATAACACCAAGAAGCCTTCTGAAAGATATTACTTTACAGAGAAGCCCTCAATACAACCCAGCCTGATTCTTATGGCTTATGTGCTGCCCTATGTTGGGAATCACAACTCTTGTCGCCTCTGATTTTCTCTGCTTATTGGTTTTGCGTAATTTTTTGTTCCTATCTTTTGTAAGTTGGTGCAAACTGTCCAGAATAGTGCTTTGCACAAATGCGAGAACATACAAATCTAAGAAATAAGTAAACATTCTCGCAAGGACCATATTTACCCTCAGCCACAGAAAGATCAAAAACTGGGCTAGTGCTTTTAACTTGACTTGCATGCAAATTTTCCAGCCCAGCTTCCTTCTTAAATCATTGAGAAGAACACCCTCGCCGCAGGTACACTAGAATTGGAACCACTTTTTCCTCAACTTACACAAACTATCTGAGGGAGCAGAAATGATTCTCTTGCTTCATTTAATTTTGTATTCTGCTATTTTCAGAGGTAAATGTCTCCTTTTGAATTCACATGTTTCCCAGTACAGTCTATACGTTTGTGTGCATCCAATGTGCTTACAATATCTCTTCTATTAGGTGCCCAGTCGGAGGTTGTGCTGGTTGAGTCTGGAGGAGATGTAAAAAGGCCTGGAGATTCCCTCCGCCTTTCCTGTCAAGCCTCCGGGTTCACCTTCAGCAGCTACGCAATGAACTGGATTCGTCAAGCTCCCGGAAAAGGCTTAGAATGGGTGGCATTCATACACACAAGCTCTACTCCCATTTACTACTCAGATGCTGTAAAAGGGAGATTCACCATTTCCAGAGATGATTCCAACAGCCGGCTGTATTTGCAAATGAACAGCCTGAAGTCTGAGGACACTGCAGTGTATTACTGTGCAAGACACACAGTGAGAGGAAGTGAATCAGGAGTCAATCAAAAACCCTGTTTTGATCATAGTCATCAGCAGCTTTCATACAAGCCCGACTGAATAAGCCTTTGTAGACCTTTGAACTTCCAGCAATTCATAACTGATAGATAGATAGATAGATAGATAGATAGATAGATAGATAGATAGATAGATAGATAGATAGATAGATAGATAGATAGATAGATAGATAGATAGATAGATAGATAGATAGATAGATAGATAGATAGATAGAAGCTGTGAATCCTGGAAGTTCAACAATTCTTAGAATTTCTCATTTAAATACAAGCATCCAATTAAACATATTTTTCTACCATTCCTTTCTGCATACATTTGACCCACAAACTCAATTGTATCATTTTATAACTTTTCTCTCACTTTTAAAAGTGAGAGAAAGTATCGGAGATGCCACCAGAGGGATCACTGCAAAAGAAGATCGCAACAACATCGAGGATCTATCTAGAATCTTAGTGTTTTAACTATGTGACAAAGATTGCATGCATGTCCCATGCTTTGAGCAGGAGGACTTCGTCTTTGGTTTCAGATTCCTTTCTTTGGGGAGGGCACGCCTTCAACGCCATCTTCTCATTTTAAACCTAGTACCCTACATGTCAGGAATAATCAGTTGAATACATTAGATGTGATCTGATTTCAACATTAGGGAATAAAGCCATTGCGTTTTGCATGGAGACATCCAGTTTCCAGGATCTTTTCTCTGCTCGAGATCTTTGGCAGAACATACTGGAGGTTTTTCAAGCATTTGAGATCCCTGAGTCTCGTGACACAAGGTGGCAGCAATGGTTTAAGAACACAACATTCGTTGACACTGAAAAGGGTTCCAGGTGATGGTTTGTGGTTTCAGTTGTGATGCTGACCGTTTTCACAAATGCTGCCTCATGCTGCCTCATAATGTATTTGTCACTTCCACAATTCATGGGAACTGAGACTCACCAAGAATTTTTCTGCAAGGGCTTTGCTGAGAGTGGAAGATGCCAGTTTATGAAAAACGTGGACAAATCATGGCAAGATGAAAAAACATCTGCTGGTTAGCTCAATGGCTTAGACATCTGGATGTGGAACCAGATGTTGGGAGTTCAATTCCCCACTTTGTCTCCTTGACAGAGGCTGGAATCAATGGTCCATAGGGTCTCTTCTAGCTCTGCAGTTCCAGGATGATAACATACACAATCTGTAAGAAATGTTTCTGCAGCTGGAACCGGAGTAGTGTTTTATGAAGGACAATGTTCTCCCTCTGGAAAACAGTGGTCGAGTTAAAACAATTTCCCTTAATCTAATGTTTCTTCTCTTAACTTAAACTAATCTACTTCAGGTGACTTCACATTCTTCTAATTTCTTCTTCCTTCTCAGTGAGGATTTGGGGGCTTCGGTTTCCTACATCAGAGGTGTCAAACTCTATTTCTTCTTGGGCTGCATCGGCATTATGGTTGCCCTCAAAGGGCCAGTTGTATCTGTAAGACTATATAAATGTATCTACTCTTTATCATATTAAATATAATCCTCCTCATTTAATTATCACTTTCTGACTCTTCGCTGTTTGGAATTAGAAGTCCCACTGGGTAGATGACCAGCATCCTTGTGGTGCATTATGGGTGACTGAGTAAGCACCTGCATATTGTATACTGCACAGTAGCAGGCAACACTGCGAGGGCCACATGGAATGGCCCGGTGGGCCGGATTCGGCCAGCAGGCCTTGAGTTTGACACATATGTCCTACATGTATCTCAATGATTCCAATGGGCCTACGCTAGGTGTCACTAAGGATGGGCATTCACCATGCTTCATTGTGGTTCGGTGGACCAGGCCCACAGTTGTCACGTGGGGGCCTCAGATTCCACACCCTGCCTCTTTCTACGGGCACCCCATCTGAAGCAGTGCCATGGGTTTCCTTGCCCCACCTCCTATCATAGTTGGGTGCCTGTGGGAATAGGCAGGGCACAGAATCCAAGGTGCCCACTGATTCAATGGGCCTCTGTTTACCACACCCAACATTGGGATTTCAGCCTCTGAAAGATCGACTGCATTCCAACTGAAGGATTAAAAAAATGGATGATCATCTGAAGGATACTGTCGCTCTTTAAATTGTGTATTTGACTCATGCATAAAATGCCTCCAGGAAAGAACTTGCACAAAAAAATCTTTCTCCGGATTTTCCCTTTTTTAAACACAAATATGTATGAGGGTCTGATCAGTGTCAATTCCTTTTGGCTACCAAGCTCCTGTTTCAACAAAAACAATTGATTCAATTGTGCTTTAATTAACAGGGAGATTCGAGTTCTGAAGACCATATGTGCTTTCAGCCACATAAAGCTGAAAAGCTCAGCTAATTCTTTTATCTTGACCTGCATGCCAGTTTTCAAGCACAGCTTCATCTTTAAATCAATCAAATGAACACCTTTCCCAAGTACACAGGCCTGGAGAATTGGACTCACCTTTGGGGAGGGCACACCTTCTACTACAGCTTTTCATTTTAAACTCAGTACCCTACCCCCACCCCATGTTTCAAGAGAAATCAGTTGTTTAAAATATATGTAACCTGATTCTAACATTAGGGATCAAAGCCATTGGGTTTTGCATGGAGACATCCAGTTTCCAAGATCTTCACCCTGCTGGAGACCTTTATGCTTTAAGCATGATGTTCAGAACATGCTGGAGATCCTTCATGCATTTGGAAACTTTGTGTGTCCTGATAGGAGGGGGCAGCATTGCCTTAAGAACACAAAATTCTCTTGACCCTCAGAAGGATTCCAGGTGATGGTTTGTGGTTTCACAGCCCGGCAGGCCGGATTTGGCCAGCAGGCCTTGAGTTTGACACATATGTCCTACATGTATCTCAGTGATTCCAATAGGCCTACTCTAGGTGTCACTAAGGATCGGCATTCACTATGCTTTGTTGTGGTTCAGTGGACCAGGCCCACAGTTGTCACGTGGGGCCCTCAGATTCCACACCTTTCCTCTTTCTATGGGCACCCCATCCGAAGCAGTGCCGTGGGTTTCCTTGCCCCACCTCCTATCATAGTTGGGCGCCTGTGGGAATAGGCAGGGTGCAGAATCCAGGGTGCCCATCCAAGACATCTGGGCCGGAACTGCTGAACTGCACCAAAGTGCCAAGGTAAGTACCTATGTCTAGTTACGACCTATTTTAAGAAAGTAAGTTGCTACTAGAACTGGCCCATTTGAATCAATGGAACTTCCAAAGGAGTTGACTCACAAATGCCCACTGATTCAATGGGCCTCCGTTTACCATACCAAAGATTGGGATTTCAGCCACTGAAAGATCGACTGCATTCTAACTGAAGGGGGGAAAAATGAACCCTCATCTGTACACATTGATGAAGGAAGGCTGCTGCAGGGTACTGTTGCTCGTTGAATTGTGTATTTGACTCATTCATAAAATGCCTCCAGGAAACAACTCACATAAAGATTCTGTCTCTGGATTTTCTCTTATTTTAACACAATAAATGTGGAGATGTCACTTCCGCTAGAATGGCGGTGCACAGCTGAATTTTCGTCTCTTCACCCTGGAATCTAAAAAGGATGATAAATGCCCTTCTCCCTGCCTGAAATGTGAGTAAATAGTGATTAAACCTCTGATGAAAGCTTCAGGCAAAGATAGAAACACTTTTTGAAGTGTAAATATACTGTTATCTATCTAAAGAATGTCCTTTCACTTTTGCCCGGGAAGACGGAGGCTGCTAGAGAGGCAGAAAATAAACGGTCTGTTAAACACGGCTTGACTTCTTGAGCTATAAATCTTTGCTTAGCTTGGTATATTCATGCGTAAAAGCAGAGATAAGATCAGGAGCTGGGTACGTGGACAACCCCATAAACCATCAGATAATATCGTCAAGCGTATCACCTGTTTAAAAAGGGTGGAAGAGGGGGAGTCCCTCCTTTCTGAAATCAGCATGGAAAAAAAAAGTTTCAGAGCTTGCCTCTTCCGTTAAAGGAATGGAAGGACAACTTGGACAGGTTCTCTCTAAAATGGACATTTTAACAAGAGGGAATCAACAGATGGGACAAGATATACAAAAACTGCAGGGAGAATTGACAGACATTAAGACATGTTTAGGCAAAATAGAAGGCAGGTTGCAACAACTGGAAGATTTCCAGGGCGAAGCGAAAAAACAACACCAGATGGTTGATGAGCTCAGGAAAAAGATTATCTATTTAGAAGATAATTCAAGATGTAATAATATCAAAATAATGAATTTTGAACATGAGAAAGAAAAGGATTTGAAGGGGGAAGTGGTAGACTGGATTAATTCTGTTATGAATTCCCAACATGTGGCTGAGGAAGATATTGAGAGAGTACATTTTGTTGGGAACCCAAGAAAATCAGAAGACCCATAATACTAAAAATTTTCAACTATGTGAAGAAAGAACAGTTTCTTAGGGTCACTATAAAAAAGCCTGAACTGCTAGTTTATAGATTGAATTCAGTTCAGATCTATCAGGATGTAAGCCCCGAAACTATTCAGTGGAGGAGAACAATGAAGCCCATCACTTCAATTTTAATTAAGAATGGCAAGAGATACAACTGGGGCCATCCTGTCTTTTTGAAAATATGGAAAGATGGAACCCTACATAAAATCTACTCTTTTGAAGATGGGAAGGATTTGATGATAGCCTGGGGACTTTGGCAAGAAGATGAGAGCGAAGGGACAAGCAAGCAAGTAGCTCTGTAAAGACTGGTAGTCTGAAAGAGAAGATATTTTGAGAGAAGATACTTTGATTGGAAGAGATTACTGGACGTTACTGGATGTCGGAAGAATTTTTTTTTTCCTTTTTCCTCTACCCTCCCTTTTTTTTATTCTTTTTTTTCCTTTTCCTTTTTCTTTTCCCCCCTCCATTTTGTAATGAGGGTTGAATTTTTTTATTTCTTTTTTTCTCTTTCTTTCCTACCCACTTTTTATAATATTAAAATTCTTTTTTAATATTATTAATAAATTCTTTTTATTAAATTCTTTTTTTCTTTTTAATATTTTTTCTTTCTTTCATATTTTTTTCTTTTTATTTTTTTTCTTTTCATTCTTTCTTTGTTTTTTTATTATTGTTGTTCTTTCGTATGTGGGTTTTTGATTCAATATTTTTTTTTGTTTTCTTTATTATTGTTTTGGATTATCTGATTAGGCTGGGGTTGTAGAAAGAAGAAGAGATGTTAAAAGTTAGGAGGGAAGGCATTTGAGTATATATATAGATAAAAATATGAGGTGGGGTGAAATAGGGATGAAGGTTTGGCTGGGGTCCGGACTGGTGGGGGTGACGTCTCCCCCCCTCCCAGAGCTCGCGCCAAACATTAGTGGGACGTGGGGAAACGGGAGGGAGGAAAAGAATTTATATGTAGGTAAGAAGGACAGGGATAGGAAATTAGAGGTAGGTGAATTTATTTTTTTTCAGTTGTTTTTGTTTTTGTTATGTGAGATGCACAAAGGGACCGAATAAGAGGCAGAGGATGGAACGGATATGGGGAATAACATAAGGGTAGCGACTTTAAATGTGAAAGGCCTAGGGTCTGTATTAAAGAGAAGGAGGATAGAATTATTATTAAAGAAAAGTAAAGTTGACATTATCTATTTACAAGAGACACATCAACTAAAGGATGGAGTCAATGAATTGAAATTACAAAACATTCATATATATGAAAAAGCATTTGGGACCTCTAAATCTAGAGGGGTAGCAATATTAATATCTAAACATTGTGAATTTGTGATAAAAGAAGTAATAAAAGATAGTAATGGTAGATATTTGATAATTCAAGGTCAAATGGGGGAGGAAGATTATACATTAGTAAATGTGTATGCACCGAACATGAATCAAGGAGAATTTTATAGAACTGTGATTAAAGAAATGGAAAAAGTTAGAAAAAGATAAATTAACTTGTAACTTAAAGGTTAAGAAAGGAGAGTTGAAAAAAAATAACTTTTATGATATATGGGGTAGATTTTTGGAATATGTACTAATAAGAGGAAGAGGGAAAGCTCCAAATCAAGAATCAATGCAGTTTTGGAGAAGAGGACAATAGAAGAAGAAGAACAACAACAATAAGGAAGAGGAAGATTATGGCAAGAGGTCCCGCATATGGTGGTGGGGAACACAGTTAAATTGTATTTTAGTTCGTATGTTATATGTTTTTGTTTATGTTATAGTTATATAATAATTAAAAAATTACAAAAACACACACAATAAATGTATGAGGGTCTGATCATTGTCAATTCCTTTTGGCTACCAAGCTCCTGTTTCAACAAGAAGAATTGATTCGATTGTGCAGTAATTAACAAGGAGATCCATATTCTGAAGACCATGCATGTTTTCAGCCACATGGCTAATGTTTTTATCTTGACCTGTATGCAAATTTTCAAGCACAGCTTCCTCTTTAAATCAATCAAATGAACACCTTTCCTAAGAACATGCTGGAGATCCTTCATGCATTTGGAAACTTTGTGTCTCCTGACAGGAGGGGGCAGTATTGCCTTAAGAACACAATAATCTCTTGACCCTCAGAAGGATGCAGGGTGATGGTTTGTGGTTTCAGATGTGACTCTGACAGTTTTCAGAAATTGTTTTATGCAAACTCATTATATATTTGTCACTTCTACAATCCATGGGGATTGAGACTCACCCCAAAATTTTCTGCAAGGGCTTTGCTGAGAGTGGAAGATACTACTTCTGGTGCACATACAGAAATCAAGGCAACAAAAGAAAGAACTGCTGGATTGCTCAGTGGCTTAGGAATCTGGCTTTGGAAACAGAGTTTGAGAGAGCAATTCCCCGCTGTGTCAATGTCACAGGGGCAGGACTTGATAAACTATGGGATCCTTTTCATATCTGTAGATCAAAGATGATGTCGGTGGTGATAACTAGCACAATCTGCAAGAAATGTTTCTATAGCTGGAAGTGGAGAAGTGCTTGATGAGGAAAATGTTATTCCATTGAGAAACAGTCGTGGAGTTAAATCTCCTTCCCTCTCTCCAATGTTTCTCCTCTTAGCTTAAACTCACATCCTGTTGCTTAGCATACTGGACTACACCAGAGCTAGTCCATTGGATCAGTGAGAAGAATAGGTGTTGGTTTCCTCAGTACGTGTCATTGATTGTAGTGGACTTACTCTAGCCACTGAGTTCTCGATTTCTGCTGGATTACTTCCCATTTGTATAATAAAAGAAAGGCAGGCTGCTGAACGGTTGTGTTACACTTTTCATTTTGCATATGAATCCTACATGAATTGCCTATAGAGCAGAACACAAACATAGATTCTCTCTGTGCATAAACCCTCATGGTAGCACCATAAATACATGAATGTATGATCAGAGTCAATTCCTTTTGGCTATCAAGTTCATCGTTATACAAGAAGAATGGATTCAGCTGTGTATTAATTAACGAGGAGACTTGTATTTGGAAGACCATGTTTGCTTTCAGTGACAGAAAGCTCAAAACTCAGCCAATGCTTTTATCTTGACCTGTATGCAAATTTCCCACCCCAGATTCCTCTTTTTAAGTCAGTCAGATGAACACCCTCTCCGAGATACACAGTAGCCCATAGAATTGGAACCACTTTTCCCTCTACTAACTCAAAGGGTCTGAGGAAGCAGAAATGATTGTTTTGCTTCACTTACTTTTCTGTTCTGCTGTTTTCAGAGGTAAATGTCTCCTTTTGAATTCACATGTTTCCCAGTACAGTCTATACGTTTGTGTGCATCCAATGTTCTTACAATGCCTCTTCTCCTAGGTGCCCAGTCGGAGATTGTGCTGGTTGAGTCTGGAGGAGATGTAAAAAGGCCTGGAGATTCCCACCACCTTTCCTGTCAAGGCTCCGGATTCACCTTCAGCAGCTACGGAATGAACTGGATTCGTCAAGCTCCTGGAAAAGGCTTAGAATGGGTGGCATACATAAGCTCAAGCTCTGGTTCCATTTACTACTCTGATACAGTAAAAGGGAGGTTCACCATTTCCAGAGATAATTCAAACAGCCTGCTTTATTTGCAAATGAACCGCCTGAAGTCTGAGGACACCGGCGTGTATTACTGTGCAAGAGACACAGTGAGAGGAAGTGAATCAGGAGTCAATCAAAAACCCTGTTTTGATCATAGCCAGTAGCTGCTTTCCTTCTTTCAATACATTTTACTCACAAGAGCATTTTCAACTTTTGCTAGAGAGAGAAGATATCAGAGATGCTAACAGATGGGTTTTTGGTTCCAGATTACTTTCTTTCAGAAGAATACGTGTTCCATTATAATATTTATTTATTTATTATTTATCTAAAACCTTTTTATCCTGCCTTTCTCCCCAAAAGGACACAAGACATCTAAGGAATATAGCCCTTCGGTTTTGCATGCAGAAATCCAGTTTCCAGGATCTTCACACTTCCGGAAATCTCTATGCTTTAAGCATAATGTTTGGCAGAACACCCTGGAGATCCTTCATACTTTTGGAAACCTTGTGCTTATTGACACATGGGGAGCAGTATTGGCTGAAGAACACAATATCCGGTTGATCCCCAGAAGGATTCAGGGTGATGGTTTGTGGTTTCGGATGTGACAATTTTCCAAGACAGTTTCACGTACACTAATAAGGTATTTTACATTTCCATTATCCATGTAGATGGATCACCACCAAAAAAAAGTTCTGCTAGGGCTTTGGTGCGAGTGAAAGATAATCCTTCTGGCAACCATGGAGACAACATAAGACTAAAAGAAAAAAACAGCTGGATAGCTCAGTGGCTTAAGCATATGGCTCTGGAGCCAGAGGTTGGGAGTTCAATTCCCCACTCTGCCTTCTTTTTGACGCAGGACTCAGTGATCCATAGGGTGCCTTCCAGCTCTGCAGTTCCAAGATGGTGATGTTGAGCACAATCTGCTAGAAATGTTTCAATAGCTGGAAGTGGAGAAGTGCTTGATGGAGGACCATATTCTTTCACTCAAAAATAGTGGTGAGGGTAAATCCATTCCCCTATGTCTGATATTTCTCTTCTTCACTTAAACTTTTTTTATTAATAAAAAGGAATGTTACAAATAACAGAAATAATACTAAAAATTTCAGTAATGACTATACACAATAAACATTTCCCACCCATGCCACCTTCACCCTTGGGACTAGGTGACCAAGAATATTATTTTATACCACTTTTCATTCCATTCCTCTCCAAAAATACATTGATTCTTTTGCTGGCTTAGATCCTTTCCCCATTGAAAAGACATATTCCAAGTATAACCTCCATACATCTTTTAAATTGTTAGACTACCATTCCTCTTTTTATTTTCATTTCAAATGTTTACTAATCATTATTTGCTAAGCTCCACATTTCTTTATATCAATCTTCAAGATTAATTTGTTGTCACTTTTCCAATTCTTAGCAGATATTAATCTTCCTCCTGTAACCATTATAACAACTAACTTTTTCTGATCTTTTTTTTCAAATAATCATTCTTAATTATGTTCAGGAGGGTAATAATTGGTGATTCCTTACTCAAATTAACATTCTCAGGGTGACTTCACATTCTTTCTCCTGATTTCTTCTCTCAAAGAACATTGGCTAATATCCTGTTGCTTAGCATTCTGAATTGCCTCCACGCATTTCCATCAGACCAGTGAGATTTAGAGACTGGGTTCCTTCTCTCTGTTTCATTGATTCAAACGAGTCTGCTTTCATTACCATCTACCGTAGTATAGTAAGTTGGAACTAGAACAGGCCCGTTGGACCAAAGGAAGCCACAAATGCTCACTGAGTCAATGGGCCTCCTCTAGCATGACTTACCACCCTAAGCACCAGGATGTCACCTGGCTTCACAACACAACATTCTCTTGACATTCAGAAGGATTCAGAGTGGTGGTTTGTGTTTTCAGATATGACCCTGACAGTTTTCAGATATGGTTTCATGCAAACCCATTATATATTTGTCACTTCCACAATCCATGGAGATTGAGACTCACCCAAAGGTTTTCTTCAAGGGCTTTGCTGAGAGTGCAAGATGCTACTTCTGGGAAATATGTAAAAATCAAGGCAACAAAAGAAACAACTATTGGATAGCAGCATCTGGCTTTGGTGACAGTGGTTGGGAGTTGGGTGCCCCACTGTGCCTCCTTCACATGGCAGGACTTGATAATCTGTGGGGTCCTTTCCATATCTGCAGTCCAAAGTTGATGATGATGATGATCAGCAGAGAAATCCTGAAGAAATTTTTCTAAAGCTGGAAGTGAAGAAGTGCTTGATGAATTAAAATGTCCTTCAGTTGGGAAACAGGGGTGGCGTTAGATCCATTGCCTTCTCTCTGGTGTTTCTCCTCTTTATTTAGACTTTTATTCTCCGGGTTACTCCCCATTCAGTCTCCTGATTGCTTCCTCCACAGTATAATGGCTAAAATCCTGTTGCTTAGCATACTGAGTTGCACCAGAGCATGTCCCTTGGACCAGTGAGTATTATTCCGTTGATTCTAATGGACCTAATGTAGTTGTGACTAGTGAAGCACCAAAGCTCATTACGCTTTGGTGCTTCAACACGGTATAATGGATTGGGTCTATAGGTGTTGCATGGATGCCCTGAATTCAACACCCCGCCTATTCCTGCAGGTGACCCATCAAAAGTAGTGCTATGTGCTTCAATGCCCTTCCTCCTTCTCCTCTGAGTGGACACCTGTGACCAAAGTCAGGGAGCAGAATCCGGTGTACCCACGTGACACCTGTGGGCCTGATCTACTGAGTGACACTGAACTGGAGTAAATGCCACTCTCTAGTTACTACCTAGGTCATGATTGCACTGATCAAAGAACTGGGTTCTGAAACACATTTACATTCAAATGAATTGACTTTCGAAAGAGTGTCTCCATTATCCAAATGGAAAACCCTGATGTCTTTTTCAGGGAAGTGTGTTTTATCAGTGGAACGTAAGTTGAAATACTCTTCTGTCAGAGGGTTGTTTAAAATGGGAAGAGCACACCTTCCGTTACATCATTTCATTTTAAACTGAGTCCCGCAAGCCCACCCTGTGTTTGAGAAGTGATCTCTTAAATCAGAGAGGTGTAACCTGATCTCAGCATTAGGGAAGAAAACTTTCCGTAGTGATAGCTGTTATCATTGATACCACCAAAGGGACTACTATAATGTCACACCAAAATGGAGGTCCCATGCGGGAACTCTGTTATTATTCCTATTGTTTTAACTATGAGAAAGAGGACTTGGTTTTGGGTTCTAGATTCCTTTCTTTCTGGAGGACAAATCTTCAACAATTTCTTTTCATTTTAAACTGAGTTCCCCAACCACTTCACCTTTGTTTCAGCAGTACCCAGTTGAATTAAAAAGATGTAACCTAATTCCAACATTAGAGAATAAATCTATTGGATTTTCTAAGGTGAAATCCAATTTCCAGTATCTGCACCCTGCTGAATACCTTTATGCATTAAGTAAGAACTTGTTGGAGATCCTTCATGCATTTGGAAACCTTGTTTCTCCTGACACAAGGGGGCAGCAATGGCTTAAAAACACAACTATCATTTGACCCTCAGAACGATTTAGTGGATTGTGGTTTTCAATGTTATTCTGACTGTTTCGTAAAACGGTTTCATGAAGACATAATATTTGACACCTCCACAACCCATGGGCATTGGGCTAAGTTATCTGGCTGTGGAGCCAGAGGTTGGGAGTTCAGTTCCACCCTGTTCCTCCTTGACAGGGGCAGGACTCCAAGATCTATAGGGTCCCTTCTAGCTCTGCAGGTCCAAGATGATGGTGATGGTGATAACCTGCACAATCTGAAAGAAATGTTTCCATAGCTAGAAGCTGCAGGGTGCTTGACAAAGGACTATGTTCTACCATGGGGAAATAGTGGTTGAGTTAAATCCACTCCCTTCTGTCTGCTGTTTCTCTTCTTAACTTAAACTAACATTTTCTGGCTGACTTCACATCCTGCCTCCTGACTCCTTCCTTCACATAATATTGGCTAAAATCCTGTTGCTTAGCATACTGAATTGCCCCAGAGCATGTATGTTGGATCATTGAGGATTTGTGGTTTGGGTTTGTTCTATTGACTCTACTGGGCCTACTCTAGATCCAACTAGAGTGAGTCGCTCAACACACTTTGGTGGTTCAGTGCAGTTGGGTGGAGTGGGCCCACAGAGGTTGCCTGGGCACCCTAGATTCCTCACCCAACCTCCCACTCCTCCCACAGGTGCCCCATCAGAAGCAAGCCACAGGCTTCCCTACCCCATTTTGTCATTTGAGTGGGTACCCACAGGAGTAAGGATGTGGAATCAGCCCCTCCCCCCACCATCTGTGGGCCCAGTCCACCAAACCGCACCAAAGCCCCAAAGTGTGTTGAATACCCATTCCTAGTTTTGACTTATTCAAGATAGTCAAAACTGGAACAGGTCCACTTGAATCACTGGAACCTCCGAAGCAGTTGACTCACAAAATGCCAACTGATTCAATGGGCCTACTCTTGTGTGACTTACCACATTAAGCACCAGGATTTCAGCTACTGAATGCTCTATTACTTTCCATTTGTATGATTAAAAATGCATAATTATCTGTACATACAGAAAAAGGAAGGCTGCTTTAGGATCGTACTTTTCTTTTAATTCTGTATGTCAATCATGCTTAAATTGCCTATAGACAAGAAAACACACAAGGATTCTGTCTAGATTTTCCCTCTTTTTTACAGAAATGCATGAAGGACTGATCAGAATCAATTCCTTTTGTGTTTCACGTTCCTGTTTATACAAGAAAAATCATTACATTCTATGTTAATAAACAAGGGGATTCAGATTCTGAAGATCATAAATGCCTTTAGCCACAGAAACCGTGAAAGCTCAGCTAGTGCTTTTATCTTGACCTGTATGCAAATTTTCCAGCCCAGCTTCCTCTTTAAATCAGTCAGATGAACACCCTCTCCCAGGTACACTAGCTTGAAGACTTGGAACTACATTTCCTTCAACTATATCAAAGCATCTGAGGGAACAGAAATGATTCTCTTGCTTCATTTGGTTTTCTGTTCTGCTGTTTTCAGAGGTAAAAATGTCTCCTTTCACATTCAAAGCTTTCCCACTACAGTCCATTTCCTTGTGTACATCTAGTGTGCTTACAATGCCTCTTCTTCCAGGTGCCCAATCGGAGATTCTACTGGTGGAGTCTGGAGGAGATGTAAAACGGCCTGGAGACTCCCTCCGTCTTTCCTGTCAAGCCTCCGGATTCACCTTCAGCAGCTATGAGATGAACTGGATTCGTCAAGCTCCTGGAAAAGGCTTAGAATGGGTGGCATTAATAAGCTCAAGCTCTGGTACCATTTACTACTCAGATACAGTAAAAGGGAGATTCACCATTTCCAGAGATAATTCCAACAGCCGGCTGTATTTGCAAATGAACCGCCTGAAGTCTGAGGACACTGCAGTGTATTACTGTGCAAGAGACACAGTGAGAGGAAGTGAATCGGGAGTCAATCAAAAACCCTCTTTTGATCATCGCCATCAGAGAGAAATAAGAAATAAGACTTGGTCTTTGGTTTCAGATTCCTTTCTTTCAGAGGGTTCACCTTCTACTATATATTTTCATTTTAAACTCAGTACCCTACCTCCACCCCACATTTTAGAAGTAATCAGTTGAATAAAATGTAAAATGTAACCTGATTCTAACATTAGGGATACATCCAGTTTCCAAGATTTTCGTCCTTCTGGAGACCTTTAATCATTAAACACCATGTGCGGAAGAACATGCTGGAGATTCTTCATGGATTTGGAAACCTTGTGTCTCCTGACATGAGGGGGCAGCAGTGTCAGAAGGATTCCGGGTGATGGTCTGCAGTTTCAGATGTGACTCTGACAGTTTTCAGAAATGGATTCATGCAAACTCATAATATATTTGTCACTTCTACAATCCGTAGGGATTGATACAGAAAATTATTCTGCAAGGGCTTTGCTGAGAGTGGAAGATGCTACTTCTTGGACACATACAGAAATCAAGGCAACACTGGACTAGCATTCCTGCACTCAGGGAAGCCAGATACCATCTGCCGTCTACAGGTCACTGTGTGAGAGACAGTGGGACTGTGGCTGGGCTGCTGCCGGCTGCCAGCTTTTTCCAAGGGAGCCTGGCTCCATCTCCCTCTGCTTTGCAGGACTGGGCCCTGCTACTCCTGGCTGCCCCACCCCCTTCCCAATATCAGCCACCTGGTTCAGGGGGAGAAGAGGCTTTAAGCCAGAACTGCTTTCAGGGCCCTACCGGACTAGCATTCCTGCGCTTGGGGGAGCCAAATACCATCTGCCGTCTACAGGTCACTGTGTGAGAGACAGTGGGACTGTGACTGGGCTGCTGCCAGCTGCCAGATTCCCTGAGGGAACCGGCTGGGGAATAAGCTGGGAAACAGAGGGGTTTGGGGGGTCTCTGGGGCAACCAATAGAGACTATATATGGCAGGGGAAGATATGGCGTTGGGAGTAGAGCATGCCCGCGTAGGAGAAAGGAGGTTAGATACCTTACACCTATCCCCCTTTCTAGCTCTACTCCCAGCCAAACGGTACAAGGTGACCGTATCAGCCACCCCTTGGGCCACATGGTACTGTTGGTAAATGCCAGGTCGGCAAAAAATAAGACCGCCCTCATCCATGATTTAATTTTGGATGAGGGGGCCGACCTGGCATGCATTACTGAGCCATGGGTGAGAGAAGAAGGAGGAGTTCCTCTATCTCAGTTGTGTCCCCCTGGGTACTTGGTCCAACATCAGGGTCACCCATAGGGTCGGGAAGGAGGTGTGGCGATAGTCTACATGGATTCCTTCCACTTTCCCAGACTCCCTGTCCCCTTGGGAAATGGTCTAGAGGGCCTGTATTGTGTGTTGGGCTCAAGAGACAGACTGGGGATTCTGCCCACCCTGCTGCTTCCCAACAGTCTCCCTACCTGAGCTGACAGAGGTGATCTCGGACCTGGTGGTGAGGACCCCCAGACTTTTGGTACTGGGGGACCTCAACCTCCATGCCGAGGCCACCTTAACAGGGGCAGCTCAGGACTTCATGGCCGCCATGACAACCATGGGTCTGTCTCAACATGTCATCGGCCCAACTCATGAGAAAGGCCATACACTTGACCTAGTATTCTCAATGGGACGGGGGGATGGTGGTCCGGATGTGGTGGGTTTATCTTTGACCCCATTGTCATGGTCGGACCATTTCCTGGTAAAGTTTAGACTCTCTGCCACTACTACCCTCTGCAGGGGTGGTGGATCAATTAAAATGATCCACCCCCGGAGACTTATGGATCCTGAAGGATTCCCGAATGCTCTAGGGGAGTTTCCAGCTGATATGCTCGGAGCTCCTGTCGAAGCCCAGGTCGCTTTGTGGTACAAGGAGGATGTGGACAGGGTGCTTGGATCGGTTCGTGCCACCACTACGCAACGCTACCCTTGCCCATCATGACTAATAAAGGAATCTGCCAGGGGGGGTTGCACCTGGATTCTGGAGGTCATCAACTCCTTGTTAAGAGAGGGAGTGGTCCCCACCCCGTTAAAGGAGGCAGTGATTCGCCCACTCCTAAAAAAGCCTAATCTGGACCCAGGCCTAGTGATCAACTTCCGACCAGTGGCGAACCTCCCTTTTCTGGGCAAGGTGTTGGAACATGTGGTGGCTGAGCAGCTCCAGGCTCTCCTGGATGAAATAGATTATCTAGATCCATTTCAATCGGGTTTCAGGCCAGGTTATGGGATGGAGACTGCCTTGGTCGCCCTGTTTGATGACCTCTGCCAGGAGAAAGACAGGGGGAATGCATCCCTGTTGATTCTCCTGGACCTCTCAGCGGCTTTCGACACCATTGACCATGGTGTCCTTCTGGACAGATTGGCAGGGATGGGAATGGGAGGCATCGTTTTACGATGGTTCTGCCCCTACCTGGCTGATCGAGTCCAGAAGGTAGTGCTGGGAAACGGTAGCTTTGATCCATGGCGGTTGCATCATGGGGTTCCTCAGGGCTCTATACTGTCCCCTATGCTATTCAATATCTACATGAAACCGCTGGGGGAGGTTGTTAGGAGGTTTGGGCTGAGGAGTCAGCAATATGCTGACAACACCCAGCTCTACCTCTCATTCTCTACCAATCCAGGTGTGGCAGTCGCTGTTCTGAACTTGTGCCTGGACTTGATAATGGACTGGATGAGGGTCAATAAACTGAGGCTCAATCCAGACAAGTCGGAAGTGCTGCTGGTAGGTGCTCCACCAGATAGGTTAAAGGGCCATTTCCCTGCCTTAGATGGTGTTACACTCCCCCTAAAGGACAGGGTCCGCAGCTTGGGGGTGCTCCTTGACCCCGGTCTCAACTTGGAAGCCCAGGTGGACTTGGTGTCCAGGGGTGCCTTCTTACAGCTGCAGAGAATATATCAACTTTGCCCTTACCTGGATGACCTTTCTGTTTAGACAGCATTTTAATTAAATATTATCGTTCAGCTGGCCATATGAGCAGCAGGATTTATTAATATTACTGTTTTAATGACTGTTTTTGATATAGGGTATTATTATAACAATGCCTATTTTTAATGTTTTTAAAGTTTTAATATTGTTGTCCGCTGCTCAGAGACCATTGGTAATGGCACAGCTAAAAAATCTTGTAAATAAATAAATAATAAATAAAAGAAACAACTTCTGGAACACTCAGTGGCTTATGCATCTGGCTTTGGAGACAGTGATTGGGAGTTGAGTTCCCCACTGTGCCTCCTTCACATGGCAGGACTGGATAATCTCTGGGGTTCTTTCCATGCAGTCCAAAGATAGTGAGGGAAATCTGCAAGAAATGTTTCTATAGGTGGAAATGGAGAAGTGGTTGAGGAAGGAAAATGTCCTTTAGGTGGGAAACATGGGTGGAGTTAGATCAATTGCCTTCTCTCAGATGTTTCTCCTCTTTATTTACACTTCTATTTTCTGGGTTACTTACCATCAGACCTCCTGATTGTCTCCTTCACAGAATATTGGCTAACATCCTGTTGCTTAGCATACTGAGTTGCACCAGAGCATGTCCATTGGACCAGTGAGGATTTGAGGTTTGTGTTTCCTCCATACATTCCATTGATTCTAATGGACCCAATGTAGTTGAGACTAGAGAAGGACACTTACTATGATTTGGTGCTTCAACACGGTATAATGGATTGGGTCCATAAGTGTTGTGTGGATGCCCCGCCTCCTCCTGCAGATGACCCATCAGAAGTAGTGCCATGGGCTTCCCTTTCCTGCCTTCTCCTCCGAGTGGACGCCCGTGGCCGAAGTCAGGGAGCAGAATCCGGTATTCCCATGTGACACCTGTGGGCCTGATCTACTGAGTGGCACTGAAATTTACATTCAAATGAATCCACTTTCGAAAGAGTCTCTCCATTATGCAAATGGAAACCCTGATTTCTTTGCTAGGGAAGTGTGTTTTATCAGTGGAAGGTGAGCTGATATACTGTTTCACCAGAGGGTTGTTTAAAATAGGATGAAGACGAAACTTGTTTTATTTTATTCATTTCTGTATATGTACATCCCTGTCGCTGCACGTTTCATCTTCGGTTCATAGTGGCAGAGGCTGCAGGAATGAGGGAATGTGTGCTGGTGAAGAAGCTTGTAAAAAGGTTGTCTGCTTCTGTTCCTTTAAGAATGTTTTTGCTGGAGGCAGAGAAGAGGGGCTATCTCAATCAACAGCCAGCCAGGAAGGGAAATGGGAAGCAAAGCACTTTCTCTGGGCTCCTCAGGCAGAAAGAGAAAGATATAGATAGATAGATAGATAGATAGATAGATAGATAGATAGATAGATAGATAGATAGATAGATAGATAGATATTAAAGGGGAATAAAGGGGAGAGCTAGAGGGAGAAAGAGGGAGGGGGAAGAGACCCAAACGCAAAACCCCACACAGAGACTTCTGTTGCTACCCATCTCCCAGGTGGGAACACAAAGATGGTCTTAAATAGTCAGATGAATTTGAATTGAGCCCTTTAGAACGGAGCTTATTGGGGGGCAAAATGACATGTAGAGAAGCCCCTACTTTAGCACATATGATTTCAGAGTGAACAGGCCCATTTGAATCAATTGAACTTACAAAGGAGTTGACTTATCCAAGGGCCACTGATTCCATGGGCCTGCTTTAGCGTAACTTGCCAACCTAAACAGCAGGGTTTCAGCTGCTGAGTTCACAGTTTCAGCTGGATTACTTTCCATTTGTAGGATAAAAGAAATGGATCATCATTAGACATGGGGACGAATATAAAAACGGATCGCGATATTCGTGGGAAATCGCTGATCTGTTAAATATTTGTCCCTTCATATTCGTGGGTTCCAGAGACCCCCACAAATACGAAGGGATGAATATTTCCCCATTCTATTTGTCCCTTTGTAATAATAATAATAATAAAAATCCATTCTGCCTACTGGCCACCAATCAGCTGATTGGCGGGCCAATAGGCAGCCACCCTCCCCCACAGCCAGCCACCCCCACAGTCTGCATCCCACCCCCTTCCTCTCCCTATCTTAGCCCCCAATTCCCGCCAACACCCCCCTACTGCAATCGTCGCTGCCGCTGCCGAGGTCCCCATCATGCCTCAGCAGCCACGGTGTGTAAAAAGGGAAACTGGCTTCCCTTTGCAAAGATGGCAGCTGCAGCTTCATTTAGGGTAGGGAAGCTGTAGCTGCCATCTTTGCAAAGAGCAGCCTGGATTACCTTAGCCTGTGGGGGGGGGGGCGGTTGGGAGGTGGCAGCGGAGGGATGAAGGCGGGATATGTTTTTTTTAATAACCCCTCTATGAATCGATGAAGATATTCATTATTCATCACTTCATGGGGGCAACTTCGTGCTTTTTGAGTTGTCAACTTTTGATGACTCATGAAGCGGGATGACTCACCAAAATGGTGAGTCATCCCCATCTCTAATCATCATCTGTGCACATCAAACAAGGCAGGCAGCTTCTTACTGTGCTTATGAATCCTGCATAGATAGCCATCAGAGCAGAACGCAAACAAGAGATTCTGTCTGTGCATTTTCCCTCATATTAACACCAGAAATACATGAAGGTATGATCAGAGTCAGATCCTTTTGGCTATCAAGTTCGTCGTTATACAAGAACGATGGATTCAGTTGTGTATTAATTAACGGGGAGATGTGTATTCTGAAGGCCATGTTTGCTTTCCGCCAAAGAAAGCTCAAAACTCAGCCAGTGCTTTTATCTTGACCTGTAAGCAAATTTACCACCCCAGCTTCCTCTTTAAATCAGTCAGAGAAACACCCTCTCCCAGGTACACAGGCCGGAGAACTGGAACCGCTTTTACTTCAACTAACTGAAAGCGTCTGAGGAAGCTGAAATGTTTGTGTTGCTTCATTTACTTTTCTGTTCTGCTGTTTTCAGAGGTAAATGTCTCCTTTTGAATTCAAAACTCTGCACTTTATGTCTTTGTGCATATTTGGTGTGCTTACAATGCCTCTTCTTCCAGGTGTACAGTCAGAGGTTGTGCTGGTGGAGTCTGGAGGAGATGTAAAAAGGCCTGGAGATTCCCTCCGTCTCTCCTGTCAAGCCTCCGGATTCACCTTCAGCAGCGACCAAATGAACTGGATTCGCCAAGCTCCTGGAAAAGGCTTAGAATGGGTGGCGTACATAAGCCCAAGCTCTGGTACTATTTACTACTTAGATACAATAAAAGGGAGGTTCACCATTTCCAGAGATAATTCAAACAGCCGTCTGTATTTGCAAATGAACAGCCTCAAGTCTGAGGACACCGCAGTGTATTACTGTGCAAGAACAGACACAGTGAGAGGAAGTGAATCAGGAGTCAATCAGAAACCCTCTTTTGATTGTAGTCATCACCAGCCACATGAAATAAGCCTATGTAGACTTCTTACCTTGATTCGATTTACAGCTTATATATACATATGTGCTGTTATCCATATATTTCTATTTTTCCACCTTTCTATACCATTTTACAACTTTTGAAGTGAGAGAAGATATCAGAGATACTGCCAGAGAGCTTTTTGTTCCACATTTCTTTCTTTAGGAAGAACACACCTTCCATTACATCATTTCATTTTAAACTGTGTCCCGCAAGCCCACCCTGTGTTTGAGAAGTGATTTCTTAAATCAGATAGGTGTAACCTGATCCCCGCATTAGGGAAGAAAACTTTCAGTAGTGATAGCTGTTATCATAGATGCCACCAAAGGGATTACTATAAGGATGTCACACCAAAATGGAGGTCCCATGTGGGAACTCTTTTATTATTCCTATTGTTTTAACTATGAGAAAGAGGACTTGGTTTTGGGTTCTAGATTCCTTTCTTTCTGGAGGACAAATCTTCAACAATTCCTTTTCATTTTAAACTGAGTTCCCCACCCATCCCAGCCTTTGTTTCAGAAGTAATCAGTTGAATTAAAAAGATGTAACCTGATTCCAACATTAGAAAATAAATCTATTGGATTTTCCATTGAGAAATCCAATTTCCAGTATCTGCACCCTGCTGGAATACCTTTATGCATTAAGTAAGAACTTGTTGGAGATCCTTCATGCATTTGGACACCTTGTGTTTCCTGACACAAGGGGGCAGCAATGGCCTAAAAACACAACTATCTGTTGACCCTCAGAAAGATTTAGTGGATTGTGGTTTTCAATGCTATTCTGACTGTTTTGTTAAACGGTTTCATGCAGACATAATATTTGACACCTCCACAACCCATGGGCATTAGGCTAAGACATCTGGCTGTGGAGCCAGAGGTTGGGAGTTCAGTTCCACCCTGTTCCTCCTTGACAGAGGCAGGACTCCAAGATCTATAGGGTCCCTTCTAGCTCTGCAGGTCCAAGATGATGGTGATGGTGATAACCTGCACAATCTGAAAGAAATGTTTCCATAGCTAGAAGCTGCAGGGTGCCTGACAAAGTACGATGTTCTTCCAAGGGGAAAGAGCGGTCAAGTTAAATCCACTCCCTTCTGTCTGATGTTTCTCTTCTTCACTTAATTCAACATTTTCTGGCTGACTTCACATCCTGCCTCCTTCCTTCACATCATGTTGGTTAAAATCTTGTTGTTTGGATTACTGAATTGCCCCAGAGCATGTCTGTTGGATCATTGAGGATTTGAGGTTTGAGTTTACTCTATTTGTTCCATTGACTCTACTGGGCCTACTCTATATCCAACTAGAGTGAGGCACTCAACACACTTTGGTGGTTCAGTGAAGTTCGGTGGATTGGGCCCACAGAGGTTGCCTGGGCACCCTAGATTCCTCACCCAACCTCCCACTCCTCCCACAGGTGCCCCATCAGAAGCATGCCACAGGCTTTGCTACTCCATTTCCTCCTTCGAGTGGGTACCCACAGGAATAAGGATGTGCAATCAGGGGCTCCCCCACACCATCTGTGGGCCCAATCCACCAAAGCACACCAAAGCCCCAAAGTGTGTTGAATTCTCATTCCTAGTTTTGACTTACTTTATGATAGTTAGTTGAAACTGAACAGGCCCACTTGAATCAATGGAACTTACAAAGGAGTAGACTCAGAAAATGTCAAGTGATTCAATGGGCCTACTCTTGTGTGACTTACCACATTAAGCACCACGATTTCAGCCACTGAATGCTCTATTAATTTCTATTTGAATGATTAAAAATACATAATTATCTGAAAAAGGAAGGCTGCTTTAGGATCGTGCTGCTCTTTTAATTGTGTCTTTTATCTTTCACGTTCCTGGTTATACAAGAAAAATTCATTACATTCTATGTTAATAAACAAGGGGATTCGGATTCTGAAGATCATAAATATCTTTGGCCACAGAAACTGCGAAAGCTCAGCTAGTGCTTTTATCTTGACCTTTATGCAAATTTTCCAGCCAACTTCCTCTTTAAATCAGTCAGATGAACACCCTCTCCCAGGTACACTAGCCCGGAGAATTGGGACCACATTTCGTTCAACTTTATCAAAGCATCTGAGGGAAGAGAAATGATTCTCTTGCTTCATTTAATTTTGTATTCTGCTATTTTCAGAGGTAACTGTCTCCTTTCACATTCAAAGCTTTCCCAGTACAGTCCATGTGCTTGTGTACATCAAGTGCGCTCACAATGCCTTTTCTTCCAGGTGCCCGATCAGAGATTCTACTGGTGGAGTCTGGAGGAGATGTAAAAAGGCCTGGAGACTCCCTTCGTCTCTCCTGTCAAGCTTCTGGATTCACCTTCAGCGGCTACGCAATGAGCTGGATTCGTCAAGCTCCTGGAAAAGGCTTAGAATGGGTGGCATTCATACACACACAGTCTTCTCCCATTTACTACTCAGATGCAGTAAAAGGGAGATTCACCATTTCCAGAGATGATTCAAGCAGCCGGGTATATTTACAAATGAACCGCCTGAAGGCTGAGGACACCGCTGTGTATTACTGTGCAAGAGACACAGTGAGAGGAAGTGAATCAGGAGTCAATCAAAAACCCTCTTTTGATCATAGCCAGCAGCAGCTTCCATACTAGCCAGGTTGAATAATCCTTTGCCAGTGTCTTAACTTGATGCTATTTGTAGCTGTTTGTTAATATTTTTATTTTATTTTCTCATCCTAGTACAGGAATGCAGTCATTCTTATTTTTTTTTATTGTTCCTTTTTGCATACCTTTTACCCACAAAAACAGTTGTATCATTTTACAAGTTTTAGTAGTGAGAGAAAATAGCAGAGATGCTATTTTACAAGTGTTACTATGTTCTCCTCATACATGTCGCTTCAAAGCAGCCTACTGTAACAATCACTATATAAGTTTATGAACAATTCAATTGAATTAGAAACTTCAAAATATATACCTTAGCTATGAGCTTGTTTTTCAATCTTCAGTCAAGTTGAGTGAAGTATTGAACAGTTCTTGGATGTCAGGACTCCTTTTAGAGTCTTTTTTCTAAAATGTTAAATGTTTTTTGATGGCCCCACAATGTCTCTCTCCATTATCCCCTTACCTCGGAATAAAGACGCGAGACAACTGTTATGGAATAAACATGAGCCACACTTTATTGAATATTCATAATTATCCTCTATGAAAAAAAAGGGAGGGGTCCTGCCGTAGTTTGGAATCAGGTTCTGCAGAGGGGTCTCAATGGACCCCTACCAAATTATGGGCGAGTCCCAAGCCCCAAGCTCTCGCAGTCGTGAAGACAGCGAGAACCCGGCCGGCCCAAATTTGACCACCCCCAGACATCAAGTCCCCTCCTTCTTGTTGACTGTTGGTCCGGGAGTGGCCCCAGCAGATCTTCCCCCCCTAGCACTGTAATCGCATGATCCGTAGCGCTGGGAGATCAGATGAGCTATATATTAACTGTGGTTGTGAGGGGGACTCACCAAAACCTGTTTTATCCACACTACCCACCTGTGTGACCAAATCTGACCACCTCTCAATATGCCAACGCACCTTGACCAGTGTGGGATAGGCGAAAAATCCCCACCTCCAAGGCCAATCAGGATGTGGGTCAAAAATTCCTATCCGGCCCCAAAAGGCGACCAGAAAAACTCACACTAGTATTCAGGGTGGGCAGGCGGGTTGTCCGAAAGGAAGAGGCCCAAGGTAGGTGGGAAGCTTCTTTAAATATACTACTCCTTTCCCCTCTTAGGTCGCTCTTGTGAGACCGCAATGTCTCACGCTATCCCGGGAAGGGGATAATGGCGGCCCGCGCTGCTGAAGAGCCTCATCAGAAGACCGGACATTTGCATCAGTAATTAAGCTGTGCCATGTTGCACTGAATTTATCTTTTTTCCCATTTCTTTTGCAATCCTCAATTTGTGTGTGTCAGCTTTTCAGATAGCTTTTTAATTTTCTAATACCATGATCAGCCACATTTTGTTATTAAAAAATATCTCAAAGTATTTCACTGTTATGACGTGTACAGCTACTGACTAGAGATGGGCATGAACCAGGTCATCCTAGTTTGTCCAAGTTTGTGAAAGTGGCACCACAGGTACTGCTGTTCCCCTACCCGCCTCCTTTGGCTCAGTCAGTCACTCACCAGGCCCAGCGTTGTAGCTTTCTGCCCCTGCTCAAGTGATCTCCCAGTCCTGGCAACAGCTCAGCCTTCTCTGCCCTGTCCTCATGGCTGATCTCCCACTCAGACAAAAGGACAGGGCAGAGAAGTCTGTTCTCTTGCTCATGACTGGGAGATTAGCTGAGGAGGTGGGGAAAAGACACAAACTGGTCCAGGTGAGTGGCTGAGGAGATGGGGGAGGGGAGCAACAGCACCTGTGCTGGTGCCCTTAGGAACTGTGGTGAACAGGGACGAACCAGTTCGTGCCCATCTTTACCAACATAAATGAGGTTGCCAACTGACTTTTCATTTATGCATGTAAAGATTGACAGTAACGAAAGCTAAACAGAAGTTTTCCCCTTTGTTTTTTCCAATTATTGTTTCCACCTTTCCCCAGAATTAATTAACTTTTGAGCATTCTAGCCACTTATGTATTAGTGTACTTCTTTGTCTCCACTTCTTCCAGAACAAACCATTCTGCTTCTGTTTCTGATATCGTTAGTCTTGAATCTGCTTGGAGGCATGGGCGAGGACTCAAGTCATGGGACTCGCTATCAAGTTGGACTTAAGTCACACTGATGACTTGACTCGAACTTGACTCGTTTTTTTTCCAAGGACTCGAAATCGACTTGTGACTTGGAATTCTCCCTCCCTCCATTCTTCCTGGGGAATAAGCTTGTTTTTATTAGGGACCTGGACATGGGGCATGGGACTCAGCACTTGGTACCAAAGACTTGGACTCAAACCCAAAGACTTGCCAACATCCCTGTTGTTAGGCTGTTTTTGATCCATTCTTACATTTTCTATATTTTTCTATTAACCACAAATATCTTTGAGCTACTTCATCACTTGTTCCTGTGGTTGAGTCTGTACAGAAGTTTATTTTTTCCCCCAGTGATCTCAAATGGCAATGTTCTATCAATATTATTCTTGCAAATTGATATACCTGCATCTTATGAATCCACTGAATTTTCTTCCCTTCCAAACTACTTCCTAATTGCAGTGATTTTTTTTTTAAAAAAAAATTAGAAGTAGTGGCTTTTGTGCTTGGGATTTGCTGGTCAAAAAGAAAGATCAGTTGTTGGAACTGCTGTAAATGATCTGTAAAAATTGCATAAGCGTTGATGTGTAGGGAGTTCCTCTCCATCTTGTTCCTGCCCTGGAAGGGAGAAATCTTGGAGAATCCTTGTTCAAGTGTCTCACCATGTTGAGAGCTTCAAAATAGGAAGGACTAGTTGTTCTTATAACCCTGTGATGAACCTGGAATCAGAATGCCTGTGTGCTCAGAATTTTCTTGGTTCATAATGGCAAAATCAGAGCCAGCTCAACTTCCATGGCTGAAACCCTACCACATTTGTGATTCAAGACCCTGAAGTCCAAGCAATGCACTTTGATAATGGTTAGAGTTCTGCTAATGGAAGTGAGCAGAGGTGGGCTGTCAGCACGTTGGCAAGAAAATTAAAAATGGGAAAGGATAGCTTTCTGGACTTTTCCAAAACTACAGTTGAGAGTGGCCAGTGCTTCTTCTGGCTGGCAGAGTCTGGAAGTTGGGGGGGGGGGGGGAAGAAACTTTTTGAGCCATTAGTAAAATGTTCTTGAGATCCTCCAGGACTAATATATTGCTAATTTCATTCCATACGTTTTAGACGTAAAGTACCCAAAGCCAAGTAAAGAACAACTTCTTCCCCTGTTTATTACAAGGGGGTGAAGTGGATCAAGAACAGAAAAGGACAGCAATCAGAAGGCATGTAATAAAATGGTTACACAATGATGATGTTTTGTGGCTCCAACCATTTACTCAAGAACATGTACTGTGCTCACCATTCAAGAATGTTCTTTTTTTAAAAGATGTCTTTGTTCTTTGTGGGTTTTTGGGGGGGGTGATGCGTGGTGGCGGGGTGATGCGTGGTGGCGCTGTGGGTTAAACCGCTGAAGCCTCTGTGCTGCAAGGTCAGAAGACCTGCAGTCATCAGATCGAATCCACGCGACGAAGTGAGCCCCCGTCACTTGTCCCAGCTCCCGCCAACCTAGCGGTTCGAAAGCATGCAAAACGCAAAAATGCGAGTAGATAAATAGGTACCACCTCGGTGGGAAGGTAAACAGCGTTCCGTGTCTAGTCACACTGGCCACATGACCACGGAGGATTGTCTGCAGACAAACGCTAGCTCTATGGGTTGGAAACGGAGATGAGCACCGCCGCCTAGAGTCGGACACAACTGGACAAATTGTCTAGGGGAACCTTTACCTTTGTTCTTTTTTAATAGCCAAAGATATTATTATTATTTTTTTAGCCATTGTGGTGTGGTGGACAGAGTATAGGACTAGGGCTCAGGAGGCCTGGGTTTGAATCTCCGCTGAGCCATGGAAACTTACTTGGGTAGTGGAAGTGGCAAAACCACTCCTTAAATATTTCACTTCTCTTGAGAGCCCTATTAGGGTCACTATAAGTCAGTTCCGACTTGATGGCACAGAACAACAACTCAGGGTTGGGAAAACATGACATTCTTCTTCAAAGTCTAAAATGCCTGCAGAGCAGATAGATAGATAGATAGATAGATAGATAGATAGATAGATAGATAGATAGATAGATAGATAGATAGATAGATAGATAGATAGATAGATAGATAGATAGATAGATAGATAGATAGATGATGGAGGGAGGGAGGGAGGGAGGGATGAAGCTAATCAAATGGCAAAAATGGGAACTGTGGTCACTTCATGTGTGCCATGGAGATGTGCAAATGTGTAAATAGATTGTACATGGTATAACTTGCATCTTCTACCTATGGAACCATCTATAATGGGTATTACTGTACTTACAGCAATACATGTAAGTATTTATTTCTTTACAGTTATATCCTGTCCATGGTTCTTGTCCTCCACATTTTACCCTCAGAAAAATCCTGTGAGGTAGGTTTGGCTGACGGTCTGTCACATTATGCTAACATAGTATGCAAAGCAATTATATTATCCAAGAGAGAATTCCTGCATTAAAGCTTTTCCTTCATTTCTCCCAAACCAATCTTTAGGGTCTTTATTTCACCTCATGAGTAACACTTACTTTTTATGTTGGGGCTTTTTGAGTCCTGTAAGGCCAGACAAACTCTGTAGGGTTTTCTGAGGGGAAAACAGAAGGTCCCATGACCCTAGCAAAAATGAGATGAAACCCCCCCTTCATAGTGAATCCACTTTCATGTTGCCTCCCAATCTTTTTCAGATCTGCTTCTGCCCCAAGATGGCCAGAGATGCTGTTTTATCTTGAGTTGTATGCAAATATAGAGGGAACCTCCTGTTTATATTAGTTTGATGCTCCCTTCCAGGCCCAGCAAGACCCAGCTCCCGCCTGTCTCTCTCTGATAACTTCCCAGTCAATACATCTCCAAGTAAAAGAAAGAAAGAAAATGATATTTTGGCTCCATCTTGTTGTCTTCTTATCAGTCTGCAGAGGTTATTTGTCTCCTTTCAAATATAGAGCACCATTCTAATTCTGTCGTACTGTGAAGGGAGTTATTTAATTCCTCTCTCTTGTCATTTTCTTCCTCCTTCTCTCCATTTCCAGATGTCCTCTCAGAAATCCAGCTGGTGGAGTCTGGAGGGGACATGAAATGACCGGGAGAATCCCTCCGACTCTCCTGTCGTGCCTCTGGATTCACATTTAGCAGCTACTGGATGCACTGGATAAGACAAGCTCCGGGGAAAGGCCTGGAGTGGGTGGCAGATATCCGTGGCGATGGTAACAACTATTTCTATGCTGACGCAGTCAAAGGGCGCTTCACCATCTCAAGGGATAACCCTTCCAGCACTCTGTATCTGCAAATGAACAGCCCCTGACAACAGAGGACAGTGGCCTGTATTATTGTGCAAAAGAGACAGTGAGAGGAAATAAATCTGAAGCCAAGCAAAAACCTCCCTTTCTCTAGAGCAGCTCTCCACATCAGTTCAGGCACATTCGAATGTGGGGCTTGTGAGAATGCTTGATGGTTCAGTACTTTAGATTTTAATCCCAAGGATATACAAGATAGCTCAGTGGTTTGGGCATCTGCCTGTGAAGGCAGAGGTTGAGAGCAGAGATTGAAATTTTAATCGATTGAGTAATGTGTCCAATTAATTTCAAGGATAATTAAAGTTTTAGGACCTCCTCCTCCTCCTTCCCCTCCTCCTCCTATTCTTACTAGTAGGTCTTTGTGAGTAAAATCAAACTATTTCTAATAAGAAACTGTTAGCATGATGTGCCACCAAGTTGGAGCTGACATAGTGACCTTAACAGGTAAGGTAAATGAGGAGCGGTCTTACCAATTCCACACCCCCATGGCTGAGGAGAAAGTCAAGATCTTGTGGGATTTCCAGATCCAAACTGATAGACACCTTGAACATAACACACCAGACACAGTAGTGATAGAATGAAGAAATGTCTGAATTATCATCATCATCATCATCACACCATCAGAGCTACAAAAAGCAGCAATATTAGGAACAGCATACATACTGCCCCGATATTTAACAGATACTTAGGTTTTTGGTTAAAACTTGTATCTGTTATATAATACCAGTCAATGTTTTTATAACTTTGACTGTGCCTGGTGTTTTTTAACAACAACAACAACAACAACATGTCATCACATTGATTCTGACTTAGGGTGATCCTATCCATGCTTTCCTAGGTATAGGGTACTCAATGGTTTGCCGTTCCCATCTTCTGGGGGTGCCCTGAGTCTCTGCAGCTTGCCTAAGGCTGCACAGGCTTCTTCTACAGAAGCGCAGTGTACAAGATATTTAGTAGGGTGCATGTAAATTGGATGGGACTCAGTGGCACATAACAATACCTTGTAGAAGCATCTTAGAGGCTTCTGTTCCTAAGGTCTTTGATCCTGTATTAATAGTGCTTTCCAACCCCATGCTGTCTGATTTATGCAAAGTCAAGAGTACTTTCACTTCCTATTTAATTGCTCCAAGACACTCACCTCACACAGGCTTCTTGTCACAACTCGGAGTCCTTTTGAGATCCAGTCGATCTATCAGCAATGCTGTTCCTCTTACCAATAGTTGTTGCACTGGCTGCCTTTTCTTCATGTGTGTTGGGTTTTACATTCTACTTCCATGAATGATTTGCAGTCTGATACAAAAAATAAGTCTCTTTCTTTCTTTCTTTCTTTCTTTCTTTCTTTCTTTCTTTCTTTCTTTCTTTCTTTCTTTCTTTCTTTCTTCTTTCTTTCTTTCTTTCTTTCTTTCTTTCTTTCTTCTTTCTCATAACCTTCTCTTTCCTTTTCCTTATCAGGTTCTTTCTCTCAGGTGATTCTGACCCAGTCAGATCCAGTAGCCAAGAAACCTGGAGAAGCCCATAAACTGGCCTGTGCAGTAACAGGATTTGACATCAACAGCTACTATATGGCCTGGATCAGACAGAAACCTGGCAAAGGAATGGAATGGCTCGTGAGCTATCATCGTCCTGGAGCAACCAATTATTATTCCTCTGAAATCCAAGGGCAATTCACAGCATCAAAGGAGGGGTCCAACTTCTACTTGCAAATGAACAGTCTGAAAGCAAAAGACACAGTGGTGTATTACTGTGCACGAGACACAGTGGGTGGAACCATACCAGGTCTCGGACAAAAACCTTTCACTGCAGTAAACTTACATAAAAGTAACCACAGATGGCACCAAAGGACCACAAAGCAGAAATCTCAAAGACAGAACAAATATACTTAGGACAACATTTTACCACTATTATCAATAGAAAACCTCACTAATTTCTTGCCCCAGATCCAAGTTGTTTTGGACTGTGCTAGGGTCTTCCTGGGGATAAATCAAAATAAATTTCTACATTCATCTCTGCCTCTTATGCTTAGAGAGCGACTAAAATTATGACTGGGCTGGGGCACCTCCCTTATGAGGAAAGGCTACAGTGTTTGGGGCTCTTTAGTCTAGAGAAAAGGTGCCTGCATGATTGAGACATATAAAATTATGTAGGGTATGGATAAAGTGGATAGAGGGAAGCTCTTTTCCCTCTCTACTAGAACCAGGGGACCTCCACTCAGATTGAGTGTTGGGAGAGTGAGAACAAACCAAAGAAAATATTTCTTGACCCAGCATGTAAAGAATTTTTTTCTTGACACGCTGGCAAGGAACTCCTTGCCACAGGATGTGGTGATGGCATCTGGCCTAGATGACTTCAAAAGGGGATTGGACAGATTCCAGGAGGAAAATTCCATGGCAGGTTACAAGCCATGATGGGGATGTATAATCTCCAGGCTTAAAAGGAAGGTACCTCAAAATGCCAGATGCAGGGGAGGGGTATCAGGAGACAGGTATTTAGTTCTCTCATGTGCTCCCAGAGGCATCTGGTGGGGCCACTGTGAGATACAGGAAGCTGGACTAGATGGGCCCTTGGCCTGATCCAGCAGGGCTCTTCTTAGGTTCTTAGGTTCTTAAGTCTCTAAGATAATGGGCATTGAGCATTGTAGAGATCCCTTCTCATTATATCTTTGAGAAAACCATATATGCTAGGAGAACATCCTGAGAAAGGAGTATCAAAGGAACATCCTGAGAAAGGAAAGAAAGTGTGAAGGCATACCAATTTAAATTAACTTTTATGACTCTTTCTGTGTATCTTCTATATATTTACTCTGAACTCTGTGTTGCTTCAGACTTTTCTGTAGATATGTTGGTTATGGTGTATGTATGTTTTGGAAGACATCTTGGCTAACTAGTCAAATAAATACTTTCCTTGATAGAAACCTTGCAATATGCCTCTTTGGCATTTTTAACAACAAAAGGTTTCCACAGAATCATGTCCACAAAACTTTATTTTCAAAATTTCAAACAGAGAGCCAGTCTATTTAACTCTATTGGTACAGTCATACCAGCCGCATCAATTTTCAGTAATTAAAGACCCTACGGCCCCCAATGAGTTTCTAACAATGGAAGTGGTTACAAGGGAGGCTTGAGACCTTTGGGGGAGATACCAGGAAGGTTTAATTTCCAACCAACCAACCAACCAACCAACCAACCAACCAACCAACCAGCCAGCCAGCCAGCCAGCCAGCCAACAAAAAAAACACAGGAGATGACATCATCAGCCTTATGGGCCTTCTGGCAACAAGATTTCACCCGGTGATGAAACTCTGTCAAAGTTGGTCTGAAGGTTTACCTAATAAGCAGACCTCTCCCTTCCAGTCACCCAAGGACATATTTTGCAACCGGTTTTCCTTCAACCTCAGGAGTGGAAATAATTCAGCTGACCTGTTCCTTATCAGAAAGAAAAAGAATAATCTGTTCTTTACTTCAGTGCTGAAACAAGACCATTGCTTTAAACTAGACATGGGAGATCCCCCTTCATCTCCTGTGGGAGAAGAAGACGAATCTCACCAGCACAGGTGGATGGCCCAATTAACGCCTGTACCCAGAACCCACTGGTTCGCTTACCATGTGGCACACAGTGTACGCAGCCATCGTTATCAACAGCATGGCAATCACAGCTGGCCGGTCAGTGGGGAGACACAGGAAACCAGATTTCAGCTGAATTTTCAGGAAAAACTTCTTAACTGGTAGAGCACTATGACAATGGAACCAATGACCCCAGAAGGTGGTGAGCACTCCAAGGCTGGAAGCATTCAAGAGAAAATTGGACAACCATCTGTCTGATCTACTTTGATTTGGATTCCTGCATTGAGCGTGGGGCTCAATGGCCTTATAGACCCTTCCAACTCAATTATTCTATGATTCTATGGTCATACTGGGGGTTGGGCATAATGCCATATGATGGAAATGTCCTGCCATGCTCCAGACTCCACTTTATTTTTTATTATTTTTGTTAAAAAAGGTGTTTATGTGCATGTGCAGATGTTCAAACACTGTGTAATCTTTCACAGTTTTTTTTACATTCCATGACCCTAGCCCATGGACCTGCCTGAGTACATTAAAAAAAATTAATTTGTTTACAATGAGAGGTAGCATCCTCTCTCCAACCCCAGTGGAATCCATGTGTATATGCAAAAGGGACATGCTACACAAAGGAGAAATTGCATGGTAACATTATTGGTTGGGGTAGTTCTTCCTAAAGAGCCCCTGCACCCTCTTCTCCTCTGAGATCTTCAGGAGATCCACCAATTGCTTAAACTCAAAATGGCACAGAACTGGAAAGGGATATCCTCTGTGAGGAAGGAGGGGAGAAATCAAAGGCATGGTGGTGGGGATAGACAGATAGAGCAGTCAACAGAGGAGCAAGGGGCCCATGAAGGCGTGGGCAGACAAATGTTGGGAAAATGGAGACAGTTCCTGTGTGTACCTCACAAAACTGTGATGTATCTATTTTAAAAAATTAAAATATAATAAACCAGAGCAGAAAACTATATTCAGCACTGCTTGAGCCACTGGAAAGCTTGGTGTCATGTGCTATGTCAGGAGTTCTTGTGCAGTCAATCAGGTTTCTCTGGAGAGTGTGGTTCTGACAATGGTGACTGAGCAGTATGCAAGCTCCAAGACTAACCTCTAATGTCACAATAAATGACTGACAATGACAGGGATTAAATCCATGCTTTCCATATTTTAAGCATGGATTCTGTGCTTCCTGATTTCCACGTCACAGAAAGAAAAACTCTCCTCTCCTTCTTAGGAGGAAATAAACAAAAAACAGAAATATCATAGTAGTCTCTAGAAGTTAGTTAACATTTATTTATTTTGCTCTTTTCTTAATTGCACTGGAATGTGGGTAAAAAAATGGAATGCAGTGGATGATGGGTCTTGGTGCTGGTGTGCTGGAGGAGGAATAGAAAAGTACTACTAAGTACTAAAATGTATTTACAGGAGTTCATCTTGTGGAAATTAGTCTGGTTCAACTATTTTTCAAGGAAACATTCAGTTCCTAGAAGACCACATCATGAGCAACCCATTAATTTCTGCTTTGCCTTTACGTCTTTCACCTCATGACAGGGGACTTACATAGGAGGAATGGATTCTCATAACCTTCCATAGTCTCCAACCAACCAACCAACCAACCAACCAACCAACCAACCAACCAACCAACCAACCAACCAACCAACCAACCAACCAACCAACCAACCAACCAACCAACCAACATACTCTTCATCTTTTGTTAACCACTCAGGATACTGTGTCCCACTAACCAGGTGGTATAGAAGTAGAATAAATATATGAATAAATGTTTTATCTCCCCTTATAGGTAGATAGGTAAAGGTAAAGGTTTCCCCTGACAATTTGTCCAGTCGTGTCCGACTCTAGGGGGCGGTGCTCATCTCCGTTTCCAACCCATAGAGCTAGCGTGTTGTTGTTTTTTGTCTGAAGACAATCTTCCGTGGTCACATGGCCAGTGTGACTAGACACGGAACGCCGTTACCTTCCCACCGTGGTGGTACCTATTTATCTACTTGCATTTACATGCTTTCGAACCGCTAGGTTGGCGGGAGCTGGGACAAGCGACGGGAGCTCACTCCGTCGCGTGGATTCGATCTTATGACTGCAGGTCTTCTGACCTTGCAGCACAGAGGCTTCTGCAGTTTAACCCGCAGCGCCACCATGTTTAGATAACCAAGGTCTAAAAAGAGGGCTTCAAGCGGCCCTTAAAATATGTCTATGCAAATCACCCTGACTGATCCACCTATTTAAAGGCACACCTCCTCAGCCACTTACAACCTTGCCACACTGGGACCACCAAGTCAGTCCCTAGAGCCATTGGTGGAAACTTCTGTTATTTGCCATGATCTCAGGTAATACTTCTCACAAGAAAAAGCCTGACAGTGGTGTGCTTTACTTCATGATTATTCAATGATACTCAACTTATCTTTCATTTCAGGCTGCCATTCTGAAGTTCATCTGGTAGAGACGGGATGAGGTGTTGTGTCACCAGGAGGCTCCCTTCACCTCTCCTGTCAAGTTTCTGGATTGACTTTTAGTAGCTACTACATGAGCTGGCTCCATCAGGCTTCTGGAAAAGGACTGGAGTGGGTGGCTAGAATACAACCCAATGGAGGTAGACAGTGGCATAACTCCAAGGTTCAGGGAAGATTCACCATCTCCAGAGACAATGCCCAAAGTTTTTTATATCTGCAGATGGCAAGCTTGAAGCCTGAAGACTCTGCCTTGTATTACTGTTCAAGAGACACAGAGGCAACTTCTGCTTCCGAGCTGGTACAAAAACCTCAGCCCCCACTTCCACCCTTTCACTGTACTGTTGGAATAGAAAACCTAAAGGAGAATTTTTTCAAGAACAGAAAGACGAATTCAGAAAGTATGAGGAGAAAAAGACATAAGAGGTTATCAACAAGAGACCACTATATTGAAATTGGATGGTATGATTTGCAAGGCTGATTCTTTTGGAATGTATTGAAACATTACTTTATGAATAATCAGATAATGCTACTGCATTTAATGCTGTGTACAAGAGTATCTTGCATTGCCTCTGTGTTGTGTCAAATGGTAACACACAAGCTGAGGGAGTCTTATTGGTGGGGTACAAACGAGTAAAAATGATTGTCATTTCTAATTACTTTACTGCCCAATCAATTCTTAAAAGCATGTCTAAAAATGATGGTCTTCCTGTGACCTCAAAAGGACAAGATGGAGGGGGAGACGAAGGAGCCTCAAGAGGGAGCAAATTCCACAGTGTGGGAGCAGCTTCTCATAAGGCCCTCTCTCAGATTTCTACCACCATGCCAGTGAAGGCAGTGACTCCTTTCAGTCATAACAGGGAGCAAAGCTCCTTTCCAAAGCTCCTCTGCCTTTTCCATAAGGCACACATGGTTTCATGCACAAGGGAGGTTCACAGCTCTGCCATAGAACCTGAAGAGCAGGTCATATCCATTTGGCAATGATGCAGCAACTGCCAGATCTTGGTGGCTTATGTGTCTTCATAGGGGGATGCAGTTTTGTGTCATCTAGTCCTTTACATTATGCACTAAAATGTCTCGGGTGACCCCTAAAACACACTCAACTTCTTTCCTTCTAAAGGCAGTTACAGAAGGCAGAAGAGAGAACAAGGAGGTACTTGGGAGCTCCTTATCACCCACACCAAATATGACTGAGATCTGTAATGGGGCACAACCTATGCATATCGCAGTATGACAAGGTAGAATCCAAGGAGAACATAGATCAATGATTGGAAGCTGAGGCCCACTAGATGGCAGTGATATGTAAACAACAGTAATTGCTGGTGGTCATCATGAGGGAAATAGAATGGGGATCTGAGACTGTTGGTTTGTGGTTTCAAAAGAGATGCTCACGATTCCCAGAGTGCATTCGTTTTTACAGGTCGTTGTCATTGATGACAATGAGGTGGAAATGTGGTCCTGGTCTGGTTCTCCTCCTTCTCTTTCTATTTCCTCCACCACCCTATTCTTTTCAGCAAGATGTTACTTTTTCCTTTTCGGACTCCTCTATTCCACCACTACCGGGTTGGCCTGTTGTCTTAACTCACCGTGGTCTTCAAGAACAGAACTGTGTGTTATACAATCTGCCCTGGGACTCTCAGGCTAATCTGTTACCCTCAAGGTCCGTTCACAATGCTGCCTTATAAGTAGTGTAGGAGAAAAAATTCTCAAGACTCTCTACCATTGCCATTTATTCTCCAGTCCATTTAGTCCATGACCTTGTCTTCATCTTCTTTCATGCCATTGGGGTAGACACCCTAAAAGAGATGGTATTCAGCAGGCTTTAAAATATGGAGTCCATGCAAATCACCCTGACTGATCCACCTATTTAAAGGCATGCCTGCTTAGCCACTTACACCTTTGCAACACTGAGCCCACCAAGTCACTCCATAGTGCCATTAAAACAGTTGGAGACATGGCCCTTTGGTTGACCCTTCTTCCGTTCTTTACCATCATCTCAGGTAATATTTCTCACAAGAAAAACCCAGCACTTTTGTGCTTTTCTTTATTATCTTATAATTATCTTATTAATTATCTTATAATATTCGACTTATCTTTCATTTCAGGCTGTCATTCTGAAGTTCAGCTGGTGGAGACGGGAGGAGGTGTTGTGTCTCCAGGAGGCTCCCTTCGCCTCTCCTGTAAAGCTTCTGGATTCACTTTTAGTAGCTACTACATGAACTGGGTCCGACAGGCTGCTGGGAAAGGGCCAGAATGGGTGGCCAGAATAACTCACACTGCAAGTAGCCAGTGGTATAACTCCAAGGTTCAGGGAAGATTCACCGTCTCCAGAGACAATGCCCAGAGTCTGTTATATCTGCAGATGACAAGCTTGAAGGCTGAAGACTCTGCCGTGTATTACTGTGCAAGAGACACAGTGGCAACTTCTGCTTCCAGGCTTGTACAAAAACCTCAGCCTCCTGTCCAATCCCCCCACCCCCACTCCAATTTGCTGTACTGTTTGAATAGAAGTGAAGAAGGAGAGAGTTTTTAAGAACAGAGAGAAGAAATCAGAAAGTATGAGGAGAAAAATCCATAGGAGGTTGCGAACCTGACACCATAATATTGAAATGGGATGGTATGACTTGCAAAGCTGTTTCATTTGGAATGAACTGAAATATTACATTTGAATAATCAGATCATTTTACTTTGTGGGGGTGCCATTCCCAAGGTTGCTAAGCCACATGGGTGTTGTAGTGAGAGAAAACTCTCCTAGCATCCTGGGGCTGCTTCTGAGGGGAGGAGCTGCCACCATTCTTCCTCTTTCTCATTATCATAGAGAGCTTGCCATAGAGGCCTTTCCTTAGGCCAATCAGAGGGCTTGATTAATTGCCTTTCCCCAGACCAATCCTAATAACATGATGTAACCATTGTCCTATCTGAACCCTGTCTACTATCTGTAATGCTGTCACTATCTGTGAGCTTGTAATGTTAATAAAAGACAGTCCTCCTGGGGGTGGAGCAGAATGCATTAGCAGAATGCATTGGGAACTCATTGGAAGAAGACTTCTCATTCTGCTTCCTTGATGAGTCGCCCACCAGGAGTACTGCTGGCAGACATCCATCTGTGTGTGTGGCTGACTTCATTAACGTCTATTGCTAAGAGACTCTTTGCTATCCTATTATCTGGTGATCACCACAAAGCCCATCAGCCTGCTCATTGCCTGAACCCAACATACTTTATTTAATAACGTGTACAAGAGTGTCTTGCATAGCCTCTGCCTCCAATGGTAACATGCAAGTTGATTGAGTTTACTTGCTAGATTACAAAGCAGTAAAATTCATTGTGACTCCTAATAACTATCCCAACCAATCAGTTCTTATAAGTATGTCTATTCCAGATTGAAGGGAATTCATGAGTATTTCCAAAAGTAAAGAGAGAAAGCAACCACCTCTGGTGGCCCAGACAAGGCCTTTGAGGACATAGCTGTGCCATGGAACCTGAAGAGCAGGTTTTATCCACTTGGCAATGATGCAGCAACTGCCATATCTTGGTGGTTTCTACGTCCTGAAAGAGAGATGCATTTTGTGTCATCTAGTCCTTTGCCTTTGACACTAAAATGTCTCAGATAACCCCTAAAAGACCTTCAATTTCTCACCTGGAATAGGTGGTTACAAAAGGCTGAAGAGAGAACAAGGAGGTACTCTGAAGCTCCTTATGAGCCACAGGAAATATGGCTGAGATCTGCAATGGGGCACAACCTATGCATACCACTGTTTGACTAGGAGGGATCAAAGGAGACGGTAGGTCAATGATTGGAAGCTGGGGCCCACTAGATGGCAGTGAGAGGTAAACAATAGCAATTACTGGTGGTCATGAATGAAACAGAATGGGGATCTGAGACTGGTGGCTTATGTTTTCAAGAAAGAGATTTTATTCCGGAGTGCATTCGTTTTTGCAGGTCCCCTGAGAATATGGACTCCTGGGCTTTTGGCAAAGTCATTTTTAAAGGCAGTGGCTACAGCAACAGTCTTCCTTCCAACCTCTCCTTGCGATGAAATAGCAACATTTCAATAACTACTTTTGTACTCAAATAGTATTTTTTTTATATTGAGTTCCATAGCAGATCATGTCGAGCAGAGCCTCTTTGGAATACAGTAACATATAAGGTGAAGAAATCACAAAATACTGAAGTTGAGGGAATTCACTCTCCAATGGGATCCTCACCTTCATTTTATTCACATAGAAAGAATCTCCTCTCTCCAGCTTTCCCCCCAAAAAAACTCTGATTGTATGATGTAAAAGGAATTATGGGTGTATGGGCTGACTGGGTACAGGGAGTGGTAAATGCCTCCTTAAAGCAGGGTAGGATTCCTGCTTGCTTAAAGGAGGCAGCAATAAGACTGCTATTGAAGAAGCCCTCCCTGGATCCCAGTGTACTGGATAACTACTGGCCAGTGTCAAACATCCCATTCCTGGGCAAGGTACTGGAGTGTGTGGTGGTTTCTCAGCTCCAGGGATTCCTGGGAGAAGCAGATTACCTAGATCCATTTCAATCTGGTTTCAGGCCTGTCTATGGGACAGAGACAGCTTTGGTCACCTTGGTGGATGACCTATGATGGGAACTGGACAGGGGGAGTGTGTCCCTGTTGGTTCTGCTGGAACTCTCAGCGGCTTTCGAGACCATCGACCATGGTATCCTTCTGGGCCGTCTCTCTGGGATGGGACTCGGAGGCACTGTTTTAGAGTGGCTCCAGTCCTTCCTGGAGGGGAGAACTCAGAAGGTGGTGCTGGGTGACTCCTGCTCAATGCCCTGGCCATTGGCCTGTGGCATTCCTCAGGGTTCTGCTTTGTCACCCATGCTTTTTAACATCTACATGAAACCGCTGGGAGAGTTTTGGGGTTCAGTGTCACCAGTATGCTGATGACACCCAACTCTATCTCTCCTTTCCACCTAAGTCCAGGGAAGCTGTCTTGACTCTAAACTAGTGCTTGGCATCAGTAATGGGCTGGATGAGGGCAAACAAACTGAAACTTGATCCAGACAAGACAGAGGTGCTCCTGGTTAGTTAGAAGACAGATGAGGGAATAGGGATACTACCTGTGCTGGAATGGGGTTACACTCTCCCTGAAAACTCAGGTCCGCAGCTTGGGTGTACTCGTGGATTCATCCCTAAGCTTGGATGCCTAGGTCTTGGTGGTGGCCAGGAATGCATTTGCACAGCTGGTGTGCCAGCTGTGCCCATTCCTTGAGATGTCGGATTTGGCTACAGTGACACGTGCCTTAGTTACACCTCGTTTGGATTACTGTAATGCGCTCTATGTGGGGCTGCCTTTGAAGATGGTTCAGAAACTTCAGCTGGTGCAAAACTCTGCAGCCAGACGACTGACTGGGGTCAGCTACAGGGAGCATATAACGCACCTGTTACAAGAACTGCACTGGCTACCAGTCCGTTTCCGAGCCCAATTCAAAGTGCTGGTCATGACCTCTAAAGCCCTATACAGCTTGGGTCCAGGCTACCTGAAGGATCGTATCTCCCTTCTCGGTGATTAAGATCAGCAGAGGAGACCCTCCTCTCGGTCCCATTGCCAGCACAAGCACAGCTGATGGGGACACGGGAGAGGGCCATCTCCGTGGCAGCTCCCAGGCTATGGAGCGCTCTCCCTTGGGAGATCAGGATGGCTCCTTCCCTGTTATCCTTTCGAAAAAAGCTAAAGACCCATCTCTTCAGGCAGGCTTTTAACAACCATAACTGAATCCCTGAACCCCATTTTAGAAGATAATTTTAATCTTTTTCATGTTTTCATGTTTTAATCTTTTAACTGTATTTTAAATCATATATTTTTAATATTTAACTTATTGTGTTTTGAATTGTGAATTGTGTGAATTTTAATATTGGGAGCCACTTTGGGTCCCTTGTTGGGAGAAATGTGGGATATAAATAAAACTAATATTAATAATAATAATTTTCAGGGGTTTAGGGGTAGTTTTCGTCCCCCAGGGTGTGATTCATCTGAATAAGTTCAGACTTAATGAAGCTTAAGGAGGTCCAACGTTCCTGAAGATATCCCTTCATAAACATTCCTGTGAGAAATTTTAAAAGTTCTCTCCGGGTCTTGGATGCCTCACACAGGAAACACAACTTCCCCATTTCCATGGACATAATAGTCCAGATGGCAGATGATGTACTCTTCATTTTGTGTCTGACCCTTTCCCTAGGAAACCTGGGTCTAAAAGAGAGGAATTGAAGCAGCCTTTAAAACATGGCATTCATGCAAATCAGTCTGGCTGGTCCATCTCTTTAAAGGCTGCCATGTTTAGCCACCTAGAACATTGTGACCTTGAGCCTGTCAAGGAACTCCTTATACCCACTGAAGCAATCATAGATATGGGTCCTTGGGTGAAACGTCTCCTGCTCTTTTGGTGTTTTTTAGGTAATTTTTCCCCATGAGGAAAACCAGGGATTCATGTGCTTTACTCCTTCATTGTCCTTATTACCCAATTGGTCTTTTCTTAACAGGCTGCCACTCAGAGGTTCAACTGGTGGAGACGGGAGGAGGTGTTGTGGCACCAGGAAGATCCCTTCGCCTCTCCTGTAAAGCTTCTGGATACAGTTTTAGCAGCTACTACATGAGCTGGGTCCGACAGGCTGCTGGGAAAGGGCCAGAATGGGTGGCCACAACAACTCACACTGCAAGTAGCCAGTGGTATAACTCCAAGGTTCAGGGAAGATTCACCATCTCCAGAGACAATGCCCAGAGTCCGTTATATCTGCAGATGACAAGCTTGAAGGCTGAAGACTCTGCCATGTATTACTGTGCAAGGGACACAGTGGCAACTTCTGCTTCCAGGCTTGTGCAAAAACCTCAGCCTCTTGTCCAATACCCCCACCCCCACTCCAATTTGCTTCAAATAGAAGCAAAGTAGGAGAGAGTTTTTAAGAACAGAGAAAAGAAATCAGAATAGTATGAGGAGAAAAATCCATAGGGGGTTGTGAACCGGGCACCACACTATTGAAATGGGATGGTATGACTTGCAAAGCTGTTTCATTTGGAATGAACTGAAACATTACATTTGAATAATCAGATCATTTTACTTTATTTAATAACGTGTACAAGACCGTCTTGCACAGCCTATGCCTCCAATGGTAACATGCAAGTTGATTGAATTTACTTGCTAGATTACAAAGGAGTAAAATTCATTGTGACTCCTACCCAGTCAGTTTTTATAAGCATGTCTATTCCAGATTGAAGGGAATTCATGAGTATTTCCACAAGTAAAGAGAGAAAGCAACCACCTCTGGTGGCCCAGACAAGGTCTTTGGGGACATAGCTGTGCCATAGAACACACGGATCATATCCACTTGGCAATGACACAGTAACTGTCAGATCATGGTGGTTTCTTCATCCTGAAAGGAAGATGCATTTTGTGTCATCTAGTCCTTTGCCTTTGACACTAAAATGTCTCAGAAAAACCCTAAAAGACCTTCAACTTCTCACCTGGTATAGGTGGTTACAGAAGGCAGAAGAGAGAACAAGGAGGTACTCTAAAGCTCCTTATGAGCCACAGGAAATATGGCTGAGATCTGCAATGGGGCACAACCTATGCATACCACTGTTTGACTAGGAGGGATCGAAGGAGACGGTAGGTCAATGATTGGAAGCTGGGGCCCACTAGATGGCAGTGAGAGGTAAACAATAGCAATTGCTGGTGGTCATGAATGAAACAGAATGGGGATCTGAGACTGGTGGCTTATGTTTTCAAAAAAGATATTATTCCCAGAGTGCATTCGTTTTTGCAGGTCCCCTGAGCATATGGACTCCTGGGCTTTTGGCAAAGTCATTTTTAAAGGCAGCGGCTACAGCAACAGTCTTCCTTCCAACCTCTCCTTGCGATGAAATAGCAACATTTCAATAACTACTTTTGTACTCAAATAAAAAAAAATTATATTGACTTCCATGGCAGATCATGTCAAGCAGAGCCTCTTTGGAATACAGTAACATATAAAGTGAAGAAATCACAAAATACTGAAGTTGAGGGAATTCACTCTCCAGTGGGATCCTCACCTTCATTTTATTCTCAATTAAAGAATCTCCTCTCCCCAGCTTTTCCCCCCAAGAAAACTCTGATTGTATGATGTAAAAGGAATTATGGGTGTATGGGCTGACTGGGTACGGGGAGTGGTAAATGCCTCCTTAAAGCAGGGTAGGATTCCTGCTTGCTTAAAGGAGGCAGCAATAAGACTGCTATTGAAGAAGCCCTCCCTGGATCCCAGTGTACTGGATAACTACTGGCCAGTCTCAAACATCCCATTCCTGGGCAAGGTACTGGAGTGTGTGGTGGTTTCTCAGCTCCAGGGATTCCTGGGAGAAGCAGATTACCTAGATCCATTTCAATCTGGTTTCAGGCCTGTCTATGGGACAGAGACAGCTTTGGTCACCTTGGTGGATGACCTATGATGGGAACTGGACAGGGGAAGTGTGTCCCTGTTGGTTCTGCTGGAACTCTCAGTGGCTTTCGAGACCATAGACCATGGTATCCTTCTGGGCCGTCTCTCTGGGATGGGACTCGGAGGCACTGTTTTAGAGTGGCTCCAGTCCTTCCTGGAGGGGAGAACTCAGAAGGTGGTGCTGGGTGACTCCTGCTCAATGCCCTGGCCATTGGCCTGTGGCATTCCTCAGGGTTCTGCTTTGTCACCCATGCTTTTTAACATCTACATGAAACCACTGGGAGAGTTTTGGGGTTCAGTGTCACCAGTATGCTGATGACACCCAACTCTATCTCTCCTTTCCACCTAAGTCCAGGGAAGCTGTCTTGACTCTAAACTAGTGCTTGGCATGAGTAATGGGCTGGATGAGGGCAAACAAACTGAAACTTGATCCAGACAAGACAGACGTGCTCCTGGTTAGTTGGAAGGCAGATGAGGGAATAGGGATACTACCTGTGCTAGAATGGGTTTACACTCTCCCTGAAAACTCAGGTCCAGAGCTTGGGTGTACTCCTGGATTCATCCCTAAGCTTGGATGCCTAGGTCTCGGTGGTGGCCAGGAATGCATTTGCACAGCTGGTGTGCCAGCTGTGCCCATTCCTTGAGATGTCGGATTTGGCAACAGTGACACATGCCTTAGTTACACCTCGTTTGGATTACCATAATGCGCTCTATGTGGGGCTGCCTTTGAAGATGGTTCAGAAACTTCAGCTGGTGCAAAACTCTGCAGCCAGACGACTGACTGGGGTCAGCTACAGGGAGCATATAACGCACCTGTTACAAGAACTGCACTGGCTACCAGTCCGTTTCCGAGCCCAATTCAAAGTGCTGGTCATGACCTCTAAAGCCCTATACAGCTTGGGTCCAGGCTACCTGAAGGATCGTATCTCCCTTCTCGGTGATTAAGATCAGCAGAGGAGACACTCCTCTCAGTCCCATTGCCAGCACAAGCACAGCTGATGGGGACACGGGAGAGGGCTGTCTCCGTGGCAGCTCCCAGGCTATGGAGCGCTCTCCCTTGGGAGATCAGGATGGCCCCTTCCCTGTTATCCTTTCGAAAAAAGCTAAAGACCCATCTCTTCAGGCAGGCTTTTAACAACCATAACTGAATCCCTGAACCCCATTTTAGAAGATAATTTTAATCTTTTTCATGTTTTCATGTTTTAATCTTTTAACTGTATTTTAAATCATATATTTTTTAATATTTAACTTGTGTTTTGAATTGTGAATTGTGTGAATTTTAATATTGGGAGCCACTTTGGGTCCCTTGTTGGGAGAAATGTGGGATATAAATAAAACTAATATTAATAATAATAATTTTCAGGGGTTTAGGGGTAGTTTTCGTCCCCCAGGGTGTGATTCATCTGAATAAGTTCAGACTTAATGAAGCTTAAGGAGGTCCAACGTTCCTGAAGATTTCCCTTCATAAACATTCCTGTGAAAAATTTTAAAAGTTCTCTCCGGGTCTTGGATGCCTCACACAGGAAACACAACTTCCCCATTTCCATGGACATAATAGTCCAGATGGCAGATGATGTACTCTTCATATTGTGTCTGACCCTTTCCCTAGGAAACCTGGGTCTAAAAGAGAGGAATTGAAGCAGCCTTTAAAACATGGAGTCCATGCAAATCAGTCTGGCTGGTCCATCTCTTTAAAGGCTGCCATGTTTAGCCACCTAGAACATTGTGACCTTGAGCCTGTCAAGGAACTCCTTATACCCACTGAAGCAGTCATAGATATGGGTCCTTGGGTGAAACTTCTCCTGCTCTTTTGGTGTTTTTTAGGTAATTTTTCCCCATGAGGAAAACCAGGGATTCATGTGCTTTATTTTTTATTTATTTATTTATTCAATTTTTATCCCACCCTTTTAGACAGAGTTTATTCCTTCATTGTCCTTATTACCCAATTGGTCTTTTCTTAACAGGCTGCCACTCAGAGGTTCGACTGGTGGAGACAGGAGGAGGTGTCGTGGCACCAGGAGGATCCCTTCGCCTCTCCTGTAAAGCTTCTGGATTCACTTTTAGCAGCTACTACATGAGCTGGGTCCGACAGGCTGCTGGGAAAGGGCCAGAATGGGTGGCCACAATAACTCACACTGCAGGTAGCCAGTGGTATAACTCCAAGGTTCAGGGAAGATTCACCATCTCCAGAGACAATGCCCAGAGTCTGTTATATCTGCAGATGACAAGCTTGAAGGCTGAAGACTCTGCCGTGTATTACTGTGCAAGGGACACAGTGGCAACTTCTGCTTCCAGGCTTGTGCAAAAACCTCAGCCTCTTGTCCAATACCCCCACCCCCACTCCAATTTGCTTCAAATAGAAGCAAAGTAGGAGAGAGTTTTTAAGAACAGAGAAAAGAAATCAGAATAGTATGAGGAGAAAAATCCATAGGGGGTTGTGAACCGGGCACCACAATATTGAAATGGGATGGTATGACTTGCAAAGCTGTTTCATTTGGAATGAACTGAAACATTACATTTGAATAATCAGATCATTTTACTTTATTTAATAACGTGTACAAGAGTGTCTTTCATAGCCTTTGCCTCAGATGGTAACATACAAGTTCATTAAGTTTAATGGCTAGATTCCAAAGCAAACAAATTCACTGCGACTTCTAATAACTATCCTACCCAACCAGTTCTTATAAGCATAAGGTAACCCCTAAAAGACCTTCAGCGTCTCACCTGGTATAGGTGGTTACAGATGGCAAAAGGGAGAACAAGGAGGTACCCTGGAGCTCTTTATGAGCCACAGGAAATATGGCTTAGATCCGCAATGGGGCACAACCTATGCATACCACTGTTTGATAAGGTAGGATCCAAGGAGACCATAGGTCAATGATTGGAAGCTGAGACCCACAAGAGGGCAGTGATAGGTAAACAACAGTAAATGCTGGTGGTCATCATCAGTGAAAGAGAATGGGGATCTGAGACTGTCAGTTTGTGGTTTCAAAAGAGATCCTCACGACTCCCAGAGTGCCTTCGTTTTTGCAGGTCCCCTGAGAATATGGACCCCTGGCCTTTTTGCAAAGTCATTTCTAAATGCAGCCGCCGCCTTTCCCCCAACTGTTCCAACACAGAGAGTAAACACAACAGATTGCAAACGGTAGCCTTTTGTCTTTCTTCCTCGATATTCACTAGGCATTATGACAATGAGATGGAAATATGGTCTTGGTCTGGTTCTTCTCCTTCCCTTCCTATTTCTCCCTCCGCCCTATTCTTTTCAGCAAGATGTTACTTTTTCCTTCTCCGCCTCCTCTATTCCAGCACTATAGGATTGGTCTGTTTTCTTCACTCACCACGGTCTTCAAAAACAGAACTGTGTGTTATACAATCTGCCCTGGGACTCTCAGGCTAATCTGTTGTCCTCAAGGTCCGTTCACGATGCTGCCTTATAAGTAGTGTAGGAGGAAAATATTCTCAAGACTCTCTACCATTGCCATTTATTCTCCAGTCCATTTAGTCCATGACCTTGTCTTCATCTCTTCTCATGCCCTTGAGGAAGACACCCTAAAAGAGATGGCATTCAGCAGGCCTTTACATATGGAGTCCATGCAAATCACCCTGACAGATCCACCTATTTAAAGGCATGCCTGCTTAGCTACTTACACCTTTGCAACACTGAGCCCACCAAGTCACTCCATAGCGCCATTAAAACAGTTGGAGACATGGTCCTTTGGTTGACCCTTCTTCCGTTCTTTGCCATCATCTCAGGTAATATTTCTCACAAGAAAAACCAAGCAATGGTGTGCTTTTTCATAATTTTTATCTTATAATATTCAACTTATCTTTCATTTCAGGCTGCCATTCTGAAGTTCATCTGGTGGAGACGGGAGGAGGAGTTGTGTCACCAGGAGGCTCCCTTCGCCTCTCCTGTAAAGCTTCTGGATTCACTTTTAGTAGCTACTACATGAGCTGGGTCCGACAAGCTGCTTGGAAAGGACTGGAGTGGATGGGAGAAATAAACCCCGGTGGTGGTAGCACATATTATAATTCCAAGGTTCAAGGAAGATTCACCATCTCAAGAGACAATACCCAGAGTCTGTTATATCTGCAGATGAATAACTTGAAGCCTGAAGACTCTGCCCTGTATTATTGTGCAAGACACACAGAGACAACTTCTGCTTTCAGGCTTGTACAAAAACTGAGCTCCCCATGACTGTGGAGAGTGAAGGCAACTAGAAAACCCTAACTTTATGTACTGTTGAAATGGAGGTAACAGAGAGGACAAAGTTGTCAGGGAGGCCGAAATGAAGTCAGATGGTGTGAGAAGAACTCTGGGTAGGAAACTAACAACAGAGGGCAGTTTTCTCTAAATGGCGTTGCATTTTTATTTTTTACTTTCTATGCAAAATATTTTTACACACACCCTTTTTCTAAAAGAAAATAATGTGAGGTGACTTAGAACATAAAAAACAAAATATTAAAAGCTAAACACAGGAAATCATTCAAATATTAAAAAGAATTAGTAACATTCTGTTTATAACACAATTATAACAGATTTAGAAGCAGTGAAATACAGACCATCCTGCGTTAAAACCTCTTCTATTTATGTCCGTAGCTAAGGAAAATCCTGCCTGAAGAGAAAAGTCTTTGGCTGCTTGAGGATGGACAGCAAAGATGGGGCCAGCCTGGCTTCCTGTGGGAGGAGGTTCCAAAGTCTGGGAGCAGCAACAGGGAAGGTCTGCTCCTGTGCAGCTGTGAGGGGTCATCAGGATGCTAAACCACAGGGCAAGAAAGATCCCCACCTTCACAGAAGCCAAGAAGAAGGAAGACAGATTTCTGAAGACAGCCCTTAAGGCCTGTGGATATCCAAAATGGGCTTTTAACAAGGCAATGTCCCAACTAGAGATGGGGATATTCGTATTCGTATACAAATACAAATATCCTGGCAGAGGTGGAAATAACGAGGGTTGGACTGTCCACTCACGATTTCGCTGTTGACGCGAGCTCGTCGGACCTTCCTATTGCACCGTTGTCCACAATCGATTACCCAGTCCTGGCAGGAGGCAGGATGACAAGCCTCTCTGCTAGGTCGGAAAGTGGCTAATCCATTGCGGAGAACAGCGAGATAGGAAGCCTTCGCGAAGCCGGTGGCAGCGGCAAAATCGTGAGTGGACAGTCCGGCCCCATGGTGGCATGGGAAGACCCTCGTTATTTCCACCTGTGTGGGGATATTCGTAAACAAATACCCCGATCTCTAGTCCTGACCCAGCAAGACAATGGAACAGTCTGAGACCCAGAGCCGACAGTAGAACCTGGTCATTCTTTACATGGTGGGTGTGTCTGAAAAGCTCAAAAGGGTTTTTGGTAAACACCACATACCCATGCATTTCAAACCGACAAACAAACTAGAGACATGTCTATCCAAAAGACAGGACATCAAAACACAAGAGGACTAATATAGTATATTCATTCCAATACAAAGAGGAGTGTTGGGAGCTCTACACTAGAGAAACCAAATAGCCACTCAACAGGAGAGTGGCCCAGCACAGGAGGGGCAAGGGCTCAGGACCACAATCAGCAGTGTTCCTTCACTTGAAGGACAATGGACACTCATTTAATGACCAAGATGTACTCATTTTGGACTGAGAAGATACGTGGTTTGAGAGAGGGGTCAGGGAGGCCATACATATGCATAAGGTGTTGGAGCAGGTGGTGGCCAGACAACTCCAGGCACTGCTGGATGAAACAGATTTTCTAGATCCATTTCAATTGGGTTTCAGGCCGGGTTTCAGCATGGAGACTGCCTTGGTCACCCTGTATGATGACCTTTGCTGGGAGAGAGACAGGGGGAGTGTGACGCTGTTGATGCTCCTGGACCTCTCAGCGGCGTTCGACACCATCGACCATGGTGTCCTTCTGGATAGATTAGCTGGGTTGGGAGTTGGGGGCACCATTTTATGGTGGTTCCGCTCCTTTCTGGCTGACCATGTCCAGGAGGTGGTGCTGGGGGACAATGGCTCGGCCCCATGGCGGTCATGCCATGGGGTTCCTCAGGGTTCAATATTGTCCCCCATGCTGCTCAACATCTACATGAAACCATTGGGAGAGGTCATCAGGAGGTTTGGGCTGAGGAGTCAGCAATATGCTGACGACACTCAGCTCTACCTCTCTTTTTCCACCAATCCAGGTGAGGCAGTCTCTAAACTGAACTCGTGTCTGGGCCTGATAATGGACTGGATGAGGGTTAATAAATTGAAGCTTAATCCAGACAAGATGGAAGTGCTGTTAGTGGGTGGTTCGTCGGACAGGTTAAAGGGCCATTTCCCTGCCCTGAATGGGGTTGCACTCCCCCTGAACAACAGGGTCCACAGTCTGGGGGTACTCGTGGACCCCAGTCTGTTCCTGGACGCCCAGGTGGACTCGGTGTCCAGGGGTGCCTTCCTGCAACTGTGGAAACTGTTCCAGCTGCGGCCCTACCTGGACGAACCTCATGACAGTCACACATGCACTGGTAACAACCCATTTAGACTACTACAATGCGCTTTACGTGGGGCTGCCTTTGAAGATGATCCGGCAACTACAACTGGTTCAGAATCGAGCTGCATAACTGGTGAGTGGAGGAGTTGTGAGAGAACATATTCAGCTGATTCTGGCCAGGTTACACTGGCTACCCGTTGTTGCCCAGGCCCAATTCAAAGTGCTTGTTTTGACATATAAAGCCCTAAACGACTTGGGCCCTGGATACCTGAAGGACCACCTCCTTCCATATGAACCTACCCGGCAAGGCCGTCCTGAAAGAGCCGTCCCTCAGGGAGGTGAGAGGGATGGCCTGTAGGCGGAGGGCCTTTTTGGCAGCTGCCCCTGGTCTTTGGAATGCCCTCCCAAATGGCATCCGACTGGCACCGACGTTACTGACATTTCGGCGCCAGGTTAAAATCTTCCTGTTCCGGACGTTTTTAATTGAAGGTTTTAATTTTAATTGATAGAGTCATGGATCTAGATTGTTTTTGTTTTTGTTTTTATTTTTGCTTTTGTAGAGTGGATCTGGCCTCATTGTTTTTTTAGTGTCTGTTTTTAACTGAACTGTTTTAATGGATGTTGGAAGCTGCCCAGAGACTCTTGCAGAGGGCGGCCTGCCTACAAGTCGAATAAATAAATAAATAAAATAAATTTAGAAAATCCCTCACAGCGGTGGAGGCCTTAGATACAATCTGTCTCCTATTTATCATGCTGCCCTTTCAGCCGTCCCCAGCAAGATCAGGACCACACCCACCAGAAATAGCACTGTTGATTACCATTAACGACCCTTGACAATGGGTGGAGAAGGACTGCAGAAGTGAGATTTTCACTCACCTCCAGTCCATTGTCCATCTAAGGAGCCTATTCAGATCAAGGGGAAGTGAAATCAATGTGGAGGATATATCAGGGGTCTCCTACCAACTCTCCTCAGATGGAAGAAGCTACTTGGATGAGTAGTAAAACTTCAATGGGTCAAATCACAGCAGCCAGATTGCTAACTGCGATTGGTAATAGGGATAACCTAACTCCACTGTTAAAGTAGCTCCACTGGCTGTTTCCAGGAACAGTTCAGGGTGCTGGTTCTACTTGATAAAGCCCTAAGCAGCTTGGGTTCAAATATCTTAAGGATATCTCGCTGCTCCCAGAGTTTGTAACTCCCTCCCACAGGAGGCCAGACTGGCCCCATCTTTGCTCTGTGGAATGTGTTAAAATACACACTGCAGGGGAAAAAAATCACTGTCCACTAGGATCCCCACCTTCATTTTTTTCACAAACAAAGAATCTCCTCTCATCAGCTCTTCCCTCAAAAAGCCTCTGGTGAGGTAAACGGAATTATACATTTATAAGGGTTTTCAGGAAACACCTCCTAGGCTATGAATCATCTCAACATAAATAAAGGTAAAGGTAAAGGTTCCCCTTGACAATTTGTCCAGTCGTGTTCGACTCTAGGGGGCAGTGCTCATCCCCGTTTCCAAGCCATAGAGCCAGTGTTTGTCCGAAGACAATCTTCCGTGGTCACATGGCCAGTGCGACTTAGACACGGAACGCTGTTACCTTCCCACCGAGGTGGTCCCTATTTATCTACTCGCATTTGCATGCTTTCGAACCGCTAGGTTGGCGGGAGCTGGGACAAGCGATGGGCTCTCACTCCGTCACGTGGATTCGATCTTACAGCTGCAGATCTATAGATCTTACAGCACAGAGGCTTCTGCGGTTTAACCCGCAGCGCCACCACGTCCCCTCAACATAAATAAGTACTAATAATTCTAGTAGCAGACTCTCAAGACAGCACAGTTTAACCAATGAAGGTCAGCAGGTCAATGATTTGAGGGTGAGGCACATAAGAGGGCAATGATATTTAAATACTTGGAAGTTTTGTTGGCTACAAGAGAAACAAAATGGGCATAAGATTGGTTGTTTGTGGTTTGAAAAGGAAACTGATTATTCACTGAGTGGTTTCCTTGAAAAAGAACAGTTTGCACAGCTCCGGAGCAGATGGCTTCCTGTACTTTTTGCACAATCATTTTTTTTAATGCAGCAGCAGGAGGAGCTCTCTTGCTTTCTATTTTCCTAAATTCAGAAAGCTTATCACTCAGTTGGATGTGGCAGACCTTCAGCTCAGCTTACTATTGTCCCTCACATCGGTGGCAGGTGGCCATGCACCCTTTGCCCTCCCAACCTCCCAATAAGGATGCAAGACAAAGATTATGGATTAAAACACAGGCCACACTTTATTAATCATAATCAATGTTGCCATCCTTTGGCAAAGAGGGGCCTTCCATACTGCAGAATCAGGTTAAATCATAGAGGTCTCAAAGGACCCCCTAAGCAACAAATGGGCGAGTCCCTGGCCCCAAGTTTTCACGGTCTTAACAGCGAAAACCCGGTCGGCCTCAATTTGACCACCCGCGGACCTCAAGCCAGCTTGACTGTTGGTCTGGTTGTGGCCCAGCGCATCTTTTCCCCCAAGCACTATAATCGCATGATCCACAGCGCTGGGGATTCAGATGGGCTATAGCTTACCTGAATTTAGACTGGGACTCACCAGAAAACCTGTTATATCCGCACTACCCACCACAGCATAGGGACTAGCCATGCTAAGTCCCATGCCCGCCATCGAGCCTATCAAGCTCAGAAAGCAGGCCCCCCTTGATGTCTTCGATGAAGACATCCAAACCCAAATTGGACAGATGTACGCCATAGTTCCGAAAAAGTTCAGGCCTATCCATGCGGATCCTTTGGTGCCCAACCACCAATCCAAGGCTGGCGCAGACCGCCCTGCAGACCTCCCGGTTAACACTCCTGCACGCTGTGTTATCAGAGAAAAAATTCCTGGCATCTCTCCATGCCAACCGAGGGACGATTGTCGACCATACGATACGCACGGCCGGGTACGTGGCCTTCAACCATCTCAAGTCACGCAAAATGTCCAAGATTAAGGCTTTTCCACGATGCCTGGCCAGGTCGTTGCCACCCAGGTGTATGACCAATAAATCTGGTGGAAATTGGCCAAAATCGACAGCCCTGCAGAATTGGCTCCACATCATCCCACGCAGCCCCTTCCATACGATGTGGGCTCTGGCTCCAAGGCCCAAGTTGCTCTCCCATGGGGATGCAGCCACATAGCGCGCTGCCCAATAAACATAGCTGTGGCCTAAAATCAAGACATGTCGCCATCTCCCCGTCATCACGGAACCTGTGGAGATACAACAAAAACCAGGCCCCTGCCTAGACATTAGGAAGTGTTCTGATATATCTACGGTAGTTGGATGAAGACCACCTACCCAAACGTCTAATTTCGTCTGTATTGTATCCTAAGGCAGCAGCTGTAGACGCTGCCCCAATTCTAAAAGAGTGTGTGCCAAATCGTGATCCCTGTACGCAAACCCTATCTAACGCAACATCTGTGAGTTTCCAGAATTGATACTTTGTTAATGGGGAACTATCTCTATGTTTAAAGAAATAACCTTGATCTTTTCCCCTAACTCCCAAGTATTCAATCGTGGCCTTCACAGGGCAAATGCTTTCTTTATGGCAACGTGCTAGCGTAAGTTGCGCACCCTTCCCTAGTTGGTCGGCATTGGATCATCTAATAAAATTTTTTACCGTTCCATTTGTAACCCTAACATCCTGCCATTGCAGAGCTACTCTAGACTCGTCATTCTTTCCTGTGGCAACTACCTCACTAATCCTAAAGGCCCCCAAAAATGTCAACAAGGACGCTGCTCTAAATAAAATCATTTCATACTCATCCCTACACAGAAACTTCCACTGCTGACAGATGCGTTCTACCAACACAGGTGATATGGGAGCCCTGGTATCCTGCACTCTTCCTCTTTCTTTGGACCACCCCTCAATCATTTTCTTAATGCGGTAATCCGAGGAATAATCCTGGTACCCATTAATCCTAGCATAGAAGGAGAGCTCTGATAACCTACCCTGAATAGTTCCAGGTGCCAATCCCCTTCTATTCAGATACGCAATGAATTGTTGAAGGTGATCCACCAGTGCAGGCCAGACCGGCTCCAGGTTAACCAGCTTCCTAAATTCCTGAAACTCTATACTCACAGCATAGTACCCTTTTCATGTCCTTGGTGCCAGGGCCAAGCCTATTGCTCTTTCCGCGTCCTCACGCCAAGCTGCCAAACCTCTGGGGGCAGAATCTCCGGGAACTCATTGGCTCCTGGATCTAGCTCCCTGAACCGACCGATCTGTTGATGCAACAAGGCATCAGCTAAACTATTGTCTATCCCTGGAACGTGTCGTCCCTGAACCAAAATGTTGAATTTCAAGGCCCGCAGTGTGAATGCCCTAACCAATGCCATGACCCTCTCCGAATGAGACGAGAGGTTGTTTACAATGTTACAATGTAAACAACTGCCTGGTTGTCGCACCAAAAAAATGTACAACAGAGCTTGCTCCTCATCATTTGTCTCTGCCAGACCTATTTAAAAGTGCTGTGTCCCAGATTGGCACTCATGCTTCCTCTTGCTGCTCCACACCTGGATTCTTTGGGGGTCCAGTCATGTCAACTGGTGCCCCAGTGACACAGAATCTGCCCAGAGGATTATTGTCAGCAACCTAACCCCCTGAGAATGTGGGGGAAAGAGCAGTTGGGACTGACTCTATTCCTTTAATGGAGGCAATGGTGAGTGGAAAAACCAAGCTGGAATCCATAGCATTATTGTCTGGGGGCTCCTCAGTTGCTGGCTTTCAGAGGGACTCAAAGTCATATCAGAAGACGTATGTAAGAGTTCTTAAGACTCTCCACCATTCCAACATACTCTTTCATCATACTCTTCATCGTTCCTCTGATCCTTCTCTGACCAAGGTCTTAAAGAGAGGGCTTTACCCAGCCCTTAAAACATGGACCCCATGCAAATTACGCTGATGGTTCCACCTCTTTAAAGGCTGCCATGTTCAGACCCCTAGAAGCCTGCAAGAGCAGTCTGTCAAGTAAATCCATTGGGCCACCAGCGCAATCAGAGACATGATCCTTTGGTTGAAACATCTCTTGCTCTTCTCAGTCATTTCAGGTAAATTCCCCCATGAGGAAAACCAGGGACTGGTGTGTTTTATTTCATGATGATTCCCTGATACTGAATTAGTTTCTTTTCAGGCTGCCTTTCAGAGGTCCAGCTGGTGGAGATGGGAGGAGGCGTTGTGTCACCAGGAGGTTCCATCCACCTCTCCTGTAAAGCTTCAGGATTTGATTTTAGTAGCTATAACATGGTCTGGATCCAACAGGCTACTGGGAAAGGACTGGAATGGGTGGCAGAAATAAGGTACAATAGTGAAAAGGTGTGGTATAACCCTATGTTTCAAGGAAGATTCACCATCTCCAGAGACAATCCCCAGAGTTTGCTGCATCTGCGGATGGAAAGCTTGAAGCCTGAAGACTCTGCTGTTTATTACTGTGCAAGAGACACAGTGGCAGCTTCTGCTTTCAGGCTTCTACAAAAAAACCTCCACTCTCCACGACTGTGGAAAGTGAAGGCAAAAGGCCATCCCTCATTTTCTGTACTGCAGGAATGGAGGAGGCAGAGAAGAAAATGTTGTCATGGAAAGAGAGGTCAAATGCTGTGAGAGGAACGTTACGTACAAAATAAACACCAGAATATCACTTTGTCTAAATGGCATGGTAGGACTTAGGAAATGGATACATCTGGAATGAGTGAACACATACTATTTCCCTCCATCAAGTTCTTAAGTTATCAAATACTTTTGTTGCCTGCCCAGCCCAGAATAAGGAGCCAAGACAGTTGTAGGGTTAAAATCGGGCCAAAACCTTATTAACTATTGGACTCTAAATTACCGTTTCACAAGGGGGGCTGCCACAGTGAGAGATTTGTTCAAATCTGGTGTACCTTTTATCTCCAGAGCCTCCTACAGCAGGGTGAGTTCCTGGCTCTGAATCATGCTGTCCTCTGTAGAGCACATATGTAGCTGCCCCGTTACAGGGATCACCCCGCTGCCTCAGCCCACCAAGCCTCCTGACCCTTGGTGAGCTGCTGCATGGGAGGTCACATTAAAACCACCCCCCTCACAGGCCCTACTGGTTCCTCCAAACAGGGAGATGGGACGTTTTACCCACATCGCACGTCTTCCTGGAACTCACCGAAACTCTTGCCCTCACACTCCCCACATCTGTGACCTATTAAGTGTGACATTAACTATCAATGACACACTTCAAAAAAATATTTATTTACTCAAGCTACATTCTAAGAGTAAGAATGGGATGGGCAAAAACTCACCCGCTTCCCATTGCCCACCAATCAGGGAAGCAGGCCAAAAATTCCCATCCGGCCCCGAAGCTACTCTCATTCTTACTTTAACAGGGTGGGTGGGAGGGTTGCTCGGCCGATCGAAGAGAGAGGTGATCGTTTTAATGAGTTCTATATACAAAAGTACTTTGCTGAACTCCTATGGAATATGGCAACATATATGCTGATGAAATCCAACTGCCTGGGTAGAAAATATTAAGGGCAACCTTCACTCTCCAATGGATTTCCCACCTTCATGACATCGACAGGCAAACAAATGCCTCTCAGTGTCATTCTATCCCAAACATTGGGAATGTGATATGTGTAACGGATTGTATATGTGAATATGAAGTGCAATTTTTGCAACATAAACCATTGGCTATGACTTACGTTACTGTGAATAAGGATGGTCATCCTTTACTTGGGTTTCCCAGATTCAGAATACTCAGAACAGGCCACATTTTAGCCAAGGAAGGTCCAGGAGGACGACAGGTCAATGATTTGAGGGCAAGACCCACAAGAGGGCAGTGGTGTTTAAACAACAGAAAATGCTGCTAGGAGATGGAATGTGTATTGGAGACTGGTGGTTTGTGGTTTCAGCAGTGAAACTGATGATTCTCTAAGTGGCTTCTTTGCTTTGTATAAGCCCCTTGAGAATTTGACTTCCTGTGCTTTTTGCAGAGTCATTCCTAAAGGCATCAGGAACAACCACCATCCTTCAAACGTTCCAACACAGAGTGGGAACACTACTTCTTACACTGAATTGCCGTAGTCACTAAGGTGACGGCCCTGCCATATAATCCCTCCCTATTCCTTCTATCCTTGAAACAAACTCTAGGACAGGGATTACTTGCGTTGGGCCACAAAAAAGCTTGCCTGCCCCAACTGACCCAGAAAAGAAGACTGAGGAGAGATAGAATAGCACTTTTCAAATACTTGAAAGGCAGTCATACAGAGGAAGGGCAGGATCTGTTCTCAGTCATCCCAGGGTGCAGGACACGTAATTATGGGCTCAAGCTAGATGATCCCAGATTTAGGCTGAGTATCAGGAAAAACTTCTTAACTGTTAGAGCAGTATGACAATAGAAGCAATGACCTTGGGAGGCGGTGAGCGCTCCAATGCTGGAGGCATTCAAAAGAAAATTGGACAGCCATCTGTCAAATCCGCTTTGACTTAGATTGAGCAGTTGAGCAGAGGGTTGGACTTAATGACCTTACGAGCCCCTTCCCATTCAATTATTTGATGATTCTATAAACATGGATTTCATGGTTTTCATTTCTAAGGAAGAAGCCTTCCTTTACACTGAAGAAGGGAGAAAAGAAAAAGAGATATCAGAGCAGAATCTAGCTAATCAACATACATTTCTTCCTCTTTCTCTGACTTCAAGGGAAATACAACATGAATGGCTAAAATTAGGTGACTTTGAAAGGCTAGCCTCTGTGTTGCTGTGCTAGAATGAAGAATCTTCTTGCAGTCTCCTGCTTGGTCTGAGTGGCTCTCATTGAAGTTCAACAAAGACCAGCGTTTCTCAACTTATTCCATCTTGAAAACCCCTTTAGTAAATGTCCCCATTTCCTTCAGGTCCTTTCTTCTTGGCAGGGGAACTCTGTAGGAAGAGAGAATTCCCATGACTTTCCACCATTTCTACACAAAATCCAGTACAGGAAAAAAATACTCTTCATCAGTTCTGATCCTCCAGCTTAAAAACTAGATCCATGCAGCCTTTAAAATATGGAGTCCATGCAAATCACTATGACTTTCCCCCTTTTTTAAAGGCTGCCGTGTGCAGCCACTTAGAACCTTCCTACATTGAACCAGTCAGGTGAATCCCTAGAGCCATGAACACACTTGGAGACATGATCCTTTGGTTGAAACTTCTTTTGTTCTTCACAGTTATTTCAGGTAATTTTCTCCCGTGAGGAAAATTAGAGGCTGTTGTGCTTTACTTCAGCAATGAACCCTGATACTCTCTCTATTTGTCTTTCTTTTACAGACTGCCATTCAAAACCTCAACTTATAGAGACAGGAGGAGGTGTTGTGGCACCTGGAGGCTCTCTCCGCCTCTCCTGTAAAGCCTCAGGGTTCACCTTTACTAATTACACCATGAGTTGGATTCGTCAGGCTGCTGGAAAAGGACTGGAGTGGGTCGCAGAAGTAAGTAAACCCACAGGAAGCAGCCAGTGGTACAACCCCAAGGTTCAGGGAAGATTCACCATCTCCAGAGACAACACCCAGAGTTCAGTGTATCTACAGATGGCAAGTTTGAAGTCTGAAGACTCTGCCGTGTATTATTGTGTGCGGGACACAGTTACAACTTCTGCTTTCAGGCTCGTACAAAAACCTCAGTCCTCTGTGGAGAGTGAAAGTAAGAGGCCAACCCTCATTTTCTGTACTGCTGGAATGGGATAGGCAGAGAGGATAATGCTGTCAGGGACAGAGGGTCAAACGAGACATTGTGAAAGGAGGGAAACAAAGCGCAATCTATTTCTCTAAATGACACAGTAGGACTTGAGAACTGGATAAGTTCGGAACGAATGAACACACGCTCTTTCCCTCAATCCACTTTTTGAGTCATCACATAATTCCACAGAGATAGAGTCACTGCTAAACACAATGCAAATATTTAGTGAAGATATCCAAATGAAACTTGAAATTGACAGATGTGCATCTTTGTCTATACATTGTGGCAAGATCCAAAAACTAGATGGAATAGAATTAAAAAGATTGCAATATTATAAAATCACTGTCAAGTGATGAAACTTATAAATACTGTACCTTGGAATACTAGAATCAGATAACATCATGCACACAAAAGTTAAATATAAGCATATTAATCCCATCAACTCCTATCCCACAACAAATGAAGACAAAACATAATCCAAATCAAATAAGACTCTCTCTGGAACTCCCTGCCACTGGAGGCCAGCCTGGTCCCATCTTGGCTGTCCTTCCGCAAGCAGGTGAAGACCTTTCTCTTCGGGCAAGCTTTCCCTGAGCGACTGGCTGCCTGAGTCGGGTTTTTTAAATGGATTGTTAGGACCCAAGGTGGCTTACATCATTCAAAAGGCAATATTTTAACCACAGTAACTATACAAATATTTAAAAAGAAATGAACAAATATTACATTAAAAACGTAAATCAAATCAACACTAAAAACAGATTTTAAAGCAACAGAGCACAACAATTCATTAAAAAAAACACACACCCTGTCAGACAGCTGGTTACTAAGGGAAAGCCTGCCTAAAGAGAAAAGTATTCTCTCTCTCTCTCTCTCTCACACACACACACACACACACACACACTTACTTTGCATTTACACACAAGAAATTTGAAGAGAAAGCTAGCCTCTCTTTCTCCCTTTAATTTTTCTTGCATATATTTTGCATTTGAGCAAAATGCATATTGCATATTTTTTGCAAAATTTTGCATTCCCCCCTCCACATTTGTGTGCATGAAATCTGGAGACATGATAGACCAAAAGGTAAGAGACAAACCCACCAAGACCGAGACTAATAGCTTTAAGAGTTTGTGTACTAGGCAGCTTTATATTTTGCTTTTGCAAAAATAGAAATAGTTTGTAGGACCATCTGTGACCCATTATTCTTTTGTTGGTATATTTACTTTCTTTCACCCTACAACTGCAACCAAATTAAATAAACCATAATTTATTTGCAAATTATGGTCAAATTTGCATAAATCAGGCTGCTTTGAATTGGAATTTGTTATTTTTTTCCAGTACACTCTATAATTACTTTTTAAAAAGGCCTTTGTACTAAGCCATAATCAGAAAATGGAAGGAAAATCCCATTTTTGTAGTTCTACCTCAACAACTAGAATTCAGAGGCCTGCTACCTTTGATTCTATTTTTATTTATTTATTTATTGTATTTTTACCCCGCCTATCTGGTCAGATGACCACTCTAGGTGGCTAAATCTATGCTAACTCTACTATTAGCATAGATAACCCTCAGAACTGGTAGCCACAAAGTGCCATTGTCTAATTATTGAGATGCAAATATGTAAGAGTTGAATTATATAATTGCAAAACCCCTTGTTGGCCTCAAGAGTTATCCAGTCTGCATGTTTGACACATTTGCACCACAAGCATGTAACCCTGCCCTGCTTCACAAATGCACACAAACAGCCAATTTGTGTAATGCAATCCAGTCTGGAAGTTGAGTCATGGCAACTGGATTTCTTTCTTGTTAGGTTGAAACATTTCGCTACTCATCCAACTAGCTTCTTCAGTCTGAGGAGAGTTGGTAGGAGATCCCTGATAGATCCTCCATGTTGGTTTCACTTCCCCCTGGTCTGAATAGGCTCGTTAGAAGGACAAAGGACTGGGGGTGAGGGATAATCCCACTGCTGCAGTCCTTCTCCACCCATTCACCTAACAAAAAAGAAGTCCAGTTGCCATGACCCAACTTCCAGATAACCTCACCTGTATGACTGAGAATCTTCACAGATATATGCAATCCAGTGGTGTGCATACACAAGAAGGCATTAAAAAACACATCATCTTTCTGCCCTGCAGACACTCTCCACACTGTCCCTCTGTGCTCACATTGGGTTGTGAGTGTCATTGTGAGTTGAGATATCAGTCTGGATTTGAGGTGACACAAGTGAAGCCATGGTTTCCTGTCCATCTACAGAAAAAGGTGAAGAGGAAGAAATAGGCTTTTCCCACCATAACTCCATACCTGAGAGTGGATATCCAACTCCCTTTCGTACCAGCCTATCTTTTGAGGAACATGATGATTACAGAGAAAGACACCTATTTGGGACTGCCATTAGAATTATTTCCAGCACTTCACACAACTGGGAAACATCTTACTGCACCTTGAAACAGAGAGATATACAAAAAAAGACCCATATCACAAATATACAAATCATGTAGGAGATGAAACAACATTTTCCATTGTGCAGTGAGATACAGTAAGTCAGTAGATAGACTATAGATGAAAACTTGCAGAATAAATAACCTGAGATGACCACAGTCATTCAGCTGTCAATAATTCACATGCAAATTGGAGCTCCACCTTTTCGGAGAGAACATGGCAGTGTAGAATATCCATGTATGTTGTTATTCATATGTATGGTATGCATGCTTATCTCACTTTGTTTGATGGATTTATGCAAAGCTAAGAGAACCTTCACTTCCTACTTAAACCCACAGAGCTCCCCAGCTCCTCAAAACATCTTCCCACAGCACTTCAACTCCCATTGTGATCTTGCACATCACTCCATTATGTTGCCTGTGTTGCTGATGCTCGTTCTCCTGGCTGCTTATTCTCCAGGTGTGCTGCGATTTTGCATTCTACTTTTCTCTACATTTGGATCATTAAAATAATCCTTATTGCCATGTGTCCTTGTTGACAACAACTCTATCTCTTTCTCTCTTTTCATTTTGATGACCAGGTGTCGTCTCACAGGTGGTGCTGACCCAGTCAGGTCCAGTCTTGAAAAAACCTGGAGAATCTCACAAGCTGACCTGTGCAACCAGTGGGTTTACTCTCAGCAGTGCCTGGATGCAGTGGGTTAGACAGAAACCTGACAAAAGATTGGAATGGCTTGTGCAGTACTATGGCACTGCTTCTGGACAGAGTTATTACTCTCCTGCAATCCAAGGCCGATTCATGGCCTCTAAGGACAGCTCCAACCTCTATCTGCAATTGAACAACCTGAAAGAGGAAGCCACGGCGGTCTATTACTGTGCAAGGGACACAGTGAGAGAGATCCCAGTTGAGCTGAGACAAAAACCCTTTCCTGTATGACATTTAGAAAACAATGACCAGAGAGGGCACCAGAAACCCATGAATCAGAAGCTCATAAGGCAGAACAGAAAGGCCTGGTCCAAGAGAAGTGTACAATAGTTCTTTCTTATTATTTGGTCCATCCGCTGCCTGGAATGGGCTGCTCCAGACTCTTCATGTTCTGAAGCTCAAGACTGCCAGTATAGGTCCAAGTGAGTTCCCATCCCTTTTTCACCGAGACACCTACAATCTTCAGGGTTTCCCAAAAGGACCTGCTTGCCTGCCTCCAAGAGCTCCAGAAAGACAGAAATCCAACAGGTGACTATTTCCTGTCCCCACATCCCAGTGTCTGCCTGACCTACAAAACGTTGGGCTAAGGAACCATTTTCCGTCCCTCTCCCACATCTCCACAAAACACACCCATGAGGGTGATAGAACCAGGTAAAAGGCTTACCTTGATGATTTTTATTTATTTGGTTATTTGTTTGCTTGTTTGTTTGTTTATTTATTTACTTTATTTTCCCCCTTCTTTCTCCTCAAAAGAACCTGACTAGGCTCATAAAGAGAGACGCCATTTTTGAGATATCTTGGACTAAGATGTCATTCTGGAGTTGAGAGGAGAGAAGTGAATATAAGGTTCCTGGTCAATCGACAGAGAAAGGTGGAGTGAAAATAACAGGCTTGTCCACCTTAACTCCATCCCCAAGTGTGGATCTCTCACCCCTTTGCTACCAGCCTCTATATGTTTTTGGACACATGATGATTACAGAGAAAGACACGTATTTGAGGGAGGAGGGAGCTAAAGTTATTCCTGATACCCATTAGAATTATTTCCAACACTTCACACAACTAGGAAACATAACCTATAGCATCATTGAATAGAGAGATTTACAAAGGAGATCCATGTCACAAATATCACATATATATCCCACGGGAGATGAAGCAACATTCTCTATTGTGCTGTGAGACACAGTGAGTCAGTGGATGGACTGTAGACAAAAATTTGCAGAATAAATAACCTCTGATGATCACTACCATTGAGCTGTCATAAATTCCAATGCAAATTGGAGTTCCTCCCTTTTTGGACAAAACATGGCTTTATAGATTCTCTATGTGTGTTGTTTAGTATACATACTTATCCCTCTTTGGTTGAGAGATTTATGCAAAGCTAAGAAGACCTTCACTTCCTACTTAAACCCACAGAGCTCCCCACCTCCTTGAAACATCTCCCCAGAGCAACTCCCATTGTGATCCTGCCCATCACTCCACTATGTTGTCTGTGTCGCTGATGCTCGTTTTCCTTGCTGCCTATTCTCCAGGTGTGCTGCGATTTTGCTTTCTACATTTCTCTACATTTGGATCTCTAAAATAATCCTTGTTCTCCTTGTTGTGGCTTCCTCTCAACTCTATCTTTTTCTTTCTTTTCATTTTGATGACCAGGTGTCGTCTCACAGGTGGTGCTGACCCAGTCAGGTCCAGTCTTGAAAAAACCAGGAGAATCTCACAAGCTGACCTGTGCAACCAGTGGGTTTACTCTTAGCGGCTACTGGATGAACTGGGTTAGACAGAAACCTGGAAAAGGGTTAGAGTGGCTTGTGTACTATTATGGCACTTCTTCTGGACATAGTTATTATTCTCCTGCAATCCAAGGCCGATTTACAGCCTCTAAGGACAGCTCCAACCTCTATCTGCAAATGAACAACCTGAAAGAGGAAGACACAGCAGTCTATTACTGTGCAAGGGACACAGTGAGAGAGATCCCAGCAGAGCTTAATCAAAAACCCTTTCCTGCCTCACATTTAGAGAACAGTGACCAGAGAGGGCACCAGAAAGCCATGCATCAAGAGCTCATGAGTCAGAATAATAAAGAACGGTCAAATAAGAATTCATAATGAAGATTTCTTTCAATTTGGCCAAGCCACAGTCTAATATGGTTTGTTCCAGAATCTTCCTGTTCTGAACTTCCAAACTGCCAGTATACTTCAGAGGGAGTTTCCAACTTCTTTGATCTTAGACACAAACAATCTTCTTGTTTCTCCCAAAGACCTGTTTGTCTGCCTCTATGAATTCCACCAAGACAGAAATCCAGCAGGTGAGAATTTCAATATCCACGCCACAAATGAACAATCAAACTCCCAACCTCTGCCTCTGAAGCCAGAAGTCTAAACCACTGAGCTATCCATGTTATGATCCTAAGAGCCTGGCAGGCTTATAAAGGGACATGCGGTTTAGAGATAGCTTGAACCTAAGATGTCAGTCTGGATTTGAGGGGAGAGAACGTGATTTTTGGTCCATCAACAGAAAAAGACTGTTGAAAAACAGCCTTGACAATTGAATAGAACAGCCATGGCTTTGAATTTGGATGAGAAATTGTTAACTAATGAAAGAAGAAGTCATGTTCCTGGATTTCCCCTTGCTTGGTGTGACTGCGAATGGTATCAAGCTCATGAAGGTATCCTGTAGACCAGTTTGACTAGTGCCATGGGTATTGTAAACATTCAGGCTGCCCTTTGCTATACAAAGCTTTCCCTCTGTTTTCCTGTGCACCATGTAAGTACGAAATTGTGCAGCCATTTTGGGCCATTTCCTGGCTTTGAATCATGGGGCCAGAAGCACAATATTCCACATTCAGAACCAAAGGTTTTTTGAAGAACTGAATTAGACCATAGTGATTATGAGTAACAATATTTTGATTTCCCAAGTAGATTCTACAGACATCTAGATGGAATCATCTGGTCCTGCAATGATGAGACCCAACAAAAACCTCTGTAAAGTGACAAAGTTCTGGACATGGACATGTCAGCCACCTGGGAAAGGTCTGAAATAGGTTGCAAGAATCAGGGTCCATACTGACAGCAAAGAGGTTGCTATTTCTCTGAGGAGCCATGCATCCATCCCTTCAGGCACCTCTAGTGAGTTCTCTCCTCACGTGCAGTTGCTGACTGTGTTGTGTATTTCTTTACTCACAACAGCTCAGGGAAACAATGCCAGTTGGGACACTGTATTACAAGAGGAAGCTGTCCCTCAGAATGCTAAAGAAGGTACATATGTACATAAGAACATAAGAAGAGCCCTGCTGGATCAGGCCAAGGGCCCATCTAGTCCAGCTTCCTGTATCTCACAGTGGCCCCACCAGATGCCTCTGGGAGCACACGAGACCACTTGGTTCCATGTCTCCTGATACCCCTCCCCTGCATCTGGCATTTGGAGGTCCCTTCCTTTTAAGCCTGGAGATGATACATCCCCATCATGGCTTGTCACCTGCGATGGACTTTTCCTCCAGAAATATATCCAATCTCCTTTGAAAGGCATCTAGATCAGATGCCATCACCACATCCTGTGGCAAGGAGTTCCACAGACTAACAACACGCCGGGTAAAGAAGTATTTTCTTTTGTCTGTTCTCACTCGCCCAACACTCAATGGGACTGGATGTCCCCTGGTTCTAGCATTACGTGAGAAGGAAAAGAGTTTCCCTCTATCCACTTTATCCATCCCCTGAATCATTTTATATATCTCAATCATATAGGCACCTTTTCTCTGGACTAAAGAGCCTCCAGTGCTGTAGCCTTTCCTTATAAGGGGGGGATGCCCCAGCCCAGTCATCATTTTAGTCGCTCTCTTCTGCACCGTTTCCAGTTCCATGATGTCTTTTTTTAGGTGCGGTGAACAGAACTGTATGCAATACTCCAGGTGAGGCCTTACCAGTGTTTTGTACAATGGCATTATAATACTGGCTGTTCTATTTTCCATCCCCTTTTTAATGATACGTAGCATGGAATTGGCCTTCTTCACTGCCGCCGCACACTGGGTTGACACTTTCATCGTGTTGTCCACCAGCACACCAAGATCTCTTTCCTGATCTGGATGATACATCTTGTTCTTGTGGACATGTCAGCCACCTGTGAAAGGTCTGAAATAGGTTGCAAGAATCAGGGTCCATTCTGACAGCGAAGAGGTTGCTATTTCTCTGAGGAGCCATGCATCCATCCCTTCAGGCACCTCTAGTGAGTTCTCTCCCCACGTGGAGTTGCTGACTGTGTTGTGTATTTCTGTACTCACAACAGCTCAGGGAGACACTGTATTACAAGAGGAAGCTGCCCCTCAGAATGGTAAAGAAGTTACATAGGTCTCAAGTCCCCTTAACTTTGGAACGTGAAGTCAAGAGTCCAGCCATCATTTTCTGGGCTACTGGAACGGAATAGGCAGAGAGGAAAAAGTGGTTGGAGAGAGAGATGTCAAATCGGGTGATGTGAAGAATCACGAGCAGGAAACTAACAAAACAACATCATAGAAAAAGTTGACCAAACCCAGCCAAACAGACTCTATTGGCTAAAAAATTTCACATGATTAGTTTGCAAGGATTTCTTTAAAAAATTAAAAACAATACATTCAAGCTATCAACAAGGAAAAACACGTCCTGTCATCTTCAGGATTAAAAATGGCATAACAATATTGCATACGGTGATATACATGCACTCACAGTACATTCCAGGTGTACTAATTGTTTAATCAACTTCCTGCAGTTCAAATTGAGATCAGTGGCTGGGAAATTGGGCATCGTCTGTGCTGTAATGAAACAAAAAAAGCTGTTTTAGTCACACTCCTGGAATCTGAGACTGATAAGAGGGTCTTTGGCAATACATGTAGAAGGTGGTGTGGTGAATCATGAAGAAGGGAAAGACTTAGTGAGTCATGGCTTCCTACAATGGATCTGAGCCATCCAGCCGTTTCTCTCTATGTTCATATTGGGTACTAGATGCTGTTGTGAATTGAACGATCAGTCTGGATTTGAGGGGAGAGATGTGAGCATATGGTTCTCGGTCCATCCGCAGAAACAAGTAAAGAAAATAAAATTGATTTTCCCACCTTAACTCCATACCTGAGAGTGGCTCTCCTACCCCTTTCCTAGCAGACTATGATTTGTGAAACAAGACCATTATAAAAAAAATACAGATATTTGGGAGACACTAAGAATATTCTAGACTGCTGTTAGAATGATTTCCAACTGGGAAATATCCCAAATTCCATCAAACCCAGAATCGTCTACGATGCTGGAGCTGCTGACGAGCCGAGGCTTTGGCAGCGCAGCTCGCTCTTTGCCTCCCCCCACGGATAGCGCGAGACCTTAAGGTCTCTCAAGAGTTGCTGGGAGAGAAAGGGAACACCAGGTTATTTAAGGGGCGTTCCCCCCGTCTAGCCACCCTCTTTTTTTTTCTGGCACCCACCTGCCTGCCACAATTCTAGTGTGAGTTTTTCTGGTCACCTTTGGAGCCGGATAGCAATTTTTGACCTTCATCCTGATTGGCCTTTGGATGAGGGGATTTTTTGCCTATCCCACACTGGAGCACGGTGTTGGCATTTTATGGTGGAAGTCCGGTCACACTGGCGGGTAGTGCAGAAAAAACAGGTATTTTCCGGTGAGTCCCACTGCAAAATCACGTAAGCTAACAGCCCATTGGACCTCCCAGCGCTGCGGATCGTGCGATTACAGTGCTTGGGGGGGAAAGATGCACTGGGCCACTACCGGACCAACAGTCATCAAGTAAAGATGGCTAGAGGTCCGGGGGTGGTCAAATTGCAGCCTGCCAGGTTCCTGCTGTCTTTAAGACCGCGAGAGCCTGGGGCTGGGGACTCGCCCATCTGTTGATTAAGGGGTATTTGGATACCTCTGCTATTTACCTGTTTCCGCACTACAGCAGGCCCCCCTTTGCCAAAGGATGGCAAATTTGAATTACAATCAATAAAGTGTGGCCCGTGTTTTAACCCATATTATTTGTCTCGTGTCTTTATTCCGGGGTTGGGAGGGCAAAGAATATTGATATTACAAATAAACAAAGCACACAGAAGGTGAAGCAACATTTTCCATGGTGCACAGTGAGGAAGTGGATGGACCGTAGATGAAAATCTACAGAAGAAATAGCATGCAGTGACTGCAGTGGCTGAGCTGTCATCATCAAATGCAAATTGGAGCTCCTGCCTTTTTGGCCAAAATATGTCATCGTAGATTCTCCATGAGTGTTGCTTGGTATTAATATTTGTCCCTCTTTGGTTGGTAGATTTATGCAAAGCTAAGGAGACCTTCACATCCTACTTAAGCCCACAAAGCTCCCCACCTCCTTGAAACATCTTCCCAAAGCACATCAACTCCTTTTGTGATCCTGCACATCACTCTATTATGTTGTCTGTGTTGCTGACACTTGTTTTCCTGGCTGCCTATTCTCCAGGTGTGCTGGGATTTTGTATTCTACTTTTCTCTACATTTGGATCTCTAAAATAATCCTTGTTCTCCTTGTTGTGGCTTCCTCTCAACTCTATCTCTTTCTCTCTTTTCATTTTGATGACCAGGTGTCGTCTCACAGGTGGTGCTGACCCAGTCAGGTCCAGTCTTGAAAAAACCTGGAGAATCTCACAAGCTGACCTGTGCAACCAGTGGGTTTACTCTTAGCAGCACCTGGATGAGCTGGGTTAGACAGAAACCTGGCAAAGGACTGGAATGGCTTGTGAGGTATTACAACACTGCATCTGGGAACAGTCATTACACTCCTGCAATCCAAGGCCGATTCACAGCCTCTAAGGACAGCTCCAACTTCTATCTGCAAATGAACAACCTGAAAGAGGAAGCCACGGCGGTCTATTACTGTGCAAGGGACACAGTGAGAGAGATCCCAGTTGAGCTGAGACAAAAACCCTTTCCTGTATGACATTTAGAGAACAGTGACCAGAGAGGGCACCAGAAACCCATGAATCTGAAGCTCATAAGGCAGAACAGAAAAGCCTGGTCCAAGAGAAGTGTACAATAGTTCTTTCTTACTATTTGGTCCATCCGCTGCCTGATATAGGCTGCTCCAGACTCTTCATGTTCTGAAGCTGAAGACCGCTAGTATATGTCCAAGTGAGTTCCCACCCCTTTTTCACTGAGACACCTACAATCTTCAGGGTTTCCCAAAAGGACCTGCTTGCCTGCCTCCAAGAGCTCCAGAAAGACAGAAATCCAGCAGGTGACTATTTCCTGTTCCCCCCATCCCAGTGTCTGCCTGACCTACAAAAGGAAGACCAAGGAACCATGTTCCCTCCCTCTCCCATGTTCCCACCAAACACACCCATGAGGGTGATGGAACCAGGTAAAAGGCTTACCTTGATTATTTTTATTTACAGTGGTGCCTCGCAAGATGATGTTAATCCGTTCCAGACAAATCGCTGTCATGTGAAAACATCGTCTTGCGAAACCAAATTTCCCATAGGAATGCATTGGAATTTAATTAATGCGTTCCAATGGGAAAGAAAAGCACAGAAACTTAAAAAAAAATTAAAAGAAAGTCACTTACCAGGTACTGTAGACTGAGCCCGGCTTCTCATAGTGTCTGGTAGCAGCGGAACATCCAGAAAAGAGCACCAAACAGCTAAAAGCCGGCAGGCAGCAGGCAGCCGGCAGCCATTTTGCGCTCTTCTCCGCTCCTTCCCCCTCCCCTCTCCCGACCAACAGCTGATAGGAGCAGGGTTTCTGAGGCTTCTCCGGGCTTTCCCAGCAGGGAAACAGGCAGTGAAAAAGTATCCCAGAGGCTTCTGAAAGCGGCGCTTTGCCAAGGGGTGAGTGGGTGGGGGTGGGGGTGGGGGTGGGGGTGGGAGGGGCAGGCCTGCCACCCCCCCACACCACCCCCACTGCAAAGCGCTGCTTTCAGAGGCTTGCCAGGTGCATTTCCACTGCCTGTTTACCTGCTGAAGAAGCCCCGGCAGCCATTTTGTCCTCTTCTCGCTCCTTCCCCCTCCCCTCTCCCGACGAACAGCTGATGGGCGGGCTAAAAAGAGGCTTTCTCTGCCCTGAAAATTCAGGGGGGAAAGCTGGAAATAAAAAAATTCTGCTTTTCCCCTGCGCCCTGGGAGGCTTCTGAAAGGGGTGGGGGGGTCACGGGAGAGGCCCCCAAACATCGTCCAGCGAAAAGCGCCCATAGGAAATCGTTTTGTGAAGCGCAACAGCGATCGCAAAACCTCATCGTCTAGCGGATTCGTCGTTTAACGAGGCAATCGTCTAGCGAGGCACCACTGTATTTGGTTATTTTTTTCGCTTGCATGCTTAGTTAGTTAGTTAGCTAGCTAGCTAGCCAGCCAGCCAGCCAGCCAGCCAGTTAGTTAGTTAGTTAGTTAGTTAGTTAGTTAGTTGTTTTTCCACTTTCTTTCTCCTCAAAAGAACCCAAGAAAGCTCATGAAGAGAGACAACATTTTTGAGATAGCTACGATCCAAGGATTGCTGCCTTGTTGTGCCGAAGGGACTTGAGTAATTCAGAGAAGCTATGGGCTATGCCGTGCAGGGACACCCAAGACGGACAGGTCATAGTGGAGAGTTCTGACTAAACGCGATCCACCTGGAGCAGGAACTGGCAAGCCACTCCAGTATCTTTGCCAAGAAAACCCCATGAACAGAAACAAAAGGCTAAAAGATATGACGCTGGAAGATGGGCCCCTCAGGTCGGAAGGCGTCCAACATGCTACTGAGGAAGAGCGGAGGACAAGTACAAGTAGCTCCAGAGCTAATGAAGTGGTTGGGCCAAAGCTGAAAGGACGCTCAGCTGTGGACGCGCCTGGAAGTGAAAGGAAAGTCCGATGCTGCAAAGAAGAATACTGCATAGGAACCTGGAATGTAAGATCTATGAACCTTGGTAAGTTGGATGTGGTCAAACAGGAGATGGCAAGAATCAACATTGACATCCTGGGCGTCAGTAAACTAAAATGGACGGGAATGGGCGAATTCAATTCAGATGATTATCATATCTACTATTGTGGGCAAGAATCCCGTAGAAGAAATGGAGTAGCCCTCATAGTCAACAAAAGAGTGGGGAAAGCTGTACTGGGATACAATCTCAAAAATGATAGAATGATTTCAATACGAATCCAAGGCAGACCTTTCAACATCACAGTAATCCAAGTTTATGCACCAACCACCGATGCTGAAGAGGCTGAAATTGACCAATTCTATGAAGACCTACAACACCTTCTAGAACTGACACCAAAGAAAGATGTTCTTCTCATTATAGGGGACTGGAATGCTAAAGTAGGGAGTCAAGAGATAAAAGGAACAACAGGTAAGTTTGGCCTTAGAGTTCAGAATGAAGCAGGGCAAAGGCTAATAGAGTTTTGTCAAGAGAACAAGCTGGTCATCACAAACACTCTTTTCCAACAACACAAGAGGCGACTCTACACATGGACATCACCAAATGGGCAATACCGAAATCAGATTGATTATATTCTCTGCAGCCAAAGATGGAGAAGCTCTATACAGTCAGCAAAAACAAGACCTGGAGCTGATTGTGGCTCTGACCATCAGCTTCTTATAGCAAAATTCAAGCTTAAACTGAAGAAAGTAGGAAAAACCACTGGGCTAGCCAGGTATAATCTAAACCAAATCCCTTATGAGTACACAGTGGAAGTGAAGAACAGATTTAAGGAACTAGATTTGGTGGACAGAGTGCTTGAAGAACTATGGATGGAGGCTCGTAACATTGTACAGTAGGCAGCAACAAGAACCATCCCGAAGAAAAGGAAATGCAAGAAAGCAAAGTGGCTGTCCAACGAGGCCTTACAAATAGCAGAGAAGAGAAGGGAAACAAAATGCAAGGGAGATAGGGAAAGTTGCAGAAAATTGAATGCTGATTTCCAAAGAATAGCAAGGAGAGACAAGAGGGCCTTCTTAAATGAACAGTGCAAAGAAATAGAGGAAAATAATAGAAAGGGAAAAACCAGAGATCTGTTCAAGAAAATTGGAGATGTTAAAGGAACATTTTGTGCAAAGATGGACATGATAAAGGACAAAAATGGCAGGGACCTTACAGAAGCAGAAGACATCAAGAAGAGGTGGCAAGAATACACAGAGGAATTATACCAGAAAGATCTGGATGTCCCAGACAACCCAGATAGTGTGGTTACTGACCTTGAGCCAGACATCCTGGAGAGTGAAGTCAAGTGGGCCTTAGAAAGCATGGCGAACAACAAGGCCAGTGGAGGTGATGGCATTCCAGTTGAACTATTTAAAATCTTAAAAGATGACGCCGTTAAGGTGCTACACTCAATATGCCAGCAAGTTTGGAAAACTCAGCAGTGGCCAGAGGATTGGAAAAGATCAGTCTACATCCCAATCCCAAAGAAGGGAAGTGCTAAAGAATGCTCCAACTACCGTACAATTGCACTCATTTCACACGCTAGCAAGGTTATGCTGAAAATCCTCCAAGGCAGGCTTCAGCAGTATGTGGACCAAGAACTCCCAGAAGTACAAGCTGGATTTCGAAGGGGCAGAGGAACTAGAGACCAAATTGCTAACATGCGCTGGATTATGGAGAGAGCCAGAGAGTTCCAGAAAAACATCTACTTCTGCTTCATTGACTACGCAAAAGCCTTTGACTGTGTCGACCACAGCAAACTATGGCAAGTTCTTAAAGAAATGGGAGTGCCTGACCACCTTATCCATCTCCTGAGAAATCTCTATGTGGGACAGGAAACAACAGTTAGAACTGGATATGGAACAACTGATTGGTTCAACATTGGGAAAGGAGTACGACAAGGATGTATATTGTCCCCCTGCTTATTTAACCTATATGCAGAATACATCATGCGAAAGGCTGGACTGGAGGAATCCCAAGCCGGAATTAAGATTGCTGGAAGAAATATCAACAACCTCAGATATGCAGATGATAACACTCTGATGGCAGAAAGTGAGGAGGAATTAAAGAACCTCTTAATGAGAGTGAAAGAGGAGAGCGCAAAAAATGGTCTGAAGCTCAACATCAAAAAAACTAAGATCATGGCCACGGGCCCCATCACCTCCTGGCAAATAGAAGGGGAAGATATGGAGGCAGTGACAGAGTTTACCTTCCTGGGCTCCACGATCACTGCAGATGGTGACAGCAGCCACGAAATTAAAAGACTCCTGCTTCTTGGGAGGAAAGCGATGACAAACCTAGACAGCATCTTAAAAAGCAGAGACATCACCTTGCCGACAAAGGTCCGCATAGTCAAAGCTATGGTTTTTCCAGTAGTGATGTATGGAAGTGAGAGCTGGACCATAAAGAAGGCTGACCGCCGAAGAATTGATGCTTTTGAATTGTGGTGCTGGAGGAGACTCTTGAGAGTCCCCTGGACTGCAAGGAGAACAAACCTATCCATTTTGCAGGAAATCAACCCTGAGTGCTCACTGGAAGGACAGATCCTGAAGCTGAGGCTCCAATACTTTGGCCATCTCATGAGAAGAGAAGACTCCCTGGAAAAGACCCTGATGTTGGGAAAGTGTGAAGGCAAGAGGAGAAGGGGACGACAGAGGACGAGATGGTTGGACAGTGTCATCGAAGCTACCAACATGAATTTGACCCAACTTCAGGAGGCAGTGGAAGACAGGAGGGCCTGGCGTGCTCTGGTCCATGGGGTCACGAAGAGTCGGACACGACTAAACGACTAAACAACAACAACAACAACGATCCAAGATGTCAGTCTGGAGTTGAGAGGAGAGAAGTGATTATAAGGTTCCTGGTCGATTGACAGAAAAAGGTGGAGTGAAAAGAACAGGCTTGTCCACCTTACCTCTATACCTGAGCGTGGATCTCCCACTCCATTCGTACCAGCCTCTATATGTTTTTGGACACCATTATTACAGAGAAAGACATGTATTTGAGGGAGGGGGGAGCTAAACTTATTCTAGATGGCCATTAGAATTATTTCCAACACGTCAGACAACTGGGAAACAAAACATATAGCATCATTGAACAGAGAGATTTACAAAGGAGATCCATATCACAAATATACAAATTCCACGGGAGATGAAGCAACATTCTCTATTGTGCTGTGAGACACCGTGAGTCAGTGGATGGACTGTAGACAAATATTTGCAGAATAAATAACCTCAGATGATCACTACCACTGAGCTGTCATAAATTCCCATGCAAATTGGAGTTCTGCCCTTTTTGGACAAAACATGGCATTATAGATTATCTATGTGTGTTGTTTAGTATGCATACTTATCCCTCTTTGCTTGAGAGATTTATGCAAAGCTAAGGAGACCTTCACTCCCTACTTAAACCCACAAAGCTCCCCACCTCCTCGAAACATCTTCCCACAGCACTTCAACTCCCTTTGTGATCCTGCCTATCACTCCACTATGATGCCTGTGTTGCTGATGCTCGTTTTCCTGGCTGCCAATTCTCCAGGTGTGCTGGGATTTTGCATTCTACTTTTCTCTACATTTGTCCTTTTCTCTACATCTGTCTCTCTAAAATAATCCTTGTTCTCCTTGTTGTGGCTTCCTCTCAACTCTATTTCTTTCTCTCTTTTGATTTTGATGGCCAGGTGTCATCTCACAGGTGGTGCTGACCCAGTCAGGTCCAGTCTTGAAAAAACCTGGAGAATCTCACAAGCTGACCTGTGCAACCAGTGGGTTTACTCTTAGCGGCTACTGGATGCACTGGGTTAGACAGAAACCTGGCAAAGGACTGGAATGGCTTGTAAGTTATTACGACACTGCATCTGGGAACAGTCATTACACTCCTGCAATCCAAGGCCGATTCACAGCCTCTAAGGACAGCTCCAACTTCTATCTGCAAATGAACAACCTGAAAGAGGAAGACACGGCGGTCTATTACTGTGCAAGGGACACAGTGAGAGAGATCCCAGCAGAGCTGAGACAAAAACCTTTTACAACATGACATTTAGAGAACAGTGACCAGAGAGGGCACTAGAAAGCCATGAATCAGTTGCTCATGAGGCAGAATAATAAAGAACAATCAACAGGAATTAATAATGAAAAGTTCTTACAATATGTCAAAGCCTCAGTCCGATATGGGTTGTTCCAGAATCGTCCTGTTCTGAACTTCCAAACAGCCCGTATAGTTCAGAGGGAGTTTCTGACTCCTTTGATCTTAGACACACCAAACCTTCAATGTTTCCCCAAAAACCTGCTGCCATGGGTCCATGAATTCCACCAAGACAGAAATCCAGTAGGTGAGCATTTTCATGTCCACGTCCAAAATAATAATCAAACTCTCAACCTCTGGCTGTGCAGCCAGAGGTCTAGCTCAGAGAGCTGTCCATGCTATGATCCTAAGAGCCTGGTTGACTCATACAGAGTCAGGTGGTTTTTGAGATAGCTTGGACCCAAGATATCAGTCTGGATTTGAGGGAAGAGAATATGATTTTCTGTCCATCAACAGAAAGAGACTGTTGAAAAACAGCCTTGTTTTCTTTTTTCTTTTCAGACTGCCACTCAGAGATGCAGCTGGTGGAGACAGGAGGAGAGTTTGTCCCCCCAAGGAGGTTTCCTCCAGCTCTCTTGTAAAACTTTAAGATTATTAAAGTCGCGGGCGAGCCGGAGGCTTCGTCAAGCGACGGCAGCTTGCCCCCACCCCACGGATGGCGCGAGATTCCTTGTTCCTTATTGGATTGTTTGGAAAAGCGGGAGGACGTTAAGCATAAAAGGGACGTCCTCCCGCGTTAACAGCCTCTTTCTTTCTCAGGCACTTGGATGAGAAGGAAGTTCCGTCGTTTGCTTGCTTAATCAGCTGCGTCACTCTGAGCTTCTGTGGATCTGAGGGCTGCTATCGCTCCCTCGCATGCTAAGAAATTACTGTTTGATGTTATATTTATTTGATACTATTTTGGATTATATTTACTGGTTGCATTGGTAAAAGCGGGGGGGTTGTCGGGGCGGCGCTTTGCGCCAGCGCGCTCAGGCGCAAGCGCTTGATATTGGGTTTTGCTTTCTTACTATTTGTTTTATTAGTCTACCTTTTACTAGACTTGTTGCTGTTTGTTCACTGTTTGATCTGTTCTTAGCCTCGTGTGCTCTTTTTATTAATCATTCTATTCATTAGCCTCCCCTCCCTTTCCCTTGATTCTGGGTTTGGGGACTTTTTGGGGCTGGTTCGTTGCAAAGCCGGGGAGTGAGATTGCCTTTAGCCTCCACCCCCTCCCCAGTTTGCTTAGTTCTTAGTGAATTCTGGGTCGAGGTGCAGGGGAAGCTATCTGTTTAGACCTAATCTATTTAATTGAGATTACCCAGTCGTTGGCTCATTGATTTTAATTACGCAATTGGAGGAAATATAAAGGCTGTTTGAGGGTTGGATAACATAAATTGGATTCATTTAAATTCCTTTAGCTCTCTAATAATTGGGACCTGGGTGGATAAAGGTTTTCTTATCTCTGGCTGGGGGAAGGATTGCTTATTGTAAGGTAGCAACGGGTTAAGGAAGTGGTAAAGGTTTTACTGCCATTAAGGGGTTTTCATAGTCCTGGCTCCCTTTGCAGTTGTTATAGGGCTATTCTTAAGCTTGGATGCTTGCATAAGGAAGCGTCCTTTACCTTGGAAGTAGTTATAGCTTTGTCATGGTGCAAAGCACAAGGTAAAATACCTTGAGGTATTTTAGTAATTAAGAATAATCGGTAACTGATTACTTTGGAGTAATTAGTTACTAGTAATTAGTTACTTGTTAATTAAATTATTATAAATAAATAAATAAATAAATACTAAAGGAGAGACAGAGAGTCAGACAGGTAAGTAAGGAAGTGTGCAAGAAGAAGGGGTGAGAAGGAGTGGGGAGAGAAGGGTGGACTTTTAGAAGTTTACCAGATATCCTTGCAACCAGGGTCTTTTTAGACTATTGAAGGGTGCAATGGCTCCCAAAAAGGGCGGAGCCAACAAGAAAGGGAAACAACCCGCAAAACGACGAGCAGCTCCACAGGTGACGCTGCCCCAGTCTTCTTCTGATGAAGAGTCCTGGCCCATATGGAAGGAGCTCCAAGAAAAAATTGCCGCCTTTGAGGCGGACAGGGTGGCCAAGCAAGTACAACAGTCGGGGGGAAGTCAACCCCGCAGGTCTGACAGGGACTCTAAGGGTCACCGTAGGGCTAAGCTGAAAGCTTTAGCACATGACCTAATGGAGCGCTTTAATGTCCTTGAGACTGATCAGGTACCCAGAGGGAGCAAGCACACCGAGTCCGCAGGGGACACATCGGCTACACAATCTGGGCACACTGAGAGGAGCAGCGGAGCTTCATTCCCAACAACTCCAGCCACTTCTGAGCCCCAGGAAGGTCAGGAGGAAGTCTTGGAGATTCCCCAGTACAGTCAACAGGCGATGGAAGCTGCTGCCATTCCCTCAACGTCTACGGGTCAGTGGAATTTTGGTTACGGCACACACACCGACCGCCACGTGGCCTTGGGCTGGTGGAGGTCAAGCTGCACCCATAACACCTTTGCAGGCTAATACACAGAACATGGGGCCGACTGGCACATTTTGGCCTTATGCCATGCCACCATTTGGTAGCTGGGGGATGGCACCCCCTAATATAGCTGCAGCAAGTCAGGGCACCCCGGCCAGTGCTGGCGGGTGGCCTCCTCACCCTTCTGTAGCTAACACAGGCTACAACACAGTGCCTTTATGTGCCCTTCCGTACGGGGATTATTCTACGCCGCTTGGGGATCACCTTACCCCAGCGGTTAAAGAAAAAATTTGGAGGGGGGAGTACTTGGATTTATTTGAATTACTTAATAGAGACATAGAAAAGAAGGAATTGGACAAGGCGGACGAGAAAGAAAAGGAAAGGTTGAGGAGAAAGAAGCCAGAAAGAAATTGGACCAACTGGCTATCAGGATATTTGATATACGCAGGTGTCATAGTTAAGGCGCAACCTTGGAGGGCACAGTCCCTGTTCCAATATTTGGACATCATCCACAGGGCCTTCCTGGATTTTGCGGGCATGGCTTGGTTACACTACGATCAGGCATTTAGAATGCGAAGTGCAATACAACCCAACTTGCGTTGGGATGAGCCTCAACCTGGTTTATGGCTCCAGCATATGGCTCCAGCTAGACCAAATGCTAGGGAACGTTTTGATAGTGGGCATTTGAATAAGAAATCAGCTGCGAGTCAGAATCCCCGCTTAGCAGCAGGGCAGGCGGTTCAACCCCGCATGTACTGCTGGGAGTACAACTCAAAAGGATATTGTTCCAGGAAGCCATGTTATTTCAAGCACGAGTGTAGCACATGCGGGGGTCGTCACCCCAATGCTACGTGTTTCAAATCCGGAAATCAGAAGCAAAACAAAAGCCCCGGAGGGGGGAAGAAGCCCAGCAGTGGCGGGGGGGCGCCTGGAAAGGGGCCCCAGCCCAATTAAAATTGATGTGCTGGAAGTATGGTTGAGAGTATATCCAAATAGGGATGATGCAGAATACTTGCTAGATGGGTTTAGGCATGGTTTTCACATTCCATACTTGGGAGAACGTAGCGCTTATTGGGCGCGGAACCTTTCTTCAGTGAAGGGAATGGAGGACATAGTGCAGGGAAAAATAAACAAGGAAGTGGCTGACGGAAGGGTCCTCGGCCCCTTCTCAAGTCCGCCTATCACGAATCTCAGGATTTCACCCCTGGGTATTGTGCCCAAAAAGGCTCAAGGGGAGTTTAGGCTCATCCATCACCTTTCATTTCCGGAGGGAGCATCGGTGAACGATGCTATTCCTCCCGAGCTGTGCTCAGTACGCTACACGTCTTTAGACGAGGCCGTGCGTATGGTACGGAAATGTGGGGTGGGGGCGGAGATGGCGAAATGTGACATTAAGTCAGCATTCCATCTTCTTCCCGTTCACCCCGATGATTTTGACCTATTAGGTTTCCAGTTTCAAGGAGCCTTCTATATAGATAGGGCCCTGCCCATGGGATGCTCAATATCCTGTTCGGTTTTTGAAAAGTTTAGCACTTTTGTGGAATGGAAGCTTAGGGATTGGACGGGATATGGGTCTACCGCCCATTATCTCGATGATTACTTATTTTGTGGGAAACAGAACACAGGACAGTGTAGCTTCATATTGGAAAAATTTCAGGCGTTGGCGCGGCAATTGGGGTTGCCGTTAGCCGAGGGAAAAACGGAAGGGCCGTCACCGTCCCTTACATTTTTGGGAATTGAGTTAGATACAATCCAGCAGGCGTCGAGGTTGCCGGATGATAAATTAGTGGAGCTTAGGAGTAGAATATCGAATATACTGCAGAAGAAAAAAGTTACACTCAGGGAGCTTCAACAAATAGTGGGGCATTTAAACTTTGCCTGTAGGGTCATTGCCCCAGGACGGCCATTTATCAGAAGGTTGTGTTTTGCCATGCGGGGTCTTCATAAACCATGGCATAAGACCAGGGTCACCCGAGGTATGTGGGAGGATTTGCTGGTATGGAGTAGGTTTTTAGAAGACTTCAATGGCATCTCGTTTTGGCGAGGCGAAATTGGGCTGAGAGCTGATTTCCAGGTTCATTCCGATGCTGCTGGATCTCTTGGATTTGGCATTTATTTTAGAGGACGGTGGTGCGCTGGCACTTGGCCGGAGGTGTGGCACGCTAAGGGCATTACTAGAGACCTCACATTTTTAGAATTTTTTCCTATAGTCGGTGCACTTTGGCTTTGGGCCCAGGAATGGTCCAATTCGGTAGTTCGTTTCTGGTGCGACAATCTGGCGGTTGTTTATATTATAAACAATCTTACGTCGCATTCGGAAAGGGTTATGTCATTAGTTAGGGCATTTACTTTAAGGGCGTTGCAATTTAATGTGTTAGTGCACACCCGACATGTGCCGGGATTGGAAAACAGGATAGCTGATGCGTTGTCACGCCAACAGATGGATTTGTTCAGGGAACTAGACCCCGGAGCCAAGGAGTTGCCCGAAATGTTGCCCTCGGAGGTTTGGGAGATTGGCGAGAGGACGCAGCAAGAGCAATAGGTTTGGCCCTGGCTCCAAGGATCAGGAAGGGTTATGCATCCGTGAGTATGGAGTTTAAGGAATTCAGGGAGATGTTCGGCCTTGGGCAGGTTTGGCCTGCTCCGGTCGAACATTTACAACAATTCATGGTATATTTGAATAGAAAGGGGCTGGCACCCGGAACTATTCAGGGCAGGCTTTCGGCTATAGCCTATTTTGCGAAAATCCATGGTTTTAGGGATTACACGGGTGATTTCCGTATTAGGAAAATGTTAGACGGTTGGTCCAAAGAGAGGGGGAGAGTGCAGGATACCAGGGCTCCTATTTCGCCACAATTGTTAGAGCGCATTTGTGGCACGTGGGCACTGCTTTGTAGGGATTCTTACGAAATTGCCCTATTCAAGGCAGCCTCTTTAGTTACATTTTTCGGTGCTTTCCGCATTAGTGAGGTAGTGGCGTCAGGAAGGAAGGATCAATCCAAAGTTGCCCTACAGTGGCAGGATGTATTTATGACAGAGGGTAAGATAAAAATTTGTATTCGGCTATCCAAGGCCGATCAAAAAGGTAAGGGTGCAATGGTGGAGCTGGGCCAATGTAGCATAGGCGACATCTGCCCTGTTAAGGCTGTTCGAATATATTCAGAGGTTAGGGGGTCAAATCCAGGGTATTTTTTCCAGCACGCCGACGGGTCACCCCTTACAAAGTTCCAATTTTGGAAATTAACAGACCAAGCTTTGCACAGAGTGGGCGTGAGCGGCCTGAGGTTCGGCACCCATTCATTTAGAATAGGGGCAGCATCCACTGCAGCAGCGCTAGGGTACAGTTCAGATGAGATTAAGAGGCTGGGACGATGGTCTTCAGCCTGTTTTCATCGTTATGTCAGAACATTACCTAACGTGTAGGCAGGGGGCCTGGTTTTTGTTTTGTTTTACAGGTCCGGTGAAGCCGCTGCAGCGACGACGTATTGTGATATTGGGACATAGTTATGTCCACTGGGCAGGGCGTTATGCCACTGCATCCCCTTGGGGGAGTGATTTGGGCCTTGGGGCTGGTGCACAGGTGATGTGGAAAGGACTCCGAGGCATGCGGTGGATCCAGCTTTGCAGGTTGGCGGCCTTTGGACAGGCGCCACCAGATATTCTAGTCATTCACCTTGGAGGTAATGACTTGGCCCAGCATTCCGGTAAGGCGCTGGTGCTGGATATTTTGAGGGACCTGAGATGGCTGAAGGCCAGGTACCCTACGATGAGGATTGTGTGGTCCACGATTGTGCCACGTTTGGCGTGGAAAGACGCCTGGTTTTTTCTTCACGTTAACATGGCCAGGAGGAATGTTAATCATGAAGTCTGTAGAGCAATCTGCAGTGGCCTTGGATCGGTGATAGGTCATAATAGGATCCGGAGCGATAGGCCTCAGTTTTTTCGGAACGATGGAGTCCATCTCTCCGACTTGGGTTTGGATGTCTTCCTTGGAGACATCCAGGGGGGTCTGCATGCCGAGCTCGAGCGGCTCAATGGCGGGCATGGGACATAGTGCCTAGTCCCTATGCTGTGGCGGGTAGTGCGGAAAAAACAGGTATTTCTTGGTGAGTCCCAATTTTAACATCATGTAAGCTAACAGCGCATTGGACTTCCCAGGGCTGCGAATCGTGCGATTCAGCACCTGGGCGGGCAAGATGCGCTGGGCCACTTCCGGACCAACAGTCATCAAGGGAAGATGGCTTGAGGTCTGGGGGTGTTTTACTAGTGGCCAGCCGGGGTCCTGCTATCATTAAGACCGCAGGAACCTGGGGCCGGGGACTCGCCCGTATGATGATGGATTTATCTGTTTCCGCACTACTGCAGGCCCCCCCTTTGCCAATTTAATGGCAAAATAATTTTGAACAGTTATAATTTTCAATAAAGTGTGGCCCATTGTTTAATCCATACCTACGTGTCTCGCGTCGTTATTCCGGGGTTGGGGGGCAATTGATTTTAGTAGCTATTAAATGGACTGGATCCAGAGAGAATAATGCTGTCAGGGTCAGAGAGTCAAACGAGACATTGTCCAAGGAAGGAAACAATGCACGGAGAATCACTTTCTCTCAATGACCTAGTAGGACTTGAGAACTGGATACATTCGGAATGAATGAACACACAATCTTTTCCTCATTCAACTTTTTGAGTCATCACATAATTCTGCATTATTGAGTTCTACATGAGAAAATATCTTGTAGAACCTCTGTGTGTAATGGTACGATAGAATCTGGGGGAATCTGACTGCCAGACTAAAGACTATTTAGTGCAAAATTCGGTGTCCTAGGAGTTACCCACCTTCAGTTCGTCCCCATGGAAAGAAACCCTTCTCACTGTCACTGTACCCCAAGCATTTGGACTGTGCAGGGATCTCTATATAAATTGGAAATGCAATTTTTTTGCAACTCAGTACACCGGCTCTGATTTCTGTTTATGGGAAGAAGGATTATGCTCCTTTTTCCCTTCACTCAGCCAGATTTGGAACACTCAGAAGACGCCCCGGTTTAACCAAGGAAGGACCAAAAAGAGAGTACCTAAATAATTTCAGAATGAGAGTACAGAGGCATATAAATAGTAGAAGAGGCTCTGGATCTGGAAATGGGTATTGGAGAATGGTGGTTTGTGGTTTCAACAGTGAAATGGATGATTCCCCTAGTGGTTTCTCTGAAAATGAGCTTTGTACAGGACCCATGAGAATATGGCTCCCTTTTTAACTGCGTAAGATGTTTGACAGGCTCAGTCAAGTGAATCAATTGAGCCATTAAAAAAAACTATATAAATATTATATTCCAAAATAATTAAGCAGATAAAGATTTAAATCTCCAGGTTTAAAAATAACTTTAAATCATTTAAATATCTGTAAGTTTAAAAATTCTCTGTAAGTTTAAGGTCATCTGCAGGTGAATGTGGGACTTCAATGCTGTTTTGTTCAAGACAGAAACGGAAAGAGGGAGCACTCAATAGCAAAAACCATTCGTGAAACTTTGAGAAGGGTTTGACCCAAAGAGACTCCGGCAAGCCTAGCTTTCAAAAGTCCATTGGTTATTTTCCCCCTTTTCTCTTTTGCTCTTTTGTTCATAATAGGTGAACCCTATAAGAGGAAATAATGATCAAGACTCTCCACCATTCTTCAGTCAAGGAAGTACATAACACACTCTTTAAATAGACAACCTAAAAGAGAGAACTTTAAGCAGTCCTCTAAATATGGAGTCCATGCAAATCACTCTGCCTGATCCTCCTCTTTAAAGGGTCCCAAGTTCAACCACTTACAACCTTACAACTCTGAGCCTGCCATGTTCAGCCCTAGCACGGTTACACCTGACACTTTGGCTGAAAGTTTTTGTGATATTCACCATGATCTCAGGTAATTTTTCCCTCATGAGGTAAAGCAGGGACTACATTAATTTACTTCATGATTCCTCTTTTATCCTTCATAAGTAGTTTTTTTTCATTTCATACTTTATGATTTCTACCTAATCTTTCATGTCTTTTTTTTTCCTTTTCTTTTCAGACTGCCATTCAGAAGTGCAGCTGGTGGAGACCGGAGGAGGTGTTGTGTCCCCCGGAGGTTCCCTCCGCCTCTCTTGTAAAGCTTAAGAATTCACTTTTAGCAGCTATAGCATGCATTGGGTCTGACAGGCTCCCGGGAAAGGACTGGAGTGGGTGGCAGGAATAAGCAGCCCAAGTGGTAGCAACCAGTGGTATAACTCCAAAGTTCAAGGAAGATTCACCATCTCCAGAGACAACGCTCAGGGTTCAGTGGATCTGCGGATGGCAAGCTTGAAGCCTGAAGACTCTGCCGTGTATTACTGTGCAAGGGACACAGTTACAACTTTTGCTTTCAGGCTCATACAAAAACCTCAAGTCCCTTTGACTATGGAGCGTCAGGGCAAGAGACCAGCCTTCATTTTCTGTACAGCTGGAATGGAGGAGGCAGAGAGGAAAAAGTAATCAGAGAGAGAGAGTTCAAAAAACTCTGTGAGAAATCACAGGCAGGAAACTAAGAAAACAACATCATAGAAAAAGTTTACCAATCCCAGTCAAAGAGACTGAATTGGCTTAAAAGGACCTCAAATGTTCAGTTTCTAACTATTTTTTTTAATGATAATAATACAAATCAAGCTTTTGACAAGGAAAACACATCCTGTCATATTCAGGATTATAAACGGCATACTAATGACATTGCAGACAGTGATTTAGATACACTCACATCACATTCGAGGTGTACTAATTGTTTAATCAACTTTCTGCTGTTTTACTGAGTTCAGTGGTTGGGAAATTGTGCATCGTATGTGTTTTAATTTAAAAAAAAACTCTTTCAGTCACACTCTTGGAATCTGAGATGGATAAGAGTGTGGGAGGTGGCGTGGTAAATTGGGAAGAAGAGCAAAGACTTAGTGAGTCGTGGGTTCCTATAATGAATTTGAGTGATCCAGTGATTCCTCTCTATGTTCATTTGGGGTAGTGGATGCTGTCGTGAATTGAACAATCAGTCTGGATTTCTGGAGATAGATGTGAGCATATGGTTCTTGGTCCATCTACAGAAACAAGTGGAGAAAAGAAAATTGATTTTCCCAACTTAATTCCATACCTGAGAATGGATCTTCTACTCTTTCTTCCTAACAGCGTATGATTTGTTCAACAAGAGAAGTGGACAGGGCCAGAGAGGTCAAAAAAGACACTGTGAGGAATCACGGGCAGGAAACTAACGAAACAACATCAGTTGAATGAAGTGGTGTGTTAAGAGATGTAATGTTGGTACCTTTGAAATGAAATAGTAACATGCTATCAACTTCTTAAATACTCAAATGATTCTGCTTTATTGATTTAGATGTTAAGAAGTATCTCCCAAAGCCACTGTGCAATATGGAAACATGCAGGTTGAAGAAATCTAATTGGCAGAACACAAAATACTGGGGTGGTGATGGAGAATTCACACAAGCACATCTCCCAAAATGTCTGATTGTATGATATAAAAGGAATTATATATGTATTCATCATCTCCAGGAACAATCCCTCCAATATGCTGCATACGCAAATGAACAACCTGAAAACTGTGGACACTGCTGTCTATTATTATGCAAGAGGCACACTGAGAGGAAGTGAATCTGACACCAGACCAAAAACCCTTTTTCCCATCTGGAAGCAAAGCTGAAGTAAGAAGCCAAGGTCAACAATAAATTGGAAGGACATTAATGAGAAGTGATGGGCAATGGCCAATCAACTCCCTTATCTTCTTTTCCACAATCTATTCTCCATTCTACACCAGAATACGGAAGCTACAAAATGCTGAGCCCAAACATTCTCTCCCAGTGGGACAATCCACATTTCCTTAAAGCTTCAGCCTTTCCCCTGTACTTCCATTCATTTTTTTCCCCTACTGTTGAATGTATAGTATGTACATAATAGTTGGTTTTGTGCCTCTCAAGTGAGCAACCCTAAAAGTCCTTTCAAGGTAATTGAGGTATTTAAGGAGTGGTTTTACCAGTTCCACTCCCCATTGAGTTTCCATGGCTAAGTGGGGATTTGAAGGCGAGTTTCCAGTCTCCATGACTTCATCCACTACACCAAGTTAAGATCCTATATACATAATGTAACATGAACTCCTAAAAGCTTTTATATGAAAACCATGTGCTATGCATGTCTTGCTTAATTTCTCTGCCCACTAGATCTCTTTCTCTTTCTTCTCAAGTTCCCTCTTTTCAATGTTCCAGAGCCAGTAGGGGAAACACCTGGAGAACTGCAGAAACCGGCCTTAACAGTCACAGGATTTGATGTCAACAGTTACTGCATGTGGTGGAAGGACTAGAATGGCTTCTTTAAATTCCTAAGCCAGCTCCAACATCTACCTGAAAATGTATGGCCCGGAAGCAGAGGACAGAGCTGAGTATTACTGTCTGAGAGACCCAGCTGGTGGCATTCTACTATACGATTCGTGGAATATGTCTTCACATGATCAAGGACAGGACACTGGGTACTCACGTATTTAGTTGATTTAAAAGTTACGACAGAGGGCACCAAAGGACCTCAGAAACAAACTCGTAAGGCAGAAAGGAAGCAATTACGCAACATTTAAAAATGGAAAACGTCTGTTATTTATTTGCCAAACAACTAAACTGTTGTTGTGTATCCTAGTATGATCTAGTGTGATCTACCTAGTTTTAGGATGGGCAGATCCATACTCTCTACCTAGTATACTTTCTCTCACAATCTGACACTTTCCTGACTATATTCCATGAAAAGTGAGGCACAGAAAAAACAGTCAAATATCTGAGCCCAAAATTCATTCTTAGCCACAGACACACACAAATGTGCTTGCTCTCATCATTGGTGGAGGTGGAGTGGCACCTGTTCCCTTTCCATTGTGAAGGGCTTGCAAGGTGAGCCTGAATCTTCCCTAACTATACCATGTTTCCTTTCCAATTCTGAAAACAAAAACCCATGCTTTCCTTGATTAACAATTTGCTCAGATATCTATTAAATCACACCTGCACATATAATTTCGTCCCCACCCAAAAGCAGGTCTGGCAGCTACTTTCTCCCCATGAACAAATAAGTTCTCATATAAGCAAGCAACAAGCCATAATGTAGCTGAAAGAAGCTGGGGATTTGCAGGGACAGGTTAAGGACTGAGCCCTCATCAGCTCTCACATTTTGTTCCCAAGAGTGGCCACCCAGAGCACTCCTGGAACTCCCAAACTGGATCAAACTCAATGGCTTTTCCTGAATCTCCTTCTCCATTAATGGGGAAAAGGAACAAAAGATATACAGGTCCTGAACCCTGATGGTCTACTTTGAAATATTGATGGTTAGACTAATTGGTTGCCATCCAGGTATTTTCAAGATGGTGAATTATAAGTAGCCATGGAGGAGCCACTCTTTCTCCCAGGTTCTTGATGCATCATAGAGTGTGCCTTTGTGCCAAATCACTCATGGCTCCAGCAATACAATGGGTCATGGATGAAAGACAGAGCTAATGGGCCATCCCAAAAATGGATGAGATCTAAGAAGGATTCTAAAGGATGCAACAGAACAGACAAAAAGTCTGTTCTCCTGCAGGGGAATACTGGGCCTCTGCGTTATTTTGCTGAAGAGAGAAATGGAAAGAGTGGCCACGAATTAGGAAAAACCGCTCACAAAACATTAAGCGGCTGAGGGAAGAAATTACATTGATCATATTTTCCTTTTTCCTTTTGGTCTCTTGCTCATGGCAGGGACCCATCAAGGAGGAAATAATTCCTGAGACTCTCCACCATTGCCAGGTACTCTCTACTCCAGTTAGTACATAACCTAGTCTTTAGCTTTTCTCACACCCTTTACGTAGACAACCTAAAAGGCAGGGCTATAAACAGCCCTTAATGTATGCAGTCCATGCAAATCTGCCTCCCTGATCCACCTTTTTAAAGGCTCCCATGTTCAGCCACTTACAGCCTAGTAACACAGAGCCCTTCAAGGCAGTCCTTAGAGCCATTGAAACAGTTGCAGACATGACCCTTTGGTTGAATCTTCTCCTGTTCTCTGCCATTTTCTCAGGTAATTTTCCCACATGAGGAAAAACAGGGACTAACGCCTTTTCCTTCGTGACCTCTCCCTGATCTTTCATGTGTATTTAATTTTCAGAATGCCATTCAGAGGTGCAGCTGGTGGAGACCGGAGGAGGTGTTGTGTCCCCGGGAGGCTCCCTCCGCCTCACCTGCAAAGCTTCAGGATTCACTTTTAGCAGCTATAGCATGCATTGGGTCCATCAGGCTGCTGGGAAAGGACTGGAGTGGGTGGCAGGAATAAGGTATGATGGTGCTGATCAGTGGTATAACTCCAAGGTTCAGGGAAGATTCACCATCTCCAGAGACAACGCCCAGAGTTCAGTGGATCTGCGGATGGCAAGCTTGAAGCCTGAAGACTCTGCCGTGTATTACTGTGCAGGGGACACAGTTACAACTTCTGCTTTCAAGCTCGTACAAAAACCTCTCATCTCTTTGAGTGTGGAGTGTGAAGGCAAGACTTAAACCCTCATTTTCTCTACTGCTGGAATGGAGGAGGCAGAGAGGAAAACATGGTCAGGGACAGAGAGGTTAAAAATAGACATTGTGAGGAATCACGGTCAAGAAACTAACCTGTGCAAGATACACACTGAGAGGAAGTGAATCTGAGACCAGACAAAAACCCTGCTTTCCATATGGAGTCAAAGCTGAAATATGAAGCCGAGGTACAGCATGAAATGGAAGGATATGAATGTGGACTGAAGAAGGCTGCTTTTCCTAAAAGGAAGGCCCATCTACCCCTGTATCTCCTTTGCACAATCTATAGCCATATTGTCCTCACTACCCCAGAAGAGGGAAGCCACAAAATGCTGAGCCCAAATAAATGGACTTCTGCCATTTCCGGGGCGTTGTCTTAAAGAGGGCAATAGAGCCTTGGATCTCAATATGTTCACTAGTTCATGTGCAAAGAGAAACTGTTGCTGCTTCTCTGTTTTAAATATAGGAAATGTGCTGCTACTGAAAGTCATAAGCATGCCTGGTGTCAGGATCCCTTACAATAAGACTTTCTGTGCCCAGGAGAATCCCTATTGATTCCACTTCATCTGTTCATCAAGATCAGTTCACAGAATCATAGGATTATAGAGTGGAAAGGGGTCCTCTATTACACACAGGGATCCACAGCTCAACCTTCTTTCCCAGTGGGACAATCCACTTTTCCTTAAAGCTTCAGCCTTTCCCCTGTACTTCCATTCATTTTTTCCTACTGTTGAATGTATAGTATGTACATAATAGTTGGTTTTGTGCCTCTCAAGTGAGCAACCCTAAAAGTCCTTTCAAGGTAATTGAGGTATTTAAGGAGTGGTTTTACCAGTTCCACTCCCCATTGAGTTTCCATGGCTGAGTGGGGATTTGAACGCGAGTTTCCAGTCTCCATGACTTCATCCACTACACCAAGTTAAGATCCTATATACATAATGTAACATGAACTCCTAAAAGCTTTTATATGAAAACCATGTGCTATGCATGTCTTGCTTAATTTCTCTGCCCACTAGGTCTCTTTCTCTTTCTTCTCAAGTTTCCTCTTTTCAATGTTCCAGAGCCAGTAGGGGAAACACCTGGAGAACTGCAGAAACCGCCCTAAGCAGTCACAGGATTTGATGTCAACAGTTACTGCATGTGGTGGAAGGACTAGAATGACTTCTTTAAATTCCTAAGCCAGCTCCAACATCTACCTGAAAATGTACAGCCCGGAAGCAGAGGACAGAGCTGAGTATTACTGTCCGAGAGACCCAGCTGGTGGAATTCTACTATACGATTCATGGCATATGTCTTCACACGATCAAGGACAGGACACTGGGTACTCACATATTTAGTTGATTTAAAAGTTACGACAGAGGGCACCAAAGGACCTCAGAAACAAACTCATAAGGCAGAAAGGAAGCAGTTACACAACATTTAAAAATGGAAAACATCTGTCATTTATTGGCCAAACAACTAAACTGTTGGTGTGTAGCCTAGTATGATCTAGTGTGATCTACCTAGTATTAGGATGGGCATCTGCAAACTCTCTACCTATTATTCTTTCTCTCATGCACCAATGCTTTCCTGTATATATTCCATGAAAAGTGAGGCACAGAAAAAAGTGTCCTATTTTGGAGCCCAAAATTCCTTCTTAGCCACAGACACACACAAACGTGCTTGCTCTCATCATTGGTGGAGGTGGTGAAGCACCCGTTCCCTTTCCATTGTGATGGGCTTGCAAGGTGCACCTGAACCTTCCATACCTGTACCATGTTTCTTTTCTGAAAACAAAAAAACATGCTTTCTTTGATTAACAATTTGCTAACATATCTATTAAATCACACCTGCACATATAATTCTGTCCGCCACCCAAAGGCAGGTCTAGCAGCTTATTTTTTTCTTGAACAAATAAGTGCTCGTATAAGCAAGAAACAATGCAGAAGGTAGCACAAAGAAGGTGGGGATAAGGAGAAAAGGTTAAGGACTGAGCCCTCATCAGCTCTCCAATCTTGTTCCCAAGAGTGGCTACCCAGAGCACTCGTGAAGCTCCCAAACTGGATCAAAATCAAGGGCTTTTCCTGAATTTCTTTGTCCAGCATTTGGGAAAAGGAACAGAAGATTTACAGGCTCTGAACACTGATGGTCTGCTTTGAAACATTGACGGTCAGACTACTTGGTTGGCCTCCAGATCTTTTCAAGATGCTGACTTATAAGTAGCAACAGAGAAACCACTCTTTCTCTCAGCTTCTTGCTGCCTCATAGAGCGTACCTCTGTGCCAAATCGCCTGTTGCTCCAGAAATTGAATTGGTCCTGGATCAAAGAGAAAGTTAAGGAGCCATGCCCAAAATGGATGAGATCTACCACAGATTCTATAGGATGCAACAGAACAGAGAACAATTATACTTTAAAGTCTCCTGCAGAGGAATGCTAGCCCTCTGAGTTATTTTGCTGAAGAGAGAAATGGAAAGAGTGGCCACGAATTAGGAAAAACCGCTCACAAAACTTTAAACGACTGAGGGAAGCCCATCCTTCACCATTACATTAATTATATTTTCCTTTTTCCTTTTGGTCTTTTGCTCATGGCAGGGACCCATCAAGGAGGAAATAGTTCCTGAGACTCTCCAGCATTGCCAGGTACTCTCTAATCAAGTTAGTAAATAACCTAGTCTTTAGCTTTTCTCACACCTAGACAACCTAAAAGGCAGGGTTTTAAACAACCCTTAATGTATGCAGGCCATGCAAATCACCTTGCCTGATCCACCTTTTTAAATGCTCCCATGTTCAGCCACTTACAGCCCAGTAACACAGAGCCCTTCAAGGCAGTCCCTAGAGCCTTTGAAACAGTAGGAGACATGACCCTTTGGTTGAATCTTCTCCTGTTCTCCGCCATTTTCTCAGGTAATTTTCCCACATGAGGAAAAACAGGGACTATCGCCTTTTCCTTTGTGACCTCTCCCTGATCTTTCATGTCTATTTAATTTTCAGAATGCCACTCTGAGGTGCAGCTGGTGGAGACCGGAGGAGGTGTTGTGTCCCCGGGAGGCTCCCTCCGCCTCACCTGCAAAGCTTCAGGATTCACTTTTAGCAGCTATAACATGCATTGGGTCCGTCAGGCTGCTGGGAAAGGACTGGAATGGGTGGCAGGAATAAGGAATAATGGTGCTGATCAGTGGTATAACTCCAAGGTTCAGGGAAGATTCACCATCTCCAGAGACAACGCCCAGAGTTCAGTGGATCTGCGGATGGCAAGCGTGAAGCCTGAAGACTCTGCCGTGTATTACTGTGCAAGGGACACAGTTACAACTTCTGCTTTCTAGCTCGTACAAAAACCTCTCATCTCTTTGAGCGTGGAGTGTGAAGGGAAGAGTTAAACCCTCTTTTTCTCTACTGCTGGAATGAAGGAGACAGAGAGGAAAACATGGTCAGGGACAGAGAGGTTAAAAATAGACATTGTGAGGAATCACGGTCAGGAAACTAACAAAACAACATCATAGAAAAAGTTGACCAATCCCAGGCAAACAGGGTGAATTGGCTCAAAATACCTGACACGTTTTGTTTCAAAGTATTTTTTTTATCCAAACAATACAAATCAAGCTTTCAACAAGGAAAAACATGTCCTGCCATGTTCAGGATTACAAACGGCATACTAATGACACTGCATACTGTATGTACATACAGAGACAGCACTTTCCAGGTGTATTAATTGCTTAGTCACCTTTCTGCATTTTTAATGACACAGCTGAGTATTACTGTCCGAGAGACCCAGCTGGTGGCATTCTTCTATACGATTCGTGGCATATGTCTTCACATGATCAAGGACAGGACACTGGGTACTCTGGGATTTAGTTAATTTAAAAGTAATGACAGAGGGCACCAAAGGACCTCAGAAACAAGCTCGTAAGGCAGAAAGGAAGCAGTTATGCAACATTTTAAAATGGAAAACATCTGTCATTTATTGGCCAAACAACTAAACTGTTGTTGTGTATCCTAGTATGATCTAGTGTGATCTACCTAGTTTTAGGATGGGCATATCCATACTCTCTACCTAGTATTCTTTCTCTCACAATCTGACACTTTCGTGACTATATTCCATGAAAAGTGAGGCACAGAAAAAACTGTCCTATATCTGAGCCCAAAATTCATTCTTAGCCACAGACACACACAAAAGTGCTTGCTCTCATCATTGGTGGAGGTGGAGAGGAACCTGTTCCCTTTCCATTGTGAAGGGCTTGCAAGGTGAGCCTGAATCTTCCCTAACTATACCATGTTTCCTTTCCAATTCTGAAAACAAAAACTCATGCTTTCCTTGATTAACAATTTGCTCAGATATCTATTAAATCACACCTATGCATATAATTTCTTCCCCCACCCAAAGGCAGGTCTGGCAACTATTTTCTCCTCATGAACAAATAAGTTTTCATATAAGCAAGCAAGAAGCCATAATGTCGCTGAAAGAAGCTGGGGATTTGCAGGGACAGGTTAAGGACTAAGCCCTCATCAGCTCTCCCATTTTGTTCCCAAGAGGGGCCACCCAGAGCACTCCTGGAACTCCCAAAGTGGATCGAACTCAATGGCTTTTCCTGAATCTCCTTCTCCATTAATGGGGAAAAGGAACAAAAGATATACAGGTCCTGAACCCTGATGGTCTACTTTGAAATATTGATGGTTAGACTAATTGGTTGCCATCCAGGTATTTTCAAGATGGTGAATTATAAGTAGCCATGGAGGAGCCACTCTTTCTCCCAGGTTCTTGATGCATCATAGAGTGTGCCTTTGTGCCAAATCACTCATGGCTCCAGCAATACAATGGGTCATGGATGAAAGACAGAGCTAATGGGCCATTCCTAAAATGGATGAGATCTAAGAAGGATTCTAAAGGATGCAACAGAACAGACAAAAAGTCTGTTCTCCTGCAGGGGAATACTGGGCCTCTGCGTTATTTTGCTGAAGAGAGAAATGGAAAGAGTGGCCACGAATTAGGAAAAACCGCTCACAAAACATTAAGCGGCTGAGGGAAGAAATTACATTGATCATATTTTCCTTTTTCCTTTTGGTCTGTTGCTCATGGCAGGGACCCATCAAGGAGGAAATAATTCCTGAGACTCTCCACCATTGCCAGGTACTCTCTACTCCAGTTAGTACATAACCTAGTCTTTAGCTTTTCTCACATCCTTTACGAAGACAACCTAAAAGGCAGGGCTATAAACAGCCCTTAATGTATGCAGTCCATGCAAATCTGCCTACCTGATCCACCTTTTTAAAGGCTCCCATGTTCAGCCACTTACAGCCCAGTAACACAGAGCCCTTCAAGGCAGTCCCTAGAGCCATTGAAACAGTTGCAGACATGACCCTTTGGTTGAATCTTCTCCTGTTCTCTGCCATTTTCTCAGGTAATTTTCCCACATGAGGAAAAACAGGGACTAACACCTTTTCCTTCGTGACTTCTCCCTGATCTTTCATGTGTATTTAATTTTCAGAATGCCATTCAGAGGTGCAGCTGGTGGAGACCAGAGGAGGTGTTGTGTCCCCGGGAGGCTCCCTCCGCCTCACCTGCAAAGCTTCAGGATTCACTTTTAGCAACTATGGCATGCATTGGGTCCGACAGGCTGCCGGGAAAGGACTGGAGTGGGTGGCAGCAATAACGTCTGATGGTGCTCTTCAGTGGTATAACTCCAATGTTCAGGGAAGATTCACCATCTCCAGAGACAACGCCCAGAGTTCAGTGGATCTGCGGATGGCAAGCTTGAAGCCTGAAGACTCTGCCGTGTATTACTGTGCAAGGGACACAGTGGCAACTTCTGCTTTCAAGCTCGTACAAAAAACTCAAATCTCTTTGACTGTCGAGTGTGAAGGGAAGTGTTAAACCCTCATTTTCTCTACTGCTGGAATGGAGGAGGCAGAGAGGAAAACATGGTCAGGGACAGAGAGGTTAAAAATAGAGATTGTGAGGAATCACGGTCAGGAAACTAATAAAACAACAGCATAGAAAAAGTTGACCTATCCCAGGTAAACAGACTAAATTGGCTCAAAAGACCTGACATGTTTAGTTTCAAAGTATTTTTTTAATCAAAACAATACAAATCAAGCTTTCAACAAGGAAAAACATGTCCTGCCATGTTCAGGATTACAAACGGCATACTAATGACACTGCATACTGTATGTACATACACAGACAGCACATTCGAGGTGTATTAATTGCTTAGTCAACTTTCGGCAGTTTTAATGGGATCAGTGGCTAGGAAATTGGGCATCATGTGTGCTGGGAGGTGGTGTGATGAATTGGGAAGAAGGGAAAAGACTTAGTGAGATGTGGCTTCCTATAATGAATTTGAGTGATCCGGCGGTTCCCCTCTATGTTCGTTTGAGGTAGTGGATGCTGCCGTGAATTGAACAATCAGTCTGGATTTCTGGAGATAGACGTGAGCATATGGTTCTTGGTCCATCTACAGATACAAGTGAAGAAAGAAAATTGATTTTCTCAACTTAATTCCATACCTGAGAGTGGCTCTTCTACTCTTTCTTCCTACCAGCGTATGATTTGTGCAACAAGAGATGTATGCAAAAAGACACATATTTGGGGGCAGCCAAGGTTATTCTGAAGGAACATGGTGGGGCTGCAGGTTAAACTGCAGAAGCCTCTGTGCTGCAAGGTCGGAAGACCAGCCTTCGTAAGATCAAATCCACACAATGGAGTGATCTCCCGTCGCTTATTCCAGCTTCTGCCAACGTAGCAGTTCAAAAGCATGCAAATATGAGTCGATAAATAGGTACCACCTTGGTGGGAAGGTAACGGCGTTCCGTGTCTAGTCGCGCTGGCCACATGACCACGGAAACTGTCTTTGGACAAACACTGGCTCTACGGCTTGGAAACGGGGATGAGCACCGCCCCCTAGAGTTGGACACGACTGGACTAAATGTCGAGAGGAACCTTTACCTTTACCTCAGGTTATTCTGGACTGCCATTAGAATGATTTCCAACTGGGAAGCATCCCAAATTGCATCAAAACCCAAATACCAATATCAGAAATACACAAATCACACAGAAGATGATGCAACGTTCTCCATGGTGCACAGTGAGGAAGTGGATGGACCATAGATGAAAATCTGCAGAATATGTAACATGTGGTGACTGCAGTGGCTAAGTTATCATCATCAAATGCAAATTGTAGCTCCTCCCTTTTCTGACAAAATATGGCATTGTCGATTCTACGTCAGTGTTCTTTGGTATTAATACTTGTCCCTCTTTACTTGGTGGATTTATGCAAAGCTAAGAGGATCTTCACTTCCTACTTAAACCCACAAAGCTCTCCAGCTCCTCGAAACATCTTCCCACAGTACATCAGCTCCCATTGTGATCCTGCCTATCACTCCATTATGTTGTCTGTGTCGCTGATGCTCGTTTTCCTGGCTGCCTATTCTCCAGGTGTGCTGGGATTTTGCATTCTACTTTTCATTACATTTGTCCTTTTCTCTACATTTGGATCTCTAAAATAATCCTTGTTCTCCTTGTTGTGGCTTCCTCTCAACTCTATCTCTTTCTCTCTTTTCATTTTGATGGCCAGGTGTCATCTCACAGGTGGTGCTGACCCAGTCAGGTCCAGTCTTGAAAAAACCTGGAGAATCTCACAAGCTGACCTGTGCAACCAGTGGGTTTACTCTTAGCAGCACCTGGATGAGCTGGGTTAGACAGAAACCTGGCAAAGGACTGGAATGGCTTGTGTACTATTACAACACTGCATCTGGGAACAGTTATTATTCTCCTGCCATCCAAGGTCGATTTACAGCCTCTAAGGACAGCTCCAACTTCTATCTGCAAATGAACAACCTGAAAGAGGAAGACACGGCAGTCTATTACTGTGCAAGGGACACAGTGAGAGAGATCCCAGCAGAGCTGAGACAAAAACCCTTTCCTGCATGTCATTTAGAGAACAGTGACCAGAGAGGGCACCAGAAAGCCATGAATCAGGAGCTCATGAGGCAGAATAATAAAGAACAGTCAACAGGAATTAATAATGAAAAGTTCTTACAATATGTCAAAGCCTCAGTCCGATATGGGTTGTTCCAGAATCGTCCTGTTCTGATCTTCCAAACAGCCCGTATAGTTCAGAGGGAGTTTCTGACTCCTTTGATCTTAGACACACCAAGCCTTCAATGTTTCCCCAAAACCCTGCTTGCATGGGTCCATGAATTCCACCAAGACAGAAATCCAGTAGGTGAGCATTTTCATGTCCACGTCCAAAATAATAATCAAACTCTGAACCTCTGGCTGTGCAGCCAGAGGTCTAGCTCAGAGAGCTGTCCATGCTATGATCCTAAGAGCCTGGCTGACTCATACAGAGAGAGGCGGTTTTTGAGATAGCTTGGACCCAAGATATCAGTCTGGATTTGAGGGAAGAGAATATGATTTTCTGTCCATCAACAGAAAGAGACTGTTGAAAAACAGCCTTGTTTTCTTTTTTCTTTTCAGACTGCCACTCAGAGATGCAGCTGGTGGAGACAGGAGGAGAGTTTGTCCCCCCAAGGAGGTTTCCTCTGGCTCTCTTGTAAAACTTTAAGATTTGATTTTAGTAGCTATTAAATGGACTGGATCCAGAGAGAATAATGCTGTCAGGGTCAGAGAGTCAAACGAGACATTGTCCAAGGAAGGAAACAATGCACAGAGAATCACTTTCTCTCAATGACCTAGTTGGACTTGAGAACTGGATACATTCGGAATGAATGAACACACAATCTTTTCCTCATTCAACTTTTTGAGTCATCGCATAATTCTGCATTATTGAGTTCTACATGAGAAAATATCTTGTAGAACCTCTGTGTGTAATGGTACGATAGAATCTGGGGGAATCTGACTGCCAGACTAAAGACTATTTAGCGCAAAATTCGGTGTCCTAGGAGTTACCCACCTTCAGTTCATCCCCATGGAAAGAAACCCTTCTCACTGTCACTGTACCCCAAGCATTTGGACTGTGCAGGGATCTCTATAGGAATTGAAAATGCATTTTTTTGCAACTCAGTCCACCGGTTCTGATTTCTGTTTATGCCAAGAAGGATTATGCTCCTTTTTTTTTTTTCACTCTGCCAGATTTGGAACACTCAGAAGACGCCCTGGTTTAACCAAGGAAGGACCAAAAAGAGAGTACGTAAATAATTTCAGAATGAGAGGACAGAGGCATATAAATAGTAGAAGAGGCTCTGGATCTGGAAATGGGTATTGGAGAATGGTGGCTTGTGGTTTCAACAGTGAAACGGATGATTCCCTGAGTGGTTTCTCTGAAAAATGAGCTTTGTACAGGACCCATGAGAATATGGCTCCCTTTTTAACTGCGTAAGATGTTTGACAGGCTCAGTCAAGTGAATCCATTGAGCCATTAAAAAAAACTATATAAATATTATATTCCAAAATAATTAAGCAGATAAAGATTTAAATCTCCAGGTTTAAAAATAACTTTAAATCATTTAAATATCTGTAAGTTTAAAAATTCTCTGTCAGTTTAATGTCATCTGCAGGTGAACGTGGGACTTCAATGCTGTTTTGTTCAAGACAGCAATGGAAAGAGGGAGCACTCAATAGCAAAAACCATTCGTGAAACTTTGAGAAGGGTTTGACCCAAAGAGACTCCGGCAAGCCTAGCTTTCAAAAGTCCATTGGTTATTTTCCCCCTTTTCTCTTTTGCTCTTTTGTTCATAATAGGTGAACCCTATAAGAGGAAATAATGATCAAGACTCTCCACCATTCTTCAGTCAAGGAAGTACATAACACACTCTTTAAATAGACAACCTAAAAGAGAGAACTTTAAGCAGTCCTCTAAATATGGAGTCCATGCAAATCACTCTGCCTGATCCTCCTCTTTAAAGGGTCCCAAGTTCAACCACTTACAACCTTACAACTCTGAGCCTGCCATGTTCAGCCCTAGCACGGTTACACCTGTCAGCGACATGACACTTTGGCTGAAAGTTTTCCTGATATTCGCCATGATCTCAGGTACTTTTTCCTTCATGAGGTAAAGCAAGGACTACATTAATTTGCTTCATGGTTCCTCTTTTATTCTTCATAAGTAGGTTTTTTTTTCATTTCAGACTTTATGACTGCTACCTAATCTTTCATGTCTTTTTTTTCCTTTTCTTTTCAGACTGCCATTCAGAAGTGCAGCTGGTGGAGACCGGAGGAGGTGTTGTGTCCCCCGGAGGTTCCCTCCGCCTCTCTTGTAAAGCTTAAGAATTCACTTTTAGCAGCTATAGCATGCATTGGGTCTGACAGGCTCCCGGGAAAGGACTGGAGTGCGTGGCAGGAATAAGCAGCCCAAGTGGAAGCAGCCAGTGGTATAACTCCAAGGTTCAAGGAAGATTCACCATCTCCAGAGACAACGCTCAGGGTTCAGTGGATCTGCGGATGGCAAGCTTGAGGCCTGAAGACTCTGCCGTGTATTACTGTGCAAGGGACACAGTTACAACTTCTGCTTTCAGGCTCATACAAAAACCTCAAGTCCCTTTGACTGTGGAGCGTCAGGGAACGAGTCCAGCCTTCATTTTCTGTACTGCTGGAATGGAGGAGGCAGAGAGGAAAAAGTAATCAGAGAGAGAGAGAGGTCAAAAAAGACTGTGAGAAATCAAGGGCAGGAAACTAAGAAAACAACATCATAGAAAAAGTTGACCAATCCCAGTCAAAGAGACTGAATTGGCTTAAAAGGACCTCAAATGTTCAGTTTCCAACTATTTTTTTAATGATAATAATATAAATCAAGCTTTTGACAAGGAAAACACGTCCTGTCATATTCAGGATTACAAATGGCATACTAATGACATTGCACACAGTGATTTAGATACACTCACATCACATTTGAGGTGTACTAATTGTACAATTGTACTAATTGTAATCAACTTTCTGCTGTTTTACTGAGTTCAGTGGTTGGGAAATTGTGCATCGTATGTGCTTTAATTAAAAAAACTCTTTCAGTCACACTCTTGGAATCTGAGATGGATAAGAGTGTGGGAGGTGGTGTGGTAAATTGGGAAGAAGGGCAAAGACTTAGTGAGTCGTGGCTTCCTATAATGAATTTGAGTGATCCAGCGATTCCTCTCTATGTTCATTTGGTGTAGTGGATGCTGTCGTGAATTGAACAATCAGTCTGGATTTCTGGAGAGAGACGTGAGCATATGGTTCTTGGTCCATCTACAGAAACAAGTGGAGAAAAGAAAATTGCTTTTCCCAACTTCATTCGATACCTGAGAGCGGTTCTTCTACTCTTTCTTCCTACCAGTGTATGATTTGTTCAACAAGAGAAGTGGACAGGGCCAGAGAGGTCAAAAAAGGCACTGTGAGGAATCACGGGCAGGAAACTAACGAAACAACATCAGTTGAATGAAATGGTATGTTAAGAGATTAATAAAGGCGCGGATGAGCCAGAGAGCTTCATCAAGCGCCAGGAACTTGCCCCCTTCAACGGATGGCGCGAAGACTCTTTCCGTTTATTGGAACGTGGAAAAGGGTGGGAGGACGTCCTCAAGTATAAAAAGGGATGTCCTCACATTCTAACCGCCTTTTTCTTTCTCAAGCAATTGCGAGAGAAAGAGGTTCCGTCGCTCCAGTTTTCTGCCTGCGTCAGTGGGAGCTCCGTGGAGAACGAGGGCAGCATCAGCTCCCCTCTCACACTAAGAAGCATCCTTTTACATTTATTTAGTTTGGGGGTTTATTTGTTACATTCAATCTTTTATTTAAAGCACAGAAGCGAATAGGGGAGGGGGGAGACATCGCGGCACCACTGCGCCCGCGCGCTTGGGCGCGGGCATTTGTAGTTCTCTCCTTTCCCTCATTTAAAGTAAGGGGTCAGGGTGTTGGCTGGGCTCCAGCGAGCGTGTTCTGGACTTGGGGTTAGTGCAGGGTCTAATTCACCCCCTTTCTTTCTCTTCGGGAGGACAGCTAGTACTGGAACACATTTTGGGGCGCATTAACCCGCAAGCTGGTTGTTGAGGCGGAATACATTTTGCATTTGTTCATTGCCACCCCCACCCTTCCCCCTGCGCTATTTTTAGCCTCTTGATCACCAATTATTGTGGGAATTGTTAATTTGGCTTCTTTGATTTGTTTTGCTTGATTAACAGTGCTGTTTAATATCGCTGGGGGTTTTGGGACCAGTAAGGCAATTGAGGTTACTTGCAATAGGAAGTTAAATTTAGTTTGCAGTAAGTAAAAATTTTAAGTTGGCTGGTGGAATTTTTCTGGAATAGTCTGAGGCTATTAGGGCCGGTGCTAAGCCATTATTGTTGGAAGGTAGGTAATTCATCAGGGGTGTTTGAGTGAATGGGTAAGTATTAGTGTTAAATTGAATAGATTGCAGTATTTCTTGTAATCTTGGGTTAATTCTAATAAGGTGCTGTTGTAAGGAGGCATCTTTTGCATTAGCAGAGGGTTTCCTTATCAGACAGGGCTCTCCCTGGTTTGGGTAGTTGGAGCATTTAGTTATCTGCCAATAAGATAGTAGTTAAGGGATAATTCGATAAGTAATTACAAGTACTTTTGACCCAACTTCAGGAGGCAGTGGAAGACAGGAGGGCCTGCGTGCTCTGGTCCATGGGGTCACGAAGAGTCGGACACGACTAAACGACTAAACAACAACAAATTACAAGTAACTTGAAAGTAATTGGTAGTAACTAGTTACTTGTAACTGTAAAGTAATTAAGTTATTAAAAAGAGAGAGAGACTGGGAAGGGGAGGAGTGAATAGGGAAGGAGGTAAGAGAAGGATATATAGTGTGGTCTGGGTAAAAGTCCAGTAGTTATCTTCGGGCGAATAACGTTGTTAAGGAGTAACAACTTTAAGTAATGGCTCCCAAGAAGGGTGTAGGCAATAAAAGAGGGAAGCAACCTGCGAAGAAACGGGCAGCGCCGCAGGTGACTCCACCCCAGTCTTCCTCTGATGAGGAATCCTGGCCCATTTGGAGGGAACTCCAGGATAAAATTTCAGCCCTTGAAGCTGAGAGAGTGGCCAAGCAAACGCAGCAGCCTGGGGGAGTACAACCTCGTAGGTCTGATAGGGATTCTAAAGGCCACCGTAGGGCTAAGCTGAAAGCTTTGGCGCATGACCTAATGGAGCGTTTTAATGTACTCGAGGCTGGCTGGTCGTCCGGAGAGAGTGGGATGGCCGAGACTGCTAAGGAGTCGTCGACACCAGATCCCAGGCGTACTGAGAGGAGCAGCAGAGTTTCATTGCCAACGGTGTCACCAGCTACCTCTGATCACTGGGAAGGGCGAGATGACATCTTGGAAGTTTGCCAGGACAGCCAGCAGGCAATGGAAAACAGTTGTGTACCCTCAATGTCTAGGGGTGAGTGTATTAGTACTCCTGGCACTTACACATCGACCCCCGCATGGCCCTGGGCCAGCAGTGGGCAATCTGCATTTACAACACCTGCACAAGGTAACGCACAGAACACGGGGCCAACGGGCGCATTTTGGCCTTATGCCATGCCACCGTTTAGTGGTTGGGGATTAGCGCCCCCTAATGTAGCTGCAGCAAGTCAGGGCACCCCGGCCAGTGCTGGCGGGTGGCCTTATCCTTCTGTGGCTAATACGGGCTACAACACAGTGCCACTAAGTGCCCTTCCGTATGGGGATTATTCTACACCGCTTGGGGATCACCTTACCCCGGCGGTCAAAGAAAAAATTTGGTAGGGAGAGTATTTGGATTTGTTTGATCTGTTTAATAGAGATGTTGAGAAAAAGGAGTTAGATAAGGATGACGAAAAAGAAAAGGAAAGGTTAAGGAGGAAGAAGCCTGAAAGGAATTGGACCAATTGGTTATCAGGCTATTCAATATACGCTGGAGTCGTAGTCAAGGCTCAGCCATGGAGGACCCAGTCCCTTTTTCAATATTTGGATATTATACATAGGGCTTTCCTGGATTTTGCGGGCATGGCTTGGCTACATTATGACCAGGCATTCAGAATGCGAAGTGCAATACAACCCAACCTGCGTTGGGATGAGCCTCAGCCTGGATTATGGCTTCAACACATGGCTCCTGCTAGACCAAATGCAGGGGAATGTTTTGATAGTGAACATCTGAACAAGAAAACGGCATCGGTTTCGAATCCCCGCTTCATAGCGGGGCAGGCGGTTCAACCCCGCATGTACTGTTGGGAGTACAATTCAAAGGGATTTTGTAACAAAACGCCCTGTTATTTCAAACATGAGTGTAGCACATGCATGGGTCGCCACCCCAACACTACTTGTTTCAGAGCAGGAACCCAGAAACAAAACAAAAGCCCCAGAGGGGGAAAGAAGCCCAGTAGCGGCGGGGGTGCACATGGAAAAGGGGCCCAGCCCAATTAAAGTTGAAGTCTTAGAAACATGGTTAAGGCACTATTCGAATAGGGATGATGCGAGGTATTTGTTGGAGGGGTTTAGGTATGGTTTTCGTATTCCATCATTGGGAGAGTGTAGCGCTTATTTGGCGCGGAACCTTAGTTCCATGAAGGGAATGGAAGATATAGTGCAGGGTAAGCTAGACAAGGAGGTGGCCGAGGGGAGGGTCCTTGGCCCCTTCCCAAGGCCACCTATTGAGAATTTAAGGGTCTCACCTTTGGGTATTGTGCCCAAGAAAGCACAGGGGGAGTTTAGGCTCATCCATCACCTTTCTTTTCCAGAAGGAGCATCGGTGAACGATGCTATTCCTCGTGAGCTGTGTTCAGTATGATACACATCTTTGGATGAAGCCGTACGTATGGTAAGAAAATGCGGGGTGGGGGCAGAGATGGCGAAATGCGACATTAAGTCAGCATTCCGCCTCCTGCCCGTTCACCCTGATGATTTTGATCTGTTAGGATTCCAATTTCGAGGGGCCTACTATATGGATAGGGCCCTGCCTATGGGATGTTCTATATCCTGTTCAGCCTTTGAGAAGTTTAGCACTTTTGTAGAATGGAAGCTTAGGGATTTGACGGGATGTGGGTCTATGGCCCATTATCTCGATGATTACCTCTTTTGTGGGAAACAGAACACGGGTAGGTGTAGTTTTATATTGAGGCAATTTCAGGCCTTAGCGAAGGAATTGGGACTGCCATTAGCTGAAGAGAAAACGGAAGGGCCATCAACGTCACTCACCTTTTTAGGAATAGAGCTAGACACAATCCGGCAGGCGTCGAGGCTGCCAGACAATAAATTAGTGGAGCTTCGGAGTAGAATAGTGAATATATTGTTGAAGAAAAAAGTCACACTTAGGGAGCTTCAGCAAATGGTAGGGCATTTAAATTTTGCCTGCAGGGTCATTGCCCCGGGGCGACCTTTTCTCAGAAGATTGTGTTTTGCCATGCAGGGTCTTCACAAACCATGGCATAAGACCAGGGTCACTCGGGGTATGAAGGAGGATTTGTTAGTATGGAGTAGATTTTTAGAAGATTTCAATGGCATTTCATTTTGGAGAGGGGAAATCGGGCTGAAAGCCGATTTCCAGGTGCATTCTGATGCAGCCGGATCTTTTGGATTCGGCATTTATTTTAAGGGAAGGTGGTGCGCCGGCACTTGGCCAGAAGCATGGCATGTTAAGGGCATTACTAGGGACCTGACATTTTTAGAATTTTTCCCTATAGTTGGAGCTCTTTGGCTTTGGGCCAAGGAGTGGTCAAATTCAGTAGTACGTTTCTGGTGCGACAATTTGGCGGTTGTTTACATTATAAGCAACCTCACGTCGCATTCAGAACGGGTTATGTCCTTAGTTCGGGCCTTCACACTTCGGGCGTTGCAATTTAATGTGTTAGTGCACGCCCGACATGTGCCGGGATTGGAAAATAGGATAGCTGATGCATTGTCGTGCCAACAGATGGGCCTGTTCAGGGAGCTAGCCCCCGGAGCCAAGGAGTTCCCCGAAGTGTTACCCTCGGAGGTCTGGGAGATTGGCGAGAGGACACATCACGAGTGATAGGTTTGGCCCTGGCTCCAAGGACCAGGAAGGGTTATGCAGCCGTGAGTATGGAGTTTAGAGAATTCAGGCAGACATTCGGCCTTGAACAGGATTGGCCTGCTCCGGTTGAGCATCTGCAACAATTTATGGTGTACCTTTATAGAAAAGGGCTTGCACCTGGAACTATTCAGGGTAGGCTTTCGGCGATAGCTTATTTTGCAAAAATCAATGGCTTTCGGGACCATACAGGTGACTACCGCATTCGAAAAATGCTGGAGGGTTGGTCCAAGGAGAGGGGGAGACTCCAGGATACAAGGACTCCCATTTCGCCACAGTTATTGGAGCGCATCTGCAGCATGTGGGTGCTGCTGTGCAGGGATTCATACGAAGTAGCCCTGTTCAAGGCAGCCTCTTTGATTACCTTTTTTGGTGCTTTACGAATTAGTGAGGTAGTTGCGTCAAGTAAGGAAGATAAATCTAGAGTAGCCCTACAGTGGCAGGACGTAAGAATAGGAGAGGGAAAAATACAAATTTGTCTCGCGTTTTTATTCCGGGGTTGGGGGGCAATAATAAAGGCGCGGATGAGCCAGAGAGCTTCATCAAGCGCCGGGAACTTGCCCCCTTCCACGGATGGCACGAAGATTCTTTCCATTTATTGGAATGTGGAAAAGGGCGGGAGGACGTCCTCAAGTATAAAAAGGGATGTCCTCACGTTCTAACCGCCTCTTTCTTTCTCAAGCACCCACCCGCCCGCCCTATTTCTAGTGTGAGTTACGGCTGGTCGCCTTTTAGGGGTCGGATAGGAATTTTTGACCTTCATCCAGATTGGCTTTTGGATGGGGGGATTTTTCGCCTATCCCACACTAGTTCGGGTTGTTGACAATTACATGGTGGAAACTTGGTCACACTGGCAGGTAGTGCGGAAAAACAGGTATTTCTCGGTGAGTCCCAATTTTAACATCATGTAAGCTAACAGCGTGTCGGACTTCCCAGGGCTGCGAATCGTGCGATTCAGCAGCTGGGCAGGAAAGATGCGCTGGGCCACCTCCGGACCAACAGTCATCAAGAAAAGATGTCTCGAGGGCTGGGGGTGTTTTACTAGCGGCCAGCCTGGTTCCTGCTGTCATTAAGACCGCAAGAACCTGGGGCCGGGGACTCGCCCGTATGATGATGGATTTATCTGCTTCCGCACTACTGCAGGCCCCCCTTTGCCAACTGAATGGCAAATTAATTTTATGAACGTTTATGGTTAATAAAGTGTGGCCCGTTATTTAATCCATACTTATTTGTCTCGCGTTTCTATTCCGGGGTTGGGGGGCAAGTAATGTTGGTACCTTTGAAATGAAATACTAACATTCTATCAACTTCTTAAATACTCAAATGATCCTGCTTTATTGATTTAGATGTTAAGAAGTATCTCCCAGAGCCACTGTGCAATATGGAAACATGCAGGTTGAAGAAATCTAATTGGCAGAACACAAAATACTGGGGTGGTGATGGAGAATTCACTGTCCACTGGGATCCCTGCCGCTACAACAAAGTTCCTCTCACAAGCACATGTCCCAAAATGTCTGATTGTATGATATAAAAGGAATTATATATGTATTCATCATCTCCAGGAACAATCCCTCCAATATGCTGCATCTGCAAATGAACAACCTGAAAACTGTGGACACTGCTGTCTATTATTGTGCAAGAGGCACACTGAGAGGAAGTGAATCTGACACCAGACCAAAAACCCTTTTTCCCATCTGGAAGCAAAGCTGAAGTAACAAGCCAAGGTCCAGAATAAAGTGGAAGGACATTAATGAGAAGTGATGGGCAATGGCCCATCAACTCCCTTATCTTCTTTTCCACAATCTATTCTCCATTCTACACCAGAATACGGAAGCTACAAAATGCTGAGCCCAAACATTCTCTCCCAGTGGGACAATCCACATTTCCTTAAAGCTTCAGCCTTTCCCCTGTACTTCCATTCATTTTTTTCCCCTACTGTTGAATGTATAGTATGTACATAATAGTTGGTTTTGTGCCTCTCAAGTGAGCAACCCGAAGAGTCCTTTCAAGGTAATCGAGGTATTTAAGGAGTAGTTTTACCAGTTCCACTCCCCATTGAGTTTCCATGGCTGAGTGGGGATTTGAACGCGAGTTTCCAGTCTCCATGACTTCATCCACTACACCAAGTTAAGATCCTATATACATAATGTAACATGAACTCCTAAAAGCTTTTATATGAAAACCATGTGCTATGCATGTCTTGCTTAATTTCTCTGCCCACTAGGTCTCTTTCTCTTTCTTCTCAAGTTTCCTCTTTTCAATGTTCCAGAGCCAGTAGGGGAAACACCTGGAGAACTGCAGAAACCATCCTAAGCAGTCACAGGATTTGATGTCAACAGTTACTGCATGTGGTGGAAGGACTAGAATGACTTCTTTAAATTCCTAAGCCAGCTCCAACATCTACCTGAAAATGTACAGCCCGGAAGCAGAGGACAGAGCTGAGTATTACTGTCTGAGAGACCCAGCTGGTGGAATTCTACTATACGATTCGTGGCATATGTCTTCACACGATCAAGGACAGGACACTGGGTACTCACGTATTTAGTTGATTTAAAAGTTACAACAGAGGGCACCAAAGGACCTCAGAAACAAACTCATAAGGCAGAAAGGAAGCAGTTACACAACATTTAAAAATGGAAAACATCTGTCATTTATTGGCCAAACAACTAAACTGTTGGTGTGTAGCCTAGTATGATCCAGTGTGATCTACCCAGTATTAGGACGGGCAACTGCAAACTCTCTACCTATTATTCTTTCTCTCATGCACCAATGCTTTCCTGAATATATTCCATGAAAAGTGAGGCACAGAAAAAAGTGTCCTATTTCGGAGCCCAAAATTCCTTCTTAGCCACAGACACACACAAACGTGCTTGCTCTCATCATTGGTGGAGGTGGTGAAGCACCTGTTCCCTTTCCATTGTGAAGGGCTTGCAAGGTGAGCCTGAATCTTCCCTCACTATACCATGTTTCTTTTCTGAAAACAAAAACCCATGCTTTCTTTGATTAACAATTTGCTCAGATATCTGTTAAATCACACCTGCACATATAATTTCGTCTGCCACCCAAAGGCAGGTCTGGCAGCTTTTTTCCCCCCATGAACAAATAAGTGCTCGTATAAGCAAGCAACAAGCCATAAAGTAGCTGAAAGAAGCTGGGGATTTGCAGGGACAGGTTAAGGACTGAGCCCTTATCGGCTCTCCCATTTTATTCCCAAGAGTGGCCACCCAGAGCACTCCTGGAACTCCCAAACTGGATCGAACTCAATGGCTTTTCCTGAATCGCCATCTCCATTAATTGGGAAAAGGAAGAAAAGATATACAGGTCCTGAACACTGATGGTCTACTTTGAAATATTGATGGTTAGACTAATTGGTTGCCGTCCAGGTCTTTTCAAGATGCTGACTTATAAGTAGCAACAGAGAAACCACTCTTTCTCTCAGCTTCTTGCTGCCTCATAGAGCGTACCTCTGTGACAAATCACCTGTTGCTCCAGGAATAGAATTGGTCATTGATCAAAGAGAGAGCTAAGGAGCCATGCCCAAAACGGATGAGATTTACCAAAGATTCTATAGGATGCAACAGAACAGACAAAAAGTATCATTTAAAGTCCCCTGCAGGGGAATACTGGGCCTCTGCGTTATTTTGCTGAAGAGAGAAATGGAAAAAGTAGCCACGAAGTGGCAAAATCCACTCACAAAACATTAAGCGGCTGAGGGAAGAAATTACATTGATCATCTTTTCCTTTTTCCTTTTGGTCTTTTGCTCAAGGCAGGGACCCACCAAGGAGGAAATAATTCATAAGACTCTCCACCATTGCCAGGTACTCTCTACTCCAGTTAGTACATAACCTAGTCTTTAGCTTTTCTCACACCCTTTACGTAGACAACCTAAAAGGCAGGGCTATAAACAGCCCTTAATGTATGCAGTCCATGCAAATCTGCCTACCTGATCCACCTTTTTAAAGGCTCCCATGTTCAGCCCCTTACAACCTGGCCACACAGAGCCCTTCAAGGCAGTCCCTAGAGCCATTGAAACAGTTGCAGTCATGACCCTTTGGTTGAATCTTCTCCTGTTCTCTGCCATTTTCTCAGGTAATTTTCCCACATGAGGAAAAACAGGGACTAACGCCTTTTCCTTTGTGACTTCTCCCTGATCTTTCATGTATATTTAATTTTCAGAATGCCACTCTGAGGTGCAGCTGGTGGAGACCGGAGGAGGTGTTGTGTCCCCGGGAGGCTCTCTCCGCCTCACCTGCAAAGCTTCAGGATTCACTTTTAGCAGCTATTACATGCATTGGGTCCGACAGGCTGCCGGGAAAGGACTGGAGTGGGTGGCAAGAATAAGGAATGATGGTACTTATCAGTGGTATAACTCCAAGGTTCAGGGAAGATTCACCATCTCCAGAGACAACGCCCAGAGTTCAGTGGATCTGCGGATGGCAAGCTTGAAGCCTGAAGACTCTGCCGTGTATTACTGTGCGAGGGACACAGTTGCAACTTCTGCTTTCAAGCTCGTACAGAAACCTCACATCTCTTTGACTGTGGAGTATGAAGGCAAGAGTTAAACCCTCTTTTTCTATACTGCTGGAATGGAGGAGGCAGAGAGGAAAACATGGTCAGGGACAGAGAGGTTAAAAATAGACATTGTGAGGAATCACGGTCAGGAAACTAACAAAACATCATAAAAAAAGTTGACCAATCCCAGGTAAACAGACTGAATTGGCTCAAAAGACCTGACACGTTTTGTTTCAAAGTATTTTTTTATCAAAACAGTACAAATCAAGCTTTCAACAAGGAAAAACATGTCCTGCCATGTTCAGGATTACAAACGGCATACTAATGACACTGCATACTGTATGTACATACACAGACAGCACATTCCAGGTGTATTAATTGCTTAGTCAACTTTCTGCAGTTTTAATGACAGAGCTGAGTATTACTGTCCGAGGGACCCAGCTGGTGGCATTCTACTATACGATTCATGGCATATCTTCACATGATCAAGGACAGGACACTGGGTACTCAGGTATTTAGTTGATTTAAAAGTAACGACAGACGGCACCAAAGGACCTCAGAAACAAGCTCGTAAGGCTGAAAGGAAGCAGTTACGCAACATTTAAAAATGGAAAACATCTGTTATTTATTGGCCAAACAACTAAACTGTTGTTGTGTATCCTAGTATGATCTAGTGTGATTTACCTAGTTTTAGGATGGGCAGATCCATACTCTCTAGCTAGTATTCTTTCTCTCACAATCTGACACTTTCCTGACTATATTCCATGAAAAGTGAGGCACAGAAAAAAATGTCCTATTTCGGAGCCCAAAATTCATTCTTAGCCACAGACACACACAAAGATGCTTGCTCTCATCATTGGTGGAGGTGGTGAGGCACCTGTTCCCTTTCCATTGTGAAGGGCTTGCAACGTGAGCCTGAATCTTCCCTAACTATACCATGTTTCCTTTCCAATTCTGAAAACAAAAACCCATGCTTTCCTTGATTAACAATTTGCTTAGATATCTATTAAATCACACCTGCGCATATAAATTCGTCCCCCATCCAAAGGCAGGTCTGGCAGCTTTTTTTCCCCCATGAACAAATAAGTTCTCATATAAGGAAGCAAGAAGCCAAAAAGTAGCTGAAAGAAGCTGGGGATTCATGGAGACAGGTTAAGGACTAAGCCCTCATCAGCTCTCCCATTTTGTTCCCAAAAGTGGCCACCCAGAGCACTCCTGGAACTCCCAAACTGGATCGAACTCAATGGCTTTTCCTGAATCTCCTTCTCCATTAATGGGGAAAAGGAAGAAAAGATATACAGGTCCTGAACACTGATGGTCTACTTTGAAATATTGATGGTTAGACTAATTGGTTGCCGTAACACTTAGTGAGTCGTAGCTTCCTATAATGAATTTGAGTGATCCGGCAGTTCCCCTCTATGTTAATTTGAGGTAGTGGATGCTGCCATGAATTGAACAATCAGTCTGGATTTCTGGAGATAGACGTGAGCATATGGTTCTTGGTCCATCTACAGATACAAGTGAAGAAAGAAAATTGATTTTCTCAACTTAATTCCATACCTGAGAGTGGCTCTTCTACTCTTTCTTCCTACCAGCGTATGATTTGTGCAACAAGAGAAGTATGCAAAAAGACACATATTTGGGGGCAGCCAAGGTTATTCTGAAGGAACGTGGTGGGGCTGCAGGTTAAACTGCAGAAGCCTCTGTGCTGCAAGGTCGGAAGACCAGCCTTCGTAAGATCAAATCCACACGACGGAGTGATCTCCCGTCGCTTATTCCAGCTTCTGCCAACGTAGCAGTTCAAAAGCATGCAAATACGAGTCGATAAATAGGTACCACCTTGGTGGGAAGGTAACGGCGTTCCGTGTCTAGTCGCGCTGGCCACATGACCACAGAAACTGTCTTTGGACAAACACTGGCTCTACGGCTTGGAAACAGGGATGAGCACCGCCCCCTAGAGTTGGACACGACTGGAATAAATGTCGAGAGGAACCTTTACCTTTACCTCAGGTTATTCTGGACTGCCATTAGAATGATTTCCAACTGGGAAGCATCCCAAATTGCATCAAAACCCAAATACCAATATCAGAAATACACAAATCACACAGAAGATGATGCAACGTTCTCCATGGTGCACAGTGAGGAAGTGGATGGACCATAGATGAAAATCTGCAGAATATGTAACATGCGGTGACCGCAGTGGCTAAGTTATCATCATCAAATGCAAATTGTAGCTCCTCCCTTTTCTGACAAAATATGGCATTGTCGATTCTCGGTCAGTGTTCTTTGGTATTAATACTTGTCCCTCTTTACTTGGTGGATTTATGCAAAGCTAAGAGGATCTTCACTTCCTACTTAAACCCACAAAGCTCTATAGCTCCTCGAAACATCTTCCCACAGCACATCAGCTCCCATTGTGATCCTGCCTATCACTCCATTATGTTGTCTGTGTCGCTGATGCTCGTTTTCCTGGCTGCCTATTCTCCAGGTGTGCTGGGATTTTGCATTCTACTTTTCATTACATTTGTCCTTTTCTCTACATTTGTCTCTCTAAAATAATCCTTGTTCTCCTTGTTGTGGCTTCCTCTCAACTCTGTCTCTTTCTCTCTTTTCATTTTGATGGCCAGGTGTCATCTCACAGGTGGTGCTGACCCAGTCAGGTCCAGTCTTGAAAAAACCTGGAGAATCTCACAAGCTGACCTGTGCAACCAGTGGGTTTACTCTTAGCAGCACCTGGATGAGCTGGGTTAGACAGAAACCTGGCAAAGGACTGGAATGGCTTGTGTACTATTACAACACTGCATCTGGGAACAGTTATTATTCTCCTGCCATCCAAGGTCGATTTACAGCCTCTAAGGACAGCTCCAACTTCTATCTGCAAATGAACAACCTGAAAGAGGAAGACACGGCAGTCTATTGCTGTGCAAGGGACACAGTGAGAGAGATCCCAGCAGAGCTGAGACAAAAACCCTTTCCTGCATGTCATTTAGAGAACAGTGACCAGAGAGGGCACCAGAAAGCCATGAATCAGGAGCTCATGAGGCAGAATAATAAAGAACAATCAACAGGAATTAATAATGAAAAGTTCTTACAATATGTCAAAGCCTCAGTCCGATATGGGTTGTTCCAGAATCGTCCTGTTCTGATCTTCCAAACAGCCCGTATAGTTCAGAGGGAGTTTCTGACTCCTTTGATCTTAGACACACCAAACCTTCAATGTTTCCCCAAAACCCTGCTTGCATGGGTCCATGAATTCCACCAAGACAGAAATCCAGTAGGTGAGCATTTTCATGTCCACGTCCAAAATAATAATCAAACTCTCAACCTCTGGCTGTGCAGCCAGAGGTCTAGCTCAGAGAGCTGTCCATGCTATGATCCTAAGAGCCTGGTTGACTCATACAGAGTCAGGTGGTTTTTGAGATAGCTTGGACCCAAGATATCAGTCTGGATTTGAGGGAAGAGAATATGATTTTCTGTCCATCAACAGAAAGAGACTGTTGAAAAACAGCCTTGTTTTCCTTTTTCTTTTCAGACTGCCACTCAGAGATGCAGCTGGTGGAGACAGGAGGAGAGTTTGTCCCCCCAAGGAGGTTTCCTCTGGCTCTCTTGTAAAACTTTAAGATTTGATTTTAGTAGCTATAAAATGGACTGGATCCAGAGAGAATAATGCTGTCAGGGTCAGAGAGTCAAACGAGACATTGTCCAAGGAAGGAGACAATGCACAGAGAATCACTTTCTCTCAATGACCTAGTAGGACTTGAGAACTGGATACATTCGGAATGAATGAACACACAATCTTTTCCTCATTCAACTTTTTGAGTCATCGCATAATTCTGCATTATTGAGTTCTACATGAGAAAATATCTTGTAGAACCTCTGTGTGTAATGGTACGATAGAATCTGGGGGAATCTGACTGCCAGACTAAAGACTATTTAGCGCAAAATTCGGTGTCCTAGGAGTTACCCACCTTCAGTTCATCCCCATGGAAAGAAACCCTTCTCACTGTCACTGTACCCCAAGCATTTGGACTGTGCAGGGATCTCTATAGGAATTGAAAATGCATTTTTTTGCAACTCAGTCCACCGGTTCTGATTTCTGTTTATGCCAAGAAGGATTATGCTCCTTTTTTTTTCTCACTCTGCCAGATTTGGAACACTCAGAAGACGCCCTGGTTTAACCAAGGAAGGACCAAAAAGAGAGTACGTAAATAATTTCAGAATGAGAGGACAGAGGCATATAAATAGTAGAAGAGGCTCTGGATCTGGAAATGGGTATTGGAGAATGGTGGCTTGTGGTTTCAACAGTGAAACGGATGATTCCCTGAGTGGTTTCTCTGAAAAATGAGCTTTGTACAGGACCCATGAGAATATGGCTCCCTTTTTAACTGCGTAAGATGTTTGACAGGCTCAGTCAAGTGAATCCATTGAGCCATTAAAAAAAACTATATAAATATTATATTCCAAAATAATTAAGCAGATAAAGATTTAAATCTCCAGGTTTAAAAATAACTTTAAATCATTTAAATATCTGTAAGTTTAAAAATTCTCTGTAAGTTTAAGGTCATCTGCAGGTGAATGTGGGACTTCAATGCTGTTTTGTTCAAGACAGCAATGGAAAGAGGGAGCACTCAATAGCAAAAACCATTCGTGAAACTTTGAGAAGGGTTTGACCCAAAGAGACTCCGGCAAGCCTAGCTTTCAAAAGTCCATTGGTTATTTTCCCCCTTTTCTCTTTTGCTCTTTTGTTCATAATAGGTGAACCCTATAAGAGGAAATAATGATCAAGACTCTCCACCATTCTTCAGTCAAGGAAGTACATAACACACTCTTTAAATAGACAACCTAAAAGAGAGAACTTTAAGCAGTCCTCTAAATATGGAGTCCATGCAAATCACTCTGCCTGATCCTCCTCTTTAAAGGGTCCCAAGTTCAACCACTTACAACCTTACAACTCTGAGCCTGCCATGTTCAGCCCTAGCACGGTTACACCTGACACTTTGGCTGAATGTTTTTGTGATATTCACCATGATCTCAGGTACTTTTTCCCTCATGAGGTAAAGCAGGGACTACATTAATTTACTTCATGATTCCTCTTTTATCCTTCATAAGTAGTTTTTTTTCATTTCATACTTTATGATTTCTACCTAATCTTTCATGTCTTTTTTTTTCCTTTTCTTTTCAGACTGCCATTCAGAAGTGCAGCTGGTGGAGACCGGAGGAGGTGTTGTGTCCCCCGGAGGTTCCCTCCGCCTCTCTTGTAAAGCTTAAGAATTCACTTTTAGCAGCTATAGCATGCATTGGGTCTGACAGGCTCCCGGGAAAGGACTGGAGTGGGTGGCAGGAATAAGCAGCCCAAGTGGTAGCAACCAGTGGTATAACTCCAAAGTTCAAGGAAGATTCACCATCTCCAGAGACAACGCTCAGGGTTCAGTGGATCTGCGGATGGCAAGCTTGAAGCCTGAAGACTCTGCCGTGTATTACTGTGCAAGGGACACAGTTACAACTTTTGCTTTCAGGCTCATACAAAAACCTCAAGTCCCTTTGACTATGGAGCGTCAGGGCAAGAGACCAGCCTTCATTTTCTGTACAGCTGGAATGGAGGAGGCAGAGAGGAAAAAGTAATCAGAGAGAGAGAGTTCAAAAAACTCTGTGAGAAATCACAGGCAGGAAACTAAGAAAACAACATCACAGAAAAAGTTTACCAATCCCAGTCAAAGAGACTGAATTGGCTTAAAAGGACCTCAAATGTTCAGTTTCTAACTATTTTTTTTAATGATAATAATACAAATCAAGCTTTTGACAAGGAAAACACATCCTGTCATATTCAGGATTATAAACGGCATACTAATGACATTGCAGACAGTGATTTAGATACACTCACATCACATTCGAGGTGTACTAATTGTTTAATCAACTTTCTGCTGTTTTACTGAGTTCAGTGGTTGGGAAATTGTGCATCGTATGTGTTTTAATTTAAAAAAAAACTCTTTCAGTCACACTCTTGGAATCTGAGATGGATAAGAGTGTGGGAGGTGGCGTGGTAAATTGGGAAGAAGGGCAAAGACTTAGTGAGTCGTGGGTTCCTATAATGAATTTGAGTGATCCAGTGATTCCTCTCTATGTTCATTTGGGGTAGTGGATGCTGTCGTGAATTGAACAATCAGTCTGGATTTCTGGAGATAGATGTGAGCATATGGTTCTTGGTCCATCTACAGAAACAAGTGGAGAAAAGAAAATTGATTTTCCCAACTTAATTCCATACCTGAGAATGGATCTTCTACTCTTTCTTCCTAACAGCGTATGATTTGTTCAACAAGAGAAGTGGACAGGGCCAGAGAGGTCAAAAAAGACACTGTGAGGAATCACGGGCAGGAAACTAACGAAACAACATCAGTTGAATGAAGTGGTGTGTTAAGAGATGTAATGTTGGTACCTTTGAAATGAAATAGTAACATGCTATCAACTTCTTAAATACTCAAATGATTCTGCTTTATTGATTTAGATGTTAAGAAGTATCTCCCAAAGCCACTGTGCAATATGGAAACATGCAGGTTGAAGAAATCTAATTGGCAGAACACAAAATACTGGGGTGGTGATGGAGAATTCACACAAGCACATCTCCCAAAATGTCTGATAGTATGATATAAAAGGAATTATATATGTATTCATCATCTCCAGGAACAATCCCTCCAATATGCTGCATACGCAAATGAACAACCTGAAAACTGTGGACACTGCTGTCTATTATTATGCAAGAGGCACACTGAGAGGAAGTGAATCTGACACCAGACCAAAAACCCTTTTTCCCATCTGGAAGCAAAGCTGAAGTAAGAAGCCAAGGTCAACAATAAATTGGAAGGACATTAATGAGAAGTGATGGGCAATGGCCAATCAACTCCCTTATCTTCTTTTCCACAATCTATTCTCCATTCTACACCAGAATACGGAAGCTACAAAATGCTGAGCCCAAACATTCTCTCCCAGTGGGACAATCCACATTTCCTTAAAGCTTCAGCCTTTCCCCTGTACTTCCATTCATTTTTTTCCCCTACTGTTGAATGTATAATATGTACATAATAGTTGGTTTTGTGCCTCTCAAGTGAGCAACCCTAAAAGTCCTTTCAAGGTAATAGAGGTATTTAAGGAGTGGTTTTACCAGTTCCACTCCCCATTGAGTTTCCATGGCTAAGTGGGGATTTGAAGGCGAGTTTCCAGTCTCCATGACTTCATCCACTACACCAAGTTAAGATCCTATATACATAATGTAACATGAACTCCTAAAAGCTTTTATATGAAAACCATGTGCTATGCATGTCTTGCTTAATTTCTCTGCCCACTAGGTCTCTTTCTCTTTCTTCTCAAGTTCCCTCTTTTCAACGTTCCAGAGCCAGTAGGGGAAACACCTGGAGAACTGCAGAAACCGGCCTAAACAGTCACAGGATTTGATGTCAACAGTTACTACATGTGGTGGAAGGACTAGAATGGCTTCTTTAAATTCCTAAGCCAGCTCCAACATCTACCCGAAAATGTACAGCCCGGAAGCAGAGGACAGAGCTGAGTATTACTGTCCGAGAGACCCAGCTGGTGGCATTCTACTATACGATTCATGGCATATGTCTTCACAGGATCAAGGACAGGACACTGGGTACTCACGTATTTAGTTGATTTAAAAGTTACAACAGAGGGCACCAAAGGACCTCAGAAACAAACTCATAAGGCAGAAAGGAAGCAGTTACACAACATTTTAAAATGGAAAACATCTGTCATTTATTGGCCAAACAACTAAGCTTTTGGTGTGTAGCCTAGTATGATCCAGTGTGATCTACCCAGTATTAGGACGGGCAACTGCAAACTCTCTACCTATTATTCTTTCTCTCATGCACCAATGCTTTCCTGAATATATTCCATGAAAAGTGAGGCACAGAAAAAACTGTCCTTTTTCGGAGCCCAAAATTCCTTCTTAGCCACAGACACACACAAAAGTGCTTGCTCTCATCATTGGTGGAGGTGGTGAAGCACCTGTTCCCTTTCCATTGTGAAGGGCTTGCAAGGTGAGCCTGAATCTTCCCTCACTATACCATGTTTCTTTTCTGAAAACAAAAACCCATGCTTTCTTTGATTAACAATTTGCTCAGATATCTGTTAAATCACACCTGCACATATAATTTCGTCTGCCACCCAAAGGCAGGTCTGGCAGCTTTTTTCCCCCCATGAACAAATAAGTGCTCGTATAAGCAAGCAACAAGCCATAAAGTAGCTGAAAGAAGCTGGGGATTCGCAGGGACAGGTTAAGGACTGAGCCCTTATCGGCTCTCCCATTTTATTCCCAAGAGTGGCCACCCAGAGCACTCCTGGAACTCCCAAACTGGATCGAACTCAATGGCTTTTCCTGAATCGCCATCTCCATTAATTGGGAAAAGGAAGAAAAGATATACAGGTCCTGAACACTGATGGTCTACTTTGAAATATTGATGGTTAGACTAATTGGTTGCCGTCCAGGTCTTTTCAAGATGCTGACTTATAAGTAGCAACAGAGAAACCACTCTTTCTCTCAGCTTCTTGCTGCCTCATAGAGCGTACCTCTGTGACAAATCACCTGTTGCTCCAGGAATAGAATTGGTCATTGATCAAAGAGAGAGCTAAGGAGCCATGCCCAAAACGGATGAGATTTACCAAAGATTCTATAGGATGCAACAGAACAGACAAAAAGTATCATTTAAAGTCCCCTGCAGGGGAATACTGGGCCTCTGCGTTATTTTGCTGAAGAGAGAAATGGAAAAAGTAGCCACGAAGTGGCAAAATCCACTCACAAAACATTAAGCGGCTGAGGGAAGAAATTACATTGATCATCTTTTCCTTTTTCCTTTTGGTCTTTTGCTCAAGGCAGGGACCCACCAAGGAGGAAATAATTCATAAGACTCTCCACCATTGCCAGGTACTCTCTACTCCAGTTAGTACATAACCTAGTCTTTAGCTTTTCTCACACCCTTTACGTAGACAACCTAAAAGGCAGGGCTATAAACAGCCCTTAATGTATGCAGTCCATGCAAATCTGCCTACCTGATCCACCTTTTTAAAGGCTCCCATGTTCAGCCCCTTACAACCTGGCCACACAGAGCCCTTCAAGGCAGTCCCTAGAGCCATTGAAACAGTTGCAGTCATGACCCTTTGGTTGAATCTTCTCCTGTTCTCTGCCATTTTCTCAGGTAATTTTCCCACATGAGGAAAAACAGGGACTAACGCCTTTTCCTTTGTGACTTCTCCCTGATCTTTCATGTATATTTAATTTTCAGAATGCCATTCAGAGGTGCAGCTGGTGGAGACCGGAGGAGGTGTTGTGTCCCCGGGAGGCTCTCTCCGCCTCACCTGCAAAGCTTCAGGATTCACTTTTAGCAGCTATTACATGCATTGGGTCCGACAGGCTGCCGGGAAAGGACTGGAGTGGGTGGCAAGAATAAGGAATGATGGTACTTATCAGTGGTATAACTCCAAGGTTCAGGGAAGATTCACCATCTCCAGAGACAACGCCCAGAGTTCAGTGGATCTGCGGATGGCAAGCTTGAAGCCTGAAGACTCTGCCGTGTATTACTGTGCGAGGGACACAGTTGCAACTTCTGCTTTCAAGCTCGTACAGAAACCTCACATCTCTTTGACTGTGGAGTATGAAGGCAAGAGTTAAACCCTCTTTTTCTATACTGCTGGAATGGAGGAGGCAGAGAGGAAAACATGGTCAGGGACAGAGAGGTTAAAAATAGACATTGTGAGGAATCACGGTCAGGAAACTAACAAAACATCATAAAAAAAGTTGACCAATCCCAGGTAAACAGACTGAATTGGCTCAAAAGACCTGACACGTTTTGTTTCAAAGTATTTTTTTATCAAAACAGTACAAATCAAGCTTTCAACAAGGAAAAACATGTCCTGCCATGTTCAGGATTACAAATGGCATACTAATGACACTGCATACTGTATGTACATACACAGACAGCACATTCCAGGTGTATTAATTGCTTAGTCAACTTTCTGCAGTTTTAATGACAGAGCTGAGTATTACTGTCCGAGGGACCCAGCTGGTGGCATTCTACTATACGATTCATGGCATATCTTCACATGATCAAGGACAGGACACTGGGTACTCAGGTATTTAGTTGATTTAAAAGTAACGACAGAGGGCACCAAAGGACCTCAGAAACAAGCTCGTAAGGCTGAAAGGAAGCAGTTACGCAACATTTAAAAATGGAAAACATCTGTTATTTATTGGCCAAACAACTAAACTGTTGTTGTGTATCCTAGTATGATCTAGTGTGATTTACCTAGTTTTAGGATGGGCAGATCCATACTCTCTAGCTAGTATTCTTTCTCTCACAATCTGACACTTTCCTGACTATATTCCATGAAAAGTGAGGCACAGAAAAAAATGTCCTATTTCGGAGCCCAAAATTCATTCTTAGCCACAGACACACACAAAGATGCTTGCTCTCATCATTGGTGGAGGTGGTGAGGCACCTGTTCCCTTTCCATTGTGAAGGGCTTGCAACGTGAGCCTGAATCTTCCCTAACTATACCATGTTTCCTTTCCAATTCTGAAAACAAAAACCCATGCTTTCCTTGATTAACAATTTGCTTAGATATCTATTAAATCACACCTGCGCATATAAATTCGTCCCCCATCCAAAGGCAGGTCTGGCAGCTTTTTTTCCCCCATGAACAAATAAGTTCTCATATAAGGAAGCAAGAAGCCAAAAAGTAGCTGAAAGAAGCTGGGGATTCATGGAGACAGGTTAAGGACTAAGCCCTCATCAGCTCTCCCATTTTGTTCCCAAAAGTGGCCACCCAGAGCACTCCTGGAACTCCCAAACTGGATCGAACTCAATGGCTTTTCCTGAATCTCCTTCTCCATTAATGGGGAAAAGGAAGAAAAGATATACAGGTCCTGAACACTGATGGTCTACTTTGAAATATTGATGGTTAGACTAATTGGTTGCCGTCCAGGTCTTTTCAAGATGGTGTTTTCAAGATAGCCATGGAGGAACCACTCTTTCTCCCAGCTTCTTGATGCATCATAGAGTGTACCTTTGTGCCAAATCATGGCTCCAGCAATAGAATGGGTCATGGATAAAAGAGAGAGCTAATGGGCCATCCCAAAAATGGATGAGATCTAAGAAGGATTCTAAAGGATGCAACAGAACAGACAAAAAGTATCATTTAAAGTCCCCTGCAGAGGAATGCTAGCCCTCTGCGTTGTTTTGCTGAAGAGAGAAATGGAAAGAGTGGCCACTGTCGCGCACCCCCAGTGTCCTTTGTTTGTTTCCCTCAAACCGAGGTCCCACTTTCGGGCACGACTTTCTTAATTCTCCATACACCAACTGCCACCAGTGGATCTCTATCCACACTTTACCAATAATGCTGCCTGGACACGTGTTGTCAAATATAACTGATTATTTATTGTTTAGTTGTTGAATCACGTAAGTATATTAATAGATGTTGTATAGTGTTGCACTCATTACTTGGATATTAAACACGTTTCTTTATTGGTATTACTTTTCATATAAATCACTGTTAATCACTGGAATACTATTTGATGACTGTCTATTTAGTTTACTTCTGTCTTGTAACTATTCTTTACTCCATAAATCAACGATACCACACCAACTTTCCAATCTCTCTCATAAACCTCTCTAAACCTCCTCTCTCATTCTCTCTCAGTTTCCAACTCTCTAACTGTCTCTCTGACTCTGCCCTCCTGTCCTCTCATAGGCTCCAGCTCTAGAGCTCCACATGACGGACAGGTGGGACATGGGCATTCCGCCACAGCCACGAATTAGGAAAAACCGCTCACAAAACATTAAGCGGCTGAGGGAAGAAATTACATTGATCATCTTTTCCTTTTTCCTTTTGGTCTTAGGCTCATGGCAGGGACCCATCAAGGAGGAAATAATTCATAAGACTCTCCACCATTGCCAGGTACTCTCTACTCCAGTTAGTACATAACCTAGTCTTTAGCTTTTCTCACACCCTTTACGTAGACAACCTAAAAGGCAGGGCTTTAAACAGCCCTTAATGTATGCAGTCCATGCAAATCACTTTGCCTGATCCACCTTTTGAAAGGCTCCCATGTTCAGCCACTTACAGCCTAGTAACACAGAGCCCATCAAGGCAGTCCCTAGAGCCATTGAAACAGTTGCAGACATGACCCTTTGGTTGAATCTTCTCCTGTTCTCTGCCATTTTCTCAGGTAATTTTCCCACATGAGGAAAAACAGGGACTAACGCCTTTTCCTTCGTAACTTCTCCCTGATCTTTCATGTGTATTTAATTTTCAGAATGCCACTCTGAGGTGCAGCTGGTGGAGACAGGAGGAGGTGTTGTGTCCCCGGGAGGCTCCCTCCGCCTCACCTGCAAAGCTTCAGGATTCACTTTTAGCAGCTATGACATTTATTGGTTCCGCCAGGCTGCCGGGAAAGGACTGGAGTATGTGGCAGCAATAAGGTATGATGGTGCTGGTCAGTGGTATAACTCCAAGGTTCAGGGAAGATTCACCATCTCCAGAGACAACGCCCAGAGTTCAGTGGATCTGCGGATGGCAAGTTTAAGCCTGAAGACTCTGCCATGTATTACCGTGCAAGGTACACAGTTACAACTTCTGCTTTCAAGCTTGTACAAAAACCTCACATCTCTTTGAGTGTGGAGTGTGAAGGCAAGAGTTAAACCCTCATTTTCTCTACTGCTGGAATGGAGGAGGCAGAGAGGAAAACATGGTCAGGGACAGAGAGGTTAAAAATAGACATTGTGAGGAATCACGGTCAGGAAACTAAGAAAACAACATAAGAAAACAACATCATAGAAAAATTTGACCAATCCCAGGTAAACAGACTGAATTGGCCCCAAAGACCTGAAACATTTAGTTTCAAAGAATTTTTTTTTATCAAAACAATACAAATCAAGCTTTCACCAAGGAGAAACATGTCCTGCCATGTTCAGGATTACAAACGGCATACTAATGACACTGCATACTGTATTTACACACATAGACAGCACATTCCAGGTGTATTAATTACTTAGTCAACTTTCTGTAGTTTTAATGAGATCAGTGGCTGGGAAATTGGGCATGATGATGAATTGGGAAGAAGGGCAAACACTTAGTGAGTCGTAGCTTCCTATAATGAATTTGAGTGATCCGGCAGTTCCCCTCTATGTTAATTTGAGGTAGTGGATGCTGCTGTGAATTGAACAATCAGTCTGGATTTCTGGAGATAGACATGAGCATATGGTTCTTGGTCCATCTGCAGAAACAAGTGGAGAAATGAAAATTGATTTTCCCAACTTCATTCCATACCTGAGAGTGGCTCTTCTACCCTTTCTTCCTACCAGCGTATGATTTGTGCAACAAGAGAAGTATGCAAAAAGACACATATTTGGGGGCAGATAAGGTTATTCTGAACGGACTTGGTGGCGCTGCGGGTTAAACTGCAGAAGTCTCTGTGCTGCAAGTTCGGAAGACCAGCCATCGTGAGATCGAATCCACGTGACGGAGTGATCTCCCGTCGCTTGTCCCAGCTCCTGCCAACCTAGCAGTTCGAATGCAAATACGAGAAGATAAATAGGTACCACCACAGTGGGAAGGTAACGGTATTCCATGTCTAGTCGCGCTGGCCACGTGACCACGGAAACTGTCTTCAGACAAACGCTAGCTGTATGGTTTGGAAACAGGGATGAGCACTGCCCCCTAGAGTTTGACACGGCTGGACTAAATGTCAAGGGGAACCTTTCCCTTTACCTAAGGTTATTCTGGACTACCATTAGAATGATTTCCAACTGGGAAACATCCCAAATTGCATCAAAACCAGAATACCAATATCACAAATACACAAATCACACAGAAGATGAAGCAACGTTCTCCTTGGTGCACAGTGAGGAAGTGGATGGACCATAGATGAAAATCTGCAGAATCTATAACATGCGGTGACCGCAGTGGCTAAGTTGTCATCATCAAATGCAAATTGTAGCTCCTCCCTTTTCGTACAAAATATGGCATTGTCGATTCTCGGTCAGTGTTCTTTGGTATTAATACTTGTCCCTCTTTACTTGGTGGATTTATGCAAAGCTAAGAGGATCTTCACTTCCTACTTAAACCCACAAAGCTCTCCAGCTCCTCAAAACATCTTCCCACAGCACATCAGCTCCCATTGTGATCCTGCCCATCACTCCATTATGTTGTCTGTGTCGCTGATGCTCGTTTTCCTGGCTGCCAATTCTCCAGGTGTGCTGGGATTTTGCATTCTAGATTTCTCTACATTTGTCCTTTTCTCTACATTTGTCTCTCTAAAATAATCCTTGTTCTTCTTGTTGTGCCTTCCTCTCAACTCTATCTCTTTCTCTCTTTTCATTTTGATGGCCAGGTGTCATCTCACAGGTGGTGCTGACCCAGTCAGGTCCAGTCTTGAAAAAACCTGGAGAATCTCACAAGCTGACCTGTGCAACCAGTGGGTTTACTCTTAGCAGCACCTGGATGAACTGGGTTAGACAGAAACCTGGCAAAGGACTGGAATGGCTTGTGTACTATTACAACACTGCATCTGGGAACAGTCATTATACTCCTGCAATCCAAGGCCGATTCACAGCCTCTAAGGACAGCTCCAACTTCTATCTGCAAATGAACAACCTGAAAGAGGAAGACACGGCGGTCTATTACTGTGCAAGGGACACGGTGAGAGAGATCCCAGCAGAGCTTAATCAAAAACCCTTTCCTGCCTCACATTTAGAGAACAGTGACCAGAGAGGGCACCAGAAAGCCATGCATCAAGAGCTCATGAGTCAGAATAATAAAGAACGGTCAAATAAGAATTCATAATGAAGATTTCTTTCAATTTGGCCCAGCCTCAGTCTGATATGGGTTGTTCCAGATTCTTCCTGTTCTGAACTTCCAAACTGCCAGTATAGTTCAGTGGGAGTTTCCAACTTTTTTTATCTTAGACACAAACAATCTTCAGTTTTTCCCAAAAGACCTGCTTGCCTGCCTCCAAGAATTCCACCAAGACAGAAATCCAGCAGGTGAGCATTTCCATGTTCACCCCGCAAAACGACAATCAAACTCCCAACCTCTGGCTCTGAGGCCAGACGTCTAAACCACTGAGCTATCCATGTTATGATCCTAAGAGCCTGGCAGGCTTATAAAGGGACATGCGGTTTAGAGATAGCTTGGACCCAAGATGTCAGTCTGGATTTGAGGGGAGAGAAAATGATTTTTGGTCCATCAACAGAAAAAGACTGTTGAAAAACAGCCTTGGTAATTGAATTGAACAGCCATGGCTTTGAATTTGGATGAGAAATTGTTAACTAATGAAAGAAGGAGTCAGGTTCCTGGATTTTCCCTTGCTTGGTGTCATTTTGTGAATGGTATTGAGCTCATGAAGGTATCAGACCATTTTGACCACTGCCATGGATATTGTCAATTGTCAACATTCAGGTTACCCTTTGCTATGCAAAGCTTTGCCTCTGTTTTCCTGTACACAACACAGGTATGAAATTGTGCAGCCTTATCAGGCTATTTCCTGCCTTGGAATCATGGGACCAGAAGCAGAATATTCCACATTCAGAACCAAAGGTTTTTTGAAGAACTGAATTAGACCATACTTAGTAGGAATCACAATGTTTTTTTTTCCCAAGTAGCTTCTACAGACATCTAGATGGAATTATGTGGGCTTTGAAAGGTGAGATCCAGAGAAAATCTGTCAAGTGACAGAGTTTTGGACAGGGACATGTCAGCCACCTGGGAAAAGTCTGAAATAGGTTGCAAGTATCAGGGTCCATACTGATAGCAAAGAGGTTGCTATTTCTCTGAGGAGCCATGCATCCATCACTTCAGACACCTCTAGTGATTCCTCTCTCCACATGGAGTTGCTGATTGTGTTGTGCATTTCTGTACTCACAACACCTCAGGGAGACAATGCCTGTTGGACACTGTACTACAAGAGGAAGCTGTCCCTCACAATGCTAAAGAAGGTAAATATGTACCATTCTTCAAACTAATTGCCCTCTTTCACAGCCAGTTATGGAAACACCTGAGGAATCACCGAAAATAGCTTGTGCTTTCACTGGGTTTCATGTCAACACCTATTCCATGAGTTGGATCAGACAGAAACAAGGGACAGACTGGAATGGCTTGTTAGCAATCATCACTCTGGCGATACACACTGGCATCCTTCAGTCTCGAGAGACTATGGTAACATGCTCTGTATGGAGGACTTCGACGCTGTATGCGAAGCTGGAGTGTCCTCTCCAGGGCACGAAGCCTGGGTAAAATAATATGGAGGATAGGCTGTTACCCAAGCAGCAAATCCCCCCTCTCCACGTCACTGAAATAGTCCAATGGAAAGGCAAGAGCCAATACAACTGGTTCCAGTGACGCCGCAGGAGTTGCCAGAGCGACACGAACTGCCTCCGGGACTCCGGCTCCGGATTTTGCCTCGAGGTTGACTCCTGAAGCCTTTTCCATCAGTGGATATAGCCACAAGGCAGTGGAGGTTTGAAATCGGAGTTTTCCTTCTCCTAGATGGGCTGCCTCCCAAGGCTGACGAGCCCCACCTACCCGGCCTTGTGAGGGCAGTACATAACATATTTATTTATTTATTTATTTATTTATTTATTTATTTATTTATTTATTTATTTATTGTATTTTTACCCCGCCTATCTGGTCAGACGACCACTCTAGGCGGCTTCCAACACACATAATCATACATAACAAAATATAAAATATATAAAAATATAAAATATAGCATCAATAGACAAACAGTTCAAGATGGAGAAGGGAAAAGAAAAAAGAAAAAAAAGAAAAAAATCAAGTGTTCACTGGAGGGAAGGCCTGTGTAAACATCCAGGTTTTTAATTGGTTTTTAAAGGTGCCCAGCGAAGGGGCCGCACGAATCGCCGGAGGAAGGTTATTCCAGAGGCGAGGAGCTACCGCCGAGAAGGCCCGGTTTCTTGTTTTTTCCTTCTAGGCCTCCTTCGGTGTCAAGCTCCTCAGCCTCACCTCCTGACTCAATCGGATGATCCGGGTAGATTTTGGTGGGAGTAGGCGTTCCGTCAAATATCGAGGCCCTAAACCGTTTAGGGCTTTGTACGTTAGCATTAAGACTTTGAAGTCAATGCGGAACCGAATGGGCAGCCAATGCAAAGCGGCCAGAGTGGGAGAGATATGATGATATTTCCTCACTCCACTAAGAAGTCTGGCCGCCGCGTTCTGCACCACTTGGAGTCTCCGCATCAACCTCAAAGGCAGCCCCACGTATTCATCTTTTCTCTCAACCTTTAGGTACACAACCGAAAGGAGAGGGCTTTCGGCAGCCCTTAAAATATGGGGTCCATGCAAATCACCCTGCCTGGTCCTCCTCTTAAAAGGCTCCCATGTTCACCCTCTTGCAATGGTGCAAGACTGAGCCCCTCAAGTCAATAACTAGAGGCATTAAAATAGTTGGAGACATGCTCCTTTGGCTGAAACTTTTCCTGTTCTTTCCTGTTATCTCAGGTAATTTTCACTCATGAGTCAAAACAGGGAGTATTGTAATTTTTTTTCATGATTCCTCTGTAATCCTTCATATGTTTTTTTCTTTTCTTTTTAGACTGCCACTCAAAGGTGCAGCTGGTGGAGACTGGAGGAGGTGTTGTGTCCCCGGGAGGTTCCATCCGCCTCACCTGCAAAGCTTCTGGTTTCACTTTTAGCTGCAATGACATGGACTGGATCCAGCAGACTGTAGGGAAAGGACTGGAGTGGGTGGCCAGAATAAACAGCAATGGTGGTTACCAGTGGTACAACTCCAAGGTTCAGGGAAGATTCACCATCTCCAGAGACAACACCCAGAGTTCAATGGACCTGCAGATAGCAAGTTCGAAGCCTGAAGACTCTGCTGTGTATTACTGTGTAAGGGACCCACAGAAGCATCTTCTGCTTTTAAGCTTGTACAAAAACCTCAGGTACCCACATCTGGGGAGAGTGAAGGCAACGGGACAACCCACATTTTCATTGGAGCTGGAATGGAGGAGACAGCAAGGAGAAAGTAATCAGAGAGAGAGAGAGAGGTCAAATCAAACACTGCAAGGAATTGTGGAAAAGAAACTTACAAAGCAATATCAGTTGATCTTACTGGTATATTAGGAGATGCAATACTGGTTCCTATGCAATGAAATAGTAACATTATATTAACTTCTCGAATAATTCTGGTTTATTGATTTATAGGTCAGAAAGTACCTCCCAGACCCTCTGTGTAATATGGAAACATATAAGCTGAGGAAATGTATTTGGCAGAGCACAAAATACTTGGTGGGTGGGTGGATTCACTGTCCAGTGGGATCCCTGCCTTCTTTTCATTCACATACAAAGGACTTCCTCTAACCGGCACTTTCCCCAAAAAACCTCTGATTGTAGAATGTAAAAGGAATTATATATGTATGAGAAGACACTTTTCAAGACTCAGCCCATATGCTTTCATTTAAATAGAACTAAATGTGAATGCCTTTTCTTGAGTCAGCCATGTTCCAGTAGCAGACCCTCAAGAGACCACAGTTTATGCTATGAAGGTCCTGGAGGATGACAGGTCAATGATATGAAGGAGAGACCCACAAGAAGGCAATGGTATTTCAACACTGGAAAGTGTTGTTGGTCACAAGAGCAACAAAATGGGCATGAAATGGTGGCTTTTGGTTTAGAAAAAAACCTGATTATTCACTCAGTGGTTTGTCCTGAAGAGGAAACTTTTTCACAGCTCCTGAGAAAATGGCTTCCTGTGCTTTCTGCACAATTATTTTGAACTGCAGCAGCAGCAGGAGAAGCTCAAAAATGTATAATATGGTTTTCATGTCAGCCTGAAGAAGCTCTCCTTGACTTTCGAAGAGGAGAGAAAGAAGAAAGAGAAGTATCAAAGGAGGGACAGGCTTGATCCACGATAATGCTAAGCTTTTATTTAGATGTATGTAAATGCTCAGATATATATTGGTATATCTGTCAGTAGCTTCATTCTGCCCTACTTGAGGCTAGAGAGAGAAGCCCTGTTCCTTTTTATCACTTTCCCAGTCAATTTCTCCCAAGCTGGAAAAAAAGGATTTTAAAAAAATGATAGTCTGGCTTCACTTTGTTTTATTTTTAACCTTAATCATAGGTATACATTTTTCCCCTTTTCTAACAATTACACAACCGTTTCATTCCTTAAGTCACTCTGAAACAATCTTGACTGTATGTCTTTTGTTTCAGGAATCCAGTTGCAGATCCAGCCCTTACTAGAGGAATCTGGAGGGGGCTTCAAAAGGCCAGGAGAGGCTCTGAGGCTCTCCTGTTGAGCCTCTGGGTTCACCTTCAGCAGCTACTACATGAGCTGGGTGAGAAAGCCCCTGGAAAGGCACTGGAATGGATTGCAGGGATATACAATGATGGTAGCCAGCAGCAATATGAAAGGGCGCTTCATCACCTCCAGGAACAATCCCTCCAACATGCTATATCTGCAAATGAACAACCTCAAACCTGAAGACACTGCTGTCTATTACTGTGTGGGAGGCACACTTAGAGGAAGTGAATCTTACATCAGACAAAACCCCTCCTTTCCATCGGGAAACAATGCTTTAAAAGGGGCAGAAAAAGGTGGAAGGACAAATATGAGAAATGAAGAGGGCTGTTTTTCTTAGGGGAAAGGTCTAAGGTCTTGTACCAAATTGGTCCCATATTGTCTCCTTGCCCACCATCAATAGCCATGGAAAGTTTGAAGCCTGCAGACTGTGCCCTGGAAGGGACACACAGATGACTCTTCTGCTTCCAGGCTTATACAAACACAGAGATCCTCACCTGTGAAGGCGAAATGCCCACCCGTACTCTTTGTACTGCTAGAATTGAGGAGGCTGAGTGGAAAAAGTGGTCAGAGAGAAAGAGAGATCCAATCAGACACAGGAAGACAGTGGATGGACCATAGAAGAAAATCTGCAGAATAAATAACCTGAGATGACCACAGACACTCAGCTGCCAATAATTCACATGCAAAACGGAGCTCCGCCTTTTTGGAGAGAATATGGCAGTGTAGAATATCCATGTGTGCTGTTTGGTATTCATTATCTCACTTTGCTTGATGGATTTATGCAAAACTAAGAGGACCCTGACTTCCTATTTAAACCCACAAAGCTTCCCACCTCCTTGAAATATATTTCCACATCATTATAACTCCCTTTGTGATCCTCCCATCATTCCATTATGTTGCCTGTGTCACTGATGCTCATTTTACTGGCTGCCTATTCTCCAGGTGTGCTGCAATTTCATTTTGTCTACATTTGTATCTCTAGAATAATCCGTGTTGCCACATGTTCGTGTTGTGGCTCTCTGTTAACTATCTCTTTCTCTCTTTTTATTTTTATGGACAGGTGTTGTCTCACAGGTTGTGCTGACCCAGTCAGGTCCAGTCTTGAAAAAACCTGCAGAATCTCACAAGCTGACCTGTGCAACCAGTGGGTTTGCTCTTAGCGGGGCCTGGATGGACTGGTTTAGACAGAAACCTGGCAAAGGATTGGAATGGCTTGTGCATTATTACAGCACTGCGTCTGGGTACAATTTTTATTCCCCTGCAATCCAAGGGCGATTCACAGCCTCTAAGGACAGCTCCAACTTCTATCTGCAAATGAACAACCTGAAAGAGGAAGACACGGCGGTCTATTACTGTGCAAGGGACACAGTGAGAGAGATCCCAGCAGAGCTGAGACAAAAACCTTTTACAACATGACATTTAGAGAACAGTGACCAGAGGGGGCACCAGAAACCCATGAATCAGGAGCTTAAAAGGCAGAACAGAAATGCCTAGTCAAACAGTAGTTCATAATTGCGAATTCTTACTGTGTGGACCAGCCATAGCCTGATATGAGTTGCTGTAGAATCTACATGTTCTGAACTTCCAAACTGCCAGTATAGGTTGGTGTAAGGAGGTGCAGGTGTTCACCCCAAGTGAACCATAGGGCCCTGCACACCAATAGTTCTTGTCCTCCTTTACACAAGCCTTCGGTAAAAGTGGTGTGTCCTGGATCTAACCTCTCTCCCCATTCCTACCTTTCAGAACCTCGACTCCAGGCAAATTCCAATGAAACTGGGGTTCTAAGCTGACAATTAGTTTAGACTCTGTAGTTTGACCCTATGGGACTGTGGGGGGAAAGGGGCAAGAGAACCGCTGCTATAAGTCTAATAAAAACTAATAGAAGTAAAGAAGCAGAGCTACAGTCCATATGATTATTAACGGGGAACCCCTGCTACACCAGCAAGGGGGCTGGTGGGATGTACAATTGGAGTGAGTTTCCATAGACTCAGACAACTTTGAAATAACTTCAGAACCAAAATGGGCGCATTTGGGCAAAATATTTTCATAAAATTGTGTTTTTTAAATGTACAAATGCCCCCGTGCAGAAAAAAGTGGCCTAACTGTCCCCAGATTTAAAACAGATCAAATAAATGGAAAATACCACTTTTTTATTTTGAATGAGAATGGTTGAACCACTCACTTTAAAAAAAAAATTTTTTGGATGGAATCCAGGCTGCAGCAGCTGCAATATTGATGACTTAAAAAAAATCTGAAAAGTGTAAAATGGTGGCTTTGATATAAACTGAGCCTGTGTGGAACAGGCTCACCAGCTAGAGCTTTCCAAAGTAGATACATGGGTGCAGCTTCATGGGCCGGGAAGGGAGATGTTTGGAGGGTAATGAAAGGTCCAAACCTTGGGCAAAGCAAGTGACTGTTAGGTTCACATCCCTCGTCTGGTGTCAGAGCAAAGATACTAGAGAATAGAGCTATGTGTTCTTCAATCTGTCCTGGGAGCCGCAGGCTAATCAGTTGTTCTAAGCTTCTGTTGAGGATGGTATCTTATTAGTAGCAGTGCAGAAACTACCACTGCTCTCAGCTTCATGGTTTCTGGATTCACACTAACCCATCCTTTGCTCTAGGAGCTAGAATATTGTGAGCCAGGGTCAAAGGCAAGGCACTTCTGACTGTCTTGCTTAAGAAGACAAGAAAAAAAAAGGATGAGGTGGATTCTTGATTTGGTGGGAAGCAATAAGAGATTTTATTTTATTTCATTCATTCATTCATTCATTCATTCAATTTTTATATTGCACCATCTAGTGGTCTTGCCACAACTCTGGGTGGTTTCCAACAATAACATAAACATTAAGAACACAGCTGAATCCCACCCAATCCCCAAAATATAAAGAAATATAATATAAAAGAACAACAGATCTAAAAATGAAGATGGCACCAAGAGACAAAAAGGTTACAACAGATAATGGTCAAAATTAAACTAAGTGACCAACGACTGTGAGTGGAGGGTATTCTGAAATGCCTCCCTGAAAAGCAAATATTCTCTACACATCCTGAATATGGAGAAGCAAGGGGCCAAGTCCATTCTGATTGAAAGTGAGCGACAGGTGAATGTAGGGCCTCTGTGTGGTTTTGTTGATGAGAGACATAGAAATAGCATGGAAACTTATCATGGAACCTTGAGATTGGGTTGACACACGGAGGCTCAAGGATGCCTAGCTTTCACCATCCCCATTGATCATTTCTCCCCTTTTCCACTGAGGTCTTTTATCCATGACACAAGAACCCAGTAGAAGGGAAGAGTTTCCAAAACTCCACCATTTCCATGTCAAGGTAGCACAGATCTTATGCTTCATATTTCTCTGACCCTTGAGGTAGACCACCCAGGTCTAAAAGGGGAAGCCTCAAACAATCCTTAAAATAGGCAGCTCATGCAAATCACTTTGGTGAATCCAGCTCCTTAAAGTCTGTCACATTCAGCCAGTCAGAACCTTGCAACGTTGACCCTGTCAAGTCAATCTCTGAAGTCGGTAACACAGTAGTAGACATGATTTCTTGGTTGAAACTTCTCCTGTTCTTTGCTGTTCTCTCAGGTAATTCTAATCCTGGAGCAAAAGCAGGAGCTTCTGTGCTTCATGATTTTTTCCTGATTTTTCATCTGTCTTTCATTTCCAGGCTGCCATTCAGAGGTTCAACTGGTGGAGAGCGGAGGAGGTGTTGTAGCTCCAGGAGGCTCCCTCCACCTCTCCTGTAAAGCTTCGGGATTCACTTTTAGCAGCTATGAAATGCACTGGATCCGACAGACTGCCGGAAAAGGACTAGAGTGGGTGGGAGGAATAAGTGGCAGTGGAAGCAGCCAGTGGTATAACTCCAAGGTTCAGGGAAGATTCACCATCTCCAGAGACAATGCCCAGAGTTCAGCAGATCTACGGATGGCAAGCCTGAAGCCTGAAGACTCTGCCCTGTATTACTGCACAAGGGACCCACAGAAGCAACTTCTGCTTTCAGGCTTGTACAAAAACCTCGGCTCCCCTTGACCGTGGAGTGTGAAGGCAAGATGCCAACCCTCCTTTCCTGTACTTCTGGAATGGAGAATCCAGAGAGGAAAAAAACTGGTCAACACCCTGAGGGGACCAGCTATAGTTTCTCTGCAGTGAAAGGGAACAATAGCTTCTTAGGATCGCTCCAGCTTCCATCTGAAAAGAAATAGCCTGAGAGCAGAGGGCACTGCTGGACAATACTGTGCAAGAGATACAGGTGGCAGAATCATACTGTAGTTTTGGGTTGATATAAAAGTGACCACAGTTGGCACCGAAGGAACACAAAGAGGTCTCTATCCTTTTCATGAATCACTGACCTTTGACTTCTGATAATTATTGTTCTCCTTTGCTGCTTGTCCTCTTCCCTAGTGTGTTGTATTGCTCATTTGGACTCAAATTTCTCATTTCTCTTTAAAATGTAAACAAAACAAATGCCCCTTTGCATCTTCCTCAAGGTACCATGATGACCTTCCAAGATTCTCCACAATGACTCCTGCATACTCTAGTCTTCTCATCTATCCACTCTGAAAGCAATCAAACCCTGTTTGGTCAAAATAAGGGGCCGAAAATAGACGTCATCAAAGCAGTGCTCCACAACCTCTGACCCAGCAAGATGACTGTAGATCTACAGTCTAGATTTGTGAACTTAAAGGAGCTCAGGACTGCCCATATCATTAGATCAGGGGGTTCCAAACTTGGGTAACCCAGGTGTTCTTGGACAGCAACTCCCAGAAGCCTTGGCCACTAGCTGTGATGGCCTGGGTTTGTGGGAGTGGCAGTCCAAGAACACCTGGAAACTGGAAAAGGTTGCCACCTCTGGTGTAGAGGTGTGTAAAAGACTCAAGACATTTGCATTCTCCTCAATGGTTCCAAGTCTCACCAGACTGAGACTTCTCACCAAGACTTCTTCCTGCTTCAGAGAGATTTCTTGGCTTCCTACGAAAAACTGTTCCTGGTCTGAATCTCCTCCTTCTCGTTCTTTTTTGTTTTTTGTTTTTGTTTTTGCTTCTTCCTGTATTCTTTTGAACAGAATGTAATTAAATTTTACATAGGGAATTTTGGGAAGAAATAATGTCATTCTTGGCAGGAATAGCGGTAATTTTGCACAGCTCAATGGCTGTTTCAGAGGAAACATCTGAGAAATTTCACAAAGTTTCCCAACACAATGCAAAGTGAAATGAAACAAAATCTTGAGCAGAGCAATCTTGCAATGAGGACAAAAGAAGGGTATTATTTTTAGTCTCCTGCTGAAAGGAAGAGGCTATGAGAGTCAAAGCAGACTACCTGTCAGCTCTGCTTTGATTTGCATTCCTGTACCGAGCAGGAGGTTGGATTTAATGACTTTATAGGTCCCTTCCAACTCAACTATTGTATGGTTTGATAATTTACATCCCCAATCTGGTGGCAGAGAAAAGATGACAGATGACAGAACTGGTTGTTGTACAATTTGTCCTGGGACCTTCAGGCTAATCTGTTGTCCTCTAGGTCCTTTTGTGAGGGTTTCTTATAAGCAGTGATGGAGAAATAACTCTTTCTCTCAGCTTCTACATGCAGAAGAGGGTGTGTCTTTGTGCCATATGATCCTTTGCTCCAGTAGCAGAATGTCTTGGGCCAGGAATAAAAGAGAGAGTTCCTCATGGGCCAAGCCAAAAATGGATGGAATCTACCACTGGTTAGATAGGATGTAACGGGAAATAACAGAAAACAGAACTGCATGTTGTACAATTCACCCTGGGCCCCTCAGCCTAATCTGTTGCCCACCAGGGCCATTCAGAATGCTGCCTCATCTGTAGTGTAGGAGAAAGGATTTATTATTTATTTATTTAACTTATATGCCAATGGTAGAGATTCTCAAGACTCTCTAATGTTGCCATGTATTCTCTACTCCAGGTAGTACATAAACTAGTCTTCATCTTTTCTCTCACCCTTAATGTAGACAACCAAAAAGGAAAGGCTTTAAGCAGCCCTTAAAATATGGAGTCCATGCAAATCCCATGGACTGATCCACCTATTTAAAGGCTCCCATGTTCAGCCACTTAGCACCTTACAATAGTGAGCACATCAAGTCCCTAGAGCTAAGAAAATAGTTGGAGACAGAACCTTTTGGTTGACACTTCTCCTGTTTTTTCCATTACATTAGGTAATATTCCCTCATGAGAAAAAACAGAGACTCGTGCAATTATCTTTATCATTCCTCCCTGACCTTTCATGCATTTTTCATTTCCAGGCTGCCATTCAGACGTTCAGCTGGTGGAGACGGGAGGAAGAGTTGTGTCACCAGGAGGCTCCCTTCGCCTTTCCTGTAAAGCTTCTGGATTCACTTTTAGTAGCCACTACATGAGCTGGGTCCGACAGGCTGCTGGAAAAGGACTGGAATGAGTGGCCAGAAAAACTCACATTGCAAGTAGTCAGTGGTGTAACTCTGAGGTTCAGGGAAGATTCACCATCTCCAGAGACTATGCCCAAAGTTTGTTATATCTGCAGACGGCAAGCTTGAAGCCTGAAGACTCTGCCCAGTATTGCTATACTTTCATTAAACTGCATGGCAGACTTCAGAAATGGACTATTTTTGGAATGACTTGACACATATTCTTTCCCTCAGTCAACTTCTTGAGCAGTCGTTTAAGTTGGTTTTACTAGGTTCCATACCAGCAAGACAACCTTGCAGAGCCTCTGTGAATAATGGTAACATGGAAGCTGATGAAATATAGGCACCAGGGCACAAAATCCACTGCTTAGTGGGATTCCACCTTCATAGTCTCCACATTCAAGGCATTTTCTTATGGCAGCATTTTGTCCCAAAACTTCAGAAATGGAGAATATAATTTTCAGAACATACCCCATTGGGTATGATTTCTTTTAATATTTTTTTTTAAAAAAGGAGCAGAGGATATAAGTATGAATTGTTTACAGTGTACAAGAAGCCCAAAGCACACCAAAGAAAAACTCTTTCCTGCATGATATTTAGAGAACAACGACTAGAGAGGGAACCAGAAAGCCATGAATCAGGAGATCAGGAGGCAGAACAGAATGTCCTGGTAAAATAAAAACACATAATCAAGAGTTCTTAATATTTTGCCCAGCTTCAACCTGATATGGGTTGCTTCAGTATCTTCATGTTCTTAACTTCCAAACTGCCAGTGTAGGTTGGTGTGAGACGGTGCACGTGCTCACCCCAAACAAAATGTTGGGCCCCAGCACACCAGAAGCATGCAGTTCAGAGGAGGGTGAATTTCATCAGGTTCAGATCACTGGAGGAAGTCCATGCAGATGCAGGACAGACAGCGTCTTGATGAGAGACAGGAGGAGGCAAGGTCATATGGAATAAAATAGCAGAACTGGAAAGGCAAGGGGTCACCACTAGAGATGGGGGTATTTGTATACGAATACAAATACCCCCACACAGCTGGACATAACGAAGGGCTGGCCTCCTGGGGCTGGACCATCCACTCATGTGTCCGCTGCCACCACTGGCTCCACTCTCCCTTCCAATCACTCCGGAGCTCCCAGTCGGCTATCTACTCATCAGCCTTGTAGGGAGACTCATCTTCCCTTCTTCTGCCAGGAGTGGCAAGCCGACCATGAGCTCCGGAGTGATTGGAAGGGAGAGCAGAGCTGGAGTCAGCAGCTGATGCATGAGTGGACGGTCTGGCCCCAAGGGGATGGATCCTTCTTACGTCCAGCTGTGCGGGGGTATTCGTATACTAATATGAATACCCCCATCTCTAGTCACCACCTATCTTGGAAGAAGAGGATGTGTGGGAGGATGCCAGAAGCTGTTTGGGTCATGAGAGGAGCCAGGCACTGGAGACTCCGGCCATGTACCTGGACAAGGTTTTATTAGCCTGGACACCACCACAGTCCTGGAGAGGCAAGTGAAGGAAGGGACTAGCAAAGAAGATCTACAGTGATGGAGGTCTTGTGTTTGATTACACACGTTATACCTAACCTCTCTCCCCCTCTTACCTTTCAGAACCTTGAATCCAGGAGAATTCCAGTGAAACTAACTGGGGCCCCAAGCTGACAAAAGGTTTGAGAGTGCAATTCAACCCTATGGAACTGTGCGGGAAAGGGTCAAGGAACTGCTGCTGTAACTCTAATAAAAACTGATAGGAGTCAAGAAGCTGAGCTGGAGGCCATGGAGTTATTGACAGGGAACCCTAGCTCCACCAGCAAGGGGGCTGGTGGGGTGTACAGTGGGAGAGGGCTTCACATAGACAAAGAAAACTTTGAAACTGAACTTCAGATCAGAACCAAATTGGGGATTTGGGGGCAAAGGGTTTTCAAAGAATGTTTTTTTAAAAATGTAAAACTGCCTGCAGAAAAAGTGACCTTAACTGTCCCTAGATTTAAAACAGATCAAAGAAATTGAAAAGACCAGACTTTCTTCCCTTGAATGAGAAATGCTGAACCAATTTGAGTTTTTTTATATATATAATTTGGAAGGAATCCAGACTGCAGTGGCTGCAATATTAATGACTTTAAAAGACCTTCTGAAAAGTGTAAAACAGTGGCTTTGATAGAAACTGAGAATGTTTGGAATAGGCTCTCTAGAAAGAGCGTTCCAAAGTAGGTTCATGGTTGCAGCTTCGTGGGCAGGAAAGGAGATGTTTGGAGGATAATGACAGGTGAAAACCTTGGGCAGAGCAAGTGGCTGTTAGGTTCACATCCTTCCTCTTGTGTCAGAGCAAAGATGCTAGAAAATAGAACTATGTGTCCTTCGATTTGTTCTGGGAGCTCTGGCTGAAGGTCACTCTGGGTGGTTTACAACATACATAAATGATTTAAATACAATTTCACAAAACAGAAAATAAAAATAATAGAATACAAATAAACAGTGCAGTCAAAAAATTAAAATGCACGTGCATAAAATCATTTAGAGCATTTAAATCATTTTAAATGGTGGATTTGATGAATGCCTGCCTAAATAACAAGGTTTTTAGTGACTTTTTAAAAACTGCCAACGAAGGGGCCAAATGAATTGCATTGGGGAGTTCATTCCATAGCCAAAAAATAAAGTTTTTATATGCTTCCTGAATGTTAGGAGGAAAGAGAACTGGCCCATTAGGGTTGAAAGTGAGCTGGAGGTGAATGGTGAGCCTCAGTGTGGTTATGTTGAAGAGAGGTATAGAAAGAGTGCCCACAAGATTGTGTAAACTTATCATGAAACCTTGGTACTGGTTTGATGCATGGAGGCTCAGGGATGCCTAGCTTTCACCACCCCCATTGATCATTTCTCTCCTGCTCCATTTAGCTCTTTTATTCATGACACAGGAACACTGTAGAAGGAAAGAGTTCTTAGGGTTACACCATTGCCATGTCAAGGTAGGACACAGGGTCATAGAATAATGAAGTTGGTAGGGGCTTACCCCTTGCTCAATGAAGGAATACAAGTCAAATACAAGCCATCTGCCAGGTGGTTGTCTAAATTTCTCTTGAATGCCTCCAGAGTTGGAGCACTCACCACCTCCCAAGGTCACGGGTTCCCTAACCTATGCTTCATCTTTCTCTCACCCTCTAGGGAGACAACCAGCTCTAAAAGGGAGAGCCTCAAACAACCATTAAAATATGCAGCCCATGCAAATCACTTGGACTAATCCACTTCTTTAAAGACTACTACGTTCAGCCATTCAGAACCTTGCAACGTTGACCCTGTCAAGTCAATCCCTGGAGACAGTTATACAGGAGCAGACATGATCCCTTGGCTGAAATTTATCCTGATCTTTGCTGTTCTCTCAGGTAATTCTAAATCAGGATCAGACCAGAGACTTGGGTGCTGCATGATTCCTCCCTGATTCTTCATCTGTCTTTCATTTTCAGGTTGCCACTCGGAGGTTCAGCTGGTGGAGACTGGAGGGGGTGTTGTGGCACCTGGAGGCTCCCTCCACCTCTCCTGTAAAGCTTCGGGATTCACTTTTAGTGACTATCAAATACACTGGATCCGACAGGCTGCTGGGAAAGGACTGGAATGGGTAGCAGGAGTAAGCACCAGTGGAAGCAGCCAGTGGTATAACTCCAAGGTTCAGGGAAGATTCACCATCTCCAGAGACAATGCCCGGAGTTCAGCAGATCTACGGATGGCAAGCCTGAAGCCTGAAGACTCTGCCCTGTATTACTGTACAAGGGGCACAGAGACAACTTCTGCTTTCATGCTTGTACAAAAACCTCAGTCCTCTATAACTCTGGAGAATGAAGGCAAAACAACGGCCTTCATTCTCAGTGCAGCTGGAGGGAGGGAGGCAGAGAGGAAAAAAGTGGACAGCAAGAAAGAGATCAGATCAAACACCGTGAGAGGAACCTTGGCTAGGAAACGAACAATACATCAGGTTTCTTTAACATAGTAGGAAGTGTTGTGGTGATGTATTTGAAATCAATGGAACCAGTCATTCTCTTTTAGTTGCATACTAGAAAGAATCTTGCACAGACTTTGTGGCTAATGATAAAATACTGATTCCTAGAATTATAGGAAAATGGGGTGTGCAAGCCATTGATCCAAACCTCCTGCCCAATGCAGAAATGCAAGTCAAAACACATCTGAGAGATGGCTGTCTATTTTTCTCTTGAATGTCTCCAGTGCTTCCCACCTCCTGAGGTCACTGGTTCCATCGCTGTTCTGCTCTAACTGTTTTTCCTGATAGTCAACCGAAACCTGACTTCCTGTAACTTGAGCCCATCAGTATGTGTCTTGCACTCTGGAATGACTGAGAATAGATCCTGCCCCACTTCTACAGGGCAACTTTTCAAATGCAACCATATCTCCCCTCAGTTTTTCCTGGCTACAAAGTACTAAAGGAAAGTTTTCACCATCCAGTGGAATCCTCACCTTCATTTTATCCTCATACAAAGAAATTCCTCTCACTAGCATTCTGTCTCAAGAGTTCTCCTGCCATGTGCAGGAGATAGAGAGAGACTGAAAGAGTGTTTTCATCAGTTCCACTCACCCAGTGAGTTTCCATGGCTGAATGGGCATTCAAATCTTGTGTCCAGAGGCATACACCATCACTCCATTCACTGAACCGCACTGGATGCCTATAAACAACATACATTTAAAAGGGGTTTATAGGAAAACTATGTGCTATGCATTTCTTTCTTAATTTCACTCTCCACTAAATCTTGTTCTCTTTTCTTATAAAGTTCCCTCTTTCCAAAATCAAAGTAAAAGCAAAGTGTGCTGCGTATATGCTGCCCCATAGTGCTTAAAGCACTCTCTGGGTGGTTTATAAGATGATTATGCAGGCTACACATTCTTCCCCCCCCCCCCCCCCCCCAGTGAGCTGGGTACTCATTTTACTGACCTCGGAAGGATAGAAGGCTGAGTCAACCTTGAGCCGGCTACCTGGGATTGAATCTCTGGTTGTGAACACAGTTTTGGCTGCAGTACAGCAGTTTAACCACTGCGCCATGAGACTCCAACAATCCAGAGCCAGTAGTGGAAACTAGAGATGGGGACAAATCAAAAAAATGGCAATTCATTTTGATCTGTTATTCATCAAGGTTAACGGATCAACGAATACAAATATACAAATATTCTTCGACGAATCGATGAATCGATCTGTCAATTCATCTGCAATTTAAATGGTTATAACACTGGCCCCCAACCATCTAGAGACACCGAATTTGCAGGAAAGCTTTCTCAGATGCCTTTCTAAAATGCCTGAATGTTTGGTGAACATTGGATCACGGACCCCTGAGTTATATAGTCACAAAGAGGACACCCCCAGGAAAGCTCCCCCAAGGTACTTAGAGAATCCAGAATCACAACAGAGCTTCCTATGTCTTTCCCCAACATGCCTGCCAACTTTGGTGAAGATTGGCTATCGGACATCTGAGTTATTCACCCACAAATTGGGTCCCCCCAGGAGAGTTTACTACACGGCACAGAAGCCCATTCTGCCTACCGGCTACCGATCAGCTGATCAGAAGCTGATAGGCAGCCACCCCCCACACACACAGCCAGCCACCTCAACAGTCTACCCCCACACCCCCTTCCTTTCCCTACCTTGGGTGGCTGGTAGGCAGAATGTTTTTTTTTTTGTGGTTTTTTAATACAAAGGATGAATAAAAATGGGTAAATATTCATCCCTTCGTATTCGTGGGGGTCTGGAACCCACAAATACGGATCGACGAATATTTAACAAATTGGCTATATTCATCGGAAGAAGTGATCCATTTTTATATTCATCCCCATCTCTAGTGGAAACACCTGAAAAATTGCAGAAAGTAGCCTGTGCTCTCACAGAATTTGATGTTAACAGTAGATGCATGAGGACTGCACATTGGACTGTGGATGCCATTGTGATTTTTTAAAAAATATTTAAAATATGTTTATTCTGCTTTTTTTCCTAAAAAGAGACTGAAGCCAGCTTACATTGTTAAGACCATGATATTAAAAGCTAAAAAGAGTAAAATATCCAAATAGTAAAGAAGAATTAATAACATTATGTTAAAAATGTTAGATAAAAGCGTTACTAAAATTGATTAAAATGCATAAAAAACCCACAAGCCACTTCATTTACATCCAATCATTAAGGAAAACCCTTCCTGAAGAGGAAGGTCTTCACCAGCTTGTGGAAGGACATCAAAGATGGGACCAGTCTGGCTTCCCATGGAAGTAATGTCCAGAGTGTGGGAGCAGTGACAGAAAAGACCCTCTCCCATGACCCCACCAACTGCACCTATGAGGGTGAAGGGACTGAAGAAATGATCTTGACAACCAGGCAGGCTCATAAAGGGAGACAGCGAAGTGAGAAGTGAGAATATGGTTCCTGGTCAATCAACAGAAAAAGATGGAGAGAAAGAAATAAACTTGTCCACCTTAACACCATGCCTGAGAGTGGATCTCCCACCCCTTTCCTACCAGCCTTCACCTTGTGGAATATGATGATTACCAAGAAAGATGCATATTTGGGGGGGAAACTAAGGTTATTCTAGATAGCCTTGATTTTCAACACTTAACCCAACTGGGAAACATTCCTCCCACTCCTGGAAAGAGAGATCCAAAAGGACCCATATCACAAATACACAAATCACAAAGAAGATGAAGCAAAATTCTTCCTTATACAGTGAGAAAAAGTGAGTCAATGGCTGGATGATAGATGAAAATCTGCAGAATAAACAACATGAGATAGCCACAGCTGCTGAGCTGTCATAATTCACATGCAAAGTGTAACTCCTCCTTGTAATATCTCTGTGTGCATTATTTGTTATTAATACTTGTCCCTCTTTGGTTGATGGATTTATGCAAAGCTAAGAGGACCTTCACATCCTACTTAAACTCACAAAGCTCCCCACCTCCTAGAAAAACCTTACCACAGCACAGCAACTCCCTTTGCTGCCCATCATTCCACTATGTTGTCTGGGTTGCTGATGCTCATTTTAGTGGCTGCCTATTCCCCAGGTGTGCTGTGATTTTGCTTTTGTCTAAATTTGGATCTCTACAATAATCCTTGTTCTTGCATGCCCTTGTTGTGGCTTCCTCTCAACTGTATCTCTTACTCTCTTTTGATTTTCATGACCAGGTATCATCTCACAGGTGGTGCTGACCCAGTCAGGTCCAGTCTCAAAAAAACCTGGAGAATCTCACAAGATGACCTGTGAAACCAGTGGGTTTGCTCTCAGCAGCGCGTGGATGGGCTGGATTAGACAGAAACCTGGCAAAGGATTGGAATGGCTTGCATGGTACTATGGCACTTCTTCTGGACAGAGTTCTTATTCTCCTGCAATCCAAGGCCGATTTACAGCCGCTAAGGACAGCTCCAACCTCTATCTGCAAATGAACAACCTGAAAGAGGAAGACACAGCAGTCTATTACTGTGCAAGGGACACAGTGAGAGAGATCCCAGCAGAGCTGAGACAAAAACCCTTTCCTGCATGACATTTCGAGAACAGTGACCAGAGGGGGCACCAGAAAGCCATGAATCAGGAGCTCCTGAGGCAGAACAGAAAAACCTAGTCAAATAGTAATTGATGATTAACAGTTCTTATTATATGGCCCAGCCACAGCCTGATATAGTTGCTCCTGAGTCTTCATGTTTTGAACTTCCAGACTGCCAGCATTGATTAGAGTGAGTTTCCATCTCCTTTGATCTTAGACACCTATAATCTTCAGGATTTCTCTAAAGGATCTACTTGTATGCCTCCAAGTGTTCCACAAAGACAAGAAGGTTTTCTATTGACCATCATGACTGCTGCCATAGGTGTTCTCAACCTTCAGGCTGCCCTTTGCTATGTAAAACATAGCATTATTTTTCTTGCCAGCAATGCAGGTACAATATTGGGCAGCCATATCGGGCCATTTCCTAGCTTTTTGAGTCATGGGCACAGAAACACAGTATCTCACATGCATGAACTGGAGGGTTTCTTTGAAGAATTGAATTAGAGTATGCTTGGTAGGAGCTACAATGTTCTCATTTCCCACATCACCTCCACAGACCTCCAGCTGTTATCAACTGGGCCTGGAGCGGTGAGACCCTGAGAAAATCCCTATAAAACAAGAGGTTTCAGAATCAATACATCTTATTCCTGTGCCTGGCACTGAACCTGTCAGCCGCTTGGGTAAGGTCCGGAATGGAATCAGCAGGAATCAGCATCCACACTGAGAGCAAACAGTTTGCTCCTTCTTCGAGGAGCTGTACTTCCATTTCTTCAGGCACCTCTTGGAATGAGTTCTCTACCATGTGGAGTTGCTGACTGTGTTGTGCGTTTCTGTGCACAAGACAGCAGAGAGAGACAAAGCCAATTGGGACACTGTAGAAAAAAGAGGAAATGTCCCTCAGAATGGCAAAAATGATACACGTGTCACTTTCTTCAAACCGATGGCCCCCTTTCAGAACCAGGTATGGTAACACCGGAAGAATTGCAGAAAGTAGCTTGTGCTGTCACTGGATTTGATGTCAACAGCAGTTCCATGAGGTGGATCAAGAAAGAAAAAAAAACATGGAAAAGCACTGGAATGGCTTATCAGCAATCATCACTCTGGGGGTACCAGCTATAAATCCTTGGTAATGGAAGGGTGGATAACACCTTCTAACGATAGCTCCAAGTTCTACCTGCAAAGAAACAGCCTGAAAGCAGAGGACACAGCTGGGCATTACTGTGCCAGAGACATGTATGTTGGACACTATATGGCAGAATCCTACTATATAGTATTAAGTAGACATAAAGGTTACCACAGGTGGCACCAAAGGACCACAAAGAGAAACTCAAACGACAGAAAAGATACGTTACAGAAAGTAGTTATGCAACAGCTACTAATGGAAAAGTCTGTTATTTATTGGTCAACAATGTTGGTGCTTGATCTAGAATGGCCTTGCCAGATCAAATAACATCCTGATGCAATAGTGCTTCCCACAACGTAACATCCAATCTACCACCATGCTTTTCATGTTATTTTATTTTATTGTATTTTATCATGTCTCTTGTTGTATTTTATGGTATTTTTGTTTTGCACTTTTGTAATTTATGGATAAGGGGACGTGGTGGCGCTGCGGGTTAAGCCGCTGAAGCCTCTGTGCTGCAAGGTCAGAAGACCTGCAGTCGTAAGATCGAATCCACGCGACAGAGTGAGCCCCCGTCGCTTGTCCCAGCTCCCGCCAACCTAGCGGTTCGAAAGCATGCAAAATGCAAAAATGCGAGTAGATAAATAGGTACCACCTCGGTGGGAAGGTAAGCGGCGTTCCGTGTCTAGTCACGCTGGCCACGTGACCATGGAGGATTGTCTGCGGACAAACGCTAGCTCTATGGGTTGGAAACGGAGATGAGCACCGCCGCCTAGAGTCGGACACGACTGGACAAATTGTCAAGGGGAACCTTTACCTTTACCTAATTTATGGATGTTGGTATGTTTTTGTGATTATGTTATTGTTTAGTCATTGTAAACCACCCAGAGTGGCCTTGGCTGCCAGATGGGTGGTATAGAAATCAAATCAAATCAAATCAAATCAAATCAAATGAATGAATGAATGAATGAATGAATGTCTTGGGCCAGGGATAAAAAAATAAAGCTCCTAATTGACCATGCCAGAAATGAATGAGATCCACCATAGACGCTATAGGATGCAAGAGAAGATAAAACAATTATGGTTTAAAGTCCGCTGCAGTGGAATGCTGTGCCTCAGAGTAGTTTTGTTCAAGAAAGAAAAGGAAAGAGTGATGACCTGCCACAAAATATTGAGATGGGTTGGACCCAGAGACACTCAGGGTTGCCTAGATGTCACCATCTCATTAATAATTTCCCAAATGTGCTGCTTATAAGCCACCTCATAGCCCTTAAAGCACTCTGGCAGTTTACTATTTAAATGTGCAGGCTACACATTGTCTCCTCCAGCAAACTGGATACGTAATTTACTGAATTTGGAAGGACGGAAGGCTGAGTGAACCATGAGCCAGCTATCTGGGATTGAACCCCGGGTCGTGAGCAGTTTTGACTGCAGTACAGTAGTTTAACCACTGTGCCACAAGGTTTCCTTTAGGTGTTTTGTTCATGATGAGAGATGGGCATGAATTAAAAAAACAAATCACCAAATTTGTTCAAAAATTGCTAATTTGTTGATTTGTATTCATATGAATCAATGCCCCCAATGAATATGAATCAATGAAATTTTAGTGATGTTATAGTTGTTAATTCATTTGGGTTTAAAACTGCCCCCAAGGCACCTAGAGGTTGGTTTTCCCAAGCCAGCTGCTAAAGGACACTTTCCTTGGAAGACCCACTTTGTGGGTGTATAACATGGATGTCTGAAACCCAATCTTCACCAAACTTGGAGGGATTGTAGAGAGGAGTCATGGGAAGCTTCTCTTTTTTTAAAAAAAAAAGTATTTAATTTTTTTATAACAAAAAAAAAACATATACAACAACAAAAATACAAAAAAAATACAAATAATAGTGCTTATTATAAACTAAATTCTAACGTGCACCCCATACCCACGGGACTCCATTTAACAATATTTTAATTACGGACTACCTCTCCAAAATTGTATAGAGCATTCTTTAGAGGCTTTCCCCCTTCCTTTCACTAACACACATTCCACAAATTTACCCCAAATATCATAAAAATTGTTAGAACTTATTTCCCCTCTTTTTATTTTGAGTTCAATAGTCAATTTATCATTTAATGCAATGTCCCATACTTCACTATACCAATCTTCTATTTTAATATCATTTTTGTCTTTCCAAAACCTAGCTATTAATATTCTAGCACTTGTCATAAAATTGGTGATTAATTCTTTCGAGTAATAATCCAAATCTGTGTTATCAAAAATTGACAATAGAGCAATTTTAGCATTAAAATCAATATCTTTACCAAATATATCACACATTTCCTTAAAAATCAATTCCCAAAATTTCTTAACCAGTTTGCATTCCCACCACATATGAAAATATGTACCAATTTCCTCATCACATTTCCAACATGCTTTGGGGTATGCTGGATTTATTATATTTAGTTTTTTTAAAACTAAAAAAAAGGAAGCTTCTCTATGACTTTAGTTTCTTTAGGTGCCTAGGGGGAACTTTCCTGGGGGACTCTCCTTGTGGGTGTATAACATGGACGTCCAAAACCCAAACTTCACCACATGTGCAGGGTTTGTAGAGGAGAGTCATGGAGAGCTTCCTTGCAAATTTGGTGTCTCTAGGTGCTTGGAGGAAGTATTTTATATGGTTTTAAAGTAAAAAAATGAATTGACAAATTGATTTGTCGTTTTGTCAGAATAAATTTGTAAATTCATAATTCTTGATTCGTTGATCTTGATGAATCACGGATCAAAATGAATCACTATTCTGATTCATGTCCATCTCTATTCATTACAGGAGAACCATCTAGGAGGAAATAATTCTGAAGATTCCCCCCTCAAGTGTTGTCTAGTCAATTTCACACACACACACACTTCATCTTTTCTTCCAGCTTTTAAGTAGACAACCTAAAAGAGAGTGTTTTGAACAACTCTTAAAATATGCCATGCATGCAAATCACTCTGTCTGATCCTCCTCTTAAAAGGCCCCAATATTCAGCCACCTAGAATGATACAACACTGAGCCCATCAATTGAGTCTCGTTAGAGCCATTAAAACAGTTGGAAACATGATGATTTGGCTGAAAGTTCTCCTGATGCTTGTCATGATCTCAGGTAATCTTCTCTCATCAGGTAAAGCAGGGAGTACCGTAATTTACTTCAAGTTTCCTCTCTGATCCTTCATACTTTTTTGTTTCAGAATGTCATTCAGAGGTACAACTGGTGGAGACGGGAGGAGGTATTGTGTCACCAGGAGGCTCTCTCCGCCTCTCTTGCAAAGCTTCAGGATTTGATTTTAGTAGCTATGACATGCACTGGATCCGGCAAGCTGCTGGGAAAGGACTGGAGTGGGTGGCAAGAATAAGCAGCCCAAGTGGAAGCAGCCAGTGGTACAACTCCAAGGTTCAGGGAAGATTCACCATCTCCAGGGATAACTCCCAGAGTTCAGCGGATCTGCGGATGGAAAACTTGAAGCCTGAAGACTCTGCCCTGTATTACTGTGCAAGGGGCACAGCGGCAACTTCTGCTTTCAGGCTTGTACAAAAACCTCAGGTCTCTCTGTGGAGAGTGAAGGCAGGAGGCAAACTCTGTTTTTCTGTATTGCTGGAATGGAGGAAGCAGAGAGGAAAAAGTTCTCAGGAGCAAGAAGGTCCAATCAGCTGTTGTGAGAGGAATGCTGGGTAGGAAACTAAGAGCTGAACATCACTTTTTGTCCAAATGGCATGATAGGATTTGAGCACTGAATAAATTTGGAATGACAAAAACATACTATTTCCCTCAGTCAGCTTCTTGAGCAATATTATAATTCTATTCTGTTGAGTTATATATTAGAAAGTGTTCTGAAGGGTTCTTTTGGAATATGGTAATGTACATGAAGAATGCTGACTGGCAGGGTACAAAATATTAAGGGCAAAATTCACTGTGCAATATGTCCCCCGCCTTCATGAAACCCACACAAAATCAAATTCTTCAAATGGGAAGTGTAATTTTCACAGCTCAGGCCGTTGGCTATGATTAAGGATGATTGTCCTTCTCTCGGGTCTCTCTCAGAACACACCAAAGTTTAACCAAGGAAGGTTCGAGAAGACTGCAGGTAAATGATTTGAGGTTGAGACCCACAAGAGGGCAGTGGTGTGTAAACAAGAGAAAATGCCACTGGGAGTGGAAACGGGTTTTGGAGCATGGTGGTTTGTGGCTTCAGCACTGAAATTGATGAGTCCCTCAGAGGTCTCTTGGAAAATGAGCTTTGTACAGGTCCTGTGGGAATATGACTCCCTGTCCTTCTGAATGCAGCAGGAGATACCTTGCTTCAAAGATTCCAAAATTGAGACCGAACTCAATTGCTTTTATTGGGTTGCCTTATTTCTGTCTTCATCTCTGCTCACCACACCTGATAGCACATGGTGATGGTTTCATGGAAGGAGGAAGGGTGGAAGAAAGACATGTGGAGAGAGCCTAGAAGCCAGCAGAACAGGCATGCAAATATTAAATAAAATAAACCAAAAACATTTCATTTTTAATTTTCTTTGTACTACATTAAATGTAGCTATGTAGGAGGACATAAGTCAATAGCCACTGGAAACGCTTTTTCCCTAATTCCAACACTCGACACTTCCATAGCAAACAGTGCTGGTGGAGGACAGGTAGTACCTTGGGTGTAATGCCAACACACTTCCCCATGGTCAGCTTTTCAAGGATACCTACGGTGTTTTGGGAGCCTGGGAGTTGGAATGATTTTTGGAGACCTCCCCACTCCCAACATTGGCATCCAGGTCTCATAATTATTGCATGCAGGGACTACGTGCGAGACACATCAGCAGCAGCTCTACGTTGCCATATGATTGAGTACAAGGGTCTACATTGAAAAAGGAAGGGGGACCAACTTTTGTTTCTTCTTCTAGGATTCTTTTCCACATTCCAAGCACTGGCAGGTAGGACTTCTTTCTGGGCTTCTATTGGTTGTTATCTGCTCCTGGCCTTCCCTTATACTCATTCATAAAAGATTTCTGCTCCAGGACCACGCCTCCCATCACTGCTATTCCTTCTTTAATAACAGTGGTTCCCAACCTTAGGTCCCCAGAGGTTCTTGGACTAAAACTCCCAGAAGCCTTCCCCACTAGCTGTGCTGGCCAGGATTTTTGGGAGCTGTAGTCCAAGAACCTCTGGGGACCCAAGGTTGGGAACCACTGCTTTATAGTATAAAACCACAGAAAATTGTTTCCATTCAGTATTTTAAAGTATAAATGTCATTTATCAGAGCAAATGCCTTACTGTATATTTATACTTACATTATATTATACATATTTTTATATTTAACAATCATGATTGAGTCACTGAATGCCTTTAAGGATAGTTTTAAATGTTTACTTGCTTTTAATAATTCAAATTTATTTTAATTCATGTACACTTTATTTGCTTTTAATGTTTAACTTATTGCGTTTTTCATTTTATCCTATTCAATATTGTGAGCTGTCTTGGGTCTTCTTATCAGGAGAAAAGTGGCCTATAAATAAATAAAACAAGCAAGCAAGCAAGCAAGCAAACAAACAAACAAATAAATAAATAAATAAAAATGACATCCATTAAATCCTCATTCTTCATATTTAAACATGAATTTCAGGGTGGTCATATTATAAGGGAAGAAAAAGGGAGAGAAGTATTTCAGCATGACCTGGTAGTTAGCCGGCATTTATTTCTTTATTTCTTTCCTTGTTTTCAATGGAAATATAACATCTATGGTTGGATGTGGACTTACAATGCATGGTGTGCCTCAGTGTGGCTATTCCTGAAGGAGGAAAGAAGAAAAGGTCCATTTTGTACAGTCTTAGGCTTTGTTTTTGAAACCTCATGAAGCTCCAGGAAGGCAACCCTTTCTAGATGTCTCCCATCATGAACAGGGAATTGAAATGTCTTCTTTTTCCCTAGAGGTCTTTTATTCATGAGAAGGGAATCAGGTAGGTGGAAAGGGTTCTCTTGAAGATTCTGTATTCAATGTGGCAGATATAGTACTCCTAGTCTTTTCTCTGACCCTTCACCCAGGAAAACCAGGTCAAAATAAGAGGATTCTCAGTAGCCTTTAAATGAAAGGTAAAGGTAAAGGTTCCCCTTGACATTTAGTCCAGTCGTGTCTGACTCTAGGGCGCGGTGCTCATCCCCGTCTCCAAGCCGTAGAGCCAGCATTTGTCCGAAGACAGTTTCCGTGGTCACGTGGCCAGCACGACTAGACACGGAACACCATTACCTTCCCACCAAGGTGGTACCTATTTATCTACTCGTATTTTTACATGCTTTCGAACTGCTAGGTTGGCAGGAGCTGGGACAAGCGACGGGAGCTCACTCCGTCGCGTGGATTCGATCTTATGACTGCTGGTCTTCTGACCTTGCAGCACAGAGGCTTCTGCGGTTTAACCCGCAGTGCCACCACGTCCCTCTTTAAAGATAGCCCCCCTACAAATCATTCTAGCTCTGTATTCTCCTTAAAGGCTGCCACATTTAGCCACCTTTTTCATGTTCAGCCATCTTTTTAACTGTGGAACTTTGAGCCTGTTAAGTGAATCCATTGAGCCATTAAAAACACGATATAAATATTATATTTTAAAACAATTGAATGGATAAGGATTTTAAAATCCATGTTTAAAGACAATTTAAAAACATTTAAACAGCTGTCAGTTTAAAAGTGTCACTGGAAGTTATTCTGCAGAGGAATGCTGGGCTTACAAACTGTTTTGCTGAAGAAAGAAATCAAAGGAAAGAGCGCTAAATAGAAAAAAACATAGACAAAACTTTGAGATGAGTTTGACCCAAAGAGACTCAGGCAAACCTGGCTTTCACCATTCCATTGATAATTTTTCACTTTTCCCCTTAGATATTTTATTTATAACAGGGGAAAGAATGATCAAGACTCTCCAGTATTCTCCAGTCAAGGTAGTACATAACACACTTTTCATCTTTTCACTCACCCTTTAAATAGACAACTTAAAAGAGAGCTTTAAGAAGCCCTTAAAATATGGAGTCCATGCAAATCACCCTGACTGATCTACCTATTTAAATGTTTCCAGGTTCAGCCACTTAGAAGCTTACAACTCTGAGCCTACCATGTTAATCCCAAAAACTATTACAGTCATAGATATGACCCTTTGGCTGAAAGTTCTCCTGTTCTTTGCCATGATCTCAGCTAATCTTCCCTCATGAGGGAAAGCAGGGACTGCAGTAATTGACTTCATCATTGAAGTCATTGATCATTATTATTATTATTTACTATTATTTATTTGATTTATATACCGCCTTCATATGATCCTTCATATGTTTGTTGTTTTCAGACTGCCATTCAGAAGTTCAGCTGGTGGAGACCGGAGGAGGCGTTGTGTCCCCAGGAGGTTCCCTCTAGCTCTCTTGTAAAGCTTCAGGATTTGATTTTAGCAACTCTTACATGAACTGGATCTGGCAGGCTGCTGGGAAGGCACCAGAATGGGTGGCACAGATAATCAGCCCAAAGGGAGACGTCCAGTGGTATAATTCCAATGTTAAGGGGAGATTCACAGTCTTCAGGAACAATCCTTCCAATATGCTGTATCTGCAAATGAACAACCTGAAAACGGAGGACACTGCTGTCTATTACTGTACGAGGAACACACTGAGAGGAAGTGAATCTGACACCAGACAAAAAACCTCCTTCCCATCTGGAAGCAAAGCTGAAAGAACAAGCTGAAGAAGACTGCTTTTCTTACAAGGAAGGTCCATCTACCCCTGTATCTCCTTTCTCAAAACCTATAGTCATATTCTCCACTCTAGCCCAGAAGAGGGAAGCCACAAAATGCTGAGCCCAAATATGGGGACTTCTGCCATTTCAGGGGTGTTGTCTTAAAGAGGACAATAGAGCCTTGGATCTCAATATGTTCACTAGTTCATGTGCAAAGAGAAACTCTTCTTGCTTCTCAGTTTTGGATATAAGAAACGTGCTGCTTCTGCTAGTCATAAGCCCGAATGGTACCACAATCCCTAACAGGGCAGGTCTTCCACTTCTGTCCCCAGTACAATCCCTTCCAGTTTCACTTCACCCATCCATCAAGATAAGGTCACAGAATCACAGAATTGTAGAGTGCGAAGGGTCCTCTACTCCAAGCAGCTCAAACCTCCCTCCCAGTGGGACAACCCATATTTTCTTAAAGCTTCCAATGAAGAAGAGTCCAAGACACCCCAAGGGAGTTCACTTTGTTACCAAACAGTTCTTACCGTCAGAATGTTCTTCCTTACATTTAGCTGGTGTCTTAAATTCATAGGCTCGCACTAACAGCTGCCTACAAATCAACAGCCTGAAAGCAGAGGACACAGCGTCTTATTACTGTCCAAGAGAACACAGCTGGTTGCAAACTAGAATGTGATTAGTTCTAATTATGTGTCTTCTTCACTCTATTGAGGGCACTACACTGGGTACAATAGTATTTAGCTGATATAAAAGTTACCACAGATGGCACCAAAGGACTACAAACAGAAACTCATAAGGTGGAACAGAAGTAGATACACAACATTTAATAATGGAAAACTTCTCGTATTGGCAAGCTGTGTGTGCTAGTATGATCTAGTGTGATCTTTCTGGTATCAGAGTGGGTTGGATTGAAGCTCTATTCCTTCTCTGCTTATTATTCTCTGTCACATGCACAAAGGCTTTCCTGTACACATTCTATGAAACGTGAGGCAAAGAAAACCTGTCCTATATCTGAGCCCTGAATTCATTCTTAGCCACAGACACCCACATACTTGCTTGATCTCATCATTAGTGGAGGAGGTGGGGCACCCGTTCCCTTTCCATTGTGAACAGCTTGCAAGTTGAACCTCAATCTTCCATAACTGTAGCATGTTTTCTTTGTGAAAACAAAAACCCATGCTTTCCTTGATTAACACTTTGCTCATGTATGTATCAAATCACACCTGCACATATAATTTGGTCCTCCACAAAGAAGGCAGGTTGGCAGCCCTTTTTGCCCTGGACAAGTAAATGCTCATATAAGCAAGCAACAATCCATAAAGTAACTGAAAGAAGCTGGGGATAAGGAGGGAAGGTCAATGACTGGGCCCTTATCAGCTCTCCCATTTTGTTCCCAAGAGGGGCCACCCAGAGCACTCCTGATGCTCCCAAAGTGGATCAAAATCAAGGGCTTTTCCTTAATCTTAATTTGGAAAAGGAACCAAAGTTATACAGGCGCTGAACACTGATGGTCTACTTTGAAACATTGACGGTCACCTCAAATTCATTCTTAGCCACAGACACACACATACTTGCTTGCTCTCATCATTAATGGAGGTGGTGAGGCATCCATTATCTTTCCATTGTGAACAGCTTGCAAGGAAAACCTGAGTGTTTCCTTTCCAATTCTGAAAACAAAAAACCATGATTTCCTTGATGAACAATTTGCTCAGATATATGTTAAATCACACCTGAACAATTTGGTCCTCCACAAGTATGCGGCCGCATGAAGGACGCTAGAAGTCCTTGAAATGCGGTGCCGTTTTGCCCTCCTCGGTCCCGGATGAAGCCAGGCAGGACCGGGTCACATGGATGGAAGGGAGGGGGCGAGTGGGTATAAAAGTTTAACTCGCCCCCGACGCGATCTCCTTTTCGTGCAGGCACTGCAGAGCGTAGGAGAGAGCCTGAGCGGATCGGATTTTGTTTGGCTGAAAAACAGTGGAGATTGCGGTTTGGAGGAGGGTGGTTGGGCTCTCTCCTTGAGGGTGTACGATACCTGGGGCTTGTGCCAATTTTGCTTGTTGGAGGAGTTATTCTGGAGAGAAGATCAATCACTTTTGAGCCTTATTATCGAGCGGGAAGGGCGGGAGCGGCGGGGCGGGCGCGCCTCGCCGCGGCGCGAGCTTGTTTATTGCTTGGGGCTCTTACAGGGGTATTTGTAAAATCAGGGGGTTCTGAGCACCGTTGGTTGAAGCGTGTTTGTTACAGGGGTTTTAGTTGCTGGTTCTGAGGCTGCTTTATTGCGGAGAAATCACGCGGGCGCCATTTTGTCTTCCCCTTTTCCCGCCCCCTGATTCGTTGGCCGCCATTTTAAAGTTTCATATAAGGCTGTATAGTTACAAGTTCAATTTAATCAAAGTTCATATGGTGTAATCATTAGTGGTGAAGGTTAAGGTACATAAGGGAAATAATCATTACATTGAAAGTTCATTGAGGGGTTCACAGTTATAAATATTAGGGTGCCTTCCGTGTTGGAAGCACTTTATATATATATAAAAAAATAAATAAATAAATAAATAAATAAAATAAAATAAAATAAAAAAAAAAAGCATTGCAGGTGCAGGCTTGGTTTAGTGGAGCACTTTGAATCACAAGGAGAATTTATTGGTGTCTGTTTGGTTCAATTAATGGTACAGGTTGGCTTGGCAAATTGGAAATAAACAATAAGAATAACAGAAATTGGAGAATAAGCAAAAAAAAAAAAAAAAAACAAACTTTAAGGTTAGATGCTTAGTTGAGTAAATTTGAGAACTATACGCACAATACAGATTTATCATAGGGTTGCAGTTTAAGGATAGTGTTAGGGTGACACCTGCTGGACATTTGTTGTAAGGGTTGAAGTTTCATAAAACTTAGACAAGTTTTACAACTACTATAGGAATTGGGAGGTACACTTAAGGAGCAATTAGTTATAATGCCGCCCAAGAAGGGAATCGGAGGGAAGAAAGGAAAGACACCAGCGAAAAGACAGAGGGCCGTTCCTCAGATTTCTCCACGGGAATCCTCGTCTTCTGAAGATGAGTCATGGGGGATGCTGCAAAACCTCCAAGAAAAGTTATCTAAGTTGGAGGCACAGAGGATGGCTAGACGGGCTTCCCCACAGGGGGAGGTCACGCCACGCAGATCGGTTAGGGACACTAAGGGCCGCCGCAAGGCGGAGTTAAGAGTCTTAACACAGCAACTCATGGAACGCTTTACTGCCTTAGAATCCCAACAGGGTCACGGGAACGAAAATCAAGCCTTGGAGGGAGGAAATGCTGCGGTGGCTAGGGGGTCTGGCGGTCGGAGAACCTGGACGAAGGAGGTGGCCGAAGTTCAAGAGACGGTACAAGAAAATACAGCCAGAGGTGATACCTATGAGGAACCCAGTACAAGCGCGCATCGGGCGGTAGAGGTTCTTGGGACACCGGCTACTTCTTGCGGTGAGTGTTTGGCCATGCACAACACCCAGTCTACTTCGGCCACATGGCCTTGGGCTGGTGGCACACAACAAGCACATTGTGCATCCACACATTGTGGAAATTCACACGGGGGTTGGCCTGGTTGTTTTTGGCCTCAAGTAAGCCCACATTGTTGTGGGTGGAACTCACATTGCCCGCCTGCTCACACGGCTGGGGCATCCGGTGAGGGTAAGAGCACAGGGACATGGCAACACCCTTCAGTTCCCAACACGGGGTATAATACGGTTCCGCTAGCGGCGCTGCCTTATGCTGATTACAGTACGCCGTTGGGAGACCATTTGACCCCGGCGGTTAAGGAAAAGATTTGGAAGGGCGAATTCCTGGATTTTTATGATCTGGTTAATCGTGAGGTAGAAATCAAGGAAATTGACAAGGATGACGAGAAATTAAAAGAAAGATACAGAAGGAAGAAGCCTGAGAGAAATTGGCCTAATTGGATCACGGGCTTTACCATATACGCGGGTGTGCTCGTTAAGGCTCAACCGTGGAAAGCATCAGCGTTGTTCCAATATTTTGACATTATATGTAGGGCAAATTCAGATTTTGCTGGGCAGGCTTGGCTTCGTTACGACGAAGCGTTTAGAATGAAAAGCGCTATCAGGCCCGATTTACGCTGGGATGAGCCACACCCAGGGCTTTGGCTACAGCATATGACGCCAGCCAAGTGTAGCTTAGGTGATAGATTCGATAGCGGCCACCTGAACAAGAAATTTACCGGGAGCGTTAGCGCCCGCCCAGGGGCGGGGCAGGTGGTTCAACCCCGCCTGCCCTGCTATGAGTACAACTCTAGAGGCTTTTGTGCCAGACACCCCTGCAGGTTTAGACACGACTGTATTACCTGTGGGGGGAAGCACCCTAACGCATCCTGCTTTAAAGCAGGGGCACAACGTCAAAACAAACCGGGAGGAACCGGTAAGAAGCCAGAAGGGAGCAGCGGTGCCCCTGGAAAGGGGGCCCACACCAATTAAAATTTCGGTATTAGAAAAGTGCTTAGCAGACTACCCAAGAGTGGGGGATGCTGAATATTTGAGATTGGGTTTTCGAGATGGGTTCCGGATCCCAGCTTTGGGCGCCAGAACAGCCTTTATGGCCAAAAACCTTAAATCAGTGAAAGGGATGGAAGCTATAGTGTTAGAAAAGATTAAAAAGGAGGTTCGGGAAGGTAGGGTCCTGGGACCCTTTGAGGAACTGCCCATAGCTAACCTCAGGGTGTCGCCGCTGGGAATTGTCCCCAAGAAAGCACCAGGTGAATTTCGCCTAATACATCACCTATCATTTCCAGAGGGGACGTCAGTTAACGATGCAATTCCCCAGGAACTATGTTCGGTGAGATACACCTCCTTTGACGAGGCAGTTAGGATGATTAGGGCCTGCGGAGTGGGCGCTGAATTAGCAAAGGCGGATGTTAAGTCGGCTTTCCGGATTTTGCCAGTCCACCCATTAGACTTTAATTTATTGGGTTTTCAATTTCAAGGGCAATATTACATAGATAGGGCCCTACCTATGGGGTGCTCAATTTCGTGCGCCGCTTTTGAAAAGTTCAGCACTTTCCTTGAATGGCTAGTTAGGCAAAGAGTGGGCTGTAATTCGACAGCTCATTACCTAGATGATTTTCTTTTTTGTGGGAAAGCAAATTCAGGAAAATGTAGATTGATTTTGGATGCCTTCCGCGAGATGGCACTTGAGATAGGTTTGCCCTTGGCGGAGGAAAAGACTGAGGGGCCAGCAACATCACTGACTTTCCTAGGTATTGAGCTTGATACACTTCAGCAGACTTCAAGGCTGCCTCAGGACAAATTATCAAACATTAGGAATAGGCTTAGTAATTTAATAAGAAGGAAAAAAGTGACATTAAAAGAGTTACAGGAAATAGTGGGATACCTGAACTTCGCGTGCAAGGTAATTGCACCAGGTCGCGCCTTTTTGAGGCGGCTGTGTGGAGCTATGTCAGGCTTAAAACGGCCGATGCACAGAACCAGAGTCACCAAGGGTATGAAGGAAGACCTGGTAGTTTGGAAACAATTTTTGGATCAGTTCAATGGGGTTTCCTTTTGGAGGTCCGAACTTAGCCTGAAAGCGGATGTGCAGGTAAACTCTGACGCCGCTGGGACTTTGGGATTTGGAATTTATTTTCGTGGTAGATGGTGCGCAGGCATTTGGCCCGAAGAATGGCACCAGGAAGGAATAACGAGGGACTTGACGTTCTTAGAATTTTTTCCAATTGTTGGGGCCCTTTGGCTCTGGGCGGAGGAATGGGCAAACACTGTAGTTCGTTTTTGGTGTGATAACCAAGCAGTGGTACACATCATTAACAACCTGACATCACATTCAGAAAGGGTTATGTATTTAGTCAGGGCCTTCACCCTGAGGGCGTTGCAGTTTAATGTTATGGTGCACGCCCGACATGTCCCGGGTCTTGACAATCAGATAGCTGATGCTCTCTCACGCCAACAGATCAAGCGTTTCAGGGAGCTGGCACCGGAGGCCAGGGATCTGCCAGAAGTGCTTCCAGCGGAGGTCTGGCAGATTGGCGTGAGGAGGCGTCGAGAGCAATAGATCTTGCACTGGCCCCGAGGACAAAAAAGGGTTATTTAGCAGCAGGTACAGAATTTTTTGAATTTAGGGAGTCAATGAAGCTAGAACAAACATGGCCGGCTCCAGTGGAACACCTCCAGCAATTCATAATATTTTTGCATAGGAGGGGGTTAGCGTCAGGGACCATTCAAGGGAAACTGGCAGCCCTGGCTTTCCATGCTAAATCAAACGGTCACCGGGATTTTTCTGGTGACTTTCGCATTAGGAAGATGCTGGAAGGTTGGGCCAGGGAACGAGGGAGAGTTCGGGATACTAGGGCACCCATATCTCCGGAGCTCCTTGGCCGCCTATGCGAACAATGGAGCGCATTGTGTAGAGACAGTTATGAGGTGGCATTGGTTCACTCAGCTGCATTGTTGGCATTTTTTGGGGCACTGAGAATTAGTGAGCTCGTTGCAATGGGAAAGAATGACATTTCACAAAGGGCGTTACAATTTGGGGACGTCATTGTACAGGATGGGCAGTTAACGATCATCATTAGACGGTCTAAGACAGACCCACGGGGAAAAGGCAAGCATCTAACACTAGGGCAATGTAGTGTACACAGCATTTGTCCGGTAAAGGCAGTTCAGAAATTTGTGGATTTAAGGGGTACAAAGCCTGGACAATTTTTTCAGCATATAGATGGGTCACCATTTACAAAATATCAGTTCTGGGCACTGACTGGCAAGGCACTTGAGAAGATAGGATTGAAGGATATGAGATTCGGGACCCATTCTTTTCGGATTGGAGCAGCCTCAACGGCAGCGGCTATGGGTTACAACACAGATCAAATAAAACAGCTGGGACGCTGGTCGTCAGCTTGTTATCACAAATACATTAGACCTCTTCCTAACGTATAGGCAGGGTTGTTTATATCGTTTCAGGTCTCGGGAGACGTGAAGGCCGAAAGCAAGTTACGATCATCGGCCACAGTTATGTTTTTTGGGCGGCACGTTACGCCGCATCTTCCCCGTGGGGGAAAGATTTGGGGCTTGGAGCCCATGCGATGGTTACATGGAAAGGCATGCGTGGCATGCATTGGATACAGCTCGGCAGGATGACGTCTTTCGGCTCTATGCCGCCAGACATATTATTAATTCACTTGGGAGGCAACGATTTGCCCGAATTGTCTGGTAAGGCGGTCATAATTGATATCCTAAGAGATCTCAAGAAACTGAAGGAAAAGTATCCTGCTACACGGTTAGTATGGTCTAATATCATCCCGCGTTTAGCCTGGCGAGGCGCGCAGAACATCGAAAAGATCAATAGGGCCCGACGTCGGGTCAATAGGGAAGTGTGTAGAGGTGTCTGCAGCGGCGGCCTCGGATCTGTGGTTAACCACCACAGGATACAAACTTCTCACTCAGAATATTTTCGTAGCGATGGCGTACACTTGTCTGATATTGGTCTGGACATTTTTCTTGAAGATATAATAGGGGGCCTGCGTTCTGAGCTGGTTTTGGATGGCGGGCATGGGACTTAGTCTCGACTAGTCCCTATGCTGTGGCGTGTAGTGCGGGAAAAACTGGTTGTCTCGGTGTGTCCCTTTGATAATTATGAAAAGCCAACAGCGCATCCGACCTCCCGGCTCTGCGGATCGTGCGATTACAGGGCCGGCGACGGGAAGATGCGCTGGGCCACTTTCGGACCGACAGTCATCAAATAAAGATGGCTCGAGGTCTGGGGTGTTTACTAGAGGCCGGCCGGGTTCCTGCTGTCAGTAAGACAGCTGGAGCCTGGGGGCCTGGGACTCGCCCATTGACTGTTTAGGGTATCGTGGATGCCCTACATTTCTCCGCACTACCGCAGGCCCCCTCATTTAAAGAGGATATTGAGTTTATCTGATTTGAGTTAATAAAGTGTGGCCCGTATTTAACCCATATTCTGTCTGGCGTCTTCATTTCGGGGCCTGGGAGGGCAAAGAAGGACAGATGGCAGTTATTAATTTTTTTTGTACAAATAAGGACTGATATAAGCAAAGAACCCATAAAATAGCACAAAGAAGGTGGGGATAAGGTGGGAAGGTTAAGGACTGAACCCTCAACTCTCCCATGTTGTTCCCAAGAGTGGCCACCCAGAGCACTCTGGGAGCTCCCAAACTGCATGAAAATCAATGGCTTTTCCTGAATCTCTGTCTCCACATTTGGGAAAAGGAACAAAAGATATAAAGGCTCTGAACACGGATGGTCTCCTTTGAAACATTGACAGTCAAACTGATTGGTTGCCCTCCACGTCTTTTCAAGATGCTGACTTTTAACTAGCCGTGGAGAAACCATTCTTTCTCTCAGCTTCTTGATGCATCATACCTCTGTGCCAAGTCAACTTGTGGCTCCAGCAATAGAATGAGCCATGCATTCATTTTATCTGAATAATCAAGCAGAAATAGACAGAGCCGTGGTATCATGTGATGACATGTGTAGTTCCGACTCCTTTTTGTCATCTGTGCCATTTTGATCACATGGAGGGACAGGCTTGATCCAGAATGAAGCTAACCTTTTATTTAGAGGGTTATGCAAATACTCGGAGAAATTCTGGTATATATCTGTCAGTGGCTTCACTCTGCCCCACTTGAGGCCAGAGAGAAGCCTTGTTTCTGTTATCACGTGCCAGTCAATCTCTCCCAATCCAGGAAAAAGGATTTTTTTAAAAATGATATTCTGTCTTCACTTTGTTTTATTTTTAACCATAATCACAGGTATACTTTTTTCCTCTTTTTAAACAATCACATGACTGTTTCCTTCCCTAAATTGCTTTGAAACAATCTTGACTGTATATCTTTTGTTTCAGGAATCCACTCGCAGAGCCAGCCCTCACTAGAGGAGTCTGGAGGGGGCTTCAAAAGGCCAGGAGAGGCTCTGAGGCTCTCCTGTCGAGCCTCTGGGTTCACCTTCAGCAGCTACTACATGAGCTGGGTGAGACAAGCGCCTGGAAAGAGACTGGAATGGATTGCAGGGATATACAGTGATGGTAGCCAGCAGCAATATGCTGAAACAGTGAAAGGGCGCTTCACCATCTCTAGGAACAATCCCTCCAACATGCTGTATCTGCAAATGAACAACCTCAAACCTGAAGACGCTGCTGTCTATTATTGTGCTAGAAGCACACTGAGAGGAAGTGAATCTGACACCAGACAAAAACCCTCCTTCCCATCTGGATGCAAAGCTGAAAGAACAAGGTGATGCACAGACCAGCGAGGAAGGACCATACTGCAAACATTTGAAGGCTGTTTTTCTTAGGACAAAGGTCCATCTACTCCCATATCTTCTTTCCCACAGTCTATTCTCCACTCTAGCCCAGAATAGGGAATCCATAAAATGCTGATATGGGGACTTCTGCCATTTCAGGGGTGTTGTCTCGGAGAGGACAATAGAGCCTTGAATCTCAATATCTTCACCAGTTCGTGTGCAAGGAGAAACTGTTTCTTCCTCTCAGTTTGGAACATAGGAAATGTGCTGCTACTGCAAGGCACAAGCACGCCTAGTGTCATGATGATCCCTAACATGTCTTCCACTTCTCTGCCCAGTAGAATCCCTTCCAATTCCACATAATCTCTTCATCAAGATCCGCTTGCAGAATCATAGAATTGTCAAGTGGAAAAGAATCATAGGGGTCCTCTATTCCAACCAGGGATCCACAACTCAACCTTCCCTCACAGCGGGACATCCCATTTTTGCTTAAAGCTTAAATTGTACAATTTCATCACATGATGCTTTCCTGAAAACGCACCTAGAGTCCACCAGACATAAAACCACCCTGTTTTATGACTATCCCTATCATTGATATTTGCATTGCCTCGTTTCCCTTTGTTGTGTTATTGTTGATATTATTTGCTCTGGCTCATTTCCCCTTGTGCGTGTGTGTGTTGGGCTTTACACTTTGCTTCCAGCAATATCTGCCCCCCCCCCCGGGAATACAAAGGATATACAGTCCCATACCCAAATGGGAGGGTGGGTTTGAACCCTGGTCTCCAGAGTCCCAGTCCAGCACTCTATATGCTGAGTATCATATGCAGAAGAGAGTGTGGCAAATCATCCTTTGTTCCAGCAGGAGAATGTCTTAGGCCAGGGATAAAAGAGAATGATCCTGATGGGCCATGCTGAAAACAGATGAGAGGATGGAACAAGAGATGCAACAATTATGGTTCAAAGTGGGCTGAAGGTGAATTCTAGGTCTCAGTGGGTATGGAAGAGACCCTAAAGATCATTGAGTCCAGCCCCTGTGAAGGAGGAACAGTGGAGAATCGAACTCCTAACCTCTGGCTCAGATACCTAAGCCGCTGAGCTGTCCAGCAGTTACCCTCTGTGTTCATCTTGAGTAGTCAATGCTGTCTGGATTTTAGGGGAGAAAAGTGAGAATATGGTTCTTAGTCCATCTACAGAAAATGGTAGAATAAAAGAAATAGGCTTGTCTACTTCGACTCCATACCTGAGAGTGGCTCCCCTAACCCTAACCCTACCACCCTATAGCACGTTTTGTAGAACAAAATGATTACAGAGAATGACACATATTTTGGGGGAAACTATGAATATTCTGAACTGCCATTACTCTTAACCCAACTCAGAAACATCAAAAACTGCATCAAAAACAGAGAGGTTTATGAAGAAGACTGCCATCACAAATACACAAATCCCACAGGAGAGGAAGCAACATTCTCTATCATACTGTGAGACACAGAGAGTAGGTGGATGGACCATAGATGAAAATCTGCAAAATAAATAGTGGGTGGGGAGTGTTTGGGGATTTTTTATGTGTGTGCATGTGGGTCTGGTCTCTGGGTGTCTGTGTGAATTTCGTTGTTTGGATATACCTTGTATATACTTACAATGACAATAAATTGATTTTTTAAAAATAACCTCAAATGACCACAGTCACTCAGTTGTTATTAATTCACATGCAAATCTGAACTCCTCCTTTTTGGAGAAAATATGGCATTGTAGATTCTCCATTGGTGTTGTTTGGTATTAGAGATGGGGACGAATAAAAAAAAGGGTGATTCGTTTTGATCCATTATTTGTCAAGGTTAACAAATCAACGAATACAAATATTCTTCGACGAATTGATGAATTGATCTGTCATTTGTCTGCAATCTAAACTGCTATAACACTGGCCCCTGATGACTTAGAGACACCAAATATGCAGGAAAACCTCCCCAGATGCTTTACTACATCTCATGAAAGTTTGGTGAACATTGGATCATGGACCCCTGAGGTATATAGTCACAAAAAGGACCCCCCCAGGAAAGCCCCCCCAGGTACTTAGAGACTCCAGAACCACAACGGAGCTCCCTATGTCTTTCCCCAACACACCTGCCAACTTTGGTGAAGATTGGGTATCGGAACTCTGAGTTATTCACCCACAAACTGGGTCCCCCAGGAGAGTTTACCACATGGCACAGAAGCCCATGGCATTGAGGGAGTTATATTTAGCCCCAGCAGAATGAGAGGTCCCTTTGGCAGAGGCATGCATGAGACATTGAGTTTGTCTTCAGCTCAGCACAGCATTACATTTGCCAGTGAAGTAGAGTTTGCCCTCAGGAGGACTGGAGGCAAGGAGGTATTTGGCAGCACAGCAGGCTTTTTGGCTCCGTCAGGCACTGAGGAAGTTGGCAGCAGGAAAACAGGCTCTTTTGGCCCCATCGGGCACTGAGGGAAAAGGCAACAGAAAAGCAGGCTCTGGTCTTCTTCATCAACATCAGATTTGCCTGCAAAGGAAAGGTTTTTGCCCCCAGGAGGCAACTGAGGTTGCTTGCAACTTCCAACAGCATCAGCAGCACCATCAGATGAACAGGGTCGGTGCTACTAACAGCGGTTAATTCACGGGGCCGCGGGGCTGTCGGAAACAGATCAGCTCTGCAATCTGAAGCCGGGCGATGGGGTGATGGGGCGACAAAGATGCTCTTTTAGAACTAGAAAGCTGGGGATTGCTTGCAACTTGGCTGCTGAGACCGCCCAGATATAATAAAGATAGCTCTCGAAGGTTTGGGGGGCTTAGACAGGCCAGCCTCCTTGGCACGGGTTGAAAACCAGACAAGCTCGGCAGTCTGAAGCCGGGTGATGGGGCGATGGGGCGATGGGATGACGCCTGGACAGGCTTTCGGTGGGGCTGAGACAGGCCCTCTTTGGCACGGGGGACGCCCGGACATGGACAGGCTTTGGGTGGGGCAGAGCCTGGCCTAGGAGACTCACCTGTCCACCAACATCTAACTAGACTTGCTGACAACCTTCAAAGAAAGAAAGATGCTCGGGTTGAAAACCAGACGAGCTCTGCTGTCTGAAGCCGGGCGATGGGGCGATGGAGTGACGCCTGGACAGGCTTGGATGGGGCAGAGCCCAGCTTTGGGTGTGCCAACCTGGCTGGGCAGCCCTCTGTCTTGGCACATTATGGGCGTCACCCAACACTTTGCTCTTGTACACTTAAGTTGTACAAGAGCAACTATTTATTCATATTTCTTACTGCTCAGTCTGGGTCTGCCAAGAGAGCTGGATGGCCCTCTTCACTTGTTTGGGGGTGCTGGGACCGGCTCTGGGTGTGCCAGCCAAAAGGGTTAGATGGCCCTCTTGGCATGTTCGGGTGATGTGCAGACAGGCTTTGGGTGGGGCACAGCCCGGCCGCGCTGCTACTACAGCGGTTAATCCGCGGGGCCACTGGTGAGCTGAGCTAATTCATTTGGGTAGTTTGTTCCAACTTCTGCCTACCTACTGAGTTGGCATGGGACTGAAAGCAGAGTGTGTTCCCCATCGGGCACTGCGGTAGTGGGCAGCAGCAAAGTACCGTGTCTAGCCCCATCGGGCACTGAGGAAGTTGGCAGCAGCAATGTAGAGTGTGTTGCTGCATCAAGCACTGAGGTAGTTGGCTCCAAAGTAGGCGGGAAAGCATGTCTTAATAGGCATCGGGCACCGAGGCAATTGACAGCAAACTAGGCTTTGCCCATTGGGTGTGTAGTGGCAGAAATCTTCAACATGGATGAGCAAAAGGGTGGCGATTGCCATCAAGGTGGCATATGAAACACAAGCCTCCCGAAAGAATTAATTATTTAGTCAAGTCTGCTGTTTTTGACTACCAGGAAGGGCTTGGGTCGGCCCAGCCCTCTTGGCACGGGGAAGCCAGGAGGACAGCTTTGGAAAACCAGATGATCAGCTCTGCAGTCTGAAGCCGTGCGATGGTGTTGTTTGTTTTGTTATTGATGAAGAAAAGGGATGGTGGTTGTTGTTGGCACAAGATAAACTCTGCAGTCTCAAGCCGTGCAATGGGGTGATGCCTGGACAGGCTTTGGGGCCCCATTGGGGCACTGAGGTAAGTTGGCAGCAGCAAAGTGCAGTGTGTTGCCCCATCGGGCACTCAGGCACACGGCAGCAGGAAAACAGGCTCTTTTGGCCCCATCGGGGCACTGAGGTAAGTTGGCAGCAGCAAAGTGCAGTGTGTTGCCCCATCGGGCACTCAGGCACACGGCAGCAGGAAAACAGGCTCTTTTGGCCCCATCGGGGCACTGAGGTAAGTTGGCAGCAGCAAAGTGCAGTGTGTTGCCCCATCGGGCACTCAGGCACACGGCAGCAGGAAAACAGGCTCTTTTGGCCCCATCGGGGCACTGAGGTAAGTTGGCAGCAGCAAAGTGCAGTGTGTTGCCCCATCGGGCACTCAGGCACACGGCAGCAGGAAAACAGGCTCTTTTGGCCCCATCGGGGCACTGAGGCAAAAGGCAGCCGCAGGAGACTCTGGTCTTCTTCTTCTGCAACATCACATTTGCATGCAAAATTACTTAAGTTTGTCCCCAGGAGGCAACTGAGGTTGTCGAAGCAGCAGCAACAGCAGGAGAATAGGGTCCGACTGCAAGGTTCTACTAACAGCGGTTAATCAGGGTGGCCACTGGGCTTCTTGAGTGGAAGATCAGCAGTTCGAATTCATGCAATGGGGTGACCTGAGCCCTTGTTCCTGCTTCTGCCTACCTACTGAGTTAAACTGCTGCTGAGCCACTAGGCTTGTTGATCGGAAGGTCTGCCAACCTACTCAGGCAGTAGCCCGAGTGGACTTTGGAGAACCGTGTTGGCATGGGATGGCCAGACAGGCATTGGGTGGGGCAGAGCCCGCCCTCTTGGCACAGGGATGCCTGGACAGTCTTGGGGGGGGGCAGAGAAAAAGGAAGAGGCAGAGGCAAAAGGAAGGAAGCAAAAGGAAAGAAGACTCTTGTCTTCTTCAGCACAAAGCTAGTTCAGTTTGCCCCCAGGAGGCAACTGAGGTTGCACAACTGCAGCAACAACAGCAGATGAATAGGGTCCAAGGTGCTACTAATATAATGGCGGTTAATCCACAGGGCCACTGGTGAGCTGAGCTCCCGTAGTTTGTTCCACGTTCTGCCTACCTACTGAAGCTGTAGAATAGCTAGGAAGCTGGAATGAACAGTCTGTCACTTTTGGGTGGGCTTGAGACAGGCCCTCTTTGGCACAGGGGATGTCTGGACAGGCTTGGGGGGGGGGGCTTGAGACAGGCCTGGTTGGTGCTTGGAGGCCCAGACAGGCTTGAAAGCAGACTCTTGCCTTCTTTGGGAACATCACATTTGCCTGCAAAGTTAAGCTGGCCCCCAGGAGGCAACTGAAGTTGCACAACAACAGCAACAACAGATGAATAGGGTGGTGCTACTAACGTAACGGTGGTTAATCCATGGGGCCGCTGGGCTTCTCGAGTGGAAGATCAAATCCATGCAATGGGGTGAGCTGAGCTCCCGTAGTTTGTTTCAGGTTCTGCCTACCTGAGGCAGTAGGAAGCTGGAATGAACAGCCAGGAATTATGAATGAAGCCCGAGTGGACTTTGGAGCACTAATGTAGTAGCCCTTTGAATAAGCAGGCAGGCAGGCCGGAAAGAACTTGCCCCGATGAAACTTCTTCACCCAGCAGTCAAGATTTGGAAGGCCCTTGGCCCAATTCTTGGCACAGAATCAGCAGCAGGCAAGCCCAAGGCAGCTGGAGAGGGATGCAGGATTTGGGGCCAACATGGCCCAAGGAGGCTGGAATTGATGCCCGGTGAGGTGGGGGGGACGCCCGCACAGGTTGCACATAGCAGCAACATGGACTGTGGCACTGCGGGTTAAACCACTGAGCCACTGGGCTTGTCCATCAGAAGATCAGCACTGCAGTTTGAATCCGTGCGACAGGGTGAGATATGTCCCATTGCTTTTCACCCAGCTTCTGCCAGCCTTCTGGGGCAGTAGAGAAGGCTAGGAGGCCGGAATGAACAGGCATGAATAATTGGAATGAAGCCCAAGGAGGCTGGAATAATGAAATACATATAAATATGCATTTCCGAGATTTTTCAGAATACATGAATCAGCGGATACTGATCCTGGAGATAGGGAGGGACATGTCACACACAGCACATCTCAGGAGGAGGGAGCACATTGGTCAGGTTTGGGTGGGGCTGAACCTGGCCCTCTTGGCACGGGGACGCCCGAGGAGGGTAGGACGCTGAAGTCAGCAAGCAGCATTTGAGAACCAAGCCTGAGGAAGTTGGAATGATCACGCAGGCCTTTTGGAAGTGGAAGGAGCTGCAGGACTCGGAAAGTTGTCATGTAGTCAGCAACGTAGACTTTTGGAGTGGACCCATTGGGCACTGAGGAAGTTGGCAGCAAGGTAGACAGTGGCGCTGCGGGTTAAACTGCAGTGCTGCTGAGCCACTGGGCTTGTTATAGGTGCTGTTGTTGTTGTTGCTGTTGTTGTCCATCTTGGTACGGGGGATGCCCGCAAAGTCTTGTGGGGGCAGAGCCCGGCTCTCGGGGAATCAGTAGCACCAACAGGAGAAAAGGGACCAAGCCTGGTGCAACTAACAGCGGTTAATCTGTGGGGCCGCGGGGCTGTCAGAAACAGATGCTCTGCAATCTGAAGCCGTGCGATAGGGCGACGCCCGGACAGGCTTTGGGTGGGTCTGAGACAGGCCTAGGAAACTCACCTGTCACTCACCACCAACGTCTAACTAGACTTGCTGACAACCTTCAAACAAACAAAGATGCTCATTTAGAACTAGAAAGCTGGGGGGGGGGGTTGCAACTTGGCTGCTGAGACCGCCCGGATATGATAAAGATAGCCCTCGGAGGTTTTGGGGGGCTGAGACAGGCTGGCCCTCTTGGCACGTTCGCGATGCTAGGACCAGCTTTGGGTGTGCCAACTGCCAAGAGGCCTGGCTGGCCCTTTTGCCACATTTGGGGATGGGGACAGGCTTTGCATGTGCCAAGAGAGGGTTGGCTGGCTCTCTAGTCACGTCCGGGGGTGCCGGGACAGGCTCTGGGTGTGCAAAGAGGATTGTCTGGCCCTCTTGTCATGTTCGGGGGTGCTGGGACAGGCTCTGGGTGTGCCAAGAGAGTGTTTAGGCTTGGATGCCAAGAGGGCCGGCCTGGGACTGCCCCAACCAAAGGCTTTCTGCGTGTCACCCCATCACCATATTGCCTGGCTTCAAATTGCAGAGCTGATCTGGTTTAACCCATGTCAGGCAGGAGTTCTCTCCTCCCAGTCAGGGAGGCAGAAGGTGGAACAAACAGCCCACCGGGACTACGTCACCCAGCAGGCACGCAGGGAGGCAGAAGGTGGAACAAACAGCCCACCAGAACTATGTAACCCAGCAGGCAGGCAGGCAGAAGGTGGAACAAACTTAGCCCGCCAGGACTACGTAACCCAGCAGGCAGGCAGGCAGAAGTTCAACAGTTCTCAGCCTGCTGGTCTGACTTGATTCAGCAGGCAGGCAGGCAGGAGTTCAACAGTTCTCGGCCTGTTGGTCTGACTTGATCCAGCAGGCAGGCAGGCAGGCAGGCAGGAGTTCAACAGTTCTCAGCCTGCTGGTCTGACTTCATCCAGCAGGCAGGCAGGCAGGAGTTCAACAGTTCTTGGCCTGCTGGTCTGACTTCATCCAGCAGGCAGGCAGGTACGACTTGGTTGGAACTTGGCCCGAGGAGGCGACTGGAATCAGCAGCTGGAGTTCTGACTGACGGGCAGGATTACAGGCCGGCAGGCAAGTAGGCAGGTCTTTTTTTTTTTTTCAGGAGGACTGGAGGATGGGTAGGTGGGCAGGCAGGCAGGCAGGCAGGCACAGGCAGGCAGGCAGGCGGTGTGTTAAGGGAGAGACTGTCATTGGAACCCTACCTCTTTGGGTTCAGTGAGGGGAAGCCCAACAAGGGAAAGTTCACCTTGATGAACGACAGTCTCTCCACAGTAATAGGATCCAAACACGAGCGGCGTGGTCGGAGTATGTCTCCAAGATGGGAAAACACGCACTCACTCTGGACGCTGGTGGGGGGGATGGAAAGGAGGTCCATGGCCACATGCGATAACTCCGGCCATATGACAAGTTTCCTAGCCCAGTAATGGAGGGGATCTGACTGGTGGGGCTGAGAGGGCTCAGCCAGATATTCCCGCACCATTATCTCTGCCGAATCCTCCTCAGCCAGCTGTCTTTCCTCTAAGGCAAGTGCCAAGGTCACCACAGAGCTCCAGTAATGTTGGTGGTGAATGGAGCCTTCACCAGGTGAAGTCCTTCCCTGTGGTTCGGGCAAACCACCCTGCCCCTCATGGCCTGATGATCCCGTTGCCCCACGCAAGCGTTGTGCCCCCAATGCCCTGTGGACCTCAGTGGAGAGCTCCGTTCTCCACTCCTTGAGGTCTGAGGTGCATGCTGCCAAGTCCCCCTTGATTCGAGGATCGCACAGTCAGGCCATGTGGTAAGCTCTGCCACTGTAGACAGGATGGAGTGGCTCCTGCATGCCTGCCTGCAACCTCTTCACCAAAGCCCTGGTCCATGGAAGGAGGGAGGATCCTGGTGCCACAGCAGTCTCCAGGGACCGATCAAGGGCATGAATCAGGGGGATGACCTGCCCCAGGCTTGCCATATAACCACACAAGATGTCCGTGGTTTCCAGGAAGGACTTGAGCACCTCCACCATCTGGGAGACAGCCAACCAATCCATGGCACTGATGCCCACCTCTCTCCCCCCGGGCAGAATGGGCATGGAGGACATGATGTCCTCCAAAATGGCCTTCTGCTCCACCAGGCGGGACACCATGGTGTAGGTGGAGTTCCACCTGGTGGGCAGGTCTGTCAGGAGAACGGGTCTCCTGACCCAACTCCTCCTGCCTCTCATGCAGCCAGCAGGCAGCTTTCAGGCTGCGGGAGAAGTGGCCCACCAGTTGGCGGCATTGCTCCAGGAGTGCCCGCGTCTCCTGGGTGCCTGCGTCCAACTCGGGCTTGATGTGGCTGCCCAGGCCGAGGGCATCACGCACCACAAGGTGTAATTTGTGCGTCATGCATACGATGTCCTCAAAGTCCGCCACGTTCAATGCCGCCAACATGTTCCGCCCAGCATCTGTGACCATGTGGCCACGGGTCACCTCCCCCTCCGGTGCCCACTCCTGCAGCACGGACAGGAACTCATCGGCGACTAGAAGTCTCACACTATCCAGGGAGGGAGGCAAAGGCAAGCCGCGCTGCTGAAGTTCGGCTCAGCAGCAGCTTGAGCATTATATTTGAGAAGCTTTCTCTCCCTAGTGGCCCAGATGACTGGAATAATGGAGACACATGTCTAAATAACCATGCAGCAGTAGATAGTCTTCCCGGTCATGCAGTGACAGATTTTATAACACTTTCAGCTGAGGAACCATCTATGTTTCTTTGAAATACAAAGGCTACTTAAAAACTTTACATAGTAATGGCCTGAAACAAAACACAACGAAGGACAATTCTCTCCATTCCATTGAAGTTACAGCAGGTGTGGATGTTCATCTGTGCCTGTCCATACATGTATTCATGCATGTCTGCTCAAGAGTTACATTCCATAATTCTTCCTCCTTATTAAATGATCCTTACTGTTTAACTCTGGCCTCAGCAGAATAATATAGCATTTGGGGAAAAAGATACAACTAAGTAGCCCAGCACTGGAGGCTAAGATGGAGAAAATCTCCACGGCCACCGTGTATTTCCCTTTTGTGCTCAGGTAGCATGGGATGAAAGACAACCAAACACTGCAAAAGACCAGCATGCTGAAGGTGATGAACTTGGCTTCATTAAAAACATCCGGCAACTTCCTAGCTAGGAAAGCCACTGTGAAGGAGATGAAAGACAAGAATCCCATGTATCCCAGGACTAGATAGAGCATGAGAACTGAGCCTTCCTTGCATCCTGCAGTTATTTCTCCAGGCACTGAGTGCATATCCAAATGCCAAAATGGGGGAGAGGTGGCTAGCCACACAGTACAGAGACCAGCTTGAATGGCAGAGAAGCAAAGGACAATGGATTTGGTGAGTCTTTTTCCCACCCACTTCCTCATACCAGATCCTGGTTCGGTGGCCATGAAAGCTACCATGACCATAATGGTTTTGGCCAAGATGCAAGAAACAGCCACTGAGAAGATGATTCCAAAAGCCGGTTGTTGTAGAAGACAGGTCAGCTTCCCTGGTGGGCTGAGGAATAGGAAGGAAGAGAGGAAGCAGAGAAAAAGGGAGACGAGCAGTGCATAGGTGAGGTCCCGGTTGTTGGCTTTGATGATAGGTGTATCTCTGTGCTTAATAACAATGCCTAACACCAGCAGTGTGATCATGGACAACAACAGAGCCAACAAGGCTAAAGTGATCCCTAAAGGTTCTTCATAAGAGAGAAAAGTTACAGTTTGGGGAATACACTGATCTTGTGCGTTGCTTGGATATTTATCTTCTGGGCATGTGATGCAATATTCTGCATCTGAGGGGAAAAAAGGCAATGCACCATCTCAACATCTATTCAGCATTAGCTATAGTGAACTCCTCTTACAGGTAGCTACTGTTTGTTCTGCTCTCCATGTGCAGTCAAGTTGCTTCTGATTTATGGAGACCCTCATAGAATTTTCAAGAAATAATGAAAGAATAGTTTATCATTACCACTTTCATAGTTTACATGACCAATGTGGGATTTAAGTCCAGGCCTCTTGAGCCCTATCCTGACACCATAGTCACTGCACCATACGAGCTCTCAAAGAGCAAATAGTCTTTCTGGATCTTTAACTCTACCATCATCTAACGTAAGGTTTACGTGCCCACAGCTCTGACTAAGTTTCCCACTTCTTCAGATGGTGGCATGAACTAAAGGCTTTCTTAAAATCATTCTGCCTTTCAATCATCATCATCATCATCATGATATGCCATCAAGTCATTTTTGACTTATGGCAACCCTTTTCAGGGTTTTCCAGGTAGAGAATACTCAGAAGTGGTTGACCATTCCCTTCTTCTGAGGACACCCTGGGACTGTGCAGCTTGCCCAAGACCACACAGTTTCTCTGACTTGAGTGCTGTCAGTAAAAGCATCACTGACTGAAGATGGAATCCCATGGAGAAGAATCACATTGTTCTTTTTCCTTGACTGAATGAAGAACGCCCTTAAAAATCATTCTGCCTGAGATTTGAGAAAACTCTCTCTCTGGATCTGATGAAGTCATATCATGTTTACCATTTGCAAGACTGCCAATTGATGAAGTGCTGAACAATGGATCAGGATCTTGTGGCCAATAAATCAAGTAAAGCTCCCCAAGTAAAGCATTCCTTGATGACTGAATTCTACCCAGCTGATACTTCCTGCCTTGCTTTGTTCTGGTGCTTTGTTCTGGGTTCTTAGCTCCATCCTGTTCTTTCCCCAAACAGCATGGATGGAGGGAAACTTGTCAAGATGTTCAGCCATAATGTCTGACACCAGTGTCATTTTTGACTCATTCCAGTGCAAAGACTGCTACACAAATCTCTGCCTACTTTGGGCGCTAACATTGCAGACAGGGGAAATGTCGGCATTGACAACTTTTGACTGAAGGTACCTTCTTCAGGAAAATGCTATGTAGCATGTAGTAGAGTAGGAGCCCTGTATCCTCAGGGGATCAGTTCCAAGCCCCTGCCATGGATGCTGAAAAATGCAGATTATAGCAAACACTATACATAGCATGGTCTCTGGCTTCCTCTAGTAGCCAGTTCTGGTAATGTCATCATTAGAAATATATATTTTGTGGGGGTTTTTTTTTTAATGTTTTTAATATTTTCAGACTGTGGATAAGTGAATCAGCGGATACTGATCCAGCAGATAAGGGGGTCCTACTGTACCAGATTGTTATGTCATTTGTCTTTACTCTGCCATTGTTGTGTACTAAGTTACCTACCCTTCTGGTTCGACATCTTTCCTTCTGGACATCGGACACAAGTGTAGCAACAAAATTTTTCCCCTTCTATTTTTTCCTTGTGGTTACCAGGAAGGCAGTAGGAATTACATAAAGAGATTGGCCGTGCCTGTTCAAAATCATGAAATGTGGCTTTACAACATGAGAAATGATCACTATTGACTCATTAGTGGATAATTAATCAACAAAGATACAAAAAATGTAGATACCAAATATGAAGTCATGGGGCGAATATCTGCACTGTGTTCTGTACAAGAACATAGGTCCATTGTGGATCCCAGACATTTGGCCTCTGACTTACATATCAAATTTGCCTTCTTTGCTATTTTGGCACTGTCCCAGATAGTCCCAACACCTCGATTTGCAGTTGCCACCATGATGGCAGCAGAGAGCACCTTCTGGAAAGCAGAAGTGCCCATTTGAAACTGGGTGCAAACACAACACCCTGGAATTGTTGAAACTCCTGAGCACTACACAGCCCAAAAAACATAGGCTACCAAGTCTCCTTCTACCTTGTAAGGAACACAGGGACAGTTTTGTATTGAGGGCTGAGGTCTCTGCTAGTTAGGTATGTGCTATCAAGTTGGACTTGACTTATAACTACCCAAATAATCCTCTCAAGGTATGTGAGATATTTATGGTGTGGTTTTACCAGTTCCATTCCCCTAGTGAGCTTCCATGGCCAAGTGGGGATTTGAACGTTGGTCTCCAGAGTTCTTGTCAGTCACTCTATCCACTGTACAGCACTGGGTACCTCTGCTCGTTCTCAACCAGAAATAAATGTTTTCAGCCTCTGGAGGCATTAGAGGGCTCTTTTGGTAAAATAAAATAAAATGATTTTTGGAGGTTTTTAAGAAAATGTACTGAAGGGTCAACAAGGTCCAGAGCAGGAGGTTGTAGTCATGAGATCTCTGGAACTTGCCCACACTGGAGTAGAACAAAGTGGACTGTTTGAAAGGATATATGTAGTATATTTCCCTTTAGTTCCACATTTATGAAATAAAATGTTCTGTTCAAACTTACAGAGAAATAGTTATCATTTACAGTGGAATGTATTTCACTTTTGTATTTTATTTTTCATGGTGCCCTGTTCCACAGACAACATGACAACAGTTCTGGACACCATACTTCTAGAAGGATGTCTGGAAGTTAATAAGCAAGAAGTCCAGTTGCCATGACTCAACTTCCAGATAACCTCACCTGGATGACTGAGAATCTTCACAAATTCAAGAAGGATGCTGACAAATTGGAACAAGTTCAGAGGAGGGCAACAAGGATGATCAGGCGGCTGGAAACCAAGCCCTATGAGGAAAGACTGAAAGAACTGGGCATGTTTAGCCTTGAGAAAAGAAGACTGAGAGAAGATAGAATAGCACTTTTCAAATACTTGAAAGGCTGTCAATACAGAGGAGGGGCAGGATCTGTTCTCAATCAACCCAGAGTGCAGGACACACAACAAGGGTCTCAAGTGACAGGAAGTCAGATTTTGGTTTAACATCAGGAAAAACATTTTAACTGTTAGAGCAGTATGGCAATGGAATGCATGACCTTGGGAGGTGGTGAGTGCTCCAGCACTGAAGGCATTCAAGATAAATTTAGACAACCACCTGGCAGATATCCTCTGATTTGTATTCCTGCATTGAGCAGGGGGTTTGTCTCAATGGCCTTATAGGCCCCTTCCAACTTCATGATTCTATGACTAATGGAAGAACCCTACAGTCAACCAAATGCTTCTTCACCAATTGACAGAATGTCATCTTCAGAATGATTCAATTCCCATGCCCCAAACACATAGATTCTAAAACCAGCTATGTTTCACCTGATTAAACCTTCTGTGCCAAACAATTAAGTCCTCATTGAGGAGGATTTTTGTTTCACCAGCTTCGGGATCCACCTTTCCAACTTTTACTCTCACAAATGAATTGTTTGAGAAGTTAATAAAATTTGTAAGATCAAAACTACTCATCACTTCCTGTTTCTCATTAAAGAACACTGTGTCTCCTGCAGAGTTGTTGAATGAAATACCTTGGAGAAATGGATGAACCTGGTCAAATAAACAAAAGAAGGGGAAAATAAAGAGATAAAACAGTCTTTCTTGATAGTAGAGAGAACAATTTTAGGAGAAGGTATATCCATAGTCATACAATAATGTCAACCTATCAATGATATGTCACCTTTAAGGAATATTACTACGCACATTCTTTTAACACTCATACATAGTCTGTATAGTATTCATTAACTAGTTAACAAAAAAAGTATTTGTAAAGTGTACAAAAATGTATTCAAAGGCAAATCAAGCCATTCCAAATCAAAATTCTTAAAGATTCATAAGGAGTAAAATAAGTCCCATTTGCTCAGTTTATCTCATCACAATCTGAAAGAACTTGAGGCTGAGAAAGTAAGAAGAAATGGTGGTAGATAAATGAAACAATCCATAACATTTATTCCATTTGCCTCTAAATGTAGAAGGAATTGTATGTGCTGACAAGTTGGAACCAACTTATAGTGATCCTAACAGGGCTTTCAAGGTAAGTGGGATCTTTACAGAGTGGCTTTACCAGTTCCACACCACCAGTGAGTTTCTGTGAATGTGAAGGAACTCAATCCCAGACCTCCTGAATCTTTGTCCATCACTCTATTCACTACATCACACTGGGTCTTCTAATGAGTACACTTAATTTCTGTTCTGTAATAATTGTAAAAATTGCAATGAAGCACAATGTCTAGGAAAGTTTCCAATGCCCAAATCAACATGACCTGTGATTATTAGTGCTAATAAACCTATTCACTCCAGGTAATCACATGACCCAAGGATGATGCTTTAGCTACCGTATTTTTCTGTGTATAAAATGACACTTTTTCCTAAAATTATTAGAGGGAAAATTGAGAGTCGTTTTATACACGGAAGGCAGCAGCAGGAGGCAGAGATAGAGGCAAAGGAGCAGCTGCACTTGGCCGCCTCTCGCTGCTGCCCATTGACTGCTCCTCTGCCTCCAGCAAGGGTAAAAATTAGGGGGTCATCCTATACATTGGGAAAATACATGGAAAATACGGTAATTAGTAATAACTTTACCAGCCAAGGCTGAAGATCTTGAGGCTTATGATATCTGTTCCCCATCTTGCTGTTCATCTTTGATCTAGTTGACTCTGCGGCATGAAGAGCATAAGCAATAGCATACACAGCATTATAGATACTGTAGCTGTGGCCAGTCATGGCCATTTCAAAGAATAGGCTTGGAACATTCTCCAGCCTTTCCTCCCCAGTACATGTTTTGTCAGCATTGGTTGGCTCACTTGGATTTGGGAATGAACAGCCAAAGGCGTGCTCCCAAAACACCTTCATAAATCCGTTTCCTTCTGTCTTTCCAGGATGTAAGGTTTGAAGGTATGTCTGGAATTCTGGCAGTTCATTTGAATGAATGTTTAAGGAAATAGTTCCATGGAACATCTGCAATTCCAAGAACCCCTGAAAGCCTGCTAATGCAAAATCAGTCTGGGCTGTCATTATCCACACTTTTCCAGCAGGCTGAAGTTCTTTCTCTTCAGAAAGAGAATCTACTACAGTGTAGGCCAACCAAATGAAAGATGTTGTATCCCCATGGACCAGGTATACTCTGGCTTTCTTTTCTTTCAGAAGCAGATAATATTTCCTGTTCATCTCCAAAATATCATACAGATTTAAAAATAACGCCACATTTGGTGTTCTTTCTATGAAGGCGGAACAAAGTCCATTCTGAAAGAACAATGACTCCAAAGCCTGCAAGAAATTATCTCCTCCATCATCCTGCACAGCAAAGATCCCGATCCATCTCCACTGAAAGTATTTAAGCAAGTGGATGATCCCTATATACTGATGGGATTCATCTGGGACCATGCGGTAATAGGAAGGAGACAGGGTTTGGTATGTATCCTCTTGGGCAAACGACCCATATGTGACCTAAGGAACAAAGATCGAATGAACGAACGAACCAACCAACCAACCAACCAACCAACCAACCAACCAACCAACCAACCAACCAACCAACCAACGAGCTAGCAAACAAAGAAACAATTTAAAGGTACGTAATTTCTGATTGTGTGGGTATGTGTCAGATTTGTTGAGATACATTCCAGATTTGGATTTCTCAAGAATTTCCTACTGAATTATCTCAGTGGGCAGATAAATGATGGAAAACATTCATAAGAAAAAAATAAAAATAAAATTATGCTTAAGGGTTCTTATGCAAATAAGATTTTGCTTCCATCTCTCTCATGATCTGACTGTAGGGTTAATTGTGGCTTCTCTGGAAATGGTGACTGAAATATTTCTCAAGGGCAGGCCATTTTAACCAAGTGTCTTTCCCTTTCTAGCAAACAAATCACAGTGAGGTTTCAATATTAGATTTTCATAGAATCATAGAATCATTGAGTTGGAAGGTGTCCAACCCCTTGTTCAAGGCAGGAATCCAAGTCAAAGCAGATCTGACTGAGGGTTGTCCAATTTTCTCTTGAAGGCCTCCAGTGTAGGAGTGCTCACCACCTCCCACAGAGGCCATTGGTTCCATTGTCGTCCTGCTCTAACAGTTAAGAAATGTTTTATCTTGGGGGGGGGGGGTTGTTACAAAGATTAAAATGTCACCAATCATACCACACACACAATGTTGACAAAATACCCTTTGTTCCTTGTGTCCAGACAACTTTGTTTTCCATTGAATGTCTGGGAAAACATGCGCGGGCATGAGTCCAGTTGGGAGTGTGGGTGGGAATGCGGGCTGGTGCGTGGGTGCACATTCCTTCAGCCCTCAAAAATGTGAAAAATATATTATGTGGCCCTCACAGTGAAAAGTTTGGAGACCCCTGTTATAGAGAAAAGGAGGGCAAGCTGAGAGTGAATTCCATACTGTTGGGACAACCGTTGGACTAAACAAAAAAAGGACAAATTGGAAATCATGTAGACCAGACTTCAACCTGAGCTGAGAGCAGGCAGTGAAACATCTGATTAATGCTGTTGAACTGAGCTTCCCTGAACAATTACTTGTCTAGGTTAACCAAAAAGAATTCATCTAGAAACTCAAGAAATTAGGTAAAACAAGCCAACACAAGGTGAACTAAGTTTGTTCTCTCATATGAATTGTTTGTAGTTCTTTCCTATGAGGAGAAGCTTGTGGTTCTTGAGAAATCAGAAATCAGTGAAAGAAGCAAACACTGGGTTCTTTAGAGATTGATGATAAGGATTTTGTGTTAACCAACCCTCACACACTCTAAAAGCACTCTATTTCAGAAAACCTAGATTTGTGGATTCAGAGTGTTTCCCTTAGCACCACCCCTTGGTTCTACCTGAGGAATTTTGTAGAGGCTTAAGATGTCCGCCACATGTGAGGAGATTGTAGAGCTAAGACCGCCAATGACAGCTATGAAGTTTTCCTGCTGGCCACATTTGAAATTGGGAAGGAACCTCTGTGTTTTTGAGAACATATCCAACATAGCCCGATAGGTCATCCTTGCATTGTAGTAACTGTCATAGATGTGGAAACCTATGGTGACATTGGGCAAAAGGCGGGCATCCTTATTGACCTCGTTCACAGCAAATGCCAAGGCAAGGACATGCTGGTACAACTTGGTCATCATCCTGAAAAATACAGAAAAATGCATGGGGTGTTCACAATGATTTTTCAGAAAAATTATTCTAAAAATAAGTATATTTTTTTACAATTCGGTGCATTCTTTCTTCTGCCTAGAAGAGACATGTAGCTGAACAGATTTCTTATTTCCTTATGATTCCATTTACTGTTCTGTTGATATTTGACATTTTTAAACTGTCATTTCACCTTCTCACTACCAAATTATCTCAAAATCTGCCCTCCATTTTTTTCATCTACTTATCTCTTAAAGACATGCTACTTTGTTCTTTACATACATCAAGATTTTTCACATATCCTGAGAAAGACACAATGTCATAGCAACACTTACCCCTGGATGCCGTCAAATCTCAACCCAAATATCAGGACTTACTGAAAAAAGATAGCCTTGGTGGATTTAATTCAGAGCGATCGCTGAGTTTAGATGGATATCTTATCCATAAAAATATATTGTAGGTTCAGTGAATTTGCTCCCAAGTTCAATCAGTAAAATATCCTCTCTCTTAAAGCAGACTTTTAGAATCACACATTTCCATACCCTGCTCTCTGGTGTAAACTTGGCCTCCACCTTCAGCAGTAAGCTGGTCATTCTAATTTCTCTACCTGTTTCTCATATCTTTCTACTTTTTTCCTAAGTCTTCTTTTTCTGAATTTCCTCAGTTTTTTTCTTCTTCTTTTCTTTTGCTACACCAGATGGCTGGTCCACACTGCTCCTCTTCTTCAATCTGTCGCCATTCTATCCTTTCCCATTACTTGTCCTGCCATATCTTCTTCTCTCCATATTCTACCTCCCATCACTTCCACAGTTCTGAGGAAATTCTTCAGCTCCCTTCCAAATACCATGGCATACTTTCTGTACTTTTCATCCCCATGATTTTTTCTCCTCCAACTCCACCTTTCATTCTTTCCATTCAGGCTTCCATCCAGTGAAAGTCATTGCTAAAGCATTATTTCTCTTTCACCTTGTGATTCTTTCCACAAGATGTGGATGGCATAAGTTTCATATAATATGATATGATATGATATGATATAATATAGTCTTAGAACTGCAGAGCTGGAAGGGACACTATAGATTATTGAGTCCAGCCCCTGCCAAGGAGGCACAGTGGAGAATTGAACTCTCAACCAACCTCTGGCCCTGCAGCCAGATACCTAAACTACTGACCTATCCAGCAGTTCTACGGTTAGTGTCCATCACACCTTCCAACTTTGGGAAAGTGAAGTTGAACCCTTCCCTGTTACTGCAGTTTAGACTTGTGAAATGCTATCACAATGTTCAATTTTTGTATGGACTTTGTCTTCGCCAGAGAGAACTCCCAGATCTGAAGTTTAATAATGCTGAAGAATAAACCAAGCCACCAGAGTGATAGAAATAGGTTGTTTGGTCTTCAAGGATACATTAGATACTCAATGCAAAAGAAAGCAATCACCCACTCTTGTGATACCTGGGTTTCGTGCAAGTATCTGGCATGATTACCACAGGAGTGTGATCCTGGGCACAGTAGCATGTTCTCTCTGCCCAATATATGAACAAAGCCAACAGACTGGCACCTTCTAGGAACCAACTCAGCTGTCAGGGACCAATGATGAACAACAGACAATACCTCCCTTTGGTGGAAACAGGGGACTTTGGAGCCAAACTCAAGGGACACCTTCTCTAACCAGGACACTTCATAAGACAAGTTACTCCTAAAACAATAACTTTGTGAACTCATAAAGTCTCAAGAAGAAGAAGAGCAGCAACAACAACAGACTTTAATCTTTATTTATCTTCTTAACCTCCATTGCCTTTCTCAAGATTCCGCAAAGCAGACTGAGCCAAACATTACTGCTAATGTGCACCTACACCGCAGGTACCTTGAGTTGAATTATGTTTCTGAATTCATATTCTGATGTTTCAAAGCTTGCATGTCAAAGGAAGAGGAGAAAAACATTTCCTTACATCAGATCTTCAGTGACTATCTCCTCTAACGGAGGAGCTTTCTTGAAGGTCATTTCGTCTGAAAAATAAAACATCTGAGAAGTGATCCCACCAACGAGGATGTCACCTGGTTGATACCACTCATGGTGAATTTGGATGGGATGATTCCCGGAGCATTTTGTGGCATCAATTATATGCATGGGAAGAGATAAAAGCAGCAAAAGTCCCAGCATCCCCGTCCACTTGGAAAAAGTCTTCCTAAATCAGATGGTCTTCATCAGGACAGAGTTTAAGGAGACTCTGAGCAAAGCCTGTTAGATGTTGGTGGACTTCATCAAAGTAAACTGTAAAGCAAAGAATATTGACATGTTAAGTCTCACAGCTACTTGGTTAGAAAAACATGCTATGAATAGCAACTGAGACATACGGGCCATAATTACCATGCCATCATGAAAGATTTTCCAAGGAAGTTGCTGTGTGGGTCAATGCAAGTGAAAGCAATAAAGCATCTTGTGGCATGTTGAAGACAAACATGTTCCATCTTGCATGAGTTTCAACAGATGCTATCCTATCATGCTCAGTTGAGTTTCAACAGACATAACTTATTCCCTCTGATGTCTGGAGTACAAGAATGAAGCCACTGGTTTCTATATGCACTGTTTGTGCTCACGGGAGTTGGGAAGAATGAAATGAGATGCAAAACATGATCACCTGGGAAGGAAAAAAAAAGCTGATGAGCACAATAAGACAAACACCAAGATCTGCCTTCAAGCCAAAAGATAAAAAGGGTGAAGCCTGTTGATGTAATCTTGGTCAGCTATTCCCATGTTGACTTCTTTCTTGTAGAAAAGCCACTTGAGATCTGTGGTGAAATACCACATTTGGAAAGGCTGGTCCAAATTGCCATGAAAAATTATTTAGTTGTAATTGGAATGGAGGTAATTCCCTGTGGAAGGATTAGTCTCTGAGGATCACCACTAGGTTAGTCAACATATTGACATTGTATTCCATCACTACCCTACTGTTTTGTGAGGCAAAAGTTGTGGGTGGATTTAGAACCACTAAGAAACTCATGAGAGTAAGAGGAGGTGAAAATGGAAATTCTTAGGGACCCTCACCTGAAGTTGTCTGGGCAAGCTTCAAGCTGTTCTTGAATACAGCAAATAATATTGTTTGATATTTCATTGTCATGTCACACTATTTCCAAACCACTGAAATCTCCATCTCTGCATTATACCTTTAAATTAAATGGCAAAAGAATCAGTTAAGGTTGGTTTTCCTCTATGTAAACCAGATCATTAAAGCTACGGCATCAGTTGTCGCATCTGAGTAGCACTTCCCAACCTTGGGTCCCCTGATGGTCTTGGACAAAAACTCCCAGAAGCCTTTTCCACTAGCTGTGCTGACCAGGATTTCTGGGAATTGTAGTCCAAGAACTTCTGAGGACCTAAGGTTGGGGACAATTTAAATAGAGCTATCAATATACCTCACCAGATATCACACTAAGAGATACCAGAGATGGGAAAGCCACCCATATAGTTTTTCCATCCATCCTACAGTACTATGTAGAGGAAAAGAAAGGGAAAGGAAAATACTCCAAGTGAATAACTGGCTATGAATGTGGTGTTGATGTGGGATTTGGTTTTTGGGACCACGGGCTAAGCTTCTTGGAAGAAGGACAGCTAGCAAGAGATGGCTTGCACCTAACAAGGACTGGGAAGATTTTGTTTGACCACAGCATGAAGAACTTCATCGGGAGGGCTTTACACTGAATTGGAAGGGTGAGGGAGATGCAAGAATCATAGAATCATATAAAAGTGAAGTTGGAAGGGGCCAACAAGGCCATCAAACACAAACTCCTGCTAAAAGCAGGAATACAATCAAAGCATATCTGCCAGGTGATTATCTAAGTTTTTCTTGAATGCCTCCAGTGTTGGAGCACTCACCAACTCCCGAGGTCACTGGTTCCACTGTCATACTGCTCTAACAGTTAGAACGTTTTTCCTGATATTCAACCAAAATCTGGCTTCCTTTAACTTGAGCCCATTGTTGCATGTCCTGCACTCTGAGATGATTGAGAACAGATCTTGTACCTCCTCTGTATAATAGCTTGTCAAATATTTGAAAAGTGCTATCTTATCACCCCTCAGTCTTCTTTTCTCAAGGCTAAACAGGCCCAATTCTTTCAGCCTTTCATTACAGGGCTTGGTTTCCAGCCCCCTGATCCTCTTTGTCACACTCCTCTGAACTTGTTCAAATTTGTTAGCATCCTTCTTCAAGTGTGGTGTCCAGAACTGGACACAATACTCAAGGTGAGGCCTAACCGGTGCTGAATAGAGGGGAACTAGCACCTTGCGGGATTTGGAAACTATACTTCTATTAATGCAGCCTAAAATAGCATTTGTCTCTTTTTTTGTAGCCACATCACACTGTTGACTCATATTTAGCTTGCAATCTATCACAATTCCAAGATTCCAAAACTACTCACTCATAGTTTTGCTGAGCCAAGTATCCCCCATCTTGTAACTGTGCCATTGGTTTCTTTTTCCGAGGTGCAGTACTTTGCACTTATCCCTGTTGAATTTCATTCTGTTGCTTTTGGCCCAGTGCTCCATCCTATCAAGGTCATTTTGAATTTTGTTTCTGTCTTCTAGGGTATTAGCTATTCCACCCAATTTGGTATCATCTGCAAATTTGACAAGCATTCCCTGCACTCCATCATCCAGGTCATTAATAAAAATATTGAAGAGCACCAGGCCCAGGACTGAGCCTTGGGGTACCCCTCTTTTTGCCTCCTCCCAGTTAGAGAAGGACCCATTAATCATCACCCTCTGAGTACGATTCTGTAGCCAATGGTGTATCCACCTGACACTTGATCTATCCAGCCCACACCTAGTTAGCTTGCTAATCAGGAGATCTTCGGGCACTTTGTCAAAAGCTTTGCTGAAGTCAAGGTAAACTACACCTACAGCATTCCCTCTGTCTATCAGGGAGGTGACCTGATCAAAAAACGAGATCAAATTAGTTTGGCAGGATTTGTTCTTGACAAATCCACGTTGGCTTCTAATTATTACTGCATTGTTTTCTAGGTGCTTGCACAATGACCGCCTTACAATATGTTCCAGAATTTTACCTGGGATTGATGTCAGGCTGCCTGGCCTGTAATTCCTAGGTACCTCTTTTTTGCCCTTTTTGAAGATAGGGGCAACATTAGCCCTCCTCCAATCCTCTGGCACCTCCCCCGTTTTCCATGATTTCAAGAAAATAATGGACAGTGGTTCTGAGAGATCTTCAGCCAGTTCCTTCAGGACTCTCGGATGCAGTTCATCCGGCCCTGGAGATTGGAAGTCATTCAAGGTGATAAGGTATTCCTTGACTATTTGTTTATCAATCTCCAGCTGCAATCCTGTCCCCCCCCCCCCCTTGAATTTCCAATTTGTTTGGAAATTCATAGTCTGTCTTATGGGAGAAGACTGACTTAAAATAGGAATTGAGCACCTCTGCCTTTTCTTTGTCCTCTGTTATCATTTTTCCATCTCCATTGTGGAGCTGTACCACTATGTCTTTTGTTTGTCTTTTGCTACTCACATACCTGAGTATCTTGACTGCTTCCATGGGTGTTCTCAACTTTCAGGCTGCCTTTTGTATGAAAAGCTTGGCATCCTTTTTCCTGCTGAAAACTGGGGCATGATATTGTGCAGCAATATTGGGCCATTTCCTGGTGTTTGAATCATAGGTGCAGGAAGTGCAACATCTCAATTCTTCTTTTTTTGAAGAATTGAATTTATAACATGTCATGAACTCACTGTCAAACCTTCCTAGTGCATTTCCAGATGGAGTGTCCAGGAAATTGTGATTTCCTGAGGACAGCTTGAAACTGTTTTTTTAAGGGAGAAGATAATTCGTCTTCATTTGTGTCAGAAGCAAGAGACCATATACTGTTAGATTCCACAAGTTCTGCAAACTAAGGTCAAACCAAGAGACTTCCCCATCTCTGGTTATTTGTTTGTTTGTTTGTTTGTACCACCCATCTAGCCAGAGGCCACTCTGGCAGGTTTTTCAACATAGCATAAGACATTTACTCATTTAAGTATTTAAATAGGTAGTATAATAATCTTGCTGGTTGATCATTTCACTGGGATCCCTTTCATGGAGCAAATGTCATATATCCTTGTGTGACATCTAGTGAGGTCCAATAGTTCTAATGATGTGGATCCCAACCTTGGGTCCTTAGAAGTTCTTGGACTACAACTCTCAGAAATCCTGGTCAGCACAGCTAGTGGTAAAGGCATCTGGGAGTTTTTGTCCAAGACCATCTGGGGACCCAAGTGTGGGAAGCACTACTCAGATGTGACAACTGATGCCGTAGCTTTAATGATCTGGTTTACATAGAGGAAAACCAACCTTAACCACTCTTTTTGCCATTTATTTTAAAGGTATAATGCAGAGATGGAGATTTCAGTGGTTTGGAAATAGTGTGACATGACAGTGAAACATTAAACAAATATTATTTGCTGTATTCAAGAACAGCATGAAACCTGCCCAGACAACTCCAGGTGAGGGTCCCTAAGGATTTCCATTTGCACCTGATCTTGCTCTCATGAATTTCTTGGTAATTCTAAATCCATCCACAACTTTTGCCTCACAAAACAGTAGAGTACTGATGGAATACAATGTCAATATGTTGACTAACCTAGTGGTGACCCATAGAGACTAATCCTTCTACAGGGAATTACCTCCATTCCAATTATAACTAAATAATCTCTCATGGCCATTTGGACCAGAAGTTCCAAACATGGTAGGAAAACATGCTAAAAGCAATCTCTTAAACCCACAGAATTTCTCCCTAGATATTCCACCTCAGATCTCAAGCAGGTATTCTACAAGGAAGAAGTCAACATGGGAATAGCTGACCAAGATTACATCAATAGTCTCCCCTCTGTCTCTTTTGGCTTAAAGGAAGATCTTGGTGTTTGTCTTACTGTATTCATCAGCTTTTTTGATTCCCAAATCATTATGTTGTGCGTTTCATTTCATTCTTCCCCACTCCCATAAGCACAAACAGTGCATATAGAAACCTGTGGTTTCATTCTTGTACTACAGACATCAGAAAAAATAGGTTATGTTTGTTGAAGTTCATGCAAAATGAAATATGTTAGTCTTCTACATGCCACAAGATGCTTTATTGTTTTCACTTGAATTGATTCACACAGCAAGCTCCTTTACAATCATGCTACTATTTACAAAAAAATGTAATCTATTTTTAAAAAAACGTACACATTAAACAATAAAAAGTTTCAAAGTTACAAGCTGTCACTTTCTTTGTGAATCCACAATAAGCTCTTTCCTTCTTCTTTAAGCACATTCAATTCTCTCTCTGTGTGTATGTACACATCTACTTCAGCTCTCAGGATTATTATGGTACAGTTACCTTGCTCAGCTGGAGAGCTGGCTAATTATTTTCAAATGACTATAGTAAGCTATAGTTCAAGTCTCAATTCTATAAGCACTTTCATTTTCAGGGCAATTTTTTTTATAAGCCCCTTAATTATTTTAACACTACGCATAAAAACTTTATCATCTTGACAGGGCCTTCAGCCCATGCATGGGATCCCTTAAGCCTGGGTCCCCCCAACTCAGCCTGGCCTCTGCTCCACCCTGCAGATGTGGCTCACAAGCCTTGGCCTTCTTCCTCCCATCTGGAACTTTCCTCGTCCTCCCATGGCCCTCAGTATGGCCCTGTCACAGCTAGAGTACCTTCCTCAGAGCTAGTATTCTGATGACCAGCAGTGGAGTGAAACATGCCACCTCTGGAACTCCTTCTATATTCGGGTTGCCATTACACTAGCTGGAAATCACCTCAGTCAAGGAATACCCTACCACCTTAAATGAGTTCAAATCTCCAGGGCCGGATGAACTGCATCCGAGAGTACTGAAGGAACTGGCTGAAGGACTCTCGGAACCGCTATCCGTTATTTTCTTGAAATCATGGGAAACAGGTGAGGTACTAGAGGATTGGAGGCGGGCCAATGTTGTCCCTATCTTCAAAAAGGGAACTACAGGCCAGTCAGCCTGACATGAATCCCAGGCAAAATTCTGGAACAGATCATAAAGCGGTCATTGTGCAAGCACCTAGAAAACAATGCAGTAATAATTAGAAGCCAACATGGATTTGTCAAGAACAAATCCTGCCAAACTAATTTGATCTCGTTTTTTGATCAGGTCACCTCCCTGATAGACAGAGGGAATGCTGTAGGCGTAGTATATCTTGACTTCAGCAAAGCTTTTGACAAAGTGCCCCATGATCTCCTGATTAGCAAGCTATCTAGGTGTGGGCTGGATAGATCAAGTGTCAGGTGGATACACCATTGGCTACAGAATCGTACTCAGAAGGTGATGATTAATGGGTCCTTCTCTAACTGGGAGGAGGCAAAAAGAGGGGTACCCCAAGGCTCAGTCCTGGGCCTGGTGCTCTTCGATATTTTTATTAATGACCTGGATGACGGAGTGCAGGGAATGCTTGTCAAATTTGCAGATGATACCAAATTGGGTGGAATAGCTAACACCCTAGAAGACAGAAACAAAATTCAAAATGACCTTGATAGGATGGAGCACTGGGCCAAAAGCAACAGAATGAAATTCAACAGGGATAAGTGCAAAGTACTGCACCTCGGAAAAAGAAACCAATGGCACAGTTACAAGATGAGGGATACCTGGCTCAGCAAAACTATGAGTGAGTAGTTTTGGAATCTTGGAATTGTGATAGATCACAAGCTAAATATGAGTCAACAGTGTGATGTGGCTACAAAAAAAGAGACAAATGCTATTTTAGGCTGCATTAATAGAAGTATAGTTTCCAAATCCCACAAGGTGCTAGTCCCTCTCTATTCAGCACTGGTTAGGCCTCACCATGAGTATTGTGTCCAGTTCTGGACACCACACTTGAAGATGGATGCTAACAAATTGGAACAATTTCAGAGGAGGGCGACAAGGATGATCAGTGGGCTGGAAACCAAGCCCTTTGATGAAAGGCTGAAAGAATTGGGCCTGTTTAGCCTTGAGAAAAGAAGACTGAGGGGTGATAAGATAGCACTTTTCAAATATTTGGCAGGCTGTCATACAGAGGAGGTACAAGATCTGCATCTCAATCATCCCAGAGTGCAGGACACGAAACAATGGGCTCAAGTTAAAGGAAGCCAGATTTTGGTTGAATATCAGGAAAAACGTTCTAACTGTTAGAGCAGTATGACAGTGGAACCAGTTACCTCGGGAGTTGGTGAGTGCTCCAACACTGGAGGCATTCAAGAAAAACTTAGATAATCACCTGGCAGATATGCTTTGATTGTATTCCTGCTTTTAGCAGGAGTTTGTGTTTGGTGGCCTTGTTGGCCCCTTCCAACTTCACTTTTCTATGATTCTATGATTCTAAGATCAGCGATGGGCATGAATCAGAAAAACGGCAATCCATTTTGATTTGTGATTTCTCAAGGTCAATGAATTAACAAATTACAAATTTAATTTTTTTTCCTGACTAATTGATGAATCAGTTTGTCAATTTGTTTTTTGCTTTTAAAACCATATAAAACATCACCCAAGTACCTTTTGAAACAAAATTCACAGATAGGCTTCCCCTAACTCCCCTCTACAATCCCTGCAAGTTTGGCTTTCGGATGTCTGAATCATACACCCACAAAGAGGGCCACCCCAGGAAAGTTCTCCCTGGGTACTTAGAGATGCCAAGATTACAGAGAAGCTGCCCCTGGCTCTCTTCTACAATCTCTCCAAGTTTGGTGCAGATTGCCTTTCTTATTGTACCTTATACACCCACAAAATCAGTCCCTGAAGGAAAGTGTCCATTAGCAGCTGGCTTGGGGAAACCCAGTCTTCACCAAACTGGAAGATATTGGAGAGGAGAGTCATGGGAAGCAATGTCTGCAATGTTGGTGTCTCTGGGTGCCTGGGTGGGGGGGACTTTCCTGGGGGGGCTCTTTCTGGGTTCATAATTCGGACATCCAAAATCCAGTCTTCACTAAACCTGGAGGGATTGTAGAGGGGAGTCAATGAAGCTTCTCTGTAATTTCGGTGTCTCTAGGTGCTTTCCCTGGGGTCCCTATTTGTGGGTGTGTAACTCGGACATTTGAAAACCAAACTTCACCAAATTTGCAGTACTTATAGAGAAGTGTCAATGTAAGCGGCCGTGTGATGTTGGTGTCTCTAGGTGCCCAGGGGGGCATTTTAAATCCAAACAAATTTACAAATCAAAAACCACTAAAAATTCATTGATTCATATTCATATGAATCGATGAATTAGCAGTTTTTGATGAATTTTGCAATTCATTTTTCAATTCATGCCCATCTCTAGTCAAGATGGTCAAAAGGAAGCCCTCTTGAGCAAAAGAAAATCCCAGAAACTGACTTCTTTTTCCATCAGTTAAACCTTTCTTACCTGAACACAAAGCAATTGCTAAGATAATTTTTCAAAAACAGAGAAAAATTTTACACATTTAGAAACATGAGTGGTTTTTTTTAAAGAATTGAATTTCTTGTCTTTCTAAAACACAAGTCTAAATATACACTACACACAGATTCCAACATAAACTTCCCTCATGTAGAATTACATAGTGCGAGAGGATCCCAGAAGATGAGCATGTGGTCTGTACAGTGGTTGCTGGGAGGGGACAGAAATATGAAGAGCTGGGATGTGACTGTAGTCCCTCTGTGCCAAAATATTTTGAAGGGCTGTTTTGGGCTTCATGAAATGGTGAAGCATAAGTGTGAGTAAATACAATACATATAATGGGGAAAAATGTGCACCCTTTCCGATAAACTAGTGTTTGGTCTCAAGACTGCAGACTTGAAAGCTACCTTCCAATTTCTAAACCCTTTCCTCTTTGGGATGGACAACCTAAGAAAGAAAGAAAAGCTATATTGGACCTAAAGCTATACAAAAATATTGTGTGCTTGTTTTCCAAAAGATATCCCCTCACCTTTTGAATTTTATTGTTTTTAAAGGGAGAGGTAGAAGTGAGCCAAGATTGTCACTGGAAACCAAGGTCAAAATCATCCATACTATGTGAAGAAAGATATTCAACAAGTTTATCCGACCAATGCTTCACCTAATGCCACATTTAATAGTCTTTTGATCATAGTTTACTACTTATTGTGCCCTATTCATGGAAGACACCACCTGCTAAGCAGTGGTTAAATATAAAAATTCTTCTCTCACTTTTCACCTATTTCAAGCTGATCTTCATCTCCTGCACCATTTAATAGAAAAAGCTGACTTCCACTGTCTTAAGGAAACGAGCTGGGAAATCACCTTATTTTCATCATTTAGTGCTACACTGTACTTCATGGCTAGCTGGCCCTAACTTTCTTCTTGGTCTTGGCCCACAAAGTCCACCATCTGCTACTTCTCAATCAAAGGATGGAAATCATGTGTTTGCTGGCAAAAAGGCCACTGGAGGATCAAACACCGAAAAGCAGGTGATTTCCCATTGGGATTTCTGGAATCACTATAATTTGCTTCTGCGCTTGGGCCATGTTTTTCGAGAGGGCTATAGAAAGCAATGGATAAGAAATCCTGGTAGTGGCTTTAAATATCCCCCCCATTCTGTGGAAAGTGGGGAGTGGGGGCAAGACGGAGGCAGGGCTCTGTCAGTTTCATTCCCAACATTTCCCCACTTCCCACCTTACTGAAATTGGTGCCTTGGCAATCTCTGTTGACAATCATGCATCTGCATTCATGTTCATGACAAAGGTTTCTCCTTTTAGGACAAGCTCATTGTCAGAGGGAGGCGCAATCCACAAGCTCCTATTTCAGTCAGGTGACTGCCGTGGAGGGATGCTGGAGAGTTTGCATTTTGAAAAGCATTTTACTGCCAGAATGTTGTGGATGTTAATGGTCATTTTTCTGTCATCTCCCATTGCATGTAAAAAAGATGTTCTGAAATGCCCTGCAGTTTACGTCCGCCCAGTTCCACATGAATGGTACCAGCCAGGTGACCTCCTCCTTGGTGGGATTACTTCTCAGATTATCTACCCTACTTTTGAATTTTCTTTTAATGGACATCCTTCTCAAGATACATTTGATGTTCCAGAGTAAGGAGTTATGATTTCTCCCCTTCACATGTTTCTAATGTAAGGAGGTCACAAGGATAAGAGAACCATCCCTAAATGAGATGGCCAAAGATTTTTTAGATAAGTAATATGATGCTCCAAGCTTTGCCCACAGCTTTTAAACCCACCCATTGGGGGTCATATCACTAAGAAACATTCAGAGCAGAGTATTAAGAGGGAGAAGATTGTAAAGCTCCCTTGTTATTCTAATGTAAGAAAGTTTCCTAGCAGGGAAAAAAGGGTAGTTCCAATGGTGGGGTAGGGGACAATTTTATTTTTCCCAGAAATAAGTTAGACAATATCCCACAAAGTTTTATTATACCTTTAGAGCCTCACAAAGCACACATTCATCAGTTATCCCCCATAGATGGCTATAAGTATATCAAAGCATTGTTCTGATTACACTGTTGTTCCTATGTGCCATCAAGTTGGAACTGATGTACAGCAACCCTAATAAGGCTTTCAAGGTAGGTGAGATATTTAAGGAATGGTTTTACCAGTTCCACACTCCCAGTGGAGAGTTTCCATGGTTGAGTGAGGGTTCACAAATATTATTTACTCTATCCAAGACATGACTGTGGAATCCTACTATACTATACCTCGGCACAGATTGCACTAGCATATGATAAAGCACTTTGCAGTTTTCAGAGAAAAACATTCTTTAGTGTCATCCTTTTCATTTCTGATTTAATAAAATATAAGGAAATGCCTGGAGATATTAAAGGAACATTTTGTGCAAAGATGGACATGATAAAGGACAAAAATGGTAGGGACCTCACAGAAGCAGAAGACATCAAGAAGAGGTGGCAAGAATACACAGATGAATTATACCAGAAAGATCTGGATGTCCCGGACAGCCCAGATAGTGTGGTTGCTGACCTTGAGCCAGACATCCTGGAGAGTGAAGTCAAGTGGGCCTTAGAAAGCATGGCTAACAACAAGGCAGTGACAGATTTTACTTTCTTGGGCTCCATGATCACTGCAGATGGTGACAGCAGCCACAAAATTAAAAGATGCCTGCTTCTGGGGAGGAAAGCGATGACAAACCTAGACAGCATCTTAAAAAGCAGAGACAAAGGTCCTTGCTGACAAAGCTCTGCATAGTCAAAGCTATGGTTTTTCCAGTAGTGATGTATGGAAGTGAGAGCTGGACCATGAAGAAGGCTGACCACCAAAGAATTGATGCTTTTGAATTATGGTGCTGGAGGAGACTCTTGAGAGTCCCCTGGACTGCAAGGAGAATAAACCTATCCATTCTAAAGGAAATCAACCCTGAGTGCTCACTGGAAGGACAGATCCTGAAGCTGAGGCTCCCTGGAAAAGACCCTGATGTTGGGAAAGTGTGAAGGCCAGAGGAGAAGGGGACGACAGAGGGCAAGATGGTTGGACAGTGTCACCAAAGCTAACAACATGAATTAGACCAAACTCCGGGAGGCAGTGGAAGACAGGAGGGTCTGGCGTGCTCTGGTCCATGGGGTCACGAAGAGTCGGACACGACTTAATGACTAAACAACAACAACAACAACAACAACAAGGAAATGCCTAATTGTTGTGATACATATATTTGATACACAGTACAATTTAGTTCTGAAAGATTACATTGACTGTAATCTTTGTATGGCAAACATAAGGGAGTGTCTGAAGTGGGAGAAGGAAAGAGAACATTCAAGTTTTCAATAAAAATAGAGTGACACCCCATCGAACCCCGATTAGTGCCTATTAGAATCAGAGACTATAGTCTAATAAAGTCTGACTATCTATACATCATTTTCAAAGTACTATATGGGATCCCAATTTGTGAATTGAAAAGGAAACTCTTAATTAGTTTACCAACATCAGTAAGGATTTTTTTTCTTGTACAATTAATTCAACGAAATGAAATATAAACATTTCATCCATTCCAGGATTAATTTCTAACAAATAGCAGTATGTTGTTCATTAGCTCACCAACAATCATAAGGAATTTCTTTCCCTATCAAATCAGGCAGGGGGAATTTACTAGGTTTTGTGGTCCAAATGCTTCCTTCATTGAAGGATTGATTCTGAATTCGTAATCTGACTCCATTCGCAGCATGATAACAAAATTCTACCAGCATAGCCTTGCCTTGGCTTTTGCTGTTAGTGAGATCAACAGAAACCACCAAATCTTGCCGAATGTCACGCTTGGGTTCCACATCCAGGACACCTATCACGATGCTGCAATGACTTATCGGACCACTCTGGACCTGCTCTTCAGATCACCTAGCTTGATCCCCAATTACTATTGCAACAAACAAAGAAATTTGGTGGCCGTCATTGGTGGGCTCAACTCTGCTACCACTTACTATATAGCTGACTTACTCGGTTTTTACAAGATTCCACAGGTGAGTGCTCTTCTGTGGGTATTCTACGGGGTGTAGAAAATACCTGGGAACTTTGATTAAACTAGTTGCTGAGAGGACCAGAGAGCTATGGGTGAGCAATAAAACCCAGGTACATCTGAATTTGTCTTCTCTTTATTGAACTTGATTTCAATTATAACTTGTCTTTTAAATTTTTCTTCTCAGATGTGTTCCTCCAAGAAATATTTCTTGCCCAAATGGACATAAATCACTTTGATTTGATTCTATGTTATCTCTTCTTTTTTTTCAGCTCACATATAGTTCATTTGATCTTCAAAGCATGCACACTAGTCGAGATGCTTCATTTTATTCCATGGTTCCAAATGAATCCCATCAGAATATTGGCATTATCCGTTTGCTTCAGCATTTTGGGTGGATATGGATCGGGATCTTTGTTATAGACAATGATAGAGGAGAGCATTTCCTGCGGACACTGGAACCACTGCTTTCTGAAAATGGAATCTGTTCAGCCTTCACTTTTAGACTATCGTATAGAGCTCATCTGGATAATCCAGGTGAAATAAGTGATTTAGGTTTTAATGTGTACATGCACTTAACAGATACTAAAACCACTACATCCATTATCTATGGAGAATCCTTGACAATTGCAGTGGTCAGAGCAACTGTATTCATGCACACTTCAAGTTATGATGAAAGTGCATCATTTGGGAAGGTATGGATCATAACAGCTCAGCTAGATTTTGCTTTGACAGGTCTTTCCAGGGCTTTTGATCTCCAAATGTTTCAAGGTGCCCTTTCCCTTACATACCATTCTGAAGATCTTGTAGGCTTCAGGAACTTTGTTCAAATGATAAAACCCAACAGGAACCAAGAAGATGGGTTTCTCCAGCTTTTCTGGGAACAAGCATTTGACTGTTTCTTTCCAAAGCCTGGGATGGAATTATATGCCAGTGAAACATGTACTGGGGAGGAGAGACTGGAGAGTCTTCCTGGGCCTCATTTTGAAATGGCCATGACTGGCCACAGCTACAGCATCTATACTGCAGTCTATGCCGTGGCTTATGCTTTGCATGCCATGGGCTCATCTCTCTCCACCCAAAGGACAATGAGATGTGTGTTTCCTAAGACGGGATGTAAAAGAGTTGAACTGCAGGATCTCCAGTCTTGGAAGGTAATATCTCAACCCCCTTAATTGATAGTAAAATTGGTATTAAAAAAAGACAGTAAAATATATGAGCTATTTATAGAAGTTCTCTGTGTCTTCCACAGTTCTTAAAATGGGAAACTTAAACTAATGTAAAATCTATTGATTAATGGACCTTTTCAAATTTTTGTGTATGAAATGATATTTTTCTCTATAAAACCTAGTTTAATAGACTTTTATTGATTTTTATATTTTTGTCATGTTTATATGGCTGTTAATTTATATTTTATTGCTGTTGTGTTGTGAACCGCCAGAAGGAAGGAAGGAAGGAAGGAAGGAAGGAAGGAAGGAAGGAAGGAAGGAAGGAAGGAAGGAAGGAAGGGAGGAAGGGAGGGAGGGAGGGAGGGAGGGAGAGAGAGAGAGAGAGAGAGAGAGAGAGAGAGAGAGAGAGAAAGAAAGAAAGAAAGAAAGAAAGAAAGAAAGAAAGAAAGAAAGAAAGAAAGAAAGAAAGAATCAGGAATCTGTCCAGATGAGGTTTATATGCTGTTACATCTGGAATGTAATGAATCTAGAACAGCCACAGTTCAAGATATTGTTAAAAGAATCAGAAACAGCAGTAATGAATGACATTAGCTGTCTCATGTTGGGTAATCTCTCCTCTCCCTCCCCTTTTTCTTCTTTTAGCTTCATCCATTTCTTCAAGAGATCTCATTCAACAACACAGCTGGAGAAACCATATCTTTTAATGAGAAGAAGGGGATCAGAGGTGGATTCGACATCATGAATTTGGTGATATTCCCCAACAAATCCTTCCAGAGAATCAAAGTTGGAAGAGTGGATGACCATGGACCTAAAGGAAACGAATTGATAATTCAAGACAAGATGCTTATCTGGCCTACAGGGTTTAAACAGGTAAGAATTTCATTAGCAGATTTCCTTGGGCGAATCTCCTCTATTACCAACATGATTTGATGTTAAACAATTGTGTGGCAGCTGGGTGAACTGTCTTCAAAACCAACCAGATTCTCTCCACTCTTTTCGCGTGCACAAGAGTCAACCTCTTTCTTGGCAAATCTGAAATTCAAGCATGTAGTTTGAAAATCTTCCCATTGCATCTTCTCTCCCTTTTCCATCTAGGTGCCTCCCCTTTCTTTGTGCAACGAATATTGTCCTCCAGGTAATCAGAAGAAGAAGAAAGAAGGGGACAAATTCTGCTGCTATGATTGTGTCCCATGCTCAGAAGGGAAGATTTCAAATGAGATGGGTAGGTTAACTCTGTTCCTTCATGCTCGGCTATAGGATCAGTGACTTCACTCACGTTGCCCATTGTTAGCAAAATCAATCAATCAATCAATCAATCAATCAGAACAGGATCCTCTGAATAAATGGGAAGGCGGGAAATGGAACAGCATTCATTAGTTCCTCTGTTTATGAAGGAGAGATCCTTTGTCTACTCCAATGTTTGGCTGATCATGTTGTGGGTAGGTCTATGTCCTCAAAATTGCTAGAGGTTTGAGGACACAGATGACATTAGTCAAAGAAGTGCTAGTGAATTTCACAGGGAGATTAAGGCAAAAGATCTAAACTAGAGATGGGCACTTAGCATAGCAAGTGATTTCGCAGAGTTTGGAGGATCAGACCTAGAGGTGTTGTGCAGACACACTGGATTCCATGCCCTGCTTCCTCCTCTGAGTGGGAACTCACAGGAGGAGGTCGGGGGGCAGAATCTGTGGGCCCAATCCTCGACAAAATGCCAAACCATGGTAATTGCCCTTGTCTAGTCTAAACAATAGGTTTATATTTGATTGTCAATGGCAAAAGGTATTTGGTTCTATAATGTATATATTGTACATGAAAAACAGGCACTCTAAGGAAACCCAACCCAAAGCGAAACAAAACCACCTGTAAAGTTGGCTTGATTTTCATGATTTATTTATTTATTACATTTGTGTACCGTCTCAATTAATGCTAGGTGCTACTCTGGATGGTTTATAGAAACACAAAATTTTACTGGAAAAGAATCTCTTTGTGTTCTTCAGATATGGATGACTGTTTCCTATGTGCAGAAGATCATTTCCCAAGCCAGGAGAGAGAGAGATGCATCCCCAAGACCATCAACTTTTTGACCTTTGAAGATGCTTTAGGAATCAGTTTTACCACCGTTAGTATTTCTTTTGCTTTCCTCACAATATTTATTCTCAGCACATTTATCAAGAACAGAGACACCCCCATTGTCAAAGCCAACAACCGGAACCTCACCTACATCCTCCTGGCTTCCATCCTGCTCTGCTTCCTTTCTCCTTTGCTATTCCTTGGCCAACCTGAGAGGGTGACCTGCCTTCTTCGACAAGCTGTCTTTGTTTTGACTTTCTCAGTGGCAGTTTCTTGTGTCTTGGCAAAAACCACCATTGTTTCCTTAGCCTTCATTGCTACAAAGCCTGGATCTCAGATGAAGAAATGGGTGGGGAATAAACTGGCTTATTCCATTGTCCTTTCCTGTTCCCTTAATCAAGGCTGCATCTGTATTTCATGGTTGGTCATGTCTCCCCCATTCCCTGATTTAGACATGCACTCCACAAGAGAGAAAATCATTGCTCAGTGTAATGAAGGATCTGCTGCCATGTTTTATGTGGTCTTGGGCTACATGGGCCTCTTGGCTCTCACGAGCTTCATGGTAGCATTTTTGGCCCGCAAATTACCGGACAGTTTCAACGAAGCCAAGTTCATTACCTTCAGCATGTTGGCCTTTTGTAGCGTGTGGATCTCCTTTGTTCCCTCCTATCTGAGCTCCAGAGGGAAAGACATGGTGGCTGTGGAGATCTTCTGCATCTTGTCTTCTGCTGCTGCCTTACTGGGTTGCATTTTCTTCCCTAAGTGTTACATTATTTTGTGGAGGCCTGAGCTGAACAACAGGGAGCAACTGATATGGAGAAAGCATTAAAATCTTTCTACACTGCATCCCAGTGAAAGTTGTTTCCTCTGTTGGGCAAGACGATTATGAGCAAAAGAACATTCAATGCATATATTTAAAAATATCTCTTTAATGTTAATATTTTGCAACTAGATGTTGGATTCTATTATGAATTCCATGAGAAGAACCCTCTTATTTCTTCTTGTGCATGTTAGTCTCTATTGTCTGTACTCTGGGGCTTTTACACATATTGTGCCAGGAAGTATCCAGAATTTCCTTACAAGACTGTAAACCCCATTCCGGTTGACTAGGGTGATCTCCAGCTAGTGTAATGACCTCAAATATAGAAGGAGTTCCAGAGGTGGCATGTTTCACTCCGCTACTGGTCATCAGAATATTCACAGTGAGGGAGATACTCCAGCTGTGGCACAATAGGCTGGGTGCAATTGGAGGAAGAGTAAAGTAAAGTGAGGTAGAAGGCCAATGCTGATAAGCTACATTTGCGGGGTGGAGCAGAGGTCAGAATGGGTTGGTGGGACCCAGGCTTAAAAGAAATAGTTGAGAAGTAGGTGAAGGACTTGGACTTAGACTTGTCACTTTTTATAGACACTTATTTATTTATTTATTGCATTTATACCCCGCCTATCTAGTCGAATGACCACTCTAGGCGGCTAGATATGGGCCGCTAAATTAGGCCAAACTGAGCATGGGAACGACCACTTAGGGGGGGGAGCATGTGAAGGTGCAGAAGACATGGGATCTATCTTCTGTTCCTCAAGGACAAAGGGCTGCTGGAGATCCAGAACCTACTGTATGGACTGGGATATGAGCCTAGTTCTGGCTTTCTGAAGGGCAAGGACATGGAAGAGGCACAACACTATCTATCTATCTGTCTGTTTGTTTGTTTGTTTGTTTATCCATTTAACTTGTATGCCGCCCACACTCTGCAAGAGTATCCCACCAATACTAGAGGTTTGGGAAATTAGACCCCAGGCATGGGCTGTAGATTGTACTGGCCCTGTCAATATGTGAAAAGTTTTGTGCAGGGGGTGTTAAAAAAATTTTTTGTAGAAAAAGTAGCCTTGAAAATGAAAGTGCTTATAGAATTGAGACTTGAACTATAGCTTACTATAGTCATTTGAAAATAATTAGCCAGTTCCCCAGCTGAGCAAGGTCGCTGTACCATAACAGTCCTGACCCCTGAAGCATATGTGGACATACACACAGAGAGAGAACTGAATGTGCTTAAACTACATGGAAATAAGGTAAAAATAGCTTATTGTATCGTCATACTCACTGAATGATAAATAAAGTGACAGCTTGTAACATTAAATCTTTTTATTCTTTAATGTGCATTTTTTAAAAAAACAAACTACTATTTGTTCTACAAACCCTGATTATTATCTTAAGATATATCAGTCATAAGAAATTATAACCACATACACTACTGTCTAGCCCTGGGACACTTAATTTGTGTAGTGTCACCAAAGTAATGGAGGCTTTGTGTTTCACCAGAAGCATTCTTAGTCTTTGACCAGGAAAGTATAAATCAAACCTTAGCTGTTATGGTGGTTGAGCTGTTACAGGAAAAACAATTCCGGCTTTTTGCTCATGTTGGTTATACAGTAGTCAAGGAGAAATGGCATTTGTTAACCTGCAAATGCAAAGTTACTGCTGGGAGAGAAATTCATGATGTGCTTGCTTCCAAAGGCCACTCAGGATTCAAAGCACTGAGCAGAAGACAATTTCTCTATGTAATTTTGGCAACTTCTGGATGGTCTAGCTAGAATCTTGTCCTGGTGGGAGATTTGGAGGTCACTTAATACAGAGGTCCCCAACCCCCGGTCCACAGCCCGTGCCGGTCCATGGCCTGAGCTGGACTGGGCCACGGAGACAGACCTCCCCCCACCCCTGCATGCACTCCCACCCCCGCACAGCCCATTTGCACATGTGTGCGTGCGCCTGCACCTGCACGAGCGCTCTCCCACCCCTTCGCACATGTGCACAAGTGCCCCCAAGCGCCGCACCACCCTTCACACATGCGCACAAGCGCGCATGCACAAGCACTTTCCTGCTCCTTTGGCACGTGCATGAGCATGCGCACTTCAGCTCCTTCACGCATGTGTACGAGTGCACCCACACCTGCGCAAGAGAGTGCCCACTCCTTCGCGCATGCGCACGAGCACAGAGGGTGCCCCGCCTTCCCCAACCGGTCCACGGGGTTAAAAAGGTTGGGGACTGCTGACTTAATAGACTTCAATGTTCTTCTTATTATTATTATTTTATTTATTCAATTTGTATCCCGACCCCATTATTGTGACAGCACTACTCTGGCCAGGTTACAACTCCAAAAATAGAAAACAAAAATGAAAATAGAAATACTAAAACTGATAACAAATATTAGAACTGATAAAACCAATTCTTGAGACCTTTAAAACGTCAGCACTATGTCACCCTGCTGAAAGATGGTATTTGAGTAGGTAATATCCTTTGTGGCACTTCAACTCATAAGTCAAATGAACTCATCAATCATTATTAATAAATTAGCCATTAGGTAAAATTCTGGATGGTTCAGTGTTTTAGGTATCTGGCTGTGGAGCCAGAGGTTGGAAATTCAATTCCCCACTATGCTTCCTTGACAGGGGCTGGACTCAATGCTTCATAGCATCCCCTCCAGCTCTGCAGTTTCAAGATTGCTACTGCTACTACTGTTTTAACTGTACTGTAGTCCACTTCAGCTGCTGATGGAGCAAGTGGACTAGAAAACACAAAAACCAATGCCAAATCAAAATAGTTGCGCCCAAAGAAAGGACATGCAACAGGAACCATGAAGAATGGTGTATTCACTTCTGAAAAATCACAAGCAGCCCTTTGGACTGGAGGGAAGGGCCCTCTGGGAGCGATCGCACCAAGGACCTCCACATAGCATGTGCCAAGGCCCCACAGGCAGGCAATGTGTCTGTGTTGCAAGGCCAAATCAATCTCATCTCTTTTCCAGGGGCTCAATGAGAGACAGGAGGTGCTAGGTCTTAGTGGCTGGACACCAGGATCAATCAGCTTTGGGAGAGGTTGTCTGAATGGGAAGGAGGTCTGAAGACCCTCGGAAGAACCTCCAGAAGCACCTCCAAACTTTTCTTGCTCAGATGGAGCTAAATTCTCTCCAAACTGTTGGGCCAATGGATGAACAGGCACAAACTACTCAACCAGTGGTTTGTGCCCATCTCAAGTCTCTATTACAACAGTTGCCTCCTTTAGCTTTAATCCCAAAGGAGAAGTCTGTTGGCCCCTTGCTGTTTCCCTCAGACTTAATATAGCACAGGACGACTGAAGCATGAAAGGAATTCCCTGCCTCTTTCAAAAGACAAGAACATTTGCAAACTACATGCAAATCTGTCTGCTCCCTGGACAAATTAAAATACCCCAGCTTTTATTTTCAATTGGCAATTTTCATGCATAGGAATTTTCACCGCAATTTAACACACTCATACATTTGCACACACACTCATCTACATGAACATTTTTTCCTCAAAATGAAGTGCTTGTTGACGCTTATTGCCCTCTTAGCTGCTTCTGCCAGTGAGTTGATCCACAAGGGCTGGGTAGGAGTGTAGAGCACAGCACAGGCATAAAGAAGGTTTTAATGTATTTTTCTTGCTATCTCTCCCTTGTTCAAAGGAGTCCTTCTGGGTGAAATACAGCTGCTCCAGTCTGGTGATTGAGAGGTGAAATTAGGCCAAACTTTGCGTCTCACCTGTACTATTTCTGGACTCCCAATTGCTACAGAGAATATATTCTGGCAATGGATCCGACAGCCAGCAGGGAAAAATCCAAAATGGCTGGGTTGGATCTATCCATTCAGTGGAGGCAAATACAATGACGTGTCTCTCCAAGGGCGAATTGAGCTCTCAGCTGACACAGCCAAGAATGAGATCTATCTTCAGCTAGGTTCTCTGACAGCTCATGATGCTGCCACATACTACTGCACTCGAGATGCACAGTGATTCAGGCCAAAACAAAAAGCTTGAAAGGGGGAGACTGTATTGTAGAAATTCTTAAGTTAGCTACCATCACCATTTGCTCTGCTTCCCTTTCTGGCAGGCTGTGGAGGCATATAAAGACATGCAGACCTCAATACACTGGGAATCAAGACACATAACTTGCAGGGTAGAGTCTTATCTTTAGGCCAAGCATGTTTTAAGAGATTTCCAGAAGAAGAGGTCAGAAAAAGAATCTTTTGCATCTTAAAGAATAAGAGCTTTCCTGGAGTGTGACTCACTTGCCTCTGATCAAGTGTTTTTTTTAAGAAGGGACACAACATCAAACACTAGGTGAATATCGAGGGAAGTAAAAATTGAAAACAGTTGAAAAGGGATGGTCTAATTGATGGTTGGAATTATTTAAACCCGAAAGAGAGACATTACACTTTTCCCCCCTAAGAAATATCCAACCTATGCAAGAATAGACCAGACTACTGTCTGAATTATTAGCACCACAATTATATAAAATATACAAATTGTATAAAATAGATTGTGCTCCAATCATATCTTCAGATTGTGTCCCAAAGCACTATGGAATAATAATACTTTAAAGAATAAACCAAAGATCTGGAGGTTAAATTCTAACATGCTTACTGACCCACGTGTGAGGATATGGGTTTTGTAGTACTTGTTTTTCAGAGTTCGCAAGTGTTTAAAAAGCAAAGCTATTAAAAAGGCAATTGTTAAAATTAAAAATAAAGAAGGAAGAATAGTAACTGCATAGCAGCAAATTTGAACAACTTTTATGGGATAGTATAAGGACTTGTTTTGACCAAACAAGTCCTTATACTTGTCTGGTATAAGGCAGTGGAAGACAGGAGGGCCTGGCATGCTCTGGTCCATGGGGTCACGAATAGTAGGGCACGACTTAATGACTAAACAACAACAACATAAGGACTTGTATGAAACAGAAATAGCAACAAAGGTGGCTGTTAAACATTTGCAAATTCATTAACCCAATTTTTGAGGAGCATAAAAATTCACTCAGTTCATCAATAACACCTGAAAAAATAAAATCAGCTACTAAAAGATTTCAAAAAAGGAAAATCACAAGGATGTGATGGTTTCACAGCAGATTTCTATAAGAGGTGGGTAGAAGACATCCCTATACACCTTTTGAAACTGTATAATTCAATACTGATTGGTGAAAAGTTACCAGAATCCTGGAAAGTAGCAGGAATAATAGCTATTCCAAAACCAGGAAAAGATATCACACTCCCCTCTTCATATAGAGCAATAACGCTACAAAACCAAGATTGAAAAAGTTTCTTCTCTATTTTAGCACAAAGATTGAATAGTGCCAGGCAGGCAAATGTCAGACACGATTCATTGGGTTCTTCTAAACATCATAAATATAGTGAGTGGAGGAAAAAAAGGAAAATGGCCAGACTTTCATTAGATGCTCTTAAAGCCTTTGATTGGATTGAATGGTGCTATTTATTTAATTTATTAGAGAAGATGAATAAGGGAGAAAAATTTATTAAGGTGTTAAGAAATCTATATGAAGGGGTGAAGGCCACAGTGATGATGAATGGAGTAGAATTGGATAGATTTCAATAATATAGAGCAAGAAGACAAGGATATCCTTTGTGTTCATTGATATTTGCTCCAGCTATTGAACCACTTGAAGTACGGAGGGAGAATAGCGACAATAATTGCTACAACTCTTTCCAGAGAATAAAAATTGGAAGTGTGGATCCTGGTGCTGTAGAAGGAGAAGAAGTAATGATAGACTGGGGCAGTGCGGCACAGTCCCAGGATGTCCCAGGAGAAGGGAATGGCAAGCCACTTCTAAGTACTCTCTACCTAAAAAACTCTGAAAAGGGCCACCATAAGTAAGATTTGACTTCACAACACATAGAATTATTTAAAGTATCTACTCAAGGTGTCAAATGTATTTTATGTATAGGGTTCAGCACATCAGCTGTTTCCCCTAAAGTCACTGATACCTGCAGAAGATTCATTGCCCCTGTGAAATCAGAGTCATTAACCTACTCCAGTCAACATGGCACACTTTATTATCATTAAATTAAAAAAATTAAAAATGCAAGTGTAAATCTCTTGTTTTGTGTCTAATACATGAAATTTATGTATTAGACAGGAAATTTCAGGCTTTATTTCCCAGTTGTTATTTTTCTAACATCTTGACACAAATATCCTTTGACCAGTGGAGGTCAAAGTCCAAGATAATCAAATGGAACCAGATGTACTCATCTTCATCACAGGCTCAATCAAATAAATCAAAGCTAAATTAGTCATGACTAACGTGGAAGGAGTTGACCAAACTCCGGGAGGCAGTGGAAGACAGGAGGGCCTGGTGTGCTCTGGTCCATGGGGTCACGAAGAGTCGGACACAACTTAACAACTAAACAACAACAACAAAAACGTGGAAGGGCAAGTCTAGATCCAACTCATTATCTTCATGTATTAGACACAAAACAAGAGATAGTGTTAAGCTAGAGAAGCCATTTCATTCTTTTTTTCTCCTAGTAAATTGTCCCATGGTGTTCAATTCAGGCCTCAAGAGAATAATGTAAATTTTGAGAGTAAAGATGCAAATCAAGAGGCCAGCACTGGAAGCTATGATAGAGAAGACCTCCACAGCGACCATGTGTTTCCCCTTGGTACTCAAATGGGTTGGAACAAAGGACACCCAAACACTGCAAAAGACCACCATGCTGAAGGTGATGAACTTGGCCTCATTAAAACTGTGTGGCAACTTCCTGGCTAGGAAAGCTAGAGTGAAGCAGATGAAGGACAAAAAGCCCATATAGCTCAGGACAAGGTAAAACATGACAACAGAACCTCCATTACATTCTGCAATGATCTCTTCAGTCAATGATTGCTTGTCTAAATTTGTGGATTGAGGAGAAGTAGCTAACCACAGTGCACAAATTCCTGCTTGAACCAAAGAGCAGGAAAGCACAATAAGGATTGCTGTCCTTCTTCCCAGCCATTTCTTCATGTTGGATCCTGGTTTGGTGGCCATGAAAGCCACAACCACAGTGATGGTTTTGGCTAACACACAGGAAATAGCCACAGAAAAGATGATGCCAAAGGCCGGCTGTTGGAGGAGGCAGTTCAGCTTTCCAGGTCATCCAAGAAAGAGCAAAGAAGAGAGGAAGCAGAGGAAGAGAGAGATGAGGAGAGTGTAGGTGAGGTCTCGATTGTTGGCTTTGACAATGGGGGTGTCTTTGTGCTTCATAAAAGTTCCTAAGACCCAGGCTGTGATCAGAGAAAACAGGATGATAACAGTAGCTAAACTCCACCCTAAAGGCTCCTCATAAGACAAAAAGATGACAAGTTTGGGCAGGCATCCATTTTTGTTCTCATTTGGATACTGGTCTTCTGGACATTTGAAACAGTCATCCACATCTGAAAATAGAAATATGTGTTATTTCCATTCCAAATCATGTCTATCTCAAATATGCTAATGGCTAAAGCTATGATTTTATAATACCCTTAATTATCGCTATCCTTGCCATTATTATTGCAGCTATGCTAATGAGATGCCAGAATCCTATTAGTCATTCTGGAATGTTGATAAAACTTACCACTGCTAATTCTGACTAACTGATGAGGTGACAGATCATGGTGCAGTTGCATGCCGTGGTCATGCAGCTAATTTTGTGATCAGGATGTGTCTGATATCCAGGGGTCTAAGGTCAGCTGGTACTAGCTATCCATCACCCATGTTGGATTTCAGAGTCTCTGACTATGGGATACAGCAGATGATATCATGACATGAAGGCTCTCACCAGCACCCACCACAACCCTCCTGTTGATATGTTTTGCCTATATATATGTTTCTCGTCTTAAGGAGCACATGACTCCCCTGTTATAGCAACTCCACTGGCTGCTTGTCGATTCAGGGCATAATTCAAAGTGCTGTTGCCCCCCAACCCCGGAATAAAGATGCGAGACAAATAAGTATGGATTAAATCATGGGCCACACTTTATTAATAATCATTCCAAAGAGATATTTGCCAATCAATTAGCAAAGGGGGGTCTGCAGTAGTGCGGAAACAGATAAATCCGTCATCATACGGGCGAGTCCCCCGGCCCCAGGTTCTCGCGGTCTTAATGACAGCAGAAACCCGGCTGGCCGCTATTGAAACACCCCCAGACCTCGAGCCATCTTCAATCGATGACTGTTGGTCCGGAAGTGGCCCAGCGCATCTTTCCCGCCCAGGTGCTGAATCGCACGATTCGCAGCCCTGGGAAGTCCGATGCGCTGTTAGCTTACATGATGTTAAAATTGGGACTCACCAAGAAATGCCTGTTTTTCTGCACTACCCGCCAGTGTGACCAAAAGTTCCACCCTACAATTGCCAACAACCCTTACTAGTGTGGGATAGGCAAAAAATCCCCCCATCCCAGAGCCAATCGGGATGAAGGTCAAAAATTCCTATCTGGCCCCTAAAAGGCGACCAGTAAAACTCACACTAGAAATAGGGTAGGCGGGTGGGTGCCTGAGAAAGAAGAGACTGTTAGCCAGGAGGATTCCCCCTTTTATGCCTGAGGTCGTCCTCCCGCTCTTTTCAGCCTCTCGAGAGACTGATAGAAGTCTCGCTCATCCGTGGGGGTGGGGGGCAAGGCGCCGTTACGCTGATCAAAGCCTGGGTCGGCTTATCAGCGACGTTGTCAGTTTTAACCTATAAAGGCCTAAATGGGTCCAAGCTATCTCAAGGAATGCATCTCCCTTTATGAGCCTGCCCAGGCATTAAGGTAGTCAGGAGAGGTGTTTCTCTTGATGCCCCACCAAGCGTACCTTCACAGGTATGCTTGGTGGGGACACAAGAGAGGGCCTTCTCTGTTGCTGCTCCCAAACTTTGAAACTCCCTTCCTCATGAGGCCAGACTGACCCCGGGTTTGCTGTCCTTCCACAAGCAGGGACTTTTGCTTTTGGCAGCCTTTTTGAGTGGGGTTTTTTAATGGATGGTTGTGCTCTGTTTTTTTAAAATGTTTTGTTGTTGTTGTTTAGTCGTTAAGTCGTGTCCGACTCTTTGTGACCCCATGGATCAGAGCACGCCAGGCCCTCCTGTCTTCCACTGCCTCCCGGAGTTGGGTCAAATTCATGTTGGTCACTTTGATGACACTGTCCAACCATCTCGTCCTCTGTCGTCCCCTTCTCCTCTTGCCTTCACACTTTCCCAACATCAGGATCTTTTCCAGGGAGAGAGGGGAGTTAGGGGAAGCCTATCTGTGAATTTTGTGTCAAAAGGTACTTGGGTGATGTTTTATATGGTTTTAAAAGCAAAAACAAATAGACAAATTGATTCATCAATTAGTCAGGAAAAAAAATGTAAATTTCAAATTCATGTTGGTCACTTTGATGACACTGTCCAACCATCTCGTCCTCTGTCGTCCCCTTCTTCTCTTGCCTTCACTCTTTCCCAACATCAGGGTCTTTTCCAGGGAGTCTTCTCTTCTCATGAGATGGCCAAAGTATTGGAGCCTCAGCTTTAGGATCTGTCCTTCCAGTGAGTTTTTAAATGTGCTTTCAGTATTAATTTTATTTTAATGTGATACTTGTTTAATTCTTTTTTAATATTTGTTTCCTTACTGTTTTTAGATTTTAATTATTGTACTTTTCATTATGTAAGCTGCTTTGGGCCCTTTTAAGGAGAAAGATGGGGTAAAAATATTTTAAATAAATAAATTAGTTTTGGAACTGAAACCTCATGGAGTTGGATTCACTGACCTAGCAGCCTTGAGACTGTGCGCTGGAGTATATAGTAAATGTGCATAGGGACATCTTTTTTTATGATCTAACTACACTAACATTTAAAGCTCGGTTGTTATCTCCACCCTAACATATCTTTGTTGTTTTCTCCACCTTATGTACTATGAGTACTTCCATAAGAAACTCACAGCTGACTGTGAGTAAACTTTACATGAGGGGAAAAACTGAGTATCTACCTGTCTTTTTGGAAATCTTTCCTTCTGGGCAAGGAGCACAATTGTAGCAGCAAAATTTTTCTCCTTCATTTCTTTTCTTCTGAAAACCAGGGTCACAGTATTCATTACACTTTGAACTGAGAGTTGCCTATCCATGAACAGAGCAGGAGGTCATAATGACTTTAAAAGATCATAGCTGATTTTTATCTAATGGAAGGGGTGACTCAGTTGACTTCTCAGCCTAGTTCAATATCCACAGAAAGAGTAAAAGCCTGCTGGTGATTGGTGAATTAATTTTGTCTCAACTCCCTTCAGAAGACTCCATTAATTAAGAGATGAGAGATATTTACTACAACAGAAAAAAAGAGTCACACAAACACACACACACACACACACACACACACAAAACAGATAATGGATACCTTTGAGATTTATCTGTACCATCCACATTTTGAAAGTGGTCAGTAGCTTTGACTTTATTTTAAAGACTATTCAACCATCATAGACATAGGTTAGTGAGAAAGGGAGATTCATTCACCGAAATGAACCCATGTGACAATAAAGTATGATGATTCGTACCTGGTTGAAAGCTCTGGGCCAAACAATTCTGCCCCAGTCTATCACGACTTCTTCTCCTTCAATGGCATCGGGATCCACCCTTCCCATTTTTACTCTCTGGAAAGAGTTGTTGTGGGAGATGACCACGTTCATGATGTCAAAGCCTCCTCCCATCCCTCTTTTCTCATTAAAGGACACCGTTTCTCCCTCTGAGTTGTTATTTATTAAAAATGAAATCATGAAAGAGAAGGAATGAGTGGAGTCAGAGGTGCTGGGTGTAGAAGAGATAAAACAATGTATTTTCTAGTCAAGATTGTTCTAGGAGTTAATCACTTCACCATCTGTGAACAGGGAACCAGATACCTTTTAAGGATGAAAGAATAGTAATGGGCAGATACCTAGAACATACTGGGAGAATCACCACCAGTTGAAATAAATTTTAATTTAATTTTTCTGAATGCAAAGCAGATTTGAAGACACTTCTCACTTGTATTTTTCTTTTATTCTCTATTTTCATTCTTGCTTGTGTATATGATTCCAAGAACATCTCAGGGGCAGAACAGTTGACACCAGATGCACTACTGGTACAGAGTAATAGAGAATTCATTAAACTCCCATTGAGAATGGGAGAAAACTGTATCCCACTAACACTAAGAAAATGGTATGTAAATGTTGTGTTTCAGTCTGTCATATGGGTGTAGTTCATGACTGGGATGAGGGAAGTGCCTCCTATATTACACCCTGGCTGTGGGATTTGATGAAAGAAACCTGTAGAAGCAATAGGCAAGCTCCAGCTTTGCTTACAAGGAGTTTATTGAGTGACTTACATGAGCACCCAATAGCTGGGAGGGACGACACCAGAAGTCCAAACAGCTCTTAGGCAGATCAAGCAATTTTTTAATGCTCTTTGGCTCTTTATATCTATGAAGTGATATATCTATCTTTATATCATAGAATAGTTGAGTTGAAAGGGACCTATAAGGAATCCAAGCTCAGTGCTGGAATCCAAGTCAAAGCTCATCTGAGAGATGGTTGTCCAATTTTCTCTTGAATACAATATATCATTACTTTGTTCTACTTTGATGAGTGGCACAGACCCATGAAACCCTATTCTGTGCACCACTATGACAAGCTAGGTATGCATATACATGAAAGTGCAAACAAGCTTTGTAGGACTAACTGATAACCATACCTGTTGTCTCTGGCTGGCTTTGTCTGCCAATGACCCATCAGGTCAGCTCAACCATCTATGATCTTTTTCCACATCAAAAAAACACTGAAGCAACTTTGCTTAGCCATGGACGGAAGCAAGTCAAAATGTAGTCTAAGTCTAACACATTCCCTTAAATTTTGGGGTGAGGCATCCCACCTTCCTGAACCATGAGCTGCTCCTTCTTCTGAAACTTCACGTTCCTTGGAGTGATGATGACGTTGGAATGTCCATGAGTGGTTCTCAGAGCAAAGAGAAAGTGTGCTTTCTGTATTAATATTGGGAACATGGAAGTGAATGAAAGTTATTCTATCCATGCCATGGTCCCAGTACAGCCCCACCTAATGTCATCATAACTGTCTGCATATTTTTTTAAAAAAAAATCCTAAATGACTTAATGAGATTATTGATTTAGATGCACCATGACCTTTGTCTCTAAAGATAATGGTTGGCAGAAGAAGAATGCAATCATTACAAGTGTGAGAGATTCCTGTGGCCAAGTCCATGAAAACACCCAAAGTGTTAACAGAAACAGACACTTTTATTGGAGCAGCTCAACAGTAATGGAGGCAATGTGGCTCAGCAACAAAACTCTTATAGTCTATGGGTGCCAGGGATGTTGACAGCTCTCCCAAAGAGTTCAGGACAATGGGACCAGTCCACAAGAACCTCTGTTGCTGGGAGGAGTGGAGCCCTGTCTCATCTATCAGCACCAAGACACCCCTCAGTTGTGTCAAGTACAAGGGTGCAGCAACAGGGGGTGCTCAATACAGGCACTCAGCTGTCCCAGGAATAGAGTAACCTGAGCTTTTCCCCAGCTCCTCCTCGGTAGTCTATAAGAGTGGCCGCTGTACCACACATGTGGTACTCCTCACTAGAGGTATGGCCAAATTTAGTCAGAGATGTCTGGGATCACCTGTGTAGTGAGGTGTGGGAGGAGGCTGGGTAAGAGGAGGAGGATTGCCTGACTGGCACTGTGAATTCAGCCCTTTGGAGCTTGGTGGTGGGGTGGCTTGTCCCTGCTACTACTTCTTCTGGCAGCATGCTCTGCGCTGGTTCTCCTGTTGCCCCAACTGTTGCTTTCTTGCCTTGCCTTGGCATACCTGGGCACACTTGCCCCAGCGGCACAAAGAACTTCTCCCAATGCCCAGTGTTGGAGTCCCAGTGGCAGACCATCTCCTGACGGGCTGTTGAGCATTCCAGCTGTGCTGGGACTTCCTGGGCCTTGAACACCTCCCAACCGATGGTGTCCACCCACGGGGGCTCCTCATACCATCTCTCTCCTCCTTTAATCCCTAGACCCCTGTTTCTACTCAGATGGTCCTTGGGCCATCATCAACATCACTGCCCCAGTCTACAGCTGAACTGCAGGTTGGGAATGTTGTACTTGCTGTCAAGAAGGTGGAAATCTCACTCTCTCCTGTAGGGGGAGCGAGACAGGTCCCACAACAAGCATTTGTGCTTCCAAGTAAATACTTCATCCTCTCCTGTCCCACCCCTTTTCAATGGTAAAACAGTTGTAAAAACTAGAGGAGTAGTCACTGAAGGTGGCAGCAGAGAGCCAAAGATAGGAAGTATATATCGCAGAATCAGTATCATGGAAAGAAACCGTGCTGTTGTTATTAACAGTCAACCCTGCCATTTGCTGGTTGAGCTCCAGCTTGTTGTGGCTTTGGACTCCTCCTGTTCCAGCACATCAAGCAAGACCATAGCTTCCTCCCTCCTTTTCTAAACATGTCTCTTTCTCACAAACCTTGAACATGGTGTTGGAAAGCAGCCTCTTAGAAGACAAATGGGAAGACCTGCTTGGTTGCTTCTCCCTGGTGTATTTCTTTTAAAAATGAGAAGAACCTGAAGGTTTGGCTTTTGATCACAGGAAGAGGGAGGCTTCCTCTCCACCACTAGATAATTATTTTTCAGAATACTTTCTTCCCAGGCTAGTTTTTCAGACCTCATAGGAAAAAGGTGGGTCTTTGGAATTTGCGGACCTTCTTACTGATGTAAGAAGCACAAGCCTTCAATTCAACTCCACAGCTGGATTCCTTTTGTAGATTGAAGGAGGGGCTCATGCAAATGCATTTCTTTACAAGGCCTCTTCAAAAGGATGTTTCTCATTCAAGGATCCACAACTGGTTTTAGATCCATAGGTGACAGGGTTGTGTGCTCTACCTTCAACAAGATGAAATTCTTCCTGTTCCTTTTCTTCTATCTGGTGGCCATCTTCAGATGTAAGTAAACACAGTCCAAGAGAAAGCTCCCAAATAACATTTTTAAAGATGTTTTATCATTTCTTTTGGTTCTTCTGCCTTAGGTACTTTAGCCAGCATACAACTCGTATCATCTGGCCCAGCAACACTGAGACCTGGAGAAAGCCTCAGACTGGTTTGTAAAGTGACAGGGGTCTCTCTGACTGATTCATCTTATGTTTGGAACTGGATCCGACAGCCTGCTGGGAAAGGTCTGGATGGGTTGCAAGAATATACCCCCATGATGGGAGAACCTGGTTTGCCTCTTCTCTTCGGAGCCGTACAACTATCTCTTCAGAGACTTCCAAAAGTGAATTCTATCTCCAGCTGAACTCTGTGATAGCTGCTGACTCAGCTGTGTATTTCTGTGCCCAAGATGCACAGTGAAGTAAAGTTAATAGAAGCTCTGTACAAAAACCAGGAAGTTGAATTCTACGTCCAGGGTCTAAATTCTAAATTATTCTAAATGATTCCAGGAGAAACTAATCCAGATTTTTTAAAAAAAATTCTATAAATCATGGAGATTATCTCCAGACATGTTGTATATGCAAATGATTAAATGTGTGCATGTTTTTGTGTAACACTTTGTCCTATCAAAATCCTTTTCTACAAACCGAATAGAAAAAGTAAGAAAGAAGAAAACGAAGATGCCATTTTGTTGAGTTTTGTTAGAGAATTCATCCATTTATCTACAGCTCTGACAATGTTCACTTTTCAAGATCAGAACCCATAAATCAGTTTAGTCTTGTGTAATGGAATTCCCATGAATATTGATGACAAACTGCCATGACACATACCATGGACAATGCCGTTCAGTAGACTGGGGAATGAATAAGAAAAACAAGTTGCAATACGTGAGACATTGCTGATTCATGATTCTTCCCTTCATATTTGTCAGTTCTGGACACCCTGAGGAATACAAAGGGATGAATATTTATCCATTTTTATTCATCCCTCATAGCCAGAGAGGAAAGGCTAAGCTGCCGGCAGCCTAGCCTTCCATCTCTGCCTACGGGTCCACCAATCAGCTGATTGATGAACCCATGGGTAGAAATGAAAGGGCTAGGCTAGGCTAGCCCATGCCCCCATACCTGAGGCCCCCAACCCCAAATGCCTGACCCCTGCCCCATTCCCACTGCCCCCATCACCTCTTTACTTTTGCCGCTTCCTCCTGTGCCGCCACCAGGGCCACCGACTTTAAAAAGATGGCAGATGAGGCTTCCCTTAATGTTGACTCCAATGTCCCAAGGGAAACAAGGCCACACTTTGCATTGGAACCAGCCCTAAGGGAAGCTGGCACTGTCATCTTTGCAAAGGGTGACTCTGGCTTCCTTTCGGGCACTGTAGGGAAACCAGGCCACCTTTCACAAAGATGCCCGTGGCAGCTTCCCATACGGCATTGGAGCCAGCCCTAAGGGAAGCCGCAGCTGCCAGGTTTGCAAAGGTGGTGGTGGCGGCGGCGGCAGAGGCAGCGGTGGCAGAGGCCATGGTGATGGGGCAGTGGTGGCAACCAAAGTAAGGAGGCAACGGGGGCAGAGGGAAGGAGGAGGGGTGGGCAGGCTGTTGGGGCAGGGGGCTTGGGAATCTTTTCTTTTTTTAGATACCCACAGTATGTCCAACCCACCCCCAACAATCCAAGAAACTAATTCGGGGTTCATCAGTTAACTGGGATAAAATTCATGGTTCATGATTCATCAGACTTGACCTGTCCAGTAATATAAAAATAATTCTTCTTGTTATATGCAATCAAGTTCGTCCACCTGTCGCTTTCTCGCCTTGCCTCAGCATATCTGGACACACTTGCCCTGGCAGCACAAAAAACTCCTCCCAATGCCCAGTTTTGGAGTCCCAGTGGCAGACTATGTTGAGCTTCCGGCTGCACTGGGACTTCCTGAGTCTTGAACACCTCCCAGTTGACAGCATCCACCGAGGGGTGTTCCTTGTCCCCATTGATTTCCTCCTTTAATCCCCAGCACTCCAAATTGACTCAGGTGGCCCAGGGCCATTATCTGCGTCACCGCCCCAGGCCACAGGTGAACTGCAGGTCAGGAATCTTGCCCTTGCTCTCAGAAAGGTGGAAATCTCACTTTCTCCTGTAGGGGGAGCTAGACAACAAGCATTTGTGCTTCCAAGTAAATATTTTATCCTCTCCTTGCCCATCCCTTTTCAGTGGTAAAACAGTTATAAAATCTAGAGTAGTAGTCACTGGAGGTGGCAGTAGAGAGTCAAAGATAGGAAGCATACAACGCAGAATCAGTATCAAGGAAAGAAACTGTGCTGTTGTTATTAACAGTCAACCCTGCCATTTGCTGGTTGAGCTCCAGCTTGTTGTGGCTTTGGATTCCTCCTGTTCCAGCACATCAAGCAAGACCATAGCTTCCTCCCTCCTTTTCTAAATATGCCTCTTTCTCACTAACCTTGAACATGGTGTAGGAAAGCAGACCATTTACAATACAGATGGGAAGACCTGCTTGGTTGCTTCTCCCTGGTGTATTTCTTTTAAAAATGAGAAGGTCTGGCTGGTGATGAGGAAGTTGATCATAGCAAGGGGGAGGCTTCCTGTCCACCATGCACATGGATTAGATAATATTTATCCAGAATATCTCCTTCCTTTTTAGTTACTCAAACCCGATAACAAAAATGTGGGTCATCCAAATTTGTGTGTCTTCAGAAAAGGTGGGTCTTCCTTTTTAGTGATGGAGGAAGCACAAGCCTTCGATTCAACTCCCCTGCTGGTTTCCTTTTGTAGATTGAAGGAGGGGCTCATGCAAATGTATTTCTTTAGAATGCCTCTTCAAAAGGATGTTTCTCATTCAAGGATCCACAACTGGTTCTAGATCCATAGGTGACAGGGTTGTGTGCTCTACCTTCAACAAGATGAATTTCTTCCTGTTCCTCTTCTTCTATCTGGTGGCCATCTTCAGCCGTAAGTAAACACAGTCCAAGAGAAAGCTCCCAAATGATAATTGTAAATATGTTTTATCATTTCTTTTGGTTCTTCTTCCTTAGGTACTTTAGCCAGCATACAACTCATATCATCTGGCCCAGCAACACTGAGACCTGGAGAAAGCCTCAGACTGGTTTGTAAAGTGACAGGGGTCTCTCTGACTGATTCATCTTATGTTTGGAACTGGATCCGACAGCCTGCTGGGAAAGGTCTGGAATGGGTTGCAAGAATATACCCCCATGATGGGAGAACCTGGTATGCCTCTTCTCTTCGGAGCCGTACAACTATCTCTTCAGAGACTTCCAAAAGTGAATTCTATCTCCAGCTGAACTCTGTGATAGCTGCTGACTCAGCTGTGTATTACTGTGCCCGAGATGCACAGTGAAGTAAGGTTAATAGAAGCTCTGTACAAAAACCAGGAAGCTGAATTCTAAATGTGGCTTCAAAATTCTAAGCCATTCTAAATGATTCCAGACTCTATCCAGGAAAAACTAATCCAGAGTATATATCTGTTTCTCTCTTAGTTCTTTGGACCATGGAGATTAACTCAAGATACATATGGAAATGATTAAATGTGTGCATGTTTTTGTGTAAAACTTTGTCCTATCAAAATCATTTTCTGCAAACCTAGTAGAAAGAAATAAAGAAGAACCTAAAGGTGCTGCTTCGTTGAGTTTTGTTAGAGAAGTCATCAATTTATCTATGGATATGACATTTGTAGACTAGAACCTATAAATCAGTTTAGTCTTGTGTAAAGGAAATTCCATGAATATTGATGGCAAATTGCCATGACACAAACTGTGGCCAATGTTGACCAATGGTGTAAAAATAATTCTTGTTGTAATGTGCCATCAAGTCAAAACCAAATTAGAGTGATCTACTATGACTTTCAAGAAGTATTTAAGGAGTGGCTTTACCCATTCCACACCCCAAGTGAGTTTCCATGGCTGGAAACTCCATGGGGATTCAAACCAAGGCCTCTTGAGGTCTAGTCTGTCACTCAATCCACTACACTACACTGGGTATCTATAAAAACAAAAGGAGCATCCAAATTGTAAGTTGAGAAAGATCAAGGAAAAGGCATGTGGTCCCTAGGATTACACAACTGCAAGAATGGGTGACACCTTTTATTGCACCTTTTATTATCACTTCTCCACTTGTGGCCCAAGAAGCAGAAACTTTTTAAGGATGAAAGAAGAAGGATGAATGGATACCTAGAACACCCTGGGAGGATCACCATATGTTGAAATAAATTTTAATATATATATTATTTGAATCTGGAACAGATTTCAAGACACTTCTCACTTGTATTTTTTTCTTCTGTTTTTATTCTTGATTGTCCATGTGAACCTGACCTCCAGACCCATTGCTCCAAACTCCTGATACAGAGTAATAGAGAATTCTTTTAGAGAATCGAAGACAGCTGTATCCCATTAAGACTCAGGAAAATGATACCTAAACTTTGTGTTTCAGTCTGCCATATGAGTGTAGGTCATGACTGCAGCAGGGAAGGTGCCTCCTGTATTACCCCCTGGCCGTGGGAGCAAGATTTGATGAAAGAGTCCCATGGGAATAATATGCAGGCTCCAGATTAGCTTATAAGAATTTTATTGAGTGACTTACAAGGTAACCCAATAGCTGCAATGGATGACAGCATGATTGACAAGTCTGCTCCAGAAGTTTGAACAGCTGTTAGGCAGATCAAGAAATTCTTATACCCTTTAGCTGTTGTGGCGTCCACCCTAAGTTATGCATTATAAATTATACATTATTCATAAGTTGTATGGTAATGTGGTTGTGAGGCGGAGCCAAAGGGGCTGCTGAAGAGGTGGAGCTGGAGAAAGAGGTCAGTCAGAGTCAGAGAGAGCTAGAGAGAAGAGATAGTTTTGGGGTTTTGAGGCAGAGAGTGTTTAAGGAGTGATTATTTTATTTATTTTATTTATTTATTTATTTATTTAACTTATATGCCGCCCACACTACCCAGAGGTCTCTGGGCGGCTTACAACATTTAAAATACAATAAAAAGACAAAACAATTAAAATGCAATTAAAATATATACTCTAAAAATTGCCATCGGACCCACAGCTGATATCATTTCAATTAAAAGCGTTCTGGAACAGGAAGGTTTTGACCTGGCGCCGAAATGTCATCAGCGTCGGCGCCAGACGAATCTCAGTTGGGAGGGCATTCCATAGTCTGGGGGCAGCTGCCGAAAAGGCCCTTTGTCTACAAGCCATCCCTCTTACCTCCTTGAGGGACGGCTCTTTCAAAAGGGCCCCCTGGCTAGATCTTAACTGCCGGGTAGGTTCATATGGAAGGAGGCGGTCCTTCAGGTATCCAGGGCCCAAGCCGTTTCGGGCTTTATATGTCAAAACAAGCACTTTGAATTGGGCCCGGGCAGCAACTGGTAGCCAATGTAACTTAAACAGAATCGGCTTGATATGGTTCCTAGCGGCCCCACCACTCACCAGCCGCGCAGCTCGATTCTGGACCAGTTGCAGTCGCCGGACCGTCTTCAAAGGCAGCCCCACGTAGAGCGCATTGCAGTAATCTATGCGAGATGTTACCAGTGTGTGTGTAACTGTCATGAGACTCCGCTCGTCCAGGTAGGGCCGTAGCTGGTATAATTTCCACAGCTGAAGGAAGGCGCCTCTGGCCACCGAGTCCACCTGGGCTTCCAGTGTTAGACTGGGGTCCAGGAGCACCCCCAAGCTGCGGACCCTGTCCCTTAGGGGGAGTGTAACCCCATTCAGGGCAGGGAAATGACCCTCCAGCCTGTCCGGTGAAGCACCCACTAACAGCACTTCCGTCTTGTTTGGATTGAGTTTCAATTTATTAACCCTCATCCAGTCCATTATCAGGTCCAGACACGAGTTCAGCACAGAAACCGCCTCACCTGGATTGGTGGAAAACGAGAGGTAGAGCTGAGTATCGTCAGCATATTGCTGATTCCTCAGCCCAAACCTCCTGATGACCTCTCCCAGCGGTTTCATGTAGATGTTAAACAGCATTAGGCAGTGATTAGTCAGTGTGACCTGTGTTAATTAATATAGAAGAGATTAAAGAAAATTATTGAAGCTTTGTGGAACTTTAAGAATGTGCCTAAACGGTTTAGGACCTCGATACTTGGCAGAACGCCTTCTCCCACCTAGATCTACTCGAGTCACTCGCTATAGCCAGGAAAGACGGCTGAGGGGCCTGACACCGAGAGAGGCCTGGAAAGAAAGAACAAGAAACCGGGCCTTCTCGGCAGTGGCCCCTCGACTTTGGAACAGCTTGCCATCAGAGATCTGCCTGGCACCCTCGCTGGGTGTTTTCAAGAGCCAATTAAAAACTTGGCTCTTCAGGCAGGCCTTCCCTCCTGCCAATACTTGATTCTTACTTTTCTTGGTTTTTTGTTGTTTATCTTCCCATCTTGATTATATTATTATTGTAGAATTTAATAGTTGTTTTTAAATCTGTTTTGTGCACAATATATTGTGAGCCGCCCTGAGTAGACTCCTGTCTAGAAGGGCGGGATAAAAATCTAATAATAAGTAAAATAAATAATAAAAATTAAGAATTATTCCTGAAACCAAGTGTAATCAATAAGCCTGTTTCTCTTAAAAAGTCAGTACTAGATGGACCTTAGTCTTTCGAAAGAAAAATAAGTTGATAAAGAGATCAACTGGTGGCAGCATGTCAAGAGGCGTGTTGGGATACCTTTGTGAGCTCTGGGGTTTGGTGAAACAAGCAGGGGCCATGGGGTAAACGCCACAGCTGTTTACATCTATGAATTGCATCTATACATAGAATCATAGAATCATAGAATAATGGAGTTGGAAGAGGCCTATAAGGCCACTGAGTTCAACTCCCTGCTCAATGCAAGAATCCAAATCAAAGCAAATCAGAGAGGTGGCTGTCCAACTTTCTCTTGAATAAAATATATCATTACTTTGTTCTACTTTGATGAGTGGCACAGACCCATGAAACCCTATTCTGTGCTCCACTGTGATAAGCTAGGTATGCATATACATGGAAGTACAAATAAACTGCCAACCTAGCAGTTTGAAAGAATGTAAAAATGCGAGTCGATAAATAGGTACCACCTCGGTGGGAAGGTAACGGCGTTCCGTGTCTAGTCGTGCTGGCCACGTGACCACGGAAACTGTCTTTGGACAAACGCTGGCTCTATGGCTTGGAAACGGGGATGAGCACCGCCCCCTAGAGTCGGACACAACTGGACTAAATGTCAAGAGGAACCTTTACCTTTACCTTACAAATAAACTTTTTAGGAGTAATTGATAAGCATACCTGTTGTCTCTGGCTGGCTTTGCATGCCAAGAACTCATCAGGGCAGCTGGTCCTTCTCCATACCATGAGAACTCTGAAGCAGGTTTGCTTAGCCTAAGAAAATGGAAGACAGCAGATCAAAATGGAGTCCAAGCTCAACACTTCCCCTTAAATTTTGGGTTGAGGCATCCCACCTTCCTGAACCATAAACTGCTCCTTCTTCTGAAACTCCATGTTCCTCAGAGTGATGATGACGTTGGAATGTCCATGCGTGTTTCTGAGAGCAAAGAGAAAGTATGCTTTCTGTATTAATACTGGGAACATGGAAGTGAATGAAAGTTAGCCATGAGCCCAGTACAGCCCCACCTAATATAATCATAATTGTCTGCTTGCTAAAAAAAAAAAAAAAGAGAGAGAGAGAGAGATTTAATGAGGTTGATTTGGGTCTTATATATACCATGGCCTTCGTATCTAAAGATAAGAATTAGTAGAAGAAGAATACTATTTATACAAGCATTTGCGCTTCATAGTAAAGACTGTATCCTGTCCCATCCTATTGCTTTTCAGTGGTGAAACAGCACATTGGTCTCTCTTTCTGTTTCTTTCAAAAGATTCTACTGTTTCTACCATTTCTGCCAGAAACCCTTTTATGGAAAACCTGGGATATCCAGAGAGGAGGCTGTGGAATAGACAGCATGAGAGGAACAACTCCAAAATACACGGAAGCATGTTTTGGACATGGTTGGTTCTGGAGGTTAAAGTCATCTCTAGTGGCAATAAGATGTGATGTTTGGGTTTTCAGAGGTGTAAAAATATGCCTGTGTGACAGCCTGAGCAGTGTGTAAGCCATCTAGTGTAAAAATTATTGGAAAGGCTCATATTCCTTCAGCTGGAACATGGCCATTTCTACTCTTTGATTCTCTGTTGTCACTTTTAGTGGTTTCTCCCCAAGGTTTTTACAGCAAAGGATTTTTGCATGTGGTTGATTAGGATCCACAGTCATCTCTGATTCTCCTTCTGCCTTTAAGGACATCAGTCACTATGGCTCCTTGTCTCTGCCACTGATGTTCACTCCTCATCTTCCATTGGCCAGAGGAAAAATTTGGGTAGCAATTCAAGGCAGATGGTCTTGATACAGACACAGGTCTATTTTCATCTTACAGATCCCCTGTCCTCTGGAGCTTGTTCTATATGCTTTGGATCAAAAGATACTTTAAACATTGGCAGGAGCGAGTTCAGCTGTTTCCTTTTGTCTGGTAGCAGCTGTCTGGTGGTTAAGGCAGAGGGTGAATGAGCAAACGATTGTGGTGAAAATGATCTCCTTCAACCACAGGCAAAATTCCTTTACTGAAAAAATCTTCAGGAGCAGTCACTGGAGGTGGCAGCAGAGAGCCAAAGACAGGAAACATATAATGCAGAACAAGTATCAAGAAAATAAACCATGTGGTTGCTATTTACAGTCAACCTTGCCATTTGTTGGTTGAACTCCAGCTTGTTGTGGCTTTGGACTCCTCCTATTCCAGCAGATCAAGCGAGACCACAGCTTGTTCCCTTCATTTCTAAATATATCACTTTCTCACTAACCATGAACATCATGTAGGAAAGCAGCCCCCTTAGAAGACAGATGGGAAGACCTGCTTGGTTGCTTCTCCCTGGGTAAAAATTAGAAGAAGCTAAAAGTTTGGCTTTTGAGGGGGAAGATGATCACAGGAAGTGGTAGGCTACCTCTCCCTCATGCACTCTTCTTGTAATTTTTATTCAGAATATCTCCTTCCCAGGCTAGTTTCTCAAAACTGATAGGAAAAGGGTGAGTCTTCAGAATTTGTGGACCTTCCTGTGATGCAGGAAACACAAACCTTCGATTCAAATCTCCTGCTGGTTTCCTTTTGTAGATTGAAGGAGGAGGAGGAGGGCTCATGCAAATTTGTGCTTTTTAGAAGTGTTCCTCAAAAGGAAGTTTGTCATTCAAGGATGCACACCTGGTTCTAGATCCACAGATGACAGGCAGGTGTGTTCTGCATTTAACAGGATGAATTTCCTCCTATTCCTCTTGTTCTGTCTGGTGGCCAGGTTCAGATGTGAGTTAACACCATTCAAGAGAAAGCTCCGAAATAACTTTTTAAAAGATGCTTTATCACTTCCTTTGGTTCTTCTTCCTTAGGTTCTTTAGCCAGCATACAACTCATATCATCTGGCCCAGCAACAGTGAGACCTGGAGAAAGCCTCAGACTGGTTTGTAAAGTGACAGGAATCTCTCTGTCTGATCCATCTTATGGTTGGAACTGGATCCATCAGCCTTCTGGGAAAGGTCTGGAATGGTTTGCAAGAATATACCCCCATGATGGGAGAACCTGGTTTGCCTCTTCTCTTCGGAGCCGTACAACTATCTCTTCAGAGACTTCCAAAAGTGAATTCTATCTCCAACTGAACTCTGTTGTAGCTGCTGACTTAGCTGTGTATTACTGTGTCCGAGATGCACAGTGAGGTCAGGATAATAGAAGCTCTGTACAAAATGCAGGAAGTTTAATTCTACGTATGACTGGTTTTTAACTGCTAAATCACTGTAAATGATTTTAAATTGCTTCCAGGAAAAACTAACCAAGACTCTTATTTCTCTAGACCAGCGATCCCCAAACCCCGGTCCCCGGCCCGGTGCCGGTCCCTGGCCTGGGCCAGACCGGGCCGGCGAGAGAGACCTCCCCGCGTGCACTCACCCCACGCAGTCCGTTTGCGCCTGCGCGCGTGCTCCGAAATGCCCGCATGAGCGCCGCGCCGCCATTTGCGCATGCGCGCTGGCACGCGTGGGCCTGCACAAGCGTGCGCTGCCATTTGCGCATGCGCACGAGCACCGTGCACATGCGCAAAATGGCAGTGCTTGCTCACGCGGGCGCGCGTGCCCGTGCAAGGGGGGGCGCATGCTTGTTCGCGCATGCACGCACACGGGGAGGGTGCCCCGCCTTCCCCAGCCGGTCTGCAGACCGGAAAAGGTTGGGAAACACTGCTCTAGACCATGGAGATAAACTCAAGACATGTTGTATAGGGAAATATTTAAATGTGTGCATGTTTTTGTGTAAATTTCATCTTATCAAAATCCTTTTCTGCAAATCTAGTAGAAAAAAAAGAAAGAAAGACAAAAACAAAGGTGCTGTTACATTGAGTTTTCTTAGGGAAGTCACCCACTTATCTATGGATGTGACCATGTTTAAAATTCAGAACCAGAAGCCATAAGTTAGTTTAGTTCTATGTAAATGAAATCACATGAATGTTGATGCCAAAATTTCATAACATGTAACATGGACATAGTGTATACCAGTTGTATAAAAATAAAGGTTGTTATGAGTGACTAGAGATGGGGACGAATATAAAAACGGATCGATTTTTTCCAACGAATATAGCTGATTCATTAAATATTCGTCGATCCGTATTTGTGGGTTCCAGAGACCCCCACAAATACGAAGGGATGAATATTAACCCGTTTTTATTCGTCCTTCATATTAAAAACAAAACAAAACAAAAAACACCATTTTGCCTACCAGCCGCTGATCAGCTGATTGGCGGCAGAAAGGCAGCCACCACCCCACACAGCCACCCAATACCACAGCCTACCCCCACCCCCTTCCTTTCCCTACCTTAGGCCCCACGCCACACCACCCCAACCGACACCCTCTTACCTTAATCGCTGCTGCTGAGGTCTTCTGGCCTCGGAGCCACGCATGTAAAAATGGAGACTGGCTGCCCTTTGCAAAGATGGCGGCTGCAGCTTAATTTAGGGTAGGGAATCTTGTTTTGTATCTAATACATGGAGATGATGAGTTGGATCTAGACTTGCCATTCCACGTTAGTCATTACTAATTTAGCTTTGATTGATTCCACTGGATATGTCCTAAGGGTGCATTAATCCACATCCACATGGCTGACATGATTTTGCTCATATTTGTCAAGAGAGCAAAGTAATGTGAATTAAGGATGAAAACTAAAGCCTTAAACTTATGTTCCACACACATTCTTTATCAGTTTCTTGATATAATTAATATGCCAAGGCAGATAAGAGGAAAATGATTCTGATTCTTCAGTAGGAATGAATCTGCTCCAGATGTTAGTGCAAATGTCAGAGGAGATCAGTGATTTGCAGAACACTACACTCAAACTTCATTCAATATGTTGGACTATGATTTCAATGGTTGACAGTGCTGGTTTTAACCTACAAAGCCCAGTTCCAAGCTATCTCAAGGACTACATCTTTCTTTATGACCCTATCTGAGTACTGAGATCATCAGGAGAGGCCTTTCTCTTGGTCCCATCATCTTCACAGGCATGTTTGGTGGGGACAGGGGGGCGGGCCTTCTCGGTGGCTGCTCCCAGACTTTGGAACTCCCTCCCACAGGAGGCCAGGCTGGCCCCATCTTTGCTGTCCTTCCACAAGCTGACAAAGACTTTTCTCTTCATGAAGTATTTCCTTCATATGGCTGGTTGACCAAGTGGATGTTTAAAGGGAGCATTTTATTCTGTGCTTAACTTGTGTTTATAATATTTATTTATTTATTTATTTATTTATTATTTGACTTCTACCCCGCCCCTCTAGACAAAGTCTACTTGGGGCGGCTTACAAAATATTGTTCTTATTATGAGTTTTGATATATTTAATTAGCTCTTTTTAAAATATTGTAATAATTTATTATTTGTCACTATTCTGCTCATAGCAAGAACAAAAAACATTAGATCTAGTGGCTTATACATCTGGCTGTGGAGCTGGAGGTTGGGAGTTCGATTCCCCACAGTGCCTCTTTGACAGGGGCTGGACTCGATGATCCATGGGGTCCCTTCCAGCTCTGCGGTTCTAAGATGATTATTATAAGGAACTGCTGGACAGCTCAGTGGTTTAGGTCTCTGACTGCAGAGCCAGAAGTTGGGAGTTTGATTCCCCACTGAGCCCCCTTGACAGGAGCTGGACTCGATGATCCATACGCAGTCCCTTCCAGCTCTGTAATTCTAACATTATGACATATTGCACCCCTTTCATGGTAAAGAACACTCACTGGATCTCACCATCTGATTGTATTTGTGTGCTCTTTAATAAATACTTGATCAGAGGTATAATATGTGGCCTCCACTCTTCATCAGCTGGGTTGTATTCTATGAAATGTTATGCAAAATAAGACTTATTAGTCTTTGAGGTTTCAAGAGACTCCTTGTTGTTTTGCTTGCTATGGACTGATCTAAATCCAACAGCTTGGAATCAGAAGTACTGTAACCTTCTCTAGATTGGGCCCTCACATTTTGCCATGGGTGTTAGACAAATGAAAAGGAAGAGTAAGATAAACCCCCAAAATATTATAAAACACATTCATTCAACACTTCAGGTCTGGGACTGACTAAATGACTAATCTTGTCATTTAGAAAAGCATCTGTACTAGAAGGTTTTTGCAAGAGACTAGAGATGATAATTGTCCCATGGCAAATAATGTGGCGTGCAACATTTTACACAGGGGAAGGATCACGAGCATAATGCCATTCCCCTTGAAAATGATGTAAGCAACCTTACTTGAAAATTAAAGGAAATTTGCCATTACCATGAAATGTTTGTAGAATTTAAGGAATTCCTTCCTCCTCCTCCTCCTCCTCCTTCTCCTCCTCTTCTTCTAGTTATACTCAATTCTCTGAAGGCAATCCCTGCTTATATTTCACAATTCTCAGTACCCATTTGGGTGCTATCACCAAACGGCACCCAATGGACTTCACTGCTACCACCCCTCTCCCTACACTACTCACCAAATTGTGACCAGCCGTGATTTATTGATTTATTTATTTATTGGATTTCTATCCCGCCCATCTAGACCAAAGGTCTACTCTGGGCGGTTTACAAATTTAAAAACAATAAAACAAAAAAATATATATTATAGATCCAAGGTGGTGAAAGTATAAGAAATTAAGATACAGCAGGAGGGAAAGCCTGCCCAAATAGCCAGGTTTAAAGTTTATTCCTGAAAACAAACAGTGAGGGAGCCAGGCGGATCTCCATTGGCAAGTTGTTCCAAGGGTGAGGGGCCACTGCCGCGAAGGCCCTGTTCCTTGTTCTTTCCTTCTGGACCTCCCTCAGCGTTAGGCCCCTCAGCTGCCTGGCCTGGCTGGAACGAGTGACTCTGGCAGAACTGGGTGGGAGAAGGCGCTCTGCCAGATATCGAGGTCCTAAACTGTTTAGGGCTTTATATGTAATTGTAATAACTTTGAAATCAACACGGAAATGAATGGGCAGCCAATGCAAGGCACCCAGAGTGGGGGAAATGTGTTGGTACCTTTTCACCCCTGTAAGAAGTCTGGCTGCCGCATTCTGTACCATCTGAAGTTTCCGCGTCAGTCTCAAAGACATCCTCACGTAGAGTACATTACAGTAGTCTATTCTTGAGACTCTGAGTACATGGACCAAAGTGGTGAGTGCCCCCACATCAAGATAGGGACACAGCTGGGCAATCCGCCGAAGGTGGAAATGTGCGGAACGGACCACTGATGACACCTGGGTCTCCATGGTGAGCGCCAGGTCCAGATGTACACCCAAACTGCGAACCTCACTCTTGGTGGTAAGAGTCACCCCACCAAAGGAGAGGGAGTTTCCCAGACCACTGATGTCTGGGACACCCACCCGAAGGACCTCCGTCTTGCCCAGATTCAGCCTCAGTCCATTCACCTGCATCCATTGCTGAACAGCTCCCAGGCAGCGCTCAAGGGACGAAACAGCATCTACTGTTGTTGGAAAAAAGGAGATGTAGAACTGAGTATCATCAGCGTACTGATGACATGAAGCCCCACTTCACCTGATGACCCCTCCCAGCAGCCTCATTTAGGTGTTAAATAGCATTGGAGAGATGATCGAGCCCTGCAGAACCCCACAATTGAGGCTCCATGGGGCCGAGAAACTCTCTCCAATCTGCACTCTCTGGGGACGGTCCTCCAAGACGGAACGGAGCCAGGCAAGAGCCAGGCCACCAATTCCCAACTCGGAGAGCCTCCCCAGGAGAATACCATGGTCGACGGTATCAAAGGCGGCTGAGATATCGAGGAGGACCAGCAGAGACATTTTGCCCCTGTTGGCCTCCCTCAGTAGGTCATCAAACAGGGTGACCAATGCCGTTTCCGTGCCGTGGCATGGCCGGAAGCCTGACTGGAATGGATTCAGGGGATGTGATGTGACCCTTCATGCCCCGTGAATATCAGAAGGGGACAGGCAGAACTCACCTGACCCCCTTTTGTTCAATATTGCATTTAGAGAACTGAGGCCATACGTTCCTATCTGGCCCTGGTCAGCGACCTAAATTCACTTCAGCTCACAGGGTGGGTGGGCAGGCCATCAGCAGCAAGGACAAGCAGTCCAGCGTTGGGATGGGGTCGGCTTTTAGGGGCCATGTCCCACTCTCAAACATCAGCAGGTCTGTGGCACACTTGCTTCACACACCCCTGCCGTGCCTGCTCATTGCTGGAGGAGGGGAATGGTCCTCCTTCCTCCCAGCTGCTTATTAGGAGCAGTTACAGAGGCTGCAATGCCTTTGAATAAAAGGAAGGCTCAAAGTTTTACCTGCAGGTGAAGGCCCTGAAGCCCAGAGCCCCTGCTGTGTATTACCCAGAGGTACTGTGGACAACACTAAAGCAAAAGAGCCCTTGGAGTTGCAGGTGACATGCTCTAGTTTCCCCACTAGGAGGCATCAGGAGAACATCTCAACTTTGAAAGACATTACATCTGTAAGTTATAAACAATAGGGGTGTAAATCTTTGTGCATGGATGTAAAACAATTGTTGGTTTGGAATCCTGGTTGTGTCATGTTCAGATCACACAGAGGAGTCTACTAAATTTCAATGAAGGCAGTTACAATATCACAGCAAACCTTCCCAATAAGCACGCTGGGGAACGATATTAAATGGGAAATATTCTGTATATCTTTTCAGCCTCAGCATCCTTCATCCTTCATTGCAGGGTGTGTCCATGTGTCACACAGATGGAGGAAGGAGGCCAGAAGCAAATATGAAATCAGTCAGATATTCACTGACATGTCATATGAAACATTGTATGTTCTTCTTTCAGTCCCAGCATCTTTCAGGATAGGTTGTGTCCATGTGTCAGACATATGGAGGGTGGAAACCAGCCTTCCATCTCCAAGCCTCTTTATATTTCGTAGGTCATTGGAGAAAGGTCTCATGCAAATTTTTTAGGAGGTTCTCGAATTGTGTAGAGCTTCTCTTCATAAAGAACCCATCACATTTCAAACAACATAATCTTCCCAATCCAAAGAGACTGGTGCTTTCTCTAGAGAGATTGGTACTTCCTTCCTCATATCATCTGGAATATTATGAAGTTACTCTTCTTCTTCTTCTACTTGGTCACCACTCCAAGATGTAAACACAGAAACTCATGTGGGAATATATTGGCTTACTAAATGCACTTATTGTAAGATGTTTTATAATACTTGAAATATTCTCTTTTTCTCCAAGGCGCCTTTGCAGATATTCAGCTCATATTATCCGGTCCAGCAACAGTGAGACCTGGAGAGACTCTCAATCTGGTCTGTAAAGTGACAGGTGTCTCCGTCGCTAATCAGCACTGCTATTGGCACTGGATCCGACAGCTTCCTGGAAAAGGTCTAGAATGGGTTGCAGAAATCTACCCCTATGGTGGAAACAAATGGTTTGCCTCTTCCCTTAAGAGCCGTACCACCATTTCTTCAGATGCTTCTAAGAATGAGTTATCCCTCCAGCTGAGATCTCTGAAAACTGATGACTCGGCCATGTATTATTGTGCCCGGGAGTCACAGTGAGAGAAAGTCAGCCAGAGGCTGTACAAAAATAGGAAACTGATTCTCAACACACATTTCTGGCAATATTGGACCATAAAGAATGGCAAGCAAAATTACAAATATCCTGTATTATTTCCTGTAAGATGAGTGTCCTCTCTAAATTCCTTTCACCAATCAGCATCCTTCCTTTGTGTAGAAAAAAGAATGGGTTCTTTAAACTTTGGACCTGCGTGGTTAAGAGAGCAAAGCAAAGAAACCAATGGACATCCTTTTAAATTGGCCAACTCCTTTTTTAAATTTATTTTTAGTTTTAGTCATAAACAATAAGATGACAAATAAGACAAAAGAGAAGAAGAAAAATGCTTAACCACAAAAACATAAACTCAAATTCTAATCATAACTGAAATAGTATTGCCAGTGTTGCCCATCACCCTAATTTTTCCCCTTTAATAAAAGTAATTTGCATGTTATTTATTTTCATTTATTTATTTGATTTATATACCGCCCATCTGGCAGCAAAGGCCATGTTCTGTGTCTCTCCAAAAATACAATGATTCTTGTCCTAAGATGTAACTTTTACCTTTACCAACTACATATACTAAAAATTCCATATCTCCTTCAAATAATTTGCTTTCAATATTCCTTTTCTAACTTTCAATTCACATGTTAATGTATCATTGATAGCCATATTAGGCCGCGATGCCTTTGAAAAAAAGGAAGGCTCAAAGTTCTACCTGCAGGTGAAGGCCCTGAAGTCCGGAGCCCCTGCTGTGTATTACCGTACAAAGAGAGAGGCACTGTGGACAACACTAAAGCAAAAAAGGTGCCACGTTCTCATTTATCCTCCAGAAGGCATTGGGAGAATGTCTTAATTTTGAAATACATTGCATCCTTTCTACCTAGTGGAGAAGTAAATCTTTGTATACATGAAATATTTCAAAAGTTTTATCCTTGCTGAGTCAGACAAAAAGAAACTTTGGCCATTATCAATATTATGAGACTGAATTTGAAACAAAATTTGGGGGGTGGGGTGGTTTTTAATTAGAATGTGAAGAAATTGATCACAGTGCAACACTCTGCGTCTAAAGCTATAAAAACATACTAGGAAATTTTTACTTGATTTCCATGGTGGTCTCCATAAAATATGATAACATACTGGGGGAAATTAAATGAGGGAAGGAGAGAGAAAGATTAGCACAGACACTTGATGAAGATCTTGGTTGACGTTTCATAAGAAATATTGTACAGTATAGTCTTTCAGTCCCAGCAACGTTCATGATAGGCTTTGTCCGAGTGTTAGACTCATGAAGGGTGGAAACCATCCATCCATCTCAGAGCCTCTTTATGCTTCAGAGGTCACTGGAGGAAGAGCCCATGCAAATTCTTGAGATTCTGGCTTTATGGAGAGCTTCTCTTCACAAAGAGTCTCTCACATTTCAAACGTCACAGTCTTCCCAGACTAGTGAGACTGCAGCTTTCTCCTTTCTTAAGTCCTCTCTTCCTGAACATTATGAAGTTACTCTTCTGCTGCTGCTGCTGCTACTTAGTGACCACTCCAAGATGTAAGCATACAAACTCATTTTGGAAGTATTGGTTTAGTAAATATCGTTGTTGTTTAGTCGTTAAGTCGTTTCCGACTCTTCGTTACCCCATGGACCAGAGCACACCAGGCCTTCCAGTCTTCCACTGCCTCCCGGAGTTTCATCAAATTCATGTTGGTAGCTTCGATGACCCTGTCCAACCATCTCGTCCTCTGTCGTCCCCTTCTCCTCTTGCCTTCACACTTTCCCAACATCAGGGTCTTTTCCCCTATAATGAGAAGAACATCTTTCTTTGGTGTCAGTTCTAGAAGGTGTTGTAAATAATTCTTCATAGAATTGGTCCATTTCAGCCTCTTCAGCATGGGTGGTTGGTGCATAAACTTGGATTACTGTGATGTTGAAAGGTCTGCCTTGGATTCGTATTGAAATCATTCTATCATTTTTGAGATTGTATCCCAGTACAGCTTTTCCCACTCTTTTGTTGACTATGAGGGCTACTCCATTTCTTCTACGGGATTCTTGCCCACAATAGTAGATATGATAATTGTCTGAATTGAATTCGCCCATTCCCATCCATTTTAGTTCACTGACGCCCAGGATGTCAATGTTGATTCTTGCCATCTCCTGTTTGACCACATCCAACTTACCAAAGTTCATAGATCTTACATTCCAGGTTCCTATGCAGTATTTTTCTTTGCAGCATCGGACTTTCCTTTCACTTCCAGGCGCATCCGCAGCTGAGCGTCCTTTCGGCTTTGGCCCAACCACTTCATTAGCTCTGGAGCTACTTGTATTTGTCCTCCGCTCTTCCTCAGTAGCATGTTGGACGCCTTCCGACCTGAGGGGCTCATCTTCCGGCGTCATATCTTTTAGCCTTTTGTTTCTGTCCCAATGTCTCCCAAGACATTAGAATGCGTAGTGGCATTCTTTCATTGTTAACCTCCTACACCACCTTGTCAGCAGGGGGCCAAGAACTGAGTTGACCATTCCAGGCAGAATCCTATTGCCAATTTATCACACAAATCTCAGAGGCAAATTACCACTCATTTGAAAGGTCCTGGTTGCCTTTCTGGATGTACGCCTGCTTTTGTTTATGGGAATCCAAATTGTGATGGGTGGCTTTGAAAATATTCCATGGAAATAAATTCTAGCAGAATATATAGCCAACCCTATGTGTGGTGAAGTTATAGAGTTCCCCCCACACGCAGTGGACACAACACATATAAGCACTGACTCTCACTGTGAAGTTGTTTCTTAACTGCTTCACACCACTGACCTTGAAAAGTGCATGCAATGAGTAGACATGGGGACAAATGAATGATGATATTTGTGAAATATCACTGATTCATGGGATATTTGTCCCTTCATATTTTTCAGGTCCAGAGACCCCGACAAATATGAAGGGATAACTATTTAACCATTTTTATTCATCCCTTTGTGCAGGCTGGCTATAGGAACACGCAGTCTGGCTGTGGGAAGGCAATACCCAGTACCCAGAGCTAGCCTGCTCATCAATGTCCTGCCAATCAGATGATTGTTGGGTCATTGACAAGCAGACTGGCTCCTGGAACAAAAACTGGGGGTTGCCTTCCTGCAGCCAGCCTGCTTGTCAATGTCCTGACCATCAGCAGTTCAGCAGGACATTGTGTTTTAACAATGCTAAAATGTGGTGCTTTGCCCATTTGTCAACTTTGATGAATGACAAATCCCAACGAAGCACCATTTTTTTCCCAATTTGTCATCATCTGTATTTGTGAGACATTACAAACAGAGATATCTCTCGAAAATATATTCCTACCTTTCTCCTGCATGTCCTGCATTGGAATAAAATGATTACAACCCTTGGATATTAATTTGAGAAAGAGGGAGGGAGGGAGAGATCAGTACTGAAACTTATTGCTAGAGATATTGTATGTTCTTCTTTCAGTCCAGGCAAACTTCATGATAGGGTGTGACCATGTCTCAGACATATGGAGGGAGGAGACCAGGAGTAAATTTGAAACTAGCTTTCCATCTCTGAGCCTCTTTTTAATTTATAGATCACTGGAGAAAAAGTTCATGCAAATTTTTGAGGAGGTTGTCTTCAAAATTGACTCCCTCACATTTTGAATGTCAGTTTCTTCCCAATCTAGAGAGACTGGTGCTTCCTCATTTGCTAAGTCATCTCACCCTAAACGTTATGAAGTTACTCTTCTTCTCCTTCTCCTTGGTGACCACTCCAAGATGTAAGCATGCCAACTCATGTAAGAAGGATTGGTTTAGTGATTGCACTTATTGTGAGATGTTTTATTATACTTAAAGTGTTCTCTCTGTTTTTCTCCAAGGGGCCTTCTCTGATATTCAGCTTGTATCATCTGGTCCAGCAACAGTGAGACCTGGAGAGACTCTCAGCCTGGTCTGCAAAGTGACAGCTTTCTCCATCACTACAGAGCACTTTTATTGGCACTGGGTCCGAGAGGCTCCTGGAAAAGTTCTAGAATGGGTCACAGAAATCTACCCCTACAATGGAGAAAAATGGTTTCCCAATTCTCTTCAGAGCCATACCACCATTTCTTCAGATGTTTCTAAGAATGAGTTATCTCTCCAGCTGAAATCTGTGAGAGCTGATGACTCAGGAGTGTATTATTGCACTCGAGAGTCACAGTGATAGAACGTCAGCCAAAGGGCTGTACAAAAAGAAGAACCTGATTCTCAACACACATTTCTGGGAGTACATAACAGTAAAGACATGCAAACAAAGAGAAAGCCACTGAGATGAGTGTCACCTCTGAATTCCTCTCTCTCAGTGGTGTCCTCTCTTATGCAGAAAATCAGGTTAGTTCTCTAAACTGCATCACTAGCAGAGTTGGCTTCAAAGGGTGCCTGGCCAAGCCAGCCCCTGAACACCAGGATAAGAAGGACCGAACTCTTGTGACACCCTCTCACCTAAAACTGTTACCTGAAGCTCAATACTACTCACCCAGATTCCACACCACCCACCTACCCTTGACTCTTAGGGGTTGAGTTGCACGCACTGGGGTGGAGTCTATTTAACTTGAACCCATCCTCTCATGTCCTATAACTAATCAGTTCCAGAAAAGCAAAAGACCTCCTGGCCATCATATCTTCCATGTGCCACTCAGGGGACAGAAGTGAAAACATTTATGTCCAGCCCCCTATCAACCACATAATCTCACACTGCACCCAGAGGCAAGGTTCCCTCTACAGCACAGGACTGCATGGGCTCACAGCGAAGCACACACCCCTCTGTGCAGCATTGCTCACACACAACCCCATGCATCCAGAGCAAGTGTTTCCAGCCCCTTTGGTTCTGGTCATGGCCAGAACAACACACAGGGAATGGAGACCCGCATGCGGGTGGGCTGGAGTCACACAGGGGCTGAGTTGAACATAGTGGGGTGCAATCGCATTAAAGAGGAGGGAGCCCCACCCAGAAGGGCTGATAATTAGAGAGAACATAGTCCAGAGGACAAGGTGGGTGGGGTCACAAGGAAGAAAAAGGCCTCTGCCTGTGTATGGCAGGCTTCTCAGCCCTCATTTCTCCACCCCAAGACATGAGAATATATAGTGATGTTCTTTCATTGCTCGTCTCCTTCTGCACCTCCTCCTGGGTGCAGATCCCTATTGCTGCATAGTGATGGTGACAGCCATGAAGTTAAGTCACTGTGAACCAACTAATCATTCCAGTATGAACATCATCATCAACAACAACATCATCTAAGAACTGCAGAGTTGGAAGGGACCCAATGGATCATCGAGTCCAGCCCCTGCCAGGAAGGCACAGTGGGGGAAATTGAACTCCCAACCTTGGGCTCTGCAGCCAGATGCCTAAACCACTGAGCACACCAGCAGTTACTATAGGGATGTTAAGTCTCATCCAACTCATAGAAACCGAATGGAGCTTTCTTAATATGTGAAATAATTAGGGATTGGCTGAGTTGAGACTTGAAGCTATGTATTTTGAGTCACAATTCATTCTCCATCCACTACACCACACTGGGTCTCAGGAAATTCATTTGGGGACTCACTAATTAGTGGCTATTGGATGCTCCAAGTTAAGCTATTGCATGTATGAAAGTGTCCTATTTACTTGGATTCTCGTTCTACAAACGATCCGTTTGTGCTTGAAAACATGTGGAGTCCACATGTACTGAAGTGAGCATGGTGGCTCCATCCTGTCAACACTTTGCACACAGTAATGGGAGACTGAAGAGGGGGAGTTTCCCCCCAAAACTGGGACTCTTTGTGCATGGAAAGGCTACCTAAATACAGCTGTTTCTAGCTCTTCAGGCATGTTTTTCTGATTAAAGAGATCATGGAACACATAGGGCTGTTTTGCTTCTCTCTCTTCCCCAGTGTAAATCATTGCATATTTTAAAACCCATCAGAATAGAATTGTGTAGGAAAGTGAATTATGGGTGAGACCTTCCATCAGGTCCAGTATAAATATGGGTACCATCCTTGGACGCTACCCAAGGCATGCTTCAGCATTGTGATCTTTGTGAATTTTCTTATGCACCAATGTGTTTCTTCATTCCCACATTCAGATGCTATCCAGAATGTACTAATGAGGTTCTCATTAAAACAAAAATGATCCAAAAAGCACATTAACAGAAACATATATTAAAAATAGATACTTGTGGAAGAATTGGGTTGCAAAATGCCCTCTTGTGGAAAAGTGACACACAGGTTATAGATATTATTTCCTTTGGATTCATGGGATACATGCTTTTTAGAAAGTGCACCCACCATCCTAGTTGGTTGGTGCTACCAACCTTGAAGGGCAGGTTCTTCCATCTGTGGTGCACTGCCTTTAATAATAGTGGACATGCAAATAGTCCCCTGGTATTTCTGACTCTCGATGGATGATATATCACTTGTGTTTTAAGCAGAGAACACACAGGAATCTCCAGTCCCTCGCTCCTTCCTTTGAAAGTCTGAAACACACACACAGCTGGGGAATTCTTTCCTTGCACATGACAAAAATGCTCTCCTGGTATACTTTCATCATCCTTCTTGCATCCTTCAAGGGTATGTGCTTTTCCTCTGACCATAGGCCGAGAAAGAATGACAGCTTGAAATGTTAATATGAATTGTTTTCATTACCCTATTAAGAATTGTCAAAGCAATGGGGATTTCTATTCTCTTCCCTCATTTAGGTGCCCAGTTTCAAGTCGTTGTGACCCAGTCAGATCCTGTGGTGAAGCAACCAGGAGAATCAGCCCAACTGACCTGCACCATGGACAAGGCGGACCAGTGGTGGATGTCGTGGCTTCGACAAGAACCTGGCAAACCTCCTGAGTTTCTGATCAGCTACTGGAAACCGTCAGTCACAAACTACTACTCCCCCACCATTCGGGACAGATTCACGGCCTCAAAGGATGGCTCAAAGTTCTACCTGCAGATGACGGCCCTTAAGCCCCAAGATACTGCTGTGTATTACTGTACGAGGAGAGAGGCACAGTGAAAGAGAGGAAAGCAAAAAAGCCCTTGGAGATGCAGGTGCCATGTTCTCCTTCACCCACCAGGAGGCATCAGAGGAATTCTGCCCCATGTCCGCATCTGCGCACCATGCACACTGCCTTGTCAAAGGAGGTATAGCGCACCGTGCACAGCTCCTGTGGTATAGCATCATTCACTGACTCCCCTTCCGGGTAAGACAGATGGTGAATGAGCCTGAACTCCCCTTGATTTTTCTTTGGTACAACGCCCAAAGATGATACACGAAGGTTCTCTAATGGAGGATGCTGGCAAGGTCCTAGCACCCTACCCTCACATACTTCCTTTCTAGTTTTGTCATGAACAATACTCTCTATGCCCTTTACAGACTTCAAGTTCTTTGCAAAGAACTCCTTAAGCTCGCCCTCTTCTGGAATTCTAAAACCGAATGTGAAACCTTCCAACAAATATTGGGCATCTACTGGTTGCGGATAATCCGCCAACCAGTCCCCCAGTACCTCTAAATTAATTGGGCTGGGGCCCTTTGCCAGGGGGACCCCCTCCCCCAGGCGCCTTCTTATTACCTCCAGCATCCTTGGCGGCATTCCTCTGCGCTCTGGCTTGAAAGCATGATGTGCTGGGGTGCTGACCCACGCACACCAAGCATTCATACCAGAATCTACATCCCTTGCATGAGCATGTTCCCTTGGCGTTATAATCCCAACAGAGAAAGCGGGGTTGAATTGCTTGCCCCGTGCCAGCACGGGAACCCACGTTCATGCCCTGTTTACGGATCAGGTGACCACTGTCAAACCGTTCTCTGGGGTTAGGTTTAGCTTGAGTCATAACCTGCAGCCAGAGGCCTGGCAACGGCTCATGCCAGTGCAAATTTGGATGAATCGCTCTGCGCATATGGAACGATTCATCATATGTCAACCAGGCCTGTCCCACAAAATCTACATATGCTCGATAAATCAAATCTAAGTACTGGAAGAGAGCCAGCTCCCTCCAGGGCTGCACCCTCACAATCACCCCCGCATAAATGATAAATCCTGGTAACCGATTGGCCCAGGTCCTATCTGGCTTACGCCTTCTACGTCTTTCCTTCTCCCGTTCGTCTTTCTTATCAAAATCCTTCTTTTCTACTTTCTTATTGAGGAGTTCGAATAGGTCCGCATACTTTCCTTGCCACATTTTTTCCTTAGTCACCGGTGCTAGGTGGTCACCTAGAGGCATGGCGCGATCCCCGAAAGGCAACACATTCAGAGACACTGTGTTATAGCCCGTATCAGGTACTGACGGATATGGCCATACACCTACTCCCGGCGTTGGGCCAAAGAACGCAGGAGAAAAAGCCTGTGTGTACGGGGAAGCCCAGGAAGCTAAAGGGGTACAAGTACTTGGCCATTGGGAATCACCGACACTCGGACCCTGCATGCCATGTGGAATGTGAGCTGGTGTGTTAAACTGGCCACTAAACGGCCAAGGCCAAACTGGCATTGGTGTCACTGTGTGTTGTGCAGTCTCTAAGTCATGCGTGACATCCAATGTTGATGGCTCGCTGTCTTCCAACCAGATGGCTTCCTGTCCCTCGTCATGCCTTCTCTGCCTCACAGCAGCCGGCCTTCCAGGCTCACATGATCCTATACCATGCACGTCTTCCTCACACCCACTCTGCAGTGCAACCATTGCAGCGGTCCCTGTCCCAGACGGTTGTACAGCTGCATGATCCTCCTCTAAGACAGAAAATTGTGACAATGTTTTCTGCCAAATCCTTGAGTTTAGCCTTCCTGTGGCTCCTAGCGTCTCTGGCAGAACGTCGAGGTTGTGACACACTAACTGGCAAGGCATGTTGAGTTGCTCGCTCAGCCTCCAATGCTGCAATCTTTTCTTGTAGTTGCTGCCATATCGGCCATGCCTCTTCATCCGAAGATGATTGAGGCAGGGAAACTTGGGGGGTAACCCTCTTTCTGGAGGGCTGCTTCCCTTCTTGCCCCCCCTGCCCCTTTTTGGAGGGCATCACTGGTTCTGAATGCAAGACCCGAACCAACTACCAAAGCACTACAGACTCGTCCCCTTGCTATACCAACTCTGCAAGAATACCTTGCAGTACAATAATTCTACCAACTGCTGCTATTTATACTATGCTCTATAACCAAGCCACTTGAAACTTGCAGTCTACGTACTGCAGATGCAGTCCCAGTATTACCAAACCTTGCACAGAAACCCCCTAGTGGCAAAACTAACTTCTCAACCGCCTGGTCGGAGCCCAATTAAGTCCAATTTCACAGGCAGACTAACCCAGTATACCAACAGATAATAAATCTACAACTATGTAATAGCTAAATATCAGTCTAGCCAGCCAACTCCAATTATACTAATCTTGTCAATATTAATTAAAAGTAAAATACTACCCTGTAATGAATTATCTATAGCTGAATATTAATTCAGCAAATCCACTCTAATTATAATAAGCTTGTAGATATGTAGATATAACTAAGAGATTACACTAGTATGAAATATGTATATCAGACTATTAATCTAGCGAGTCTATTATACTCAAAGACTATAATATAATGAATTAACCTGTGAATTAAAGTAAGCAATATACCTAAAAAAACCCAGTGAACATCAGCCAATTAATGAAATCTATCCTGATAATAAAACTTAATTAATGTTCCACGTAAAGTAGCTGCTCCAGTAAACAAGGTTAACACTAATTAAATATTGCTTATAAAAGACTCAGCATACCACCCCCAAGCATTAACCAGGCATGAAATAAATGAATTAAACCACTATAATAATAATCTGAACAAGCTATTGATCCTAATGTGATTAATTCTCCATGTACTATAAAATTGGTGAGGGGGGGAGGCCGGGGGGGAGGCCAAGGGGGGGTTGAATGCATGCCAGCAAACTTCCCCCTTTTTGCTATTTATTTATTTATTTATTTATTTATTTATTTATTTATTTATTTATTTATTAACACTAAAACACCTCAACTCTTCACTTCCTTTCCCTCTTCCTTTTCCTTCCTACTTTCTTAATTAATTATCCACTACCAGTGATGTTCCGGCACTATTACGTGCAGGCCAAGCAGGCGAGCAAGCCCGGCCTAACGGCCATGCCGCACCATCCTCCGGTCCTTCCCTACTGTTCCCCTTCTGTTTTTTCCTTTTAAAAAAATACAGTTAACTAAGGACATGTCAGGTTAAGGCTCTGAAAGTCCAAGCCGAGGCGTGACGAGCAAACCGTGGGGGGGGGGCGCTGATGCAACCCCCCCATCCAAGATGGCGTCCGACCACTGACACAGTGAAAATTATCACTCCCAAGCAGCACTCCGCCCTCCTTCTCTGACTGCCAAAAAGGAAGAGGCAGAAGGTAGGAGGAGCCTTAACTTAAATACTCTCCCACTCCCATCCTCTCATCTCTTTCTGCGAGCTTACCTTGTCTCGCGTTATCTCGAGAATGGGACAATGGCGGCTCCATGCTGCCGAAGAACTCAGCAGCAGACCGAGCAAAGATTTCCTCAATGCCATTCCATAGACAGTCCGTTCCACAGCTCTGTAGTCCATTCCATTGGGCGTATGTCTGTAGATGAGTTCAGGACACATGTCCACAGGGCTTTTCCCAGTGACCATTTGTACCTAAAATTTGGACCTGATTAAAAACTAGTACTATGAATTGGGTGCGAAAACTAACAGGGAGACTATGTAGGCAAGCCAAGACGGGCCATATGTGATCAGTCTTATTAGTCAATCTGCCAGGTTTTGAACCTGCTGCAGTTTTCCTATTGTTTTCAAGGACAGCCCTATGTTAAGCTTTGATTAGACTATTTTGAGATTTCCAATGCATTAACCAAGGTTATCAGGCATATCCTGCCAAGGTACGGGGGTAACAGGACAATCAACTGAAATACATAAAAGGCGCTCCTGGCCACAGCCAATCTTTCACCTTCTTTAGAAAAAGTCGGGTAGAGGAGCACCCTTAAACTTCAAACCTGATATTTCAGGGGGAATGTAATCCCATCCAGGCCAGGTAGATTTCCCTCTAATCAGTTAGATGGACATATCAGAAAATTGATTTCCATCGTTTCTGGACTCAGTATGAAATTGGCCACTGTCCAGTCCATTATCATGGCTGGGCAACACTCAGGGATGCAAACACATTTTCTGCTAATGAAGCAAAGGAAAGAGAGAGCTGCCTCTCACAATTCTAATGGTGGCAACACACCATAAAACTCCCAATGACTAGTGAGTGAGCAAACCTAGATCTAGTACATCATTTCCTTGGGAAGTATGTTTGTATGCTAGAAAAGTCTTTGCATTTCATTCTTTCTTCCACCTTCTAAGCTGCTCCTTGGTGTTCAACTCAGGCCTCAAGAGAATAATGTAAATCTTGGGAGCAAAGATGCAACTCAAGAGACCAGCACTGGAGGCTACAATAGAGAAGACCTCCACAGCGACCATGTGTTTCCCCTTGGTGCTCAAATAGGTGGGAACAAAGGACACCCAAACACTGCAGAAGACCACCATGCTGAAGGTGATGAACTTGGCCTCATTAAAAGTGTCTGGCAGTTTCCTGGCTAAGAAGGCCAACATGAAGCAGATGAGGGACAAAATGCCCATATAGCTCAGGACAACGTAAAACATGATAACAGAGCCTCCATTACATTCTTCTATAATCTCTTCAGTCAACGATTGCATGTCAAATGCTGGGAATGGGGGAGATTTTCCTAACCACACGGAACAAATTCCTGCTTGACCCAAGGAGCAGGAGAGCACAATGCAGTTTGCTGTCCTTCTTCCCAGCCATTTCTTCATGTTGGATCCTGGTTTGGTGGCCATGAAAGCCAGAACCACAGTGATGGTTTTGGCCAACACACAAGAAACGGCCACTGTAAAGATGATGCCAAAGGCTGGCTGTTGGAGGAGGCAGCTCAACTTTCCAGGTTGTCCAAGAAAGAGCAAAGAAGAGAGGAAGCAGAAGAGGAGAGAGATGAGGAGAGTGTAGGTGAGGTCCTGATTGTTGGCTTTGACAATGGGGGTGTCTTTGTGCTTCATGAGAATTCCTAAGACCCAGGCTGTGATCAGGGAAAAAGAGAGAGCAACCAAGGCTAAACCCCACCCTAAGGGATCTTCATATGACAAAAAGATGAAACGTTTGGGCAGGCATCCATTATTGTTCTCTTTTGGATACTCGTCTTCCGGACATTTGAAACAGTCATCCATATCTGAAGAACATAAATAGAAGAAAAGATCATTGAGAATAAAAATAATGTAAAATAAATTGAAATTGTAATATTCAGGTGTGAGATATGATCCCTTTCACAGTGCTGTTTTAGTTCACAAGGACGTGTGCCTGCTTTATTCAAATAAGCTAATGTTAAAAAATTAAATATTTTAGCAACTTTGAAATTCCCTGATTTATGATATCCCTGATTTTTAGAATCCCACTGCTAAATTATGATATTTTTTTGTAATTCAGTTGATTCAGTAAGGCTGTCTTAAAGTCAATTCATAGGGCAATCCTACTAATCCACAGAAGACTACTGTCATGTAGGGATGCCATGCATAGAGGTCTTAGGAGGACCCTGAATCCAAAATTGATGGATTTTGTTCTACTCTGCATCTCCAGCTGTGGAGGAAGTCGTGCTTAAGGAGGACAGTAGCCCAAATCTCCTTCCTCTGATTGCATGAACTAAAGGAAATGATGGTCCAGCTATACCCCTAACTTTATTAGAAATGCCTAACAACAGTGGTCCATGAGTTCTTAACCTCCAAAATAGACTAGTGTAATACTCTCTACTTGGGGCTGCAGCTGAAGGCTGTATGGATACTTCAGTGGGTCCAGAATGTGGCAGCCAGATGGATTACAAATACCAGCACATATGAACACATCTCCAGTCTTGGCATGCCTTCATTGGCTCCCTGTTAGTTTCTGTGCTGAATTTAAAGTGTTGGGCATAACCTACTGAGCCATGATTAGAGATGGGCATGAATTGCTATGAAGAGCTTTGAGCCAAATCCAACATGTGGTACCAGAGAATCTGCATTTTACCTCCCCCTCCCCTTCAACTGGGAGGCTCACTCACCTCCATCAGCACACCACTGGGGTCCTCCTTTGCCAGCAGCACGGAAGTGAGGGAAGGAGCCTGGGCTGCCCTTCGCTGCTGCCTCAAGCAGCTGGCCAATCCAAAGAGGGGACAGGACAAGGAGAATCACATCACAGGTAAAGACTGGCAGACCGTCTGAGAACACAGCCCAAGCTCCTTCCCCAACTGTCATGCTGACGGTGAGGGAGGACCCCGGTGGCATTTTCAAGAAGGTGAGTGGGACTTTCGGCCAAGGCGGAGGGGGAAATTTAATCACAAAACCTATAGTGTTTCATCGTTGATTCAGCACAAAGCGTTTCATAGTACATGGTGCCCAGCTCTAGCTCTGAATGGTTTAGAACCTTGATATGGGGTGGAACGACTCCTCCCAAAACAGCTAGCTGTTCCACACATTGTTCTCAGTCCCTCATATTAAGAATTCTAACAGATAAGAAGGCCAAAAAGCAAACAAAATGAACAGAGCTTTCTTGGTACAAGCCCTTTTCCTCTGAAAAAAAGCTAAATACAGAAGTTTAACATGCACTATCCCTCTAAAGTTTAGGAAGCTATATTTTGGCTGCACACCACACAGCTGACCTCTACTAGTGCAGAACTGCCTCCGATGGTCAAATGGCTTTTCATTTTTGTATTTCTTTGAAGTAGCTCCAGCTAGAGACAGGGCTTAATGATATTTTATTCTTTCTTTTTTATTATTATTCTTATCATCCTATTCTGTTTTTCTTTATTTTTGTAAACCACATAGAGCATGGCAACACTAAGAAGGTAGTATAGAAACTGAAAGAAAATGAATGAAGGAAGGAAGGAAGGAAGGAAGGAAGGAAGGAAGGCAGGCAGGCAGGCAGGCAGGCAGGCAGGCAGGCAGGCAGGATGAAGACGAATACTACAGCCAAGGGAACAGTTCACTGCTTCAGGTGAAATGAAAAGAAAACTGGAACACATACCTGTCTGGTTTGAAATCCTTCCTGCTGGACATAGAACACAATCATAACAACAAAACTTTTCTCCTTCCTTACTTTTCTTCTGAAATCCAGGATGGCAGTACTCGTTGCAAACCGAAATCGGAACCACCTGTTCATAAAAAGAAGAGAGTTGAGAAGGGTCATCATGAACAGATCTGGAATAGTCCTCCAAGTCAAATAACCTACAGAAACCAGGTTGGCCAACTAGGGTCTTTTGAATCACTCTTTTCTGTATCCCTTCATAACTCACCAAGACTCAAGTCATGCATAATAAATGTTCAGTTCTACAGGGGGGGGAAAGTAAAAATACTCTTATTTTTAAATTGGGAATAGGTTTATATGGGAAGTCAACACTTAATCTAGTTTTAGAAAGTGGTTGGTAACTTTCATAGAATCATAGAATAGTGAAGTTGGAAGGGTCCTATAAGGCCATCAAGTTCACCCCCTTGTTTGATGCAGGAATACAAATCAAAGGATATCTGCCAGGTGCTTACAACTAGCTATTAGTAGCAGTATTATCAAGGATAGAAACAAAAGCATCAAAGGAATTAAATATACGGCAAACATTTTGTTATCACTTTGACAGGGATTTCCTTGCTACTTCTGTGTACTCTTCCTTGGTGACCTGATATTCTTTCCACTTTTTATACAAGTCCTTTTTTTGTTCTCAGGTCCTCTGAGCTTTTTCTGAAGCCACACTGAACTTTTTTGCAGCCTCCCATCTTTTTTCTTGTTGGCATTGTTTCTAGTTCTGCTCTTTGGATTTCTTTTTCCAGAAATTCCCACCCTTCTTAGGATCTCCTGCAATGGCACCTTACTCATCCTTGTTCTGAGATTATGAAAAATGGCTTTCTTTTAAATCCAGTGTCGATGTGTAGTTACACACTGCTTTGGTTTACTTTGAAATCAAGGCTTCTAGTAGAATATGATCACTCTCACCCAGAGTTCTCCTTATTGCCACTTCCTCCACTATGTCATCTCTATTGGTTAGAATCAAGTCAAGAATACTGTAGATAGTTCTCTAGTTTCTTCCTCTAATTTTAATAGGAGAAATAACCCATACCTGGTTAAAGCCTCGGTGCCAAACAATTCTATCCCAATCGATAACGACTTCTTCTCCTTCAAGAGCACTGGGAAACACCCTTCCAATTTTCACTTGATGGAAAGAGTTATTGGGGAATATGACCACATTCATGATGTCAAATCCACCTCCTATTTCCCTTTTCTCATTAAAAGACACAGTTTCTCCCTCTGAGTTGTTCAATGACAACCTTTGCAGGAAAGGGTGCAGCTGCTTGAAAAAGGAAAGAGAACGAATGAGAATAAAGGACAAGAGAGACTGAAGCGAGGACAGAAAGCAAAACATTTTCTAGACATATGTAGTCAACATCCAATTGAATATTTACAGGAACCTGAACTTCCACCTGTGTAAGTTGGCTCAAATATTTGACAAGATACCAGTCAAGTTTTTCTGGCACATCAGCAGTACCTCATCAGAATAGAGCAACAGCTTTTTCTGTTGGAATACATACATAAATCTAGAATAAGTTACTGACTCAGATTTATCTACTTATTACTTTTTATGCTTCATCTATTGAAACCCAGGAACCACATGAAAAAAGCAAAAGCACATTCATTCTAAACATACTGAAATTTAATTGCATTCCATGCCCTACTTCTAAAGGAAAAGTGGAAGACATTTCCTAATTCCAAATTATAGGTTATCCATGAAGAAAGAGAAACCACTCCTGTGTATTCTGTACTTAGAGAACCCTGGAAAGGGTTGCCAGAAATTGGAATTGATATGACCTCACACAAGACATACAAATATAAATGAAAAAGGAAAATTTAGAGAGTCCCACTGTGTGGCAGTTTATTAATCAAAATATTTTGACATGTATACAGATCTCACCTGCCAAGGCTGAAGATACTGAAGTACAACATCTGGATTCTCAATCATGGTTTTCTGTCTCATTCTGGATGTGTATTTGGCATGGAAAGTATGTGCCAGGACATAGATGGCATTGTAGATACTATAGCTGTGTCCAGTCAAATGCATGTCAAAAAGAGGCTCAGGAAGACTTGCCAGTGTCTCCTCTCCAGTACATTTCTCACTATCTGGAACGCTTTCTCCAAAGACACAGTCAAAGGCTTGCTCCCAGAAATCTTTCAGGAAACCATCTCTTTCATTCCAGCCAGGTTTGATAGGCTGAACAAACTCTCCAAATTTCAAAAGATCTTTTTTGTGAACCATAAAGGCAATAGCACCTTCAAACATCTGAAGATCCCAAAACTTTTGTGATCCTGTTAATATAAAATCAATCTGAGTTGTTGTTATCCACACTTTTCTGTATATGGAATACCTAATATTTTCCAGATCATAAAGAAATATAAATGTTCTCAGCCATGACACTGTCACAGACTCTCCGTAGATGATACATGCACTGGCTTTTTGATTAGTTAAAGGTTCATATATTTTCAGAAGGACTGAAATAATGTTTTCATCCAAGTCATCCAAATTAGGTTGTTGTGGAAGTCTTTGTACAAAAGCTGTGCAAAATCCATTTTGAGAAAAGAGTGGCTCCATTGTCTTCACAAAATGCTCCCCACTCTCATTATCTGCCACAAACATCCCAACCCATATCCATCTAAAATGCTGAAGCAACCGGATTATCCCCATGTATTGATGAACTTCAATGGGGACCATATGGTAAAAGTAAGGATGCTGAGATGTATGAATCTCCCCTGGAGCCAAAGAGCCGTAAGTGAACTATAAGACAGGGGGGGGGGGGGGACATTGTTGTGATAATGAAATTCCAATAATTTCAATAATTATTCCAACATTTTCTCCTCTTCTTCAAAATCAATTTTATTTCTACACCTGTATTTGCTACTCTTCGTGAAAGCATAACTTGCCACTCAAAATAAATGGGGGGGGGGGGAAGAACACACAAAAGTGTGATGTCCTAACTATACCTGTATCTTATCCTACCTGAGGAATTTTGTAGAGACCTAAGACGTCAGCCATAAGAGCAGAGGTGTCGGAACCCAGTCCCCCAATGACCGCTTGGAGACTTTTCTTTCCATCACACTCATAATTGGGAACAAATCTCTGCCATTTGGAGAGCAGGTTGAGAGTGGTCCGATAGGTCATCCATGAATTAGAATAGCTGTCACAAATGTGGAAGCCAAGGGTGATGTTGGGTAGGATTTGGGGATTCTTGTTGATCTCATTGATGGCAAATGCCATGGCCAGGGCATGCTGGTAGAATTTTGGCACCATGCTGTCAAGACAGATACTTTAATATTGCAACAACATTTCTATAGTTTACAAAGTGGCATTATTCTTCAAACTAGACTTTTCTTCCTTCATTGAAAAGACAAACTGTTGCAAATCTAGTTTGATCTCAGGCTATTGAGTACAGTGGTTCTGAATCCTGCATATGCTGTTATACAGTCAGTAGTTCTAACCTGCCTTAAGGCTTTCTGCTGTACTTGAACATGGTTCCTTCTCTCGATATTCTCTGTGTGCACATAGCTGAAATTAATTGAAACTGACAAATGGGAGGCACAGCAATCTAAGTCTTCTTTGCAGAGTTCTCTGTGAAAGGCATTTTTTCATAATCCTTTTTTTTTTCCTATAAGAAAGCATCAACTTCTGCAGAAGGATTAAGATCTTGTCCAAAATGGCATCATCCCTGGATCCAATTCCCTGGGCAAATCTTATGAAACTGGGCAGAATTGCAAATGTTCTCAAAAAATAACATGGAGAAGAAAAAGGAAGGGAGTAAGGAAGGAAGGGTTGGGACGTGGTGGCGCTGCGGGTTAAACCGCAGAAGCCTCTGTGCTGTAAGGTCTATAGATCTGCAGCTGTAAGATCACATCCACGTGACGGAGTGAGCGCCCGTCGCTTGTCCCAGCTCCCGCCAACCTAGCGGTTCGAAAGCATGCAAATGCAAGTAGATAAATAGGGACCACCTCAGTGGGAAGGTAACAGCGTTCCGTGTCTGTCGCACTGGCCATGTGACCACGGAAGATTGTCTTCGGACAAACGCTGGCTCTACGGCTTGGAAACGGGGATGAGCACCGCCCCCTAGAGTCGGACACGACTGGACAAATTGTCAAGGAGAACCTTTACCTTTACCTTTAAGGAAGGAAGGAAGGAAGGAAGGAAGGAGGGAGGGAGGGAGGGAGGGAGGATCCTAAAATTGGAAATCTGCCCTCAAAAAGGCTTTGAGTACAACATTCACTGGGTGCTACACTGCCAAGATATCTGTGTAATAGGTTTCACAATATCTTTAGTAAAAAAAAAAAAAAAAACCCTACATCCTGGTTCCAACTTCCTTTCAAGAAATGTTTTGGTTTTAAAGAATCTGTTCTATGATAATCATGCTTTATGCCTGGTATCTGTCTACCTCTTTGCAGTTACATGGAGTATTAGAAGACTTTCTCATGAACAGAGAGATAATCAAGTAACAGTGCTGAGGGTCTCCTTTCAATATCTAAATCCAGGGGACAGTAAGGGGATCAGAAAATGAGGCTATCTCAAGAAAAAAACAGACAGATGTATTTGTTTCATAGCTCAAAATGTCTTTGTTTTAAAATAGCACATTGAAACCAAGCATTTTCCCCACCAAAGAGAACAGAAAAATCCAATACAGATTAAAAGACTAGAGAGAAATAAAACTTCATGGTGGCAAAGTGTACATTATATGGAAGGAAACATATGCAAACAAGTTGAAGGAAAAGTAGAACTGAAAATTTGCAAATAAAAGAGGTGACAAGAAAAGGTTTGTTTATTTAAAATGCATGATCACAGTGATGGCATGCTGTTCTGGAAAGGTAGGAAAAGTATAATATAGAAAATATTATTATTGAATAACAATGAATATATTATTACATTCTTCAGCACATAACGAAGATCAATCCTAATGGTGTTCTAACACAAGCAACAGAAATACTGAAAAGCATTTTGTTCCAATTCCTTCGTAAGCTACCTGTCATTCTCGATTCAGAATGTCACTTCATTTTTCCTTTCCTTGAATTGGTGGATGAAAATTTTTGGTTTTCTTTACTTTGATGAATCTTATCAATGACACATTTAAATGAGCAACTATTTGTACCTCTTCAGCTTCCCTAATCAACTTATTCCTCCACTTTGGATTTCAGAATTTGTTGAGTATTACTGGCATCATTTGATTACTATAGTTTTGTGCTTTTGCCCAGCTTAAAAATGCAAAGGATGTGGAGAGGAACGAGTACTTACGTTACATCAAAAAGGTGCTGCGAAGGCTGTTCTTTGAAAGATATTCTATGGAAAAAATGAATTATCTGAGTCAGAATCCCTCCAATGAGGAGGACACCTGGCTGGTACCACTCATGAGGAGCTGGGAGAGGATCCTTCACAGAACAACTCATACTCTTTCCTTCCTTGCACACAGCAGAATGGTAACTGAGGTCCCAGGACTAAAAACTCACTCCTGTGGCAGCAAAGCCTCTGCTCAGACACAGACTCTCCTCTTATGAATCCAAATGACTACGCTTAATTTGGCTGTAATGAATGATACCAAGGGACAGCAAGCCCTCATCTGAAAAGGCGCTATAATGACCTTTCTTCAACTACCAACAAATAGAAGAATTGCAAACCTTGAACAGTATCTGAGATGAACTTTGATGGATAACTGACAGAAACGGAATCAACAGAGCACTGCCAGCCTCTTCCACTCCCAATATTCCCAGCATCAATTCTGCAGGAGGATTTTTATAATCTTTTTCTGACTTGCTTATTCATTCTCTTCCAAAATACCCTTGACATCCTCTAGTGCTTTAGTCTGGTGAACAAATTATAATCATTTTAATAATCACTAAGAGAAGCAACTATGTCTCCCACATTTAGATTCTAATAAGTTGGAGATTTGGGAATAAAACTTGCCAGATATTTTATTTTGTTTCTAAATTGGAGAGGGGGACTTGTCTACATTCCACCAGGATGAAAAGTTGTAAATCTGTTGCAAATCTGACTTCCATGATAAGCAACCACCAATTAAAAGTAATTGCCTGAGATAAAGTCATTGTATTGATTTGGTAGGCAAAGGCACATTGAATTCCAGTTTCACAGAAGTGGAAGTTTATATATTCAGAGTAGTAGAATATACCAGATGGGCGGGATATAAATCAAATAAATAAATAAATAAATAAATAAATAAATGACTATCTATCTATCTATCTATCTATCTATCTATCTATCTATCTATCTATCTATCTATCTATCTATCTATCTATCTATCTATCTATCTATCTATCTATCTATCTTCCCTATTAATACCCCTGCATGTGGAGTTCTACTGCTCTAAGAACATATTTTAAAAACTTAGGTAGAGAAACAACAGAAGAACAAACCTTGACCAAATGTCAGAGTCCACACCTTCTGTTTTTAAACAAAACTGACCAAAACTGTCCTTCAAAATGGTGACTAATAACACTTCTTCCATATTTGTCTCCCCCTTTTGCCCTCCAGCTCCCATATTTGGGTTAGTCTGGTTCCCCAAATCAGCACAAATTTGTTTCCCAACTGCTACAAGATTGCCAATCAAGGGGGTTCTCTCTGCATGTATGAACACATGTCTGAATAGGCTGAGGATGTGTACTTCTGTCCTGAGCCACCCACTTGCAAATCCTCTTCCTTCACCTCTCCCCTCCCCTCCCCCAATATCCTTTTTTGTGTGTGGGGGGGAGAGGCTCTACTACTAAATGTTCTCAGGTAGTAGAATGGATGGATTTCCCAAATGAAGTTGGGTGGCTCATCTAAGAACATGTGGGACAAATGGTGCAGCTGACACAAGTTTCACTCTATCAGCAGAAGATGCTTCTGCCTTATACCAAACAAACTACAGTTAGAGACTGTTTGATTTTGAATGAGGTTCTCTGTCTCTTCTACCGACATCAAAACCCAAACAAAGAATCAAAGCGTCTTTAAGACTATTACTATCATGACACATTTGTTTCCGGGTAAGCTTTTATGGATTATATATCATTTCTTCAGACAAAAAGTGTGAAGTTGTAGCCTAGGTTGTGAAGGAACTCTGCAAACCCCATTTAGATTTGGACAACTCCTCCATGTGACTTGTCCTTTTTTGTTAAGCAGGTGGGGTTCGCTGGGTTCTCAGTCCCACCTGCATCCTTCTTATCATGTTGATGTGTATACAGATGGGTCCAGGTACTTGAGTGGAACAACAGGAGCTCCACCTGAGGGCACAGAAATCTAGGGGTGAAGCAACTGAGGAATGTTATGAGAACCACAACTTCAGGACCTATTCTGGACTTTATTTTCTTTTCTTTTCTTGGAAAATGTACAGCAGATCCATTGCTCCCGTGAAATCAAAGTCACCCACCTCCTAAGGTCTAAGTTCTACACATTAATTTTATAAAAGAAACAATAAAAAGTTCAACAGGAAAAGAAGAAATCAACGAGTAAATATCATGTCAGATTTTCTACCCTCAATTCTATTTATTTATTTATTTATTCATTCATTCATTCATTCATTCATTCATTTTTTCATTTATTTTCTATAATACCTCACTTAGTGATACCACTACTGTGGTGATATATCCTTGAAACTTTTCTTCACAAAGTTATAGTTATAGGCACAGTGGGGGAAATTGAACTCCCAACCTTAGGCTCTGCAGCCAGATGCCTAAACCACTGAGCACACCAGCAGTTACTATAGGGATGTTAAGTCTCATCCAACTCATGGAAACCGAATGGAGCTTTCTTGATATGTGAAATAATTAGGGATGGGCTGAGTTGAGACTTGAAGCTATGTATTTTGAGTCACAATTCATTCTCCATCCACTACACCACACTGGGTCTCAGGAAATTCATTTGGGGACTCACTAATTAGTGGCTATTGGATGCTCCAAGTTAAGCTATTGCATGTATGAAAGTGTCCTATTTACTTGGATTCTCGTTCTACAAACGATCCGTTTGTGCTTGAAAACATGTGGAGTCCACATGTACTGAAGTGAGCATGGTGGCTCCATCCTGTCAACACTTTGCACACAGTAATGGGAGACTGAAGAGGGGGAGTTTCCCCCCAAAACTGGGACTCTTTGTGCATGGAAAGGCTACCTAAATACAGCTGTTTCTACCTCTTCAGGCATGGTTTTTTTGATTAAAGAGATCATGGAACGCGTAGGGCTGTTTTGCTTCTCTCTCTTCCCCAGTGTAAATCATTGCATACTTTAAAACCCATCAGAATAGAATTGTGCAGGAAAGTGAATTATGGGTGAGAGCTTTGGTCAGGTCCAGTATAAATATGGGTACCATCCTTGGACTCAACCCAAGGCATGCTTCAGCATTGTGACCTTTGTGAATTTTCTTATACACGAATGTGTTTCTTCATTCCCACATTCAGATGCTATCCAGAATGTACTAATGAGGTTCTCATTAAAACAAAAATGATCCAAAAAGTGCATTAACAGAAACATATATTAAAAATAGATACTTGTGGAAGAATTGGGTTGTGGAAAAGTGACACACAGGTTATAGATATTATTTCCTTTGGATTCATGGGATACATGCTTTTTAGAAAGTGCACCCACCATCCTAGCTGGTTGGTGCTACCAACCTTGAAGGGCAGGTTCTTCCATCTGTGGTGCACTGCCTTTAATAATAGTGGACATGCAAATAGTCCCCTGGTATTTCTGACTCTCGATGGATGATATATCACTTGTGTTTTAAGCAGAGAACACACAGGAATCTCCAGTCCCTCGCTCCTTCCTAAGAAAGTCTGAAACACACACACAGCTGGGGAATTCTTTCCTTGCACATGACAAAAATGCTCTCCTGGTATACTTTCATCATCCTTCTTGCATCCTTCAAGGGTATGTGCTTTTCCTCTGACCATAGGCCGAGAAAGAATGACAGCTTGAAATGTTAATATGAATTATTTTCATTACCCTATTAAGAATTGTCAAAGCAATGGGGATTTCTATTCTCTTCCCTCATTTAGGTGCCCAGTTTCAAGTTGTTGTGACCCAGTCAGATCCTGTGGTGAAGCAACCAGGAGAATCAACCCAACTGACCTGCACCATGGACAAGGCGGACCAGTGGTGGATGTCGTGGCTTCGACAAGAACCTGGCAAACCTCCTGAGTGGCTGATCAGCTACTGGAAACCGTCAGTCACAAACTACTACTCCCCCACCATTCCGGACAGATTCACGGCCTCAAAGGATGGCTCAAAGTTCTACCTGCAGATGACGGCCCTTAAGCCCCAAGATACTGCTGTGTATTACTGTACGAGGAGAGAGGCACAGTGAAAGAGAGGAAAGCAAAAAAGCCCTTGGAGATGCAGGTGCCATGTTCTCCTTCACCCACCAGGAGGCATCAGAGGAACGTCTCAACTTTGAAATACATTGCATCCGTTCTACCTCTTGGGGAAAAAAATCTTTGTTAATCTGGCTGGTCTAAATGAAGTATTTCAAACGTCTTCTCCTTGCCGAGTCAGGCAACAAGACCCATTGTGCATATTCAATATGATGGGAACAAATCTGAAACAAAAGTTTGATTTTGAGAGTTTGTGAGCTAAAATATGCAATTTACCCATTAGAGAACATTCTTGAGACAAACTCTCCCTCTTTGGGTAATGCTGCTCCTTACTAGGATGGAAAATGGGAGCAGACATTGGTATATTTGCTGTTTGTCAAGAGTTACAAATCTCAAAGCAGTTGACATTGTTTGAAAGTGTTTTTAGTGTGTTGATTTGAAACTGTTCCTGAGACCCTGAATTGATGGCAAACATCTGCACCCAAACTTTAAATAGATTCAACTGTGCAAGTGTAAAATATTGAGGAGAGCATTAGGATGTTTTATATCCATCTCAATATTAACTTTTTAGTTCACAAGACATGAAGGAATTGTAAATGAAAATAAAAAATAAATAAATAGTGGAAGATTATCCTCAGAGAGAGAGAGACAGAAAGAGAGAGGAAAAGAGATGAGCACCACAACATACTGTTTCTTCACCAAGATTTCACAAGAAATGTTGTATGTTCTTCTTTTGGTTTAGACTTCCTTCATTGTTGGGTGTGTCCGTCTGTGAGACATATGGAGGAAGGAGGGAATTAGCATTTATAAAGCCAGACTTCCATAGCAGAACCTCTTTATAGTTCACATGCTATTGGAAACAGCTCATGCAAATTCTTGAGCAGATTGTCTTCATAAATTACGCCTCACATTTCGAAAGTCAGATTCCTCCAAGTCCAGCGAGACTGGCCCTTCCTCCTTTGCTAAGTCATCTCTTCCTTAATATTATGAAGTTACTCTTCCTCTTCTCCTTCTTCTTTTTATTCTCCTTGGTGACTACTGAAGAATGTAAGCACATGAACCCATGTTAGAAACATCATTTTTTTAAATTCACTTTTTATAAGATGTATTATAATAATTGAAGTCTTTTTTTCTCCCCAAGGGACCTTCCCCAAAGTTCAGCATGTATTATCTGGTCCAGGAATAGTGAGACCTGGAGAGACCCTCAGCCTGGTCTGTAAAGTATCAGATTTCGCCATCGCTACAGAGTACTATTATTGGCAGTGGTCCCGAGAAGCTCCTGGAAAAGCTCTTGAATGGGTTGCAGAAATCTACCCCTATAGTGGAGGGAAATGGTTTGCCCCTTCTCTCCAGAGCCGTACAACCGTTTCTTCAGATGCTTCTAAGAATGAGCTAGTCCTCCAGTTGAGTTCCCTCACAGCTGATGATTCGGCAACGTATTATTGTGCCCGAGGTGCACAGTGAGAGAAAGTCATTCAGAGGGTGTACAAATATAAGAAACTGTTTCCCAAGACACATTTCTGGGAATACACAACCATCAAGAATGGCAAAAAAATAAAAATATCCTGTATCATTTCCTGTGAGGTGAGTGTCAGCTTCAAATTAGTCTAACTGACAACATCCTCTCTTCTGTAGAAAAAGGGATGGGGTCTTTAAACTTTGGACATACATGATTGGTCAAGCAAAGCAAACACATAAACAGACATTCTCCTGAAGAGTTGAACATCTTAAAGCTTCTTTGTACATCAGGAAGGAAGGGTTTGTTCAGTGCCTGAGAAGTTAAATTTCAAAAGGAATGTATTCACTGTCAAATCCCAGAATTAGAAAGACAACACATGAATTGGGGGGGGGGGTTAATTTAGGGCCACAACTTTAAACTGCTTACCTTCCCTAAATTGTGGGAGAGCAGGGGTCTTCCGTGTCCCACTCCCATCTCTTCTAAGAGTGGCCTCAAGGCCAGGTTCCCTCCTGCCCCACTATACCCTCACTCAGACCTGCTTACCATCCAGGTTCCATGGCTTTAAATGGGTCATGAGCAGAGTCCAACTCAAAGCATCCCTTCCCAAGCCCTTCCAGGAATCATTCCAGGAAGGAAGGATCAACCTATTGTGACACTCTCCCACCTAAAATTGTCACCTTAAAGTCACTAATACTAACCCAAATGCCACACCACCAACCTACCCTTGACTATCTATTTAAGTTGACCCCACCCTCTGAAGGGCCCATCAAGTCCTCAGCCCTTCCTTCTCCCTCACTACTTCCTACTTATGGGAAGCCATGCCTCAACAGAAGAGACTTTCCTGATCAGGTGCAGGCTCTCCTCTCAAACAAAAACTTTACTTCCTGAAGACTTCTTGCTCATGACGAAAGCCAGTACAGAAGCAGAAATGTCTCCTCTTGCAAACATATTGCTTTCCACTTGAAGGGAGTGGCAACAGAGAGCGGACAGGCTAAGAAGGTAAATAGAACCAAAGCACTGTGAGTCTCTCCCTGGTAACCAATAAATTGAATGTTCCTCAATATAGTTTGACACAATAGTTCTGAATTTGAACAAGGTAGGATTGTGGGGGGTTTTTTGTTTGTTTGTTGTTTGTTTTTTACTCATTTCAGAATTCCAAAAGGTCTCACTTTGATCTTGAAAACAGTTCAGAAAAGAGGTGGGAATCCAATCTCTCTCTCTCAAATGTAATTTCAGAATGGAACTGGATGATAATGTGTGTACCCATGTCAGCTCCTTTTCCAAGGTCTAACTTAGACCTTCAAACCCTTTCAAAAAATAGGTGGGAATTCCATTTGTAAAGAGTCTCTCCCCACCACTTCTCTCAAATATAAGCCTACGGGCTTTCACAAACACTATGGAGAACTAAAATGTCAAAGAAGGAGAACGTTCAGCAAATGTCAAGGAAAATAGATGGTGGAAAATGGAAAGAGGGCAGGAAAGAGGGAAATTAGAATTGCTTAATCATCTCTTCACATTAGGAAGTTACTCTTCTTCTTCTCCTCCTTGGTGACCACTCCAAGATGTAAGCACACAAAATCATGCTGGGAGAATTGGTTTAGGGAATGCTTTTATTATATGGCATGTTATGTTACTGGAGACCCTCAGTATGGTTTGTAAAGTGACAGGTGTCTCCATTGCTATTCAGCACTACTATTGACACTGGGTCTACCAGCCTCCTGGAAAAGGTCTAGAATGGGATGCAGAAACTTACCCCTATGATGGAAACAAATGATTATTTTGCTGGAGCATCACAGTATGTCAGCCAGAGGGCTGTAGAAAAACTAGAAGCTGATTCTCAAAACACATTTCTTAACTGTAAAGATTGGTGATAAATGACAGAATGACTGACTGACTGGCTGACTGACTCAATCAATCAACCAACCAATCAACCAATCAATCAATCAATCAATCAATCATCTATTATTTCCTGTGAGATAAATGTCTGAACTCCTCTATAAATTCCTCCCACCAAGTGTCATTTTCTCTTTGGTAGAAAAAGTGGTGGCTTCTTCAAACTTTTGACACATGTGTCTGATCGAGCAAAACAAACACATAAACATTCTTCTGAAGATCTGTACTTCTATGAGTTTTGTATGGTGACCCTTTCCAGGATTTTCTTCCTACAGAATTCTCATAAGTGGTTTATCATCCCCTTCTTCTTGGGGTATCCTGGGACTTGCACCACTTACCGAAGGCTACACAAGCTGGCGCCTGACTAAAATGTCAATGAACTCTCCTTAAACAAATTGAAAAGTAAACAAAGTGAGGAAGATGAGAGAGAGAGAGAGATTACCACTGAAACTTGGTATTTATTTGCTGACATTACATAAGAAATGTTTTATATTCTTATTTCAGTCCAGGCGCCCTTCATCATTCAGTGTGACCATGTGTCAGACATATGAAGGGAGGGGGCCAGCAGCATCTATGAAACCATCCATCCATCTCAGAGCCCCTTTATAGTTCAGAGGTTATTGGAGAAAGAGCGCATGCAAATTCTGGTGGAGATTCTGGGTGTGTGGACAGCTTCTCTTCATAAACAGCCCCTCACATTTCAAATGTCATTGTCTTCCCAGACCAGAGAGACTGGTGTTTCCTCCTTTCCTAAGTCATCTCTACCTTAACATTATGAAGTTACTTTTCTTTTTCTTCTTCTCCTTGATGACCACTCCAAGATGTAAGCACACAAAGCTAAGTTGGAGCTATTGGTTTCGTGAATGTTCTTCTTATTAAATCTACTTATATACTTATAATATTCTTTTTTTTCCCAGGGGCCTTCTCTGATATTCAGCTTGTATCATCCGGTCCAAGAACAGTGAGACCGGGAGAGACTCTCAGTTTGGTCTGTAAAGTTACAGGTATCTCCATCACGACTCGGTACCACTATTGGCACTGGGTTCGACAGCCTCCTAGGAAAGGTTTAGAATGGGTTGGGCAAATCTACGCATATGATGGAGGGAAACGCTTCGCCTCTTCTCTTCAGAGCCGTGCCACCATTTCTTCAGATTCTTCTAAGAATGAGTTCTCCCCCCAGCTGAGATCCCTGACAGCTGATGACTCGGCTGTGTATTATTGTGCCCGAGCGTCACAGTGAAAGTCAGCCAGAGGGCTGTACAAAAACGAGAAGCTGATTCTCAACACACATTTCTGGAAGTACTTAACCGTAAGGATTGGCTAGCAAGCAAGCAAGCAAGCAAGCAAGCAAACAAACAAACAAACAAACAAAAGCTTTATTATTTCCTCTGAGATGAGTGTCTGAATTCCTCTCTAAATTCCCCTCGCCACAAGTTATTTTCTCTTTTGTGGAAAAAGGGTAAACACACATCCTTCTCAAGAGCTGAGTGTCTAAAAGCTTCTTTGTACATCAAGAAGCAAGGGCTTGGGCAATGCTTGGGAAGTTATATTTCAAAACAAATTTATTGCCCCACAATCCCAGAATTAGAAGGTCAACACATGAGTTATTGGGTTTCAATTAGGACCACAACTTTTAACTCATTAGTGACTGAGACATCTATGAAGATCAGTTGGTCAGACATAAATAAAGGAAATTCAAAGTTAATTGTGCATTATTTTTCCTTCTTTTTCCTTTCTTCGTAGAGAAAAGCATCTCTTTAAATGAGTGTTTCCCAACCTAGGGGTCATGACTACACAGCAGTTTGCAAAGTGTTTCCCGAGATGTGTACGTGTCACAGATCACCTTTCATGTGTTGTCAACATTGTTAAATAATTTCTTTCTTCACCTTTCAATGTGTGTAGGTGTATGTAGGAGAAACAGGCCCTTTGGGGGAGAAAGAAATCTCAACTTTCTGAGAAGGGAAGACTTTTGTCCCATTAAAAATGCCTTTTATGAAAATGGGGGATTGCATGTTACTTGGGTATTATAAAAGGAGTCACCTCTCGAAAACAGTCGGAAAACACTGGTTGAAATCATTATTTCTTTTCAAATGCTTTTTTTGGGGGGAAAGCCTCAAAATGTCAGTTGGCACTGGATCCGACAGCCTCCTGGAAAAGGTCTAGAATGGATTGCTGAAACCTACCCCTATGATGGAGGGAAACACTTTGCCTCTTCGCTTCAAAGCCGTACAACCCTGTTTTCAGATGTTTCCAAGAACGAGTTCTCCCTCCAGCTGGGATCCGTGATGCCTCAGCCATTTATTTTTGTGCCCGAAAGCCGCACTGAGAGAAAGTCAGCCAGAGGGATATGAAAATCTTAGAAGCTGATTCTGAACACACACTTCTGTGAGTACGTAACACTAAAGAATGAGAATTAAAAAACATTCTCTAGTATTTCCTGTCAGATGAGTGTCCTCTCACCAAGCAGCATCCTCTCTTGTATAGAAAGAAAGGGTGGTTGCATTAAAATTTGGAGACATGAGGTTGATAGAACAAAGCCAACACAGAAACACAAATCATTCCGAACAGTCGTAAACTGCCCAGAGTGGCCCACAGCCAGATGAGTGTTATATAAATTAAGTAAGTGGGGAAGTAATTAAGTAAGTGAGTGAGTGAGTAAGCGAGCGAGCTAGCAAGCAAGCAAGCAAGCAAGCAAGCAAGCAAGCAAGCAAGCAAGCAAGCAAGCAAGCAAGCAAGCAAACAAACAAACAAACCAAACCAAACCAAACCAAACAAACAAACAAACAAACAAACAAATGTTACCTAAAAGGTTATTTAGGGCCCATGTTCTGCAGAGATAATTATCTCCCTCCGTAGTTTACCAAATTACTATAATTTGCTAATCTGACCAGAGCTCTAAAACCTTCCTGATAGAAAGGCAACAGAAAAGAAGCAATCAGCAAGCTTGAAAGTGATTAGAGAGTCCAGGCAAGAGGCAGCCTGGATTCCGTCCTTTCTCAACTTTCCATCTTACCAGCAAACACAAAATCAAAATCCTACTGATCTCAACTATTGCTCGAAACACGTATTTTCATCTAAACAAATGCTAAAACAAAAACTGATGCATTCTAAGTGGAATAGGAATAGGTTTTAGGTCTCCCCTTATGTTCCTAAGTCAGAGGCTCAGAGATATGAGGGTTGATGGAGAGAAACACCTGGCTAGCCAGAAGGTTCTCCACCCTTATGTTGTTGCTTCTGTTGCATCCCACATGGTCTAGAACAGATGCCAGAGAATGTCCCACAGACAACCTCACCTCTGTTCCACATCCGTACCAGCCAGGGGACTTCACCATTGGTGGGATTGTTTCTCAGATCATTTATGCTTCCTATCAAGTTTCCTTGAGAGAGCTGAAGCTGTTTAATTCTGAGATTCCACAGTAAGGCGTTCCCCTCTCCTTCTGCTGAACATCTGCTGAACTTTGATCAATCATGTTTCTATGAGTGATACGATGCTCAAAGAAAGCCGATGGGGGATTAGTCTACTGATTCATGCAACCCCAAACCATTGTTCCTCACTACCTGTATGAGGCATCTATATTGTGTTATGACTGGATGAGATACAGATTTCTTTCTCAGCAAAATGGCAGCAGGGAGAGGGATGATCGTTTTTGGTTTTGGTTTAAATCAATCTCTGTAGATCATTGCTGTTATTTTTTTAAAAAAAATATAGGCGTAGATAAATTAAAAAACACAGAGAAAGTGTGGTGCTTATATACTTCTCCATAGCGCTTAAAGCACTGTGTGGGCCATTTACACTTTTAATTATGTAGGCTACACATTGCCCCTCCAGCAAGCGGAGTATTGAAATTATTGTGCCAACCGTTATGCTGTAAACCGCCCAGAGTGGCCTTGGCTGCCAGATGGGCGGTATATAAATCAAATAAATGAATAAATGCCCATTTTGCCTTCAACCACGCCAGTATCCATCTGAAGCTGAGTTTAATTTTTGGCATTTCATGTGGGGATGTAAAACCATTGGTCTGAAAACTGGAGCTAGCAATGACAGTCATTGTTAACATTTCAGAGGAACATGGACAACTGGGTTTAACATCTATGGGACAGTACCTATGTTCCTTTCACTATTTGTGTTCCCACTTGAAAGATGCTCAAAATCTAAGTGACTGCAATTCCTCGCATTTCTCAGTCCATTATCATTCTTTCCATTCTCTCTTGAATCTTCCCATCTGGCTCAGCTTCCAAGTTAGTCTGTAAGAACTAAAGGCCAGGAGGGATCTATCTCTTCTTTCATGTGTCATCATCAATTGACCTGAAGGTTGATGGGAATGTTGATCATTCTTCAGTAATTGATCAAGACCATTGGGGTGTATTTCTTGTAATCTGTTCTCCTCTTATTAATTTAAGGAGGTCATTTTTAAATGAAAACATTTTCTAAAAATTGGAAAGTGGATTACTGTTCTTCGCAGGCAAAGTGGCACATCCTTTCCTCAAGAGTAAAGGATCTTCATATGGGCCCTTTATTCACACAGGCCTTTTATAACAACAGCGCCTTTCTATATGGGTATGTCCCCTGGACTGCAAAGAGAACAAACCTATCCATTTTGAAGGAAATCAACCCTGAGTGCTAACCGGAAGGACAGATCCTGAAGCTGAGGCCCCAATACTTTGGCCATCTCATGAGAAGAGAAGACTCCCTGGAAAAGACCCTGATGCTGGGAAAGTGTGAGTGCAAGAGGAGAAGGGGACGACAGAGGATGGGATGGTTGGACAGTGTCATTGAAGCGACCAACATGAATTTGACCCAACTCTGGGAGGCAGTGGAAGACAGGAGGGCCTGGCGTGCTCTGGTCCATGGGGTCACGAAGAGTCGGACACGACTTAATGACTAAAAGTCCCTGGAAATGTCAATTTGCATAAGCCAGCTCATGCAAATAGTTCTCACTCAGCCTCGCTTTTTCTATAGCAGTTCAAAAGCTTTGGCAGAGGCAAGGTTTGACTCAGTAGGAAAACCCATTCTCTCTTCCCATTTGTGGTTCCTTCCTGACCCCCAAAAAAGGATGCATTATTTTCTCCTCTCGCTCGTGCTGTTTGGAATGAGAACCTGTAAGTATAATCCAAAGAGCCAACATGAATTGTTACTGTTTCCCATTTGTAAGATGAAGGGTTAGTTTTCCTTCCCATTAATGGACTTCTTTTCTTCTCCTTTCCAGATGTCAATTCCCAGGTGACCTTGGGCCAGGTCCCTTCAGTGCAGCTGAAGCCTTCAGAGACCCTCAGGTTGACCTGCTCCATTTCTGGTTTCTCCCTCACTGATTATGGGTATGCTGTGAGCTGGATTCGCCAGCCCCTAGGGAAAGGACTTGAATGGCTCTCCCTTGTCTTTTGGGATGACGACAAGCGCTACTCCAACACCCTGAAAAACCGGCTCACAATTTCCAGAGATGTTTCCAAGAGTGAAGTTTACTTGGAGTTCAGAGGCATGGGGACAGGAGACACTGGCACATATTACTGTGCCCGTAGAGACACAGCGTGCAAAAGCAATGGGGAACCTGGACAAAAACCAGCTTTACAATGACTAAAGCTGGATGCCTTGGGTTTACTGCCAGGGGCTATTTTTGGTTGCATCCAAGAAGCCCAGCATGACCACAGAACCCAAGTTTCATCTACCACAATTCATACAATTCAGTGACTAGAGAAAGAGGAAGTGATCCAACAGTAAACCTGTTGGACTAGAATCAGAGCTCATTGTGCTTCAGCTACCCTCTACTTTAACTCTCCCAAGCTTATTCTTTACAGCAGTTACCCTGTTTCCCCAAAAATAAGACCTAAACTGAAAATAAGCCCCAGTATGATTTTTCAGGATGCTCGTAGAAGCCCTACCCCCAAAATAAGACCCAATTAAGTGAAACCCCGCCCTCCACCATTGTGCAGCAACCAGAAGAAGATGACATGACTGTATTTGAATAAATGTAGATGGTTATACATGAAAAAAATAAAGCATCCCCTGAAAATAAGCCCTAATGCATTTTTTGGAGCAAAAATTAATATAAGACCCTGTCTTATTTTTGGGGAAACACAGTATTTTTTTCTCCATTTAAGGACATCTCATGCCATTCCATTCCCAGCATTCCCAGCTGCAAGACACCAGTACCTGTTCTTAATTTGCGGGGGGGGGGGGGGAATCCAGGGCAGCAAAGGGACTAGAGATGTGCATGAATCAACAAACCTGCAGTTCATGCCAGTTAATTTCTTGCGTGAAACAGGTGTTGAGTGGTTCCCAGCCCCACCTCCTCCATTGGATGCCCATTCAGAGGCAGCTCCTTGGCTCCCCTACCCTGCCCCCTCCACGAACTACTTCTGAGTGGGTGCCTGCCAGAGGAGGCAGGGCTGGGAACCACCAAATACCTGTTGAGCCAAGAAAGAAACCAGCACGAACTGCCAGAAGGAATCCAGTGCAGATTAAACATTCACATTTCCTGAAATTCACATTTACATTCAGAACACTGATTGGACTCTTTCTCAACACACAGATGGGTTGTGGGAGGTTAACAAGGTTTACACATAGTCATGTGTCATAATATGTGTGGACTGACCATGAGCACAAACCTCTGAGTACAGGACCTCAGAGTAACTGTACATCCTGGCGTGGAATCTAGTGATTCTGTTGTCATGGGGGAGAAGGCAATGAATTCAATAGGTTTTAGTCCAAAGTTTGAATGAGATTTTCAACAAACTGAACACACACTGGCTCTCGGATAGAGCACTCTGCTTGACTCCTATGCAGCAGATTAATTGCTCATGCGAAATCAGAGTCATTAAGCTTTTCTGTTTAACATGGCACACTTTCAAGGACGCAAGGAAACGATAAACAATGCAAGTAGAAAACAATATTGCAACAGGATATTCCAGTAATGTTATTTTCAATTCTGAATTCACATTAGTTTGCTGTCTTCAGACATGTGGACAAAATGGTTTGGTATGGGCTGTATTTGAAGATGACCGGGTAGATTTAGTTAGGTTCATCCAGATTATAATAATTGTGTGCCACCAAGTCATTATAATTTTATGACTTTTTCGGGGTTTACTCAGTAGAGAGTAATGAGCCGTAGTTTACCATTCTCTTCTTCAGAGCACATCCTGGGATTTCTGCAGCTTGCCCAAGATCACCAAGGCTAGTTTTCTGGAATTCAATGTGGGAAACTGAATGCCCAACCTCTGGCTCCACAGACAGATACTTGTCTCACTGACCTGTCCGACTAATTTAGCTTTGATTGATCATTGCGTATATGCTAAGGATGAGTAGACTTTAATTGAACCCACCATCTCCATTTCCTTTGAAGGCAAAGGAAACTGCATTCACCAAGATGATCTCCTTAGGGAAGAACACCCCATAACCTATACCTGGTTAAAGCCTCGGTGCCACACAATTCTATCCCAATCGATCACAACTTCTTCTCCTTCAAGAGCACCAGGAACCACTCTTCCAATTTTCACTTGATAGAAGGTCCCAGATGCTGGACGAACAGACTTACCGTTCTGGAACAGCGTTCTGGTGTTTGCCCCACGTTCCAGAGGACGGAGACTGTCACAGGTCACATGGTAACTGGGGGGCGGGCGCGGCTACTTAGCTGAGCGCTCGCCTCCTCTTCGCCCTCTTTCCGTTCGGGCAACTGAGTTGGAAGGAGTGGCTGTGTCGGCTTGAGCTTTCATGGAGAGTGCGGGCTGACGCGGTTCTTTGGAGCAGCGGTTTCAGTGTCTTTGGGAGGGAAGCCTTCCGCTCCCTCCCTTGGTTGTTGTTTTGAATTCTATTGACTGCTTTATTTAAGATTTATTAATTTGACGGGTTGTTGTTTTTTGGCCTTGGTAGAAAGAGCGGGAGGCAGAGCGGGAAGCAGCGGGGCGTTTGCGCCCCGTTGCTGCGGGGCGCGGACTACCTCCATACTAGGATAGCTGAGCTTTGAGAGGATTGTAGTGCTGTTTTAAGCCTAATTTTAAAATTTTGTTTTGTAGTTTTTGCCCCCTTTTTCAGTGCGTCCGCCATTTTGTTTTGTAGTTTTTGCGCCCCTTTTCAGTGCGTCCGCCATTTTGTTTTGTAGTTTTTGCCCCCTTTTTCAGTGCGTCCGTCATTTTGTTTTGTAGTTTTTGCCCCCTGTTTAGTGCATCCGCCATTTTGTTTTCCAGTCTGTTACTGAAGAATAATTATTTTCTATATGTTTAAACAAGTTTGTGAATTGATTGGTTGATTACGTATTAGTTATCATTATAATAATTGCTATATTGATTGGTTAGTTGTATAGTTGATTGTTGCAAGATTGTAAGACCATCTGATTATATTGATTAAAAAATAGGAATAATATTTTGTATAAGTAGCTTATAGAATTATTATAGGAGTGGTTTTGTAACTTTGGGGAATAATTATCAATTCATTTTGCGGTGGTATATATATAGAATACATTAATTCATAAAGTAGATTAGAAAGTATTAGTGGATAAATTAATTCATAAAGCAATTAAATTCCTAATAGTGATTTAGATAAAGTATCTGTGAATAAATTAATTCATACAGTACTTTAGATAAGGTATTGGTGATTGGTATATTTAATATTTATAGCAGCTATATTTGGTAATTAGATATTTATATAAGTTATATTTGTAAATTAGGTGTTGACTAATGAGTTTATAGGAATCCTTCACTTGTTAGCTGGGGGATACGAATAGAGATTAGGGCGCCATCCGCTGGTCAAGGTTTAAGTTGGTTAATTCATTGAAAATAAATAAATAAATAAATAAACAGTAAATAAATAAACAATAAATAAATCACGTAAGAGACTCCAGTCATAGTTGAGTTTTGCTGGGAGTTTATTTGAGCACAATGACGTCGAGAAAGGGGCGTGGCCCAAGCAAGGGCAAGGCTCCTGCTCAGAAGAGACCTGCAGTGCATGTCTCACCGGTCCAGTCTTCTTCTGACGAGGAGTCTTGGTCAATGGTAAAGGAACTACAGGCCAAAATTGCTGCCTTGGAAGCGCAAAGGTCAGCGCAGCATATGCCCCCACAGACAGAGGCTCCTACGCGCAGAGCGGTTAGAGAGACTAAGTGTCGTCGTAAGGCTAATTTAAAGTCCTTGGTTCAAGATTTGATGGGCAGATGTGTTGCTCTAGAATCCTCACAGGTGCCTGGGAGCAGCGATCACGTGACAGAGGCTGCAGTGGAGGGCTCCATCCGTACATCCAGTCGTCAGAAGCAGGGATGGAAGGAGACAGTGGATGATAGCGAAACAATGGCTGAGAGTCCGGAGGGACGGGATGTCTTGAAGGATACCAGTAGTGGTTACCCAACTGCGTTGGAGGCGCACAGTACTTCCGTAGGTTCTACTGGTGAGTCTGCTCCCCGTCATAACACTCAGCCACATTGTTCCACTTGGCCTTGGCAAGGCAGTTTACCGTGTTCGCACACTCCATCCACACCCTACAACACACCGACCATGGGGTGGCACAATTCAGGCTGGCCCCCCGCGAACACACACAACTGTGGATGGGGTGCACATTGGGCGGCCCCTCCCCCGGGAGGGGCTCCCAGTGCTGTGGTTAGTGTAGGTGCTCAGCAGCACCCATCAGTACCTAACATGGGGTACAATGCGGTGCCCTTATCAGCCCTACCAAGTGGAAATTACTCCACGCAGTTAGGGGCGCATCTAACGGCTGCCATTAAAGAAAAGATTTGGAGAGGAGAATTTATTGATTTCTTTGATCTTTTGAACCGGGAAATAGATATTAAAGAGATTGATAAGGACGATGAAAGAGAAAAGGAGAAACGAAGGCGTAAAAAACCGGACAGGACATGGGCCAACTGGGTCCCCGGTTTTATTATTTATACAGGAGTCCTGGTGATGATGCAACCTTGGAGGGCGTTGTCAATTTTAAAATATTTTGACATCATTTACAGGGCCTATACTGATTTCACAGGGATGGCATGGCTCTTGTATGACGAATCGTTTCGTATGACATGCGCCATTGAACCCAACCTGCGTTGGGATGAGCCGCACCTGGGTCTATGGCTGCAATACATGACCCCAGCTAGACCCAACCTAGGTGACAGATTTGGCAGTGGCCACTTGAATAGGAAAGGCCCCGGTACTGCTAGTACCCGCAATGGCGCGGGGCAGGTGGTTCAACCCCGCTTGCCTTGCTACGAGTTTAATAACAGGGGTTTCTGTACAAGAACGCCATGCAGGTTTCTGCACGAATGTCTTACCTGTGGAGGGAAACACCCGAACTCCACCTGTTTTAAAGCCAGGTCACAGCGTCAAAATAAAGGAGTTGGGGGTGGCAAAAAGCCCCCAGGGAGTAACGGTCCCCCTGGAAAGGGGACCCACCCCAATTAAAATTGATATATTAGAGGCCTGGGTGGGAAATTACCCTCGGAAAGGCGACGCAGAATATTTATGCCATGGTTTTAGACATGGCTTTAGGATCCCAGCTGTAGGTGAAAGGAAGGCATTCATGGCAAAAAACCTTCGATCCACATTGGGTTCGGAGGCTATTGTCCAGAGTAAAATAGATAAGGAAGTCAGAGAAGGTCGGGTTCTAGGACCTTTTGCAGAGCCACCTATTGCGAATTTAAGGGTTTCACCATTGGGAATAGTGCCCAAAAAGGCCCCTGGGGAATTTCGTTTGATCCATCATTTGTCCTTTCCTGAGGGATCATCGGTTAACGCCGCCATCCCTCCTGAACTTTGTTCAGTTCGTTACACCTCATTTGATGAGGCTGTAAACATGGTAAGGGCTTGTGGTGTGGGGGCCGAGCTGGCAAAATCTGACATTAAATCAGCTTTTAGAATTTTGCCTGTTCACCCCCTAGGCTTTAATTTGTTAGGGTTCCAATTTCAAATTTAGCTGAGGAATTGGGGCTGCCATTAGCTGAGGAGAAAACAGAGGGACCAGCCACCGCCCTCACCTTTTTGGGGATTGAATTAGATACATTACGACAGACAGCGAGGCTGCCCCACGATCAATTAGCAGACCTCAGGACCAGAATTAGACAGTTATTGGATAGGAGAACAGTGACTCTTAAAGAGCTATAGGTGACCGTGGGTCACCTGAACTTTGCATGCAGGGTGGTTGCACCAGGCAGGGCTTTTATTAGGTGTTTATGTAATGCCATGTTGGGTCTGAAACGACCCACACATAAGACTAGGGTGACAAAAGGGATGAGGGACGATCTCCGGGTTTGGAGTCAGTTCCTAGATGAGTTTAATGGGATTTCCTTTTGGAGATCTGAAGTTAGCCTGAAGGCAGAGTTCCAGGTGCATTCCGATGCGGCTGGAGCTCAAGGTTTTGGAATTTATTTCCGAGGCCGGTGGTGTGCCGGAAAATGGCCCGAGGCATGGCATCGAGAAGGTATCACTCAGGACCTGACTTTTTTGGATTTTTTTCCAATAGTGGGAGCGCTGTGGTTGTGGGCCAGAGAATGGGCCAACTCAGTGGTTCGTTTTTGGTGTGACAACCAAGCGGTTGTTCACATCATTAATAACTTGACATCCCATTCAGATAGGGTAATGAGGTTAGTTAGGGCTTTCACATTAAGGGCACTGCAATTTAATGTACTGGTGCATGCCCGACACGTTCCTGGTATTGACAACAGGATAGCTGATGCCCTCTCCCGCCAACAGATCAAGCATTTCAGGGAGCTAGCCACAGATGCCAGGGAGCTGCCAGAAGTACTTCCCGCAGAGGTCTGGCAGATTAGCAGGATGAAGCTGCAAGAGCGATAGGTATGGCCTTGGCTCCAAGGACAAGAAAGGGTTATTCAGCTGCTTGTAAGGAATTTCAGGAATTTAGAAGGTTAGAGGAGCTTGAGCAGGTTTGGCCAGCCCCAGTAGAGCAGCTACAACAATTCTTAGTGTTTTTGCACAGGAAGGGATTAGCTCCTGGCACCATTCAGGGTAGGTTGTCTGCTTTGGCCTTTTACACCAAGCTTAATGGACATAAAGATTTTTCTGATGATTTTAGGATACGAAAGATGATAGAAGGGTGGTCCAGAGAAAGGGGGAAGGTGAATGATGCTAGGGCACCTATATCGCCGCCCCTTTTGGAGAAATTATGTAAACAATGGGCGTCTTTATGTAAGGATAAGTATGAGACGGCATTGTTTAATGCGGCAGCCCTGGTGGCCTTTTTTGGGGCACTTAGAATTAGTGAGTTAGTAGCTAAGGGTAAGTTGGACACCTCCCAAATGGTGTTACAGCTGGGAGACGTAGTTGTTCTGGGCAATTTGTTGTCTCTTAATATCAGGCGATCCAAGGTAGACCAGATGGGCCAGGGGCGACAATTATTATTGGGACAATGCAGTATTAGGCGCATTTGTCCGGTGAGGGCCATCCGATCATTTCTGCAGCTTAGGGGACAAGGCGAGGGATATTTTTTCCAACATGCCAATGGGTCGCCTTTGACCAAATACCAGTTTTGGAAAATTACTGGCTTAGCTTTGCAGAGAGTGGGTGTCAAAGAATTAAGGTTTGGCACGCATTCATTTAGAATAGGTGCAGCATCAACGGCTGCTGCTTTGGGTTATAGCGTAGACCATATTAAGCAATTAGGACGTTGGTCTTCTGCTAGTTATCAGAGGTATATTAGACCATTACCTAACGTATAGGCAGGGGCCATTCTTTATCGTTGCAGGTCCCAGGTTCCATGAAGGTCGATGGCACGTGATGATCCTCGGCCACAGTTTTGTGTACTGGGCAGCATGATATGCTGCGTCTTCCCCGTGGGGGAATGACTTGGGGCTTGGCGCCCATGCGTATATTTCATGGAATGGCATGTGTGGCACGCAATGGATGCAGCTGGGTAGATTGACGGCATTTGAGCAATCTACCCCTGATATTTTGGTACTCCACCTGGGAGGCAATGACTTACCTACGGTGCCTGGTAAGGCCTTGATCATTGATATTATGAGGGACCTCAATTGGTTAAAGGACAAGTATCCTGGAATGAGGATCATATGGTCTACAATCATTCCGCGGCTAGCCTGGCAGGGCGCCCGGAATATTGATGATGTCAATAAGGCCAGACGGCGTGTTAATCGTGAAGTATGTAGAGGCGTCTGCATAGGCGGCCTCGGATCTGTTATTAATCACCAAAGGATCAAAATGAGCACGCCTGAATATTTTCGAACCGATGGGGTTCCCCTGTCTGATGCAGGTATTGAAATATTTTTGGAAGATATAAAGGGGGGCCTGCTTTTGGAGCTTGAAAGGCTCGGTGGCGGGCATGGAACTTAGCTAGGCTAGTTCCTATGCTGTGGCGGGTAGCGCGAAACAGGTAGTCTCGGTCTGTCCCAATTTTAATTCAGGTAAGCCAACAGCGCATCCGACCTCCCGGATCTGCGGATCGTGAGATTACAGGGCCGGTGCGGGGAAGATGCGCTGGGCCACTTCCGGACCAACATTCATCAATTAAAGATGTATTGAGGTCTGGGGGTGTTTATTAGCAGCCAGCCAGGTTCCTGCGGTCTTTAAGACCGAGGGAACCTGGGGCTGGGGACTCGCCCTATGACTGATATATGGGTAGTTGTATACCCTGTTTTGTACCTGTTTTCGCAGTACAGCAGGCCCCTCATTTGATAATCTCGTTAACTACAATTTGATCTCATTTAATAAAGTGTGGCCCGTATTTTAATCCATAACTTGGTCTCGCGTCTTTATTCCGGAACTGGGTGGGCAAAGAGTTGTAGAGGAATATGACCACACTCCTGATGTCAAATCCACCTCCTATTTCCTTTTTCTCATTAAAGGACAGTGTTTCTCCCTCTGAGTTGTTAAATGACAACCTTTGCAGGAACGGGTGCAACTAGTTGAAAAAGGAAAGAGAACAAATGAGAATAAAAGACAAGAGAGACTGAAGCTACAAGAGAAAGCAAAACATTTTCAAGACATATGTGGTCAATGTCCAATTGAATATCTGCATGATCCTGAACTTCCACCTGTGTAAGGTGGCTGAGATATTGGACAAGGTGCCAGTCAATTTTTTTCTGGAATGTGAGTAGCACCTCATTGGATCAGCACAACAGCTTTTTCTGTTGGAATAGGTACGAGTATGCATCCTTCAGTCTCGAGAGACTATGGTAACGTGCTCTGGAACAGCGTCTAGTGTGGCTGAGAAGGTCAATACAAGAGTGACAATCCCTTCCACACTGAAGAGAAATAGAATTTGTGCCCTGTCCAGCTCCCTGATTTTGCTGGTTTTGGGACTGCCTCTTTGCCTCGGCCTGCTGGACAAGGGTCTCTTCAAATTGGGAGAGGCTGTGATGCACCGCCTGCCTCCAGGCTGAACGCTCAGATGTCAAGGTTTTCTGAGATAAAGTCATTGTATTATTTTGGTAGGCAAAGGCACGTTGAATTCCAGTTTGAGAGAAGTAGAAGTTAATGTGACTGTCCGTCCATCCGTCCGTCCGTCCGTTCGTCCCTCTCTCTCTCTCTCTCTCTCTCTCTGTCTATCTATCTATCTTCCCTATTAATACCACTGCATGTGGAGTTCTATTGCTCTAAGAACACATTTTAAAAACCTAGGTAGAGAAACAATAGGAGAACAGACCTTGACCAAATGTCAAAGTATCCACACCTTCTGTTTTTAAACAAAATTGACCGTCTATCAAAGTCATTCTCCTTCAAAATAGTGAATAATGACACTTCCTACATATTTGTCCCCCCGCATTGACCCTCCACCTCCCATATTTGGGTTAGTCTGGTTCCCAAAATCAGCACAAATTTGTTTCCCAACTTCTACAGGATCACTGATAAAGGGGGTCCTCTCTGCATGTATGCACGCATATTGGACTAGGCTGAGCATGTGTACTTCTGTCCTGAGCCACCCACTGGCAAATCCTCTTCCTTTACACCTCCCCTCCACTAATCTCCATTTCTTTGGGCGAGGGGCTCTTCTATTTCCTCATCTCAGGCAGTAGATTTCCCAAATGGAGTTCTGTGACACATCTGCGAACACATGGCACACGGGTGCAGCAGAAGCAAGTCTCAGTCTACCAGCACAAGATGCTTCTGCCTTATACCAAACAGACTACAGCTTGGGACTGTTTGATTTTGGATGAGATTCTATGTCTCTTCTACCAACATCAAAACCCAAACAAAGAAACATAGTGTCTTTAAGACTAATATTATCATGACACAGTTGTTTCAGGTTAAGCATTTATGGATGATGGTCCACTTCTTCAGACAAATGTGTGAAGTTGTGGCCCAGGTTGTGAAGGAACTGTGCAAACTCCATTTAAATTTAGACAACACCTAAATGTGACTTGTCCTTTTTTGTTAAGCAGGTGGGGTTAGCTGGGTTCTCAGTCCCACCTGCATCCTTCTTATCATGTTGATGTGTACACGGATGGGTCCAGGTACTTGAGTGGAACAAGAGGAGCTCCACCTGAGGGCACAGAAATCTAGGGGTGAAGCAAATGAGGAATGTTATGAGAACAACAACCTCAGGACCTATTCTGGACTTTCTTTTCTTTTCTTTGCTCCTGTGAAATCAGAGTCATCCACCTCCTCTGATCTAAGTTCTACACATTAATTTTATAAAAGAAACAATAAAAGGTGCAACATGAAAACAAGAATTCAACGAGTAAATTTCATGTTGGATTTTCTACACTCAATTCTATTCATTCATTCATTCATTCATTTTCTATAACACCTCACTTAGTGACACCACTACTCTGGGTGGCTTACAAAACAGATCATCGAACCCCCAGACAACACCAAACATCATCTTAATACAAACCCAATCGATATGGCAATCACTAGCTACTTTTTTAAAAAACTGAAATTTGAAAAGTGAAAGTTCACAACAGAAAATGGTATATCCTTGCAACTTTTGTTTATAAAGTTATAGTTTCAATAATTTCCTAAAAATTAGAAAGGACAGAGCCTTTGATACCCCAGATACAAATTTATTCCACAGAACAGGAGGGCTACCACCGAGAAGGCCCGATTTCTTCCTGTCATCTTTTTCACTTCACCTTTTCTCCACCCTCAATGCTGTGGTTTGGCAGGAGCATGTAAATAGCATGCTGTTTTCTGGGGGAGATGTTGTGACAACTACTGAGGTCGTAAATCATTTTCGGGCATTATAGATCAGCACCAGGGAAAATCCTCCTCCTCCTCATCTTGGAATTGCAGAGCTTTAAGGCACCCTGTATATCATCAGGTCCAGCCCCTGTTAGAGGCCCAGTAGGGAACTGAACACCTCACCTCTGCTTTGCAGCCAGATGCCTGAACCACAGACCTATGTAGCACTTCTATTTGCACCAGTGAGCAAAAGGTGTAAGCAGAGGTGATCCGAGGCTATCCACAGTTGCAATTAATTTGAAGATTCATTTAAATCAAACCAGGTAAGTATGGCATAAGATGCAGAAAATGAAGGAACAATACAAAGCAAGTTGAAGGAAAATCAATGAATTTCTAACACAATACAATGCAATGGTGAAATGAAAAGAACAATGAGGAACAACCTGTATTAAAAGTTTCAGATGACATTATTATTATCCAAAATCAGCCACAGGAAGCCCTTTGTAAAATGCTATATTTGCCTCTAACCTTCCACCAGCCCTCTATAGTTGAAGCTCACTGTGTTCCACCTGTTTGGACTAAAGAGTGAGAAAGAAAGACATAGAACTACCTATTCCAAGGACTATGTATTCCATGGTTCCTGCAGACAGTGGGGAATGTGCAGGAATATTAATCAGAAGAATCCAGGTGGGAAAATGAGAAGGAAAAATATAAAAGAAAGGAGTGAAATCACTGGGGTGTGTTTGTGTTTGTAAGGAATGAATAAAAGAAAACAGTAAGGGAAGGGTATAATCCCCTAGAAGGTGTAATCTAACCCACAGTAAAAATCGACGGTTCTCTCAAGATTTCTTTGTCCAAAGTCCCCAGAGCAGTCAAAATCTGCAAAAGTGAAGAATATGTGAGGGAAAAAAGTGAACTAAAAAGCTTCTGTATCTCAGTGTCATTGAATGGGACTCTGAGTCTCCAGGCCACAAGCAAAAATCACTTTCTGTTCCCCGATGCCCCTAATTTCTGTGCATTCAGGTTGGCTTCCTTAGCTTTACCTCTAAAACTCCATTCTCTGAATGTAGATGGCAAGCAGCGAGAAAAAGTGCATTGCACTCCTTTTCTTTATTCCCCAAAAATTAATTCATCCCCTTGTCCTCTGGCACATCAGGTGACCATAGCATCAGGCGACACTCTGGGCCTGGTGCCACTCAAAGCATCTGAACATGTAGCCTGTCCACACTGTTTCATTATCTTACAGTTCAGCCAGAGTCTTGTCGCCAGAGCAGTCATCTGTCTATCTCTTTTCCTCATGCCATAAAGCAAAGTCCAGGCTGGGAGCACTCCTCAGTCCTTTTTGCTTACAGGAAACTGTCAACTGTGCTCTTCATGAAAACAAACCATTGTCCCCTTACCCAGGAATAAGACACGAGACAACTGTTATGGAATAAACATGGGCCACACTTTATTGAATATTCAATTTTATCCTTTATGGAAAAAGGGGGGGGGGACTTGCTGTAGTGCGGAATCAGGTTCTGCAGAGGGCTCTCAACGGACCCCTACCAAACTATGGGCGAGTCCCAAGCCCCAGGATCTTGCAGTCGTGAAGACAGCAAGAACCTGGCCGGGCCAAATTTGACCACCCCTGGACCTCAAGTCCCCTTCTTCTTGTTGACTGTTGGTCCAGGAGCGGCCCCAGAGGATCTTCTCCCCCAAGCACTATAATTGCATGATCTGCAGCGCTGGGAGATCAGATGAGCTATACCTTACCTGTGTTTGTGAGGGGACTCTCTGAAACCTGTTACATCCGCACTACCCGCCACGGCAAGGGGCAAGCTACGCTTAAGGCCCATGCCTGCCATCAAGCCTCTCGAGCTCCAAAAGCAGCCCCCCCCCCTTGATGTCAGCCAAAAATATTTCCAAACCTCTGTCGGAGAGGTGTACTCCATCCTGACAAAAGAGCTCGGGCCTGTCAGCACGGATCTCCTGGTGACCAATCACCGATCCAAGGCCACCGCATACAGCTCTACACACCTCTCTGTTAACCCACCTCCTTGCAGTGTTAACACGCTGAACATGGCACCCATCGTGCCAAACAAGCCGAGGGATGATCGTGGACCAGAGAAAACTCATTTTGGTGTACGTCGCCCTCAGCCATCTGAGGTCTCGAATAACATCCAAAACCAAAGCCTTGCCGCCTTGTTTTGCCAGGTCATTACTTCCCAGATGTATAATCAAGACATCTGGGGGTTGCGTGCCGAATGCAGACACTCTGCATAACTGGCTCCATAACAGTCCACGGATCCCTCTCCACACGATTTGGGCTCTGTCTGCTAGACCCAAATCGCTCCTCCACTCCGACTGAGCAGCATATCTCGCAGCCCAAAAAATGAAGCTGTGGCCCACTATCATTACCTGTCGCCAACTCTCCTGTAAGAGCGGACCTGCAAGACAAAATACGCACCTGCCTAGACGTAGGGAGTGTTCTTACATATTTACGATAGGTGGTAGATGACCAACGCCCCAAATGCTTCATGTCATCAGGATGATAGCCTAGCGCAGCTGCCGTTAAGGCTGCTCCTATTCTAAATGAGTGAGTTCTGTACTTCATACCTTGGACCCCTACTCTGCTTATTTTCCAGAACTGATATTTTGTCAAAGGGGTTCCATCTGCATGTATGAAAAAATATACTTGGCCCTGTCCTCTAACTCGTAAATAATTACCTATCACTTTTACAGGGCAAAGACTTGCCACCGAACAAGGACCCAGGGTCAGGTCCACTCCTTTGCCCCGCTGATCTGCCTTGGATCGGCGAATATGTACCCGCACAGTATTCTCCTCTATTGCCACATCATGCATCTGTAAAGCCACCTTTGATACGTCCCTTTTACCTGATGCTAGGACCTCACTAATCCTCAACACACTGAAAAATGTCAGCAATGAGGCTGCCTGGAACAACGCAGCCTCATATGCGTCCCTGCAGATAAGAGGCCACATTTGACATAGCTTCTCCAACAATGCCGGGGATATTGGTGTCCTCGAGTCCCTAACACGACCCCTTTCTTTACTCCAGCCTTCGATCATTTTCCTGATACGAAGGTCAGTGGTGTAGTCCTGATACCCGTGAATCCTAGCATGAAAGGCTAAAGCTGACAACTTACCCTGGATGGAACCTGGGCTAAACCTTTGCTATGGACAAACACTAGAAACTGCTGAAGGTGTTCAACAGGGGCAGGCCAACTCAATTCCAGCCCCACAGTCTTTCTAAACTCCTGGAATTCTATTCTCACTGCCCGGTAGGCTTTCTGTGTCCTCAGAGCCAAGGACAAGCCTTTTGCTCATTCTGCGTCAACACACCAATTTGCCAGACCTCTGCTGGAAGCGTCTCTGGAACTTCATTTGCTCCTGGATATCACTCCCTGAACCGAGTGATCTGTTGGCGTGATAGGGCTTTGGCCAGGCTGTTATCCAGACCCAGAATCTGCTTTGCATGGATAAAAACATTGAACCTCATTGCACGCAACGTAAATGCATGCACGAGTGCCATAATGCGCTCTGAGCGTGACGTAAGATTGTTCACAATATGAACTACCGCCTGATTGTCACACCAGAAGTGTACCGACGTATTAGCCCATTCATGCGCCCACAGCCACAAGGCCCCTACAATGTTAGTATGTATCAGTGCAAGTATCAGTGCAAGATGGCGGACTGGTGACGAGTCGGTAGAATTTCTCTCCGCCGCACCGGTCTGATTTTCCTTTTTTCTTTTCTTCCCTTTCCCTTTTTCTTTGTTTATTTCGGTTGTTTGTTTGTTTGATCCCTGCCCTGACTCGTTCTGGTCATGTTGCTGACTGTCTGTGGCTGTGGAGGTCGAGAGAAGGGGTTGTTTCGTGGCTGGAAGCTGGGTCGGACCTGCGGGACGAGGCGGTGGATCGGAGCCGGCACCGGAGCTCATATCGCGGGACTCATTTGAGGCTGTCTGCAGAGCTCGGAAGAACAGCACACTGGGGGCAGAAAGCCAGGAGCCTCTGTCGGGAGTTTCTGCAAGTCCTCTGCAGGTCCTGCCTGGAGGTGAACCGGGGGCTCGATGGGGAAGCCTGCAGGGACCAGCGTGGAGAGTCTGGGAGGACGCTGGAAGTCTTGGAGGCTCGGAGGAGTTTTCCAACTTGGTGGAGAGCTGGAGGCTTCATCGGGGAGTCTGGAGTGGGGGAGCCGGCGCCAGGGTCCCATCTGCTGTGGGATCCAGCTAGCTGCCCCCTTGCTTGCTGCCATGTCTACGATTCCTTCGGGAACTACCCCATCTGCCCTTTCTCTTGACGAGACCAGATGCAGTGTGGACTTGTCGGCTGCCCTCTTGGTTCGGAGAACGACAACAGAAGCGCCATTTTACTTACCAACTCTTTGATACAGTTGTTTCTCCTTGCTCAGCACCGAAACAAACCCTAACCTCAACTTGAAAAACTTGAAAAACTGCCTCTCAAGTGTTCTAATAATTCCTGGAACTATAAGATCTACAGACAGAACACGACAGAACATGACGTAACAGGACTGTGAGTGGGGGGAGGAAATTGTGGGTTTAATTTTCATTTATTTGCTTTAAGTGTATTGGGTGTGAGGGGAAAAAATAGTGTTTAATATTTGGTTCCCTTTTATACATGGTTCATTTGTATTGTTTTATTTTATTTTATTTATTTATTTTATTCCATTTTATGTTATTTTTACGTTACTTTATTTTATTTTACTTTACTTTATGTTATTTTGTTTGGCTGTATTTACTTTATTCTACTCACTTCATTGATGCTCTTCTCTCTTAATTTTATGCACTTTGATAGTTTAATTTGATTATTGTTAACTGCTTAGTTCAATATTTTTTGTTATATATGTCTGGTTCACTTCGTTATACTTTCTTATCACATTATTGTTTAACTGTATTAATTTGGTGTTTTTCCTGGGCTTTTTTCTTTTGTTGCTTGTTATGGAGTGGAAGGCCTGCCTCCCCAGCGAGGGGCCATTGAACATCCGGGTGATTACGGGTAGAGGGAGATATGGCACTGGCAGAGTCCCTACTTGTGTTAGAAGAATGATGAACAGATGTTTGAAAGCTGTACACCGTTCTGGGACTCTGATCAACTGCCAGCATCGAGGTAGCCAGAACTGCCTACCCTCCACTCTAAAATTGGTGCTGTTGAATGCCAGGTCTGTATCCAATAAATTCCAGATTATTTATGATCTTATTCTGGAAGAGGATGCAGACTTGGCATGCATAACCGAAACGTGGATCAGTGGGGAAGAGGGTCCACCCCTGGCCCTTACCTGTCCTCCCAGTTATGCCAGGGTAGACTGGAGGGACGGGGGGAGTAGCCATTGTATATAAAAACACCCTTGAGGTTACTAGGCGCTCTGCGGTGGTGAAGCCAGGTTTGGAGGCCCTCCACATGTCAATAGGGGCCAGGGATGGTATTGGGATTTTGCTGGGTTACCGTGCTCCCCGCGACCCAGCCATCTCCCTACCAGAGCTGGTGGACTTTGTCTCCGCGGCACTGTTGGAATCCCCGAGGCTTTTGGTCTTGGGTGATTTCAACATCCATGCGGAGGCTGAGACATCTGGTCCAGCTTTAGAGTTCTTGGAAACCATGGCTTCCTTGAACATGTCCCAACATGTTAACGGCCCCACCCACGTGGGAGGCCATATGCTAGACCTGGTTTTCTCCACCAATTGGAGTGAGCATGGTCTGATGGTGACTGACCTTGTGTCAGTTCCCTTGTCATGGGCAGATAACCACCTAATAAAATGTAACCTCTCAGTGGCCCTCCCACCTCGCAGGGAGCAAGGACCTATTTTAATGGTCCGCCCTCGAAAGCTACTGGATCCTATAGGATTCCAGGATACCATGAGAGGGATTCCAGCAGATCTGGCTGGTGCTCCTGTCGAGGCTCTGGTTGAAGGCTGGTTCACAGCCACCACTAGGGCTGTTGACACGATTGCTCCTAAACGCCGTCTCCAATGCAGAGCTCGGCCTGCGTCCTGGTTTAATCAGGAACTACGAGTGATGAAGCAAACTAGGAGAAGGCTAGAGTGCAAGTGGAGAAGGAAACCGATGGTATATAATAGGAAAGCTGTCAGGGTCGCGACTAACCTTTACCTTGCCAAGATAAGGGTTGCTACTCGAGCTCACCTCGCTGACCGGATAAGCGAGGCTTCAAATCAGCAGGCGGAATTCTTCCGTATAGTTCGCGACCTATCCGGAATTGGTCTAAGTGATGGGCCTCCTTCTAGTATCTCACCCGACCAATTTGCAGCATTTTAAAAATCAAAAGTGGAGGCCATCCGCTGGGAGCTTTCTCCTTTTTTGGATACAGTGGATCGAGCAGAGATGTCCAGCGCTCCGCCTTGCCCGGTGAGTCTCAATCTCTTTCAGCCTGTGACGCCAGATACTGTGGACAAAGCGCTAGATCAGCTTGGGGAAGGGGACTCGGCCCTGTGGAGCCTCAATTGTGGAGTTCCGCAGGGCTCGACCCTCTCCCCAATGCTGTTTAATATCTATATGAGGCCGCTGGGAGAGGTCATCAGGGGGTGTGGAGCATTGTGCCATCAGTATGCTGATGACACCCAGCTCTACATCTCCTTTTTTCCAACCACAGGGGATGCTGTTCTGTCCCTTCAGCGCTGTTTGGAGTCTGTACTGCAATGGATGCAGGAAAATGGGCTGAGGCTGAACTCGGACAAGACGGAGGTCCTGAGGGTAGGTGCACACTCCATCAGCGGTTTGGGAAACTCCCTCGTCTTGGGGGGGGTGACTCTCACCACGAAGAGTGAGGTTTGCAGCTTGGGGATACATCTGGAACCGGCGCTCACCATGGAAACTCAGGTGGCGTCAGTGGTCCGTTCCGCGTATTTCCATCTTTGGCGGATTGCCCAGCTGCGTCCCTATCTTGATGTTGGGGCGCTCACCACTTTGGTCCATGCGCTCGTAATCTCGAGATTAGACCACTGTAATGCACTATACGTGGGGCTACCTTTGAGATTGATGCGGAAGCTACAAATGGTGCAGAATGCGGCGGCCAGACTTCTCAGTGGAGTGAGGAAATACCAACATATCACTCCCACTCTGGCCGCCTTGCATTGGTTGCCCGTTCGCTTCCGCGTCGATTTCAAAGTTTTAATGATTACATACAAAGCCCTAAATGGTTTAGGACCTCGATACTTGGCGGAGCGCCTCCTCCCACCTAGATCTACTGGCACCACTCGATCTAGTCAGGAAGGGCGATTGAGGAGCCTAACGCCGAGGGAGGTCCGGAAATAAAAAACAAGACACCGGGCCTTCTCGGCAGTGGCCCCTTCTCTTTGGAACAAACTCCCCTCCGAGATCCGTTTGGCTCCCTTGCTGGGCATCTTTAAAAACCAACTTAAGACCTGATTATTCAGACAGGCCTTCCCTCCAGGCACTACTTAATTTATTTTTTCATCCCATCTTGAACTACTGTTATCATTATATATTGCTGATAAATTGTTATTATATATTAATTGTTTTTATTTTGTCTGTTGTGAGCCACCCAGAGTAGACAATGTCTAGATGGGTGGCATAAAAGTGCAATAAATAAATAAATAAATAAATAAATAAATAAATAAATAAATAAATAAATAAATAAATAAATAAATAAATAAATAAATAAATACAATGGGAAAAAATTCTTTAAAAGTGAGGTCCCTCGTGATACCTTGCTGGTGCCATTCTTCAGGCCATAGTCCGGTGCACCATCTTCCCTTAAAATAAATTCCAAAGCCTAGAGATCCAGCCGCATCGGTCTGCACCTGAAATTCCGACCGGAATTGCAGTTCAGACTTCCAAAAGGACACCCCATTAAATTTGGCTAAAAACTGACTCCATACTTGTAGGTCCGGTTTCATATCCCTGTTTACCCTTGTCCTATGAAAAGGGCGATGCAGTCCCTTCATGGCCCCGCATAAACGGCGTAGAAACGCGTGGCCAGGGGCAATTACCCTACAGGTGAAATTTAAATGGCCCACTATCTCCTGCAGCTCTTTCAGGGACACCTTCTTGTAGGGTCACAAAATGAGAAGGCTGATAGTTTATGTAGTCACAAGTAATTAGGATAGCAAATAGTCTTAGAGGTAGAAGTTAAAGAAGTCAGCCACACACAGGGATGTCTGCCAGCAGTGCTCCTGAAGAAGAGGACCTCGAATAAGACTGCCCCGCCCCCAGGAGGACTGTGTTTTATTAACCTTACAAGCTCACAGATAGTTGACAGTATACAGATAGTTGACAGAGTTCAGATAGGACAATGGTTACATAATGCCATTAGGATTGGCCCAAAGAAAAGGCTTTGAAGTTAGCTCTCTATCACTATGAGAAAGAAGAAGAATGGGTAATAGCTCTTCCTCTCAGAAGCAGCTATGACATCATCCAGGAGAGTTTGCTCTACACTGAAGAATCAGCCAACAGCTTAGCAACTTTGGGGAGAAGCATTTCCCAACACCTTCTTACTTCTTAACAGAAGCTGGATCCTGTCCCTAAGTGCCACTAGTTTATCTTCAGGTAGCCTAGAAGCTTGCTGCCTAGTGTCAAGCTCAATCCCTAAAAAAGTGAGTGAAGTCGCAGGCCCTTCAGTTTTTTCTTCAGCCAAGGGCACTCCCAATTCTCGTGCCAATGACTGAAACGTGTCTAGGACAAACGCGCACTGTCCAGTGTGGGCTGCTCCACAGAAAAGGTAATAATCTAAATAATGGACGGTGCTTCTGCAGCCCACTCTGCATCTGAGCTTCCATTCCAAAAATGAACTGAACCGCTCAAACGCAGTGCAGGAGACAGAACATCCCATTGACAAGACCCTATCTATATAGTAATAACCTTGAAAATAAAATCCTAAGAGGTCAAAGTCTAGCGGATGGACCAGAAGAATATGAAATGCTGACTTAATGTTGCATTTCACTAGTTCTGCCCCCTGTCCGCATCTGCGCATCATGTGCACTGCCTTGTCAAAAGAGGTATAGCGCACCGTGCACAGCTCCTGTGGTATAGCATCATTCACTGACTCCCCTTCCGGGTAAGACAGATGGTGAATGAGCCTGAACTCCCCTTGATTCTTCTTGGGTACAACGCCCAAGGGTGATACATGAAGGTTCTCTAATGTGGGATGCTGGTAAGGTCCTAGCACCCTACCCTCAGATACTTCCTTTCTAATTTTGTCATGAACAATACTCTCCATGCCCTTTACAGACTTCAAGTTCTTTGCAAAGAACGCCTTACGCTCATCCACTGCTGGAATTCTAAAACGGAACATGAAACCTTCCAACAAATATTGGGTGTCTATTGGTCGCGGATATTCCGCCAACCAGTCCCCCGGTACCTCTAAATTAATTGGGCTGGGGCCCTTTGCCAGGGGGACCCCCTCCCCGGTCACCTTCTTATTACCTCCAGCATCCTTGGCAGCATTCCTCTGTGCTCTGGCTCGAAAGCATGATGTGCTGGGGTGCTGACCACCGCCCACCGAGCATTCATGCCGGAATCGACATCCCTTGCGTGAGCATGTTCCCTTGGTGTTGTAATCCCAACAGAGAAAGCGGGGTTGACCCGCTTGCCCCGTGCCGGCATGGGAACCCACATTCACGCCCTGTTTATGGATCAGGTGACCACTGTCAAACCGTTCTCCGGGGTTAGGTCTAGCTGGAGTCATAACCTGCAGCCAGAGGCCTGGCAACAGCTTGTCCCAGCGCAAATTTGGATGAATCGCACTGCACATACTGAACAATTCATCATATGTCAACCAGGCCTGTCCCGCAAAATCTACATATGCTCGATAAATCAAATCTAAGTACTGGAAGAGAGCCAGCGTCCTCCAGGGCTGCGCCCTCACAATCACCCCCGCATAAATGATAAATCCTGGTAACCAATTGGCCCAGGTCCTATCTGGCTTACGCCTTCTATGTCTTTCCTTCTCCCGTTCGTCTTCCTTATCAACATCCTTCTTTTCTACTTTTCTATTGAGGAGTTTGAATAGGTCTACATACTTTCCTTGTCAAATTTTTTCCTTAGTCACTGGTGCTAGGTGGTCACCTAGAGGCATGGCACGATCCCCGAAAGGCAACACATTCAGAGACACTGTGTTATAGCCCGTATCTGGTACTGACGGATATGGCCATACACCTACTCCCGGCGTTGGGCCAAAGAACGCAGGAGAAAAAGCCTGTGTGTATGGGGAAGCCCAGGAAGCTAAAGGGGTACTAGTACTCGGCCATTGGGAATCACCGACACTCGGACCCTGCATGCCATGTGGAATGTGAGCTGGCGTGTTAAACTGGCCACTAAACGGCCAAGGCCAAACTGGCATTGGTGTCACTGTGTGTTGTGCAGTCTCGAAGTCACGCGTGACGTCCAATGTTGATGGCTCGCTGTCTTCCAACCAGATGGCTTCCTGTCCCTCCTCACGCCTTCCCTGCCTCACAGCAGCCGGCCTTCCAGGTTCACATGATCCTATACCTTGCACGTCTTCCTCACACCCACTCTGCGGTGCAACCATTGCAGCGTTCCCTGTCCCGGACGGTTGTACAGCTGCACGATCCTCCTCCATTGCAGAAAATCATGATAATAAGTTTTCTGCCAAATCCTTGAGTTTAGCCTTCCTGTGGCTCCTAGCGTCTCTGGCAGAATGTCGAGGTTGCGATATGCTAACTGGCGAGGCATGTTGAGTTGCTCGCTCAGCCTCCAATGCTGCAATGTTTTCTTGCAGTTGCTGCCATATTGGCCATGCCTCTTCATCCGAAGATGATTGAGGTGGGAAAACTTGGGGGGCAACCCTCTTTCTGGAGGGCTGCTTCCCCTTCTTGCCCCCCCCTGTCCCTTTTTGGAGGACAGCACTGGTTCTGAATGCAAGACCCGAACCAACTACCAAAGCACTACAAACTCGTCCCCTTGCTATACCAACTCAGCAAGAATACCTTGCAGTACAATAATTCTACCAACTGTTCCTATTTATACTATGCTCTATATCCAAGCCACTTGAAACTTGCAGTCTATGTACTGCACATGCAGTCCCAGTATTAACAAACCTTGCACAGAAACCCACTAGTGGCAAAACTAACTTCTCAACCGCCTGGTCAGAGGCCAATTAAGTCCAATTTCACAGACAGACTAACCCAGTATAATAAATCTAAAACTATGTAATAGCTAAATATCAGTCTAGCCAGCCAACTCCAATTATACTAATCTTGTCAATATTAATTATAAGTAAAATACTACCCTGTAATGAATTATCTATAGCTGAATATTAATCCGGCAAATCAACTCTAATTAATCTGGCAAATCAACTCTAATTATAATAATCTTGTAAATATGTAGATATAACTAAGAGATTACACTAGTATGAAATATGTATATCAGACTATTAATCCAGCGAGTCTATTATACTCAAAGACTATAATATAATGAATTAACCTATGAATTAATGTAAGTAATATATCTAAAAAAACCCAATGAACATCAGCCAATTAATGAAATCTATCCTGATAGTAAAACTTAATTAATGTTCCACATAAAGTAGCTGCTCCAGTAAACAAGGTTAAAACTAAAGAAATAAAGCTTACAAAAGATGCAGCATACCCCCCTAAGCATTAACCAGGCATGAAATAAATGAATTAAACCACTATAATAATAATCTGAACAAGCTATTAATCCTAATGTGATTAACTCTCCATGTACTATAAAATTGGTGAGGGGGGAGGCCGAGGGGGGGAGGCCAAGAGGGGGGGTTGAACGTGCGCCGGCAAACGTCCCCTTTTTATTTATTTATTTATTTATTTGTTTGTTTGTTTATTTATTTATTGACAGTAAAACACCTCAACTCTTCACTTCCTTTTCCTCTTCCTTTTCCTTCCTACTTTATTAATTAATTATCCGATACCAATGATGTTCCGGCACTATTACGTGCAGGCCAGGCGGGCACGCAAGCCCGGCCTAACAGCCACACCGCACCATCCTCCACTTCTTCCCTACCGTTCCCCTTCTGTTTCTTCCTTTTAAAAAAATAATAATAGTTAACTAAGGACACGTCAGGTTAAGGCTCTGCAAGTCCGAGCCGAGGCCTGACGAGCAAACCATGGGGGGGGGCGGACCGATGCAATCCTCCTTTCAAGATGGCTTCCAACCACTGACTCAGTGAAAATTATCACTCCCAAGCAGCGCTCCGTCCTCCTTCTCTGACTGCCAAAAACAAAGAGGCAGAAGGTAGGAGGAGCCTTAACTTAAATACTCTCCCCCTCCCATCCTCTCATCTCTCTCTGCGAGCTTACCTAGTCTCACATTCTCCCAGGAATGGGACGATGGCAGCTCCATGCTGCCGAAGAACTCAGCAGCGGACCAGGCAAAGATTTCCTCAATGCCATTCCATAGACAGTCCGTTCCGCAGCTCTGTAGTCCATTCCATTGGGTGTAGATGAGTTCAGGACACATGTCCACAGGGCTTTTCCCAGTGACCATTTGTACCTAAAATTTGGACCTGATTAAAAACTAGTACCATGAATTGGGTGCGAAAACTAACAGGGAGACTATGTAGGCAAGCCAAGACGGGCCATATGTGATCAATCTTATTAGTCTATCTGCCAGGTTTTGAACCTGCTGCAGTTTTCCTATTGTTTTCAAGGACAGCCCTATGTTAAGCTTTGATTAGACTATTTTGAGATTTCCAATGCATTAACCAAGGTTATCAGGCATATCTTGCCAAGGTACGGGGGTAACTGGACAATCAACTGAAATACATAAAAGTCGCTCCTGGCCACAGCCGATGTTTCACCTTCTTTAGAAAAAGTCGGATAGAGGAGCACCCTCAACCTTCAAACCTGATATTTCAGGGGGAATGTAATCCCATCCAGGCCAGGTAGATTTCCCTCTAATCAGACAGATGGAGCTATCAGAAAATTGATCTCCATCTTTTCTAGACTCAGTCTAGAAATTGAAATGAAATTGGCCCCTGTCCAGTCCATTATCATGGCTGGGCAACGCTCAGGGACTCAAATACCATTTTCTGCGAATGAAGCAAAGGAGAGAGAGACCTGCCTCTCACAATTATAATGGTGGCAACACAACATAAAACTCCCAATGACTTCACATAGTGGATTCATAAGCTAGTAAGAACTAGTGAGAGTGAGCAACCCTAGATCTAGTACATCATCTCCTTGGGAAGTATGTTTCTATGCTAGAAAAGTCTTTTCATTTCATTCTTTTTTCCACCTTCTAAGCTGCTCCTTGGTGTTCAATTCAGGCCTCAAGAGAATAATATAAATCTTGGGAGCAAAGATGCAAATCAAGAGACCAGCACTGGAGGCTACAATAGAGAAGAACTCCACAGCGACCATGTGCTTCCCCTTGGTGCTCAAATAGGCTGGAACAAAGGACACCCAAACACTGCAGAAGACCACCATGCTGAAGGTGATGAACTTGGCCTCATTAAAAGTGTCTGGCAGTTTCCTGGCTAAGAAGGCCAACATGAAGCAGATGAGGGACAAAAAGCCCATATAGCTCAGGACAAGGTAAAACATGATAACAGAGCCTCCATTACATAATTCAATAATCTCTTCAGTCAACGATTGCATGTCAAATGCTGGGAATGGTGGAGATGTTCCTAACCACACGAAACAGATTCCAGCTTGACCCAAGGAGCAGGAGAGTACAATGCAGTTTGCTGTCCTTCTTCCCAGCCATTTCTTCATGTTGGATCCTGGTTTGGTGGCCATGAAAGCCACAACCACAGTGATGGTTTTGGCCAACACACAAGAAACGGCCACTGTAAAGATGATGCCAAAGGCTGGCTGTTGGAGGAGGCAGCTCAACTTTCCAGGTCGTCCAAGAAAGAGCAAAGAAGAGAGGAAGCAGAAGAGGAGAGAGATGAGGAAAGTGTAGGTGAGGTCCCGATTGTTGGCTTTGACAATGGGGGTGTCTTTGTGCTTCATGAGAATTCCTAAGACCCAGGCTGTGATCAGGGAAAAAGAGAGAGCAACCAAGGCTAAACCCAACCCTAAGGGCTCCTCATATGACAAAAAGATGAGAAGTTTGGGCAGGCATCCATTTTTGTTCTCTTTTGGATACTCATCTTCTGGACATTTGAAACAGTCATCCATATCTGAAGAACATAAATAGAAGAAAAGATCATTGAGAATAAAAATAATGTAAAATAAATTGAAATTCTACTATTCAGGTGGGAGATATGATCCCTTTCACAGTGCTGTTTTAGTTCACAGGGACATGTGTCTGATTTATTCAAATAAGCTAATGTTAAAAAATCAAATATTTTCGCAACTTTGAAATTCCCTGATTCATGATATCCCTGATTTTTAGAATCCCACTGCTAAATTATGATAAATTTGTGTAATTCAGTTGATTCAGTAAGGCTGTCTTAAAGTCAATTCATAGGGCAATCCTTGATGGATTTTGTTCTACTCTGCATCTCCAGCTGTGGATGAAGTAGTGCTTAAGGAGGACAGAAGCCCGAATCTCCTTCCTCTGATTGCATTAACTAAAGGAAATGATTTCCCAACTATACCCCTAACTTTATCAGAAATGCCTAACAACAGTGGTCCATGAGTTTTTAACCTCCAAAATAGATTAGTGTAATACTCTCTACGTGGGGCTGCAGCTGAATGCTGTATGGATACTTCAGTGGGTCCAGAATGTGGCAGCCAGATTGTTTACAAGTACCAACACATATGAACACATATCTCCAGTCTTGGCATGCCTTCATTGGCTCCCTGTTAGTTTCTGTGCTGAATTTAAAGTGTTGGGCATAACCTACTGAGCCATGATTAGAGGTGGGCATGAATTGCTATGAAGAGCTTTGTGCCAAATCAAACATGTGGTACCAGAGAATCTGCATTTTACCTCCCCCTCCCCCTCAACTGTGAGGCTCACTCACCTCCATCAGAACACCACTGGGGTCCTCCCTTCACAGTGGCACAGAAGTTAGGGAAGGAGCTTGGGCTGCCCTTCGCTGCTGCCTCAAGCAGCTGGCCAGTCCAAAGAGGTGACGGGACAAGGAGAATCACATCACAGCTAAAGACTGCCTGACTGCCTGAGAACACAGCCCAAGCACCTTCCCCAACTGTCATGCTGACGGTGAGGGAGGACCCCGGTGGGATTTTCAAGAAGGTGCGTGGGACTCTCGGCCATGGCGGAGGGGGAAATTTAATCACAAAACCTGTAGTGTTGCATCGTTGATTCAGCACAAAGCGTTTGATAGAACTTGGTGCCCATCTCTAGCTCTGAATGGTTTAGGACCTCGATATGGGGTGGAACGACTCCTCCCAAAACAGCTAGCTGTTCCACACATTGTTCTCAGTCCCTTATGTTAAGAATTCTAACAGATAAGAAGGCCAAAAAGCAAACAAAATGAACAGAGCTTTCTTGGTTCAGGCCCTTTTCCTCTGAAAAAAAGCTATCTACAGAAGTTTAACATGCACTATCCCTCTAATGCACGCGCTGGCCATGTGACAACGGAAACTGTCTTTGGACAAACGCTGGCTCTACGGCTTGGAAACGGGGATGAGCACCACCCCCTAGAGTCGGACACGACTGGACTAAATGTCAAGGGGAACCTTTACCTTTACCTTTTATCCCTCTAAAGTTTAGGAAGCTATATTTTGGCTGCATACCACACAGCTGACTTCTTCTAGTGCAGAACTGCCTCCGATGTTCAAATGGCTTTTCATTTTTGTATTTCTTTGAAGTAGCTCCAGCTAGTGACAGGGCTTAATGATATTTTATTCTTTCTTTTTTATTCCTATTCTTATCATCCTATTCTGTTTTTCTTTATTTTTGTTAACCCCATAGAGCATGGCAACACTAAGAAGGTAGTATAGAAACTGAAAGAAAAGGAAGGAAGGAAGGAAGGAAGGAAGGAAGGAAGGAAGGAAGGCAGGCAGGCAGGCAGGCAGGCAGGCTACATGAAGACGAATACTACAGCCAAGGGAACAGTTCAGTGCTTCAGGTTTTAGATGAAGACATCTGAATCACACACAGTAAGTTGAACCACTAAGGAGTTAAAATTGCAGAACATGTTAATCAGCAGAAATTTACCACTGCAGGGGACATCATTTTTCTTATACTGATGTAAGTCAGGGAAGATTACCCTGGACTCTATTTCATCTATTGCTGTTTTTTTGCACATGAGATGGCATTGAAGCCTAGACACCTACAGTATCTTTTCCAATTTCCAGCTGCTATCTGGCTCTGTGTAGATGTTTTTGTATGTGTGTTTCTCCAAAGGTCCAAGATTAAGCCTATGTTGATGCATTAAATGGGTCTCTCCTCAGTTTTGTATCCTCACACTGGTTGATTCGCCATGCAAATATGGAGCTCACTGGGCCATTGTGACCAAGACAATGAATGGAACTCCTGCAACTTAGGAGCAAAGTTCTAATGATTTCTACACCTCTCCTTTCCCATAGAGAGCCTTTGAAGGCTTCAGGATAGGGTGGGGGAAAAGAGGGGTTTTGAATGGCCCTAAATCACTGCTGAGTTGCTGCTGATGGTCCAGATGTACGTGTTGTGGTGGTATTACAAGTACTGCTCACTCTGAGAGTTCATGGAACAATAGCATAAACCACCTGAGGATTATATCATCCAGTTTTCACTGTGTAAAGATGCAGAAGAAGATGTTGTCTTCCGGTTGCACCATTAGTCGTTGAAGAGTTTTATAGTAACATACCAAACGTGAGAACTCTTCATTTCTTAATTTTTTCATTTGACCCAAAAAACTAAATTACCTTTATATGACAAAAATAAACTAAATGAAAAGAAAACTGGAACACCTACCTGTCTGGTTTGAAATCCTTCCTGCTGGGCATAGAACACAATCATAACAACAAAACTTTTCTCCTTCCTTACTTTTCTTCTGAAATCCAGGATGACAGTACTCATTGCAAACTGAAATGGGAAGCACCTGTTCATAAAAAGGACAGAGTTGAGAAGGGTCATCATAAAGAGATCTGGAATAGTCCTCCTAGTCAAATAACCTACAGAAACCAGGTTGGACAACTGGGGTCTTTTGAATCAATCTTCTCTGGATCCCTTCACAACTCACCAAGACTCAAGCCATGCATAATAAATGTTCAGTTCTACAGGGGGGGAAAGGTAAAAATACTCTTATTTTTAAATTGGGAATAGGTTTATATGAGAAGTCAACACTTAATCTAGTTTTAGAAAGTGGTTGGTAACTTTCATAGAATCATAGAATAGTGAAGTTGGAAGGGTCCTATAAGGCCATCAAGTTCAACCCCTTGTTTGATGCAGGAATACAAATCAAAGGATATCTGCCAGGTGCTTACAACTAGGTATTACGTAGTAGCAGTATTATCAAGGATAGAAACAAAAGCATCGAAGGAATTAAATATACGGCAAACATTTTGTTATCACTTTGACAGGGATTTTCTTGCTACTTCTGTGTTCTCGTACTTTTCCTTGGTGACCTGACATTCTTTCCACTTTTTATACAAGTCCTTTTTTGTTTTCAGGTCCTCTGAGCTTTTTCTGAAGCCACACTGACCTTTTTTGCAGCCTCCCCTCTTTTTTTCTTGTTGGCATTGTTTCTAGTTCTGCTCTTTGGATTTCTTTTTTCAGAAATTCCCAACCTTCTTAGGATTTCCTGCCGTGGCACCTTACTCATCCTTGTTCTGAGATTATGAAAAATGGCTTTATTTTAAATCCAGCGTCTATGTGTGGCTACACTCTGCTTTGGTTTACTTTGAAATCAAGGCTTCTAGTAGAATATGATCACTCTTGCCCAGAGTTCCCCTTATTGCCACTTCCTCCACTATGTCATCTCTATTGGTTAGAATCAAGTCAAGAATACTGTAGATAGTTCTCTAGTTTCTTCCTCTATTTTTAATAGGAGAAAAGTATCAGCCACACAAGCCAGGAATTTCTTGGAACGACCATCCTTGGCTGAATGTGTCTTCCAACATATATCTGGATAATTCAAATCTCCCATCACTATGACCTCGTATCTCTTTGAAACTCTTGCAATTTGTTTTTTAAAAGTTTCAACCTCTTCCTCTACCTGATTTGGTGGCTTGTATTATTTCTATGAAGTCATATTTGCCCTCCTCAAATAAAATTTCCAGTTCTTCTTGTTTGTTTCCCATACTCCTGGCATTCATATATAGACACCGGAGATGGTGTGATTTGCGGCATGTTTATCTTTGTACATTTTAGTGTATATTACTATTAATGTTAATGTTATTATTTACTAACATTTAAACAAATTAATCTATCCCTCTTATTGTGAATAAGGGGTCATTTATCTTTAATTCTGTGCTTGCATCTTCTTCCCGCTTCCAATTCAGCTTAAGGCCTTCCTGATCAAATTTTTCATGCTGTGGCCAAAAACAGTCTTCACAGTCCTTGTTTAATAGAAGCCATCTCTTGCTATCAGTCCTACTTCTAGGAAGTTTAGCCCATGGTTCAGAAATCTTTGTCTTTATTTTACAGGCAAATACACCATGTTGAAGAGATCAGAAGGCAAAGGGAACTTCATTCACCAACATGACCTCCTTAGGGAAGGACCCCCCATAACCCATACCTGGTTAAAGCCTCGGTGCCACACAATTCTATCCCAATCGATCACGACTTCTTCTCCTTCAAGAGCACCGGGAAACACCCTTCCAATTTTCACTTGATGGAAAGAGTTGTTGGGGAATATGACCACATTCATGATGTCAAATCCACCTCCTATTTCCCTTTTCTCATTAAAAGACACTGTTTCTCCCTCTGAGTTGTTAAATGACAACCTTTGCAGGAAAGGGTGCAGCTAGTTGAAAAAGGAAAGAGAACAAATGGGACTGAAAGATGAGGAGAGAATGAAGCTAGGAGAGAAAGCAAAACATTTTCTAGACATATGTTGTCAACATCCAATTGAATATTACAGGAACCTGAACTTCCACCTGTGTACGTTGGCTCAAATATTTGACAAGATACCAGTCAATTTTTTCTGGCACATCAGCAGCACCTCATCAGATTAGCACAACAGCTTTTCCTGTTGGAATATGTACATAAATCTAGAATAAGTTACTGACTCAGATTTATCTACTTATTACTTTTTATGCTTCATCTGTTGAAACCCAGCAACCACATGCAAAAAACAAAAGCACATTCATTCTAAACATTCTGAAATTTAATTGTATTCCATGCCCTACTTCTAAAGGAAAAGTGGAACACATTTCATAATTCCACATTATAGGTTATCCATGAAGAAAGAGAAACCACTTCTGTGTATTCTGTACTTTGAGAACCCTGGAAAGGGTTGCAAGAAGTTGGAATTGATATGACCTCACACAAGACATACAAATATAAATGAAAAAGGGAAATTTAGAGAGTCCCACTGTGTGCTAGTTTATTAATCAAAATATTTAGAGAGGTGTACAGATCTCACCTGCCAAGGCTGAAGATGCTGAAGTACAACATCCAGATTCTCAATCATGGTTTTCTGTCTCAATCTGGATGTGTACTTGGCATGGAAAGTATGTGCCAGGACATAAACGGCATTGTAGATACTACAGCTGTGTCCAGTCAAATGCATGTCAAAAAGAGGCTCAGGAAGACTTGCCAGTTTCTCCTCTCCAGTACATTTCTCACTGTCTGGAATGGTTTCTCCAAAGACACAGTCAAAGGCTTGCTCCCAGAAATCCTTCAGGAAACCATCTCTTTCATTCCAGCCAGGTTTGATAGGCTGAACAAACTCTCCAAATTTCAAAATATCTTTTTTGTGAATCATAAAGGCAATAGCACCTTCAAACATCTGAAGATCCCAAGTCTTTTGTGATCCTGTTAATATAAAATCAATCTGAGTTGTTGTTATCCACACTTTTCTGTATATGGAATACCTAATATTTTCCTGATCTTGAAGAAATATAAGTGTTCTTAGCCATACCATTATCACAGACTCTCCGTAGATTATACATGCACTGGCTTTTTGATTAGTTAAAGGTTCATATATTTTCAGAAGGACTTCAACAATTGTTTCATCCAAGTCATCCAAATTAGGTTGTAATGGAATTCTTTGTACGAAAGCTGAGCAAATTCCATTTTGAGAAAAGAGTGTCTCCATCATCTGCACAAAATGCTCCCCGCTCTCATTATCTTCCACAAACATCCCTACCCATATCCATCTAAAATGCTGAAGCAACCGGATTATCCCCATGTATTGATGGTCTTCAATGGGGACCATGTGGTAAAAGTAAGGATGCTGAGATGTATGAATCTCCCCTGGAGCCAAAGAGCCGTAAGTGAACTATAAGACGGGGGGGGGGGGGGGGGAGGGAAACATTGTTGTGATAATTTGGAATTTCAGAAATTTCAATAACTATTCCTTGTCTCCTCTTCTTCAAAATCAATTTTATTTCTACACCTGTATTTGCTACTCTTCCTGAAAGCATAACTTGCCACTCAAAATAAATGAGGGGGAAAGGACACACAAAAGTGTTCTGTCCTAACTATACCTGTATCTTATCCTACCTGAGGAATTTTGTAGAGACCTAAGACGTCAGCCATAAGAGCAGAGGTGTCGGAACCCATTCCCCCAATGACTGCTCTGAGACTTTTCTTTCCATCACACTCATAATTGGGAAGGAATCTCTGCCGTTTGGAGAGCAGGTTGAGAGTGGTCCGATAGGTCATCCATGAATTAGAATAGCTGTCACAAATGTGGAAGCCAAGGGTGATGTTGGGTAAGATTTGGGGATTCTTGTTGATCTCATTGATGGCAAATGCCATGGCCAGGGCATGCTGGTAGAATTTTGGCACCATGCTGTCAAGACAGATACTTTAATATTGCAACAACATTTCTATAGTTTACGAACTGGCATTATTCTTCAAACTAGACTTTTCTTCCTTCATTGAAAAGACAAACCGTTGCAAATCTAGTATGATCTCAGGCTATTGAGTACAGTGGTTCTGAATCCTGCATATGCTGTTATACAGTCAGTAGTTCTAATCTGCCTTAAGGCTTTCTGCTGTACTTGAACATGGTTCCTTCTCTCGATATTCTCTGTGTGCACATAGCTGAAATTAATTGAATCTGACAAATGGGAGGCAGAGCAATCTAAGTCTTCTTTGCAGAGTTCTCTGTGAAAGGCATTTTTTCATAATCCTTTTTTTTTTCCTATAAGAAAGCATCAACTTCTGCAGAAGGATTAAGATCTTGTCCAAAATGGCATCATCCCTGGATCAAATTCCCTGGGCAAATCTTGCAAAACTGGGCAGAATTGCAAATGTTCTCAAAAAATAATATTGAGAAGAAAAAGGAAAGGAGGGAGGAAGGAAGGAAGGGAGGATCCTAAAATTGGAAATCTGCCCTCAAAATGGCTTTGAGTACAACAGCGTTCCCCAACCTTTTTCGGTCTCTCTCTCGCACGGGCGGGGTACAGTAAGGGGATCAGAAAATGAGGCTATCTGAATGCTCAAGAAAAAAAACAGACAGATGTATTTGTTTCATAGCTCAAAAAGTCTTCCTTTTAAAATAGCACAATGAAAATTTGCAAATAAAAGAGGTGACAAGAAAAGGTTTGTTTATTTAAAATGCATGATCACAGTGATGGCATGCTGTTCTGGAAAGGTAGGAAAAGTATAATATAGAAAATATTATTATTGAATAACAATGGATATATTATTACATTCTTCAGCACATGCAAAGATCAATCCTAATGGTGTTCTAACACAAGCAATAGCAATACTGAGAAGCATTTTGTTCCAATTCCTTCGTAAGCTACCTGTCATTCTCGATTCAGAATGTCACTTCATTTTTCCTTTCCTTGAATTGGTGGATGAAAATTTTTGGTTTTCTTTACTTTGATGAACCTTATCAATGACACATTTAAATGAGCAACTATTTGTACCTCTTCAGCTTCCCTAATCAACTTATTCCTCCACTTTGGATTTCAGAATTTGTTGAGTATTACTGGCATCATTTGATTACTATAGTTTTGTGCTTTTGCCCAGCTTAAAAATGCAAAGGATGTGGAGAGGAACGAGTACTTACGTTACATCAAAAAGGTTCTGCGAAGGCTGTTCTTTGAAAGATATTCCATGGAAAGTATGAATGATCTGAGTAAGAATCCCTCCGATGAGGAGGACACCAGGCTGGTACCACTCATGAGGAACTGGGAGGGCATCCTTCATGGAACAACTCATACTCTTTCCTTCCTTAGACACAGCAGAATGGTAACTGAGGTCCCAGGACTAAAAACCCACTCCTGTGGCAGCAAAGCCTCTGCTCAGACGCAGACTCTCCTCTTATGAATCCAAATGACTACGCTTAATTTGGCTGTAATGAGTGATACCAAGGGACAGCAAGCCCTCATCTGAAAAGGCGCTATAAGGGCCTTTCTTCAACTACCAACAAATAGAAGAATTGCAAACCTTGAACAGTATCTGAGATGAACTTTGATGGATAACTGACAGAAATGGAATCAACAGAGCACTGCCAGCCTCTTCCACTCCCAATACTCCCAGCATCAATTCCACAGGAGGATTTTTAAAATCTTTTTCTGACTTGCTTATTCATTCTCTTCCAAAATACCCTTGACATCCTCTAGTGCTTTAGTCTGGTGAACAAATTATAATCATTTTAATAATCACTAAGAGAAGCAACTACGTCTCCCACATTTAGATTCTAATAAGTTGGAGATTTGGGAATAAAACATGCTAGATATTTTATTTTGTTTCTAAATTGGAGATGGGGACTTGTCTACATTCCACCAGGATGAAAAGTTGTAAATCTGTTGCAAATCTGACTTCCATGATAAGCAACCACCAATTAAAAGTAATTTCCTGAGATAAAGTCATTGTATTGATTTGGTAGGCAAAGGCACGTTGAATTCCAGTTTCACAGAAGTGGAAATTTATATGACTATCTATCTATCTATCTATCTATCTATCTATCTATCTATCTATCTATCTATCTATCTATCTATCTATCTATCTATCTATCTATCTATCTATCTATCTATCTATCTATCTATCTATCTATCTATCTATCTATCTATCTATCATCTTCCCTATTAATACCCCTGCATGTGGAGTTCTACTGCTCTAAGAACATATTTTAAAAACCTAGGTAGAGAAACAACAGAAGAACAAAGCTTGACCAAATGTCAAAGTGTCCACACCTTCTGTTTATAAACAAAACTGACCAAAACTGTCCTTCAAAATAGTGACTAATGACACTTCTTACATATTTGTCTCCCCCTTTTGCCCTCCAGCTCCCATATTTGGGTTAGTCTGGTTCCCCAAATCAGCACAAATTTGTTTCCCAACTGCTACAAGATTGCCAATAAAGGGGGTCCTCTCTGCATGTATGAACACATATCTGAATAGGCTGAGGATGTGTACTTCTGTCCTGATCCACCCACTTGCAAATCCTCTTCCTTCACCTCTCACCTCCCCTCCCCCAATCTCCATTTGGGGGGGGGGGGAGAGGCTCTACGAATGGATGGATTTCCCAAACGACGTTGTGTGACACATCTGCAAACACATAGCACAAGCTGTGCAGCGGAGGCAAGTTTCACTCTACCAGCACAAGATGCTTCTGCCTTATACCAAACAAACTACAGTTAGAGACTGTTTGATTTTGAATGGGGTTCTCTGTCTCTTCTACCGACATCAAAACCCAAACAAAGACTCAAAGCGTCTTTAAGACTATTACTATCATGACACATTACTACAGGAAAAACCATAGCTTTGACTATGCGTACTTTTGTTGGCAAGGTGATGTCAATGAAGCAGAAGCAGATGTTTTTCTGGAACTCTCTGGCTTTCTCCATAATCCAGCACATGTTAGCAATTTGGTCTCGAGTTCCTCTGCCCCTTCGAAATCCAGCTTGTACTTCTGGGAGTTCTTGGTCCACATACTGCTGAAGCCTACCTTGGAGGATTTTGAGGATAACCTTGCTAGCGTGTGAAATGAGTGCAATTGTACGGTAGTTGGAGCATTCTTTGGCACTGCCCTTCTTTGGGATGGGGATGTAGACTGATCTTTTCCAATCCTCTGGCCACTGTTGAGTTTTCCAAACTTGCTGGCATATTGAATTATCTGGGTTGTCCGGGATATCCAAATCTTTCTGGTAGAATTCCTCTGTGTATTCTTGCCACCTCTTCTTGATGTCTTCTGCTTCTGTTAGGTCCCTGCCATTTTTGTCCTTTATCATGTCCATCTTTGCACAAAATGTTCCTTTAATATTTCCAATTTTCCTGAACAGATCTCTGGTTTTTCCCTTTCTATTATTTTCCTCTATTTCTTTGCATTGTTCATTTAAGAAGGCCCTCTTGTCTCTCCTTGCTATTCTTTGGAAGTCTGCATTCAATTTTCTGTAACTTTCCCTATCTCCCTTGCATTTTGTTTCCCTTCTCTTCTCTGCTATTTGTAAGGCCTCGTTGGATAGCCCCTTTGCTTTCTTGCATTTCCTTTTCTTTGGGATGGTTTTTGTTGCTGCCTCCTGTACAATGTTATGAGCCTCTATCCAAAGTTCTTCAGGCACTCTGTCCACCAAATCTAGTTCCTTAAATCTATTCTTCACTTCCACTGTGTATTCATAAGGGATTTGGTTTAGATTATACCTGACTAGCCCAGTGGTTTTTCCTACTCTCTTCAGTTTAAGCTTGAATTTTGCTATGAGAAGCTGATGATCAGAGCCACAATCAGCTCCAGGTCTTGTTTTTGCTGACTGAATAGAGCTTCTCCATCTTTGGCCATAAAGAAGGCTGACCGCCGAAGAATTGATGCTTTTGAATTGTGGTGCTGGAGGAGACTCTTGAGAGTCCCCTGGACTGCAACAAACCTATCCATTCTGAAGGAAATCAACCCTGAGTGCTGACTGGAAGGATAGATCCTAAAGCTGAGGCACCAATACTTTGGCCATCTCATGAGAAGAGAGGACTCCCTGGAAAAGACCCTGATGTTGGGAAAATGTGAAGGCAAGAGGAGAAGGGGACGACAGGACAAGATGGTTGGACAGTGTCACCGAAGCTACCAACATGAATTTGACCAAACTCCGGGAGGCAGTGGAAGACAGGGGGGCCTGGCGTGCTCTGGTCCATGGGGTCACGAAGAGTCGGACACGACTAAATGACTAAACAACAACAATCATGACACATTAGTTTCCGGGTAAGCTTTTATGGATTATATATCATTTCTGCAAACCCCATTTAGATTTGGACAACTCCTCCATGTGACTTGTCCTTTTTTGTTAAGCAGGTGGGGTTCACTGGGTTCTCAGTCCCACCTGCCATCCTTCTTATCATGTTGATGTGTATACGGATGGGTCCAGGTACTTGAATGGAACAACAGGAGCTCCACCTGAGGGCACAGAAATCTAGGGGTGAAGCAAATGAGGAATGTTATGAGAACAACAGCTTCTGGACCTATTCTGGACTTTCTTTTCTTTTCTTTTTTTGGAAAATGTACAGCAGATCCATTGCTCCTGTGAAATCAAAGTCACCCACCTCCTGAGGTCTAAGTTCTAAACATTAATTTTATAAAAGAAACAATAAAAAGTGCAACAGGAAAAGAAGAATTCAACGAGGAAATTTCATGTCAGATATTCTACCCTCAATTCTATTTATTTATTTATTTATTTATTTATTTATTTATTTATTCATTCATTCATTCATTCACTCATTCATTCATTTTTTCATTTATTTTCTATAATACCTCACTTAGTGACACCACTACTGTGGTGATATATCATTGAAACTTTTCTTCATAAAGTTATAGTTTCAATAATTTCCTAAAAATTAGATAGGACAGAGCCTTTGATACCCCAGATGGAAATTTATTCCACAGAGCAGGAGGGCCACCACCGAGAAGGCCCGATTTCTTCCTGTCATCTTTTTCTCTTCACTTTTTCATCACACTCATTGCTGTGGTTTGGGAGGAGCATGTAAATTGCAAGCTGTTTTCTGGGGGAGATGTTGTGACAACTACTGAGGACCTAAATCATTTTTGGGCTTTATAGATCAGCACCATGGGAAATCCTCCTCCTCCTCCCCATCTTCTTTGAATTGCGGAGCTTTAAGGCACCCTGTATATCATCAAGTCAAGCCCCTGTTAAAGAGGCCTGTGACGTTCCACCCAGTGTTCCCTGTTTGTTTCCCCCAAACACAGGTTCACTCTCTGGATACGTTTATTCTCTTTTCAGCTACCACCAGTGGATCTCTCATCCACACTGCACCATATATGCTTCAGAAACGTGCTGCCAATATAACTTGTTTATTTATCTTTTGGTTGTTAAATCACAGATGTTCTTTTATTTATCTCATAGGCTCCTGCCCTTGAGCTTCGGCTATGATAGACAGGAGTGACGTGGGCATTCCGTCACATACCTCCCCCCTAGGAAAAGTTTGTTTCATGGGGGAAACCTTACAGTAGTTTACCCTCATCAACAACGTATGAAGCAACAAACAATTTATCTCAAACATTTTTCCAATACGATTATCAATTACTCTTTTAAGCAATATTTATATTCTTACTCTTTTATACAGTATCCAAGCATGCTTGTTATTATTGATTATTAGTTAACACACATTAATCTTATTACTTTAAACATTTAAATTACATTAATCAACCTTTGCATTACTTACTCTTTACTTAATACAATTCTGTTACTTTTCTTTCTACTTACCATTAATTCATATAGAAATTACATTTTTAATTACCTCTCATACTTATACATAACTAGAACATTTTATATAACATTACAAGTCACATCTTTCTTCTTCTCCATCTGTCTCTGTAGCACTGTTTCTATATGGCTCATGTGATCTTCCCATGTCTGACTTAGATTAGGCATCCTTCAGTCTCGAAAGACTATGGTTACGTGCTCTGTATGGAGGACTTGGAACAGCATCTAGTGTGGCTGAGAAGGCCAATTCGAGAGTGACAATCCCTTCCACACTGAAGACAAATACAATCTGTCCCCTGTCCAGCTCCCTGATTTTGCTGCTTCCGTGACTGCCTCTTTGCCTCGGTCTGCTGGACAAGGGTCTCTTCAAATTGGGAGAGGCTGTGATGCAACGCCTGCCTCCAGGCTGAACGCTCAGATGTCAGGGTTTCCCATCTGTTGAGGTCCATTCCTAAGGCCTTCAGATCCCGCTTGCAGATGTCCTTGTATCGCAGCTGTGGTCTCCCTCTGGGGCGATTTCCCTCCACTAATTCTCCATACAGGAGATCTTTTGGAATCCGACCATCAGCCATTCTCACGACATGCCCAAGCCAACGTAGACGTCGCTGTTTCAGTAAAGTATACATGCTAACAATTCCAGCTCGTTCTAGGACTACTCTATTTGGAACTTTGTCCTGCCAGGTGATACCAAAAATGCGTCGGAGGCAACGCATATGGAAGGTGTTCAGCTTCCTCTCCTGCCATGCACAAAGGGTCCAGGACTCACTGCAGTACAGGAGTGTGCTCAGGACACAGGCTCTATAGACCTGGATCTTGGTATATGTCGTCAGCTTCTTATTAAGCCATACTCTCTTTGTGAGTCTAGAGAACATGGTAGCTGCTTTGCCAATGCGTTTATCCAGCTCGACATCTAGAGAGAGAGTGTCAGAGATTGTTGAACCAAGGTACACAAAGTCATGAACAACCTCCAATTCTTGTGTGGAGATGGTAATAGAGGGAGGTGAGTCCACGCCCTGGCCCATGACTTGTGTTTTCTTCAGGCTGATTGTTAGTCCAAAGTCTTGGCAGGCCTTGCTAAAATGATTCATGAGTTGTGGAAGGTCTTCAGCAGAGTGGGCAACAATGGCTGCATCATCGGTGAAGAGGAAGTCCCGCATGCATTTCAGCTGGACTTTGGTCTTCGCTCTCAATCTAGAGAGATTAAAGAGCTTTCCGTCTGATCTAGTCCGGAGATAGACACCTTCTGTTGCAGTTCCAAAGGCGTGCTTCAGCATGACAGCAAAAAAGATCCCAAAAAGGGTTGGTGCGAGGACACAGCCCTGTTTCACTCCGCTTCGGATGTCAAAGGGATCTGATGTTGAACCATCAAAAACTACAGTGCCTTTCATTCCCTCATGGAAGGACCTGATGATGTTAAGGAGTCGAGGTGGACATCCAATCTTGGGAAGTATTTTAAAAAGGCCATCCCTGCTAACCAAATCAAAGGCCTTTGTGAGATCTATGAAGGCCACAAAGAGTGGCTGTTGTTGTTCCCTGCATTTCTCCTGCAACTGTCTGAGGGAGAATACCATGTCAGTGGTGGATCTATTAGCTCGAAATCCACACTGTGATTCTGGATAGACTCTGTCTGCAAGCACCTGGAGCCTCTTCAGCACAACACGGGCAAGCAGCTTCCCTACAACGCTGAGAAGAGAGATGCCACGGTAGTTATTGCAGTCGCCCCTGTCGCCTTTGTTCTTGTACAATGTGACGATGTTTGCATCCTTCATGTCCTGTGGTACTCCACCTTCCCTCCAGCAAAGACAAAAGATTTCATACAGTTCGGTAGTGATGGTCTCTTTACAGCACTTCAGCACTTCAACAGGGATGTTATCCTTTCCAGGTGCCTTGCCGGAGGCGAGGGAATCCAAGGCCGCTTTTATTTCTGCTAAGGTTGGTTCGCTGTCCAACTCTTCCAAGACAGGCAGGCACTCAATGTTATTTAATGCTTCTTCGGTTACTACATTCTCTCTGGAATATAGCTCAGAGTAGTGCTGCACCCAGCGGTCCATCTGCTGTGCTCGGTCCTGGATGATCACGCTTGTAGCAGACTTCAAGGGAGCAGATTTCTTCTGTATTGGACCTAAAGCCTGCTTGATACCATCATACATTCCTTTGATGTTACCTGTGTCCGCTGCTATCTGTATCTGAGAGCAGAGCTGAAGCCAATGATCGTTGGAACATCTCCTGGCAGCCTGTTGGACTTGGCTACGAGCAGCTCGAAGATCTTGCAAGTTGTACTCGCTAGGACAGGCTTTGTATGCTGCTAGAGCTCTCCTCTTATCCTCGATGGCTGGCATCAACTCCTCCAAATGGGCTTCGAACCAGTCTGCCGTCTTTTTGGTCTTCTTGCCAAATGTGGACAAGGCGGTGTTATACACAGCGTTCTTGAAATGTTCCCATCATTCAGGTGCATTTGCATCAGCCGGGCCTGGAAGGGTTTCCTGAAGCGCTTGGGCAAATTCCTCCACTTTTCTTTGATCACGAGTCTTGCTGATGTCAATACGTGGTCTTCCTTCCTTTTCGTGTGATATAATCTCTTTGTTCGCAGTTTTACTCTACTACACACCAGGGAGTGATCAGTATCGCAATCAGCACTCTGGTAGCTGCGTGTGATCGTGATACTAGGAAGGCTAGAACGTCTAGTGAGGATCAAATCGAGCTGATGCCAATGCTTGGATCTTGGATGTCTCCAGGAAACTCTGTGTTGAGGCTTCGTATTAAAGAATGTGTTGCTGATGCAAAGACCATAATAACAGCAAAACTCCAGCAAGCGTTGGCCATTTTTGTTCATCTTTCCAATGCCAAAACGGCCTAGACAAGTGGGCCAAGAATTGTGATCAACACCAACTCTAGCGTTAAAGTCTCCGAGAATGAACAGTGCCTCTCATGAACAGTGTCTGACTATAGATCAAAAAGCAAACAAAGCAAAGCGTGCTGCTTATATACCACCCCATAGCGCTTCAAGCACTCTCTGGGCAGTTTACAAGTTAATTATGCAGGCTACACATTGCCTCCCCAGTGAGCTGGGTACTCATTTTACTGACCTCAGAAGGGTAGAAGGCTGAGTCAACCTTGAGCCGGCTACCTGGGATTGAACCCCAGGTCGTGAGCACCGTTTTGGCTGCAGTACAGCAGTTTAACCACTGCGCCACGATGCTCATACATCCCTATATCGTCGATGGATATGAACTGACATCCCCCTATAGTCTCGATCAAGTCATCTAATCGAGGCATCGGGTAAGCATCAGGCTTAGTGATGTGGTTCAGTTTTCTATAATCCACGCAAAAGCGGATACTTCCATCTGGTTTATCCACTAGTACTATTGGGGCTGCCCAAGGGCTAGATGAAGGAACAATGATTTTTTCTTTCAACATTTCATCTACTTCCTGGCGAACCTTGGCTACATATGGCCCCGTTACTCTGTAAGGTGTGACAGCTTGAGGAGGTGCATCTCCTGTATCTATTTTGTGTACTACTCCCTTTGCTACACCAGGCTTATTTGAGAAGACTTGCTTGTATTTCTGCAGCAAGGCCCTCGCTTCATCTTGTCGCTCTGGGGTCAGAGTGTGACTAATCTTAACATCTTCAGGGTTATATTGGGGTTCGCCCCTTCCTTCCCAATATTGTAATTCATGTTTTTCGTTGTCCACTTCTTTAATGGCATATAAGACAACGTTTTCTTTCCTATAATAAGGTTTGATCATATTTACATGAACCACTCTTTGACCTTCTTCTCCCTCCTCCTGAATTATATAATTCACTTCACTCATTTTGGAGACTATTCTAAATGGACCTGCCCAATTTAATTGGAGTTTATTCCCTTTTATAGGTTTCAACATTAGAACTTCCTCTCCAGGATTGAATGTTCTTTCCCTGGCCCTCTTATCATACCAGTGCTTTTGCTTCCCTTGATGGCTCTTTAGATTTTCTGCTGCTATCTTAAGAGACTGCTGCAAGGAGTTCATTAGGGTATCTATATATTGGATCACTGACTCAGGATCTTCTCCCCTAATTTCCTCCCAGTTTTTCCGGAGTAAATCTAGGGGTCCCCGCACTTTCCTTCCAAATAATAATTCAAATGGACTAAATCCTGTGCTTTCCTGGGGTACAAATCGATACGCATACAATAAGGGTTGCAATTTGTGATCCCAGTCCTTGGGATTTTCAGCGGTATAAGCTCGAATCATACGCATTAGGGGCCCATTAAATTTCTCCACTAATCCATTAGTCTGGGGATGATACGGGGAGGATGCAATGTGAGTTATGCCACAAACTTTCCACAACCTTTTCATTAATCTGGATGTAAATGGGGTTCCCAAATCAGTAACTATCTCGGAAGCGAAGCCCATGCGACACATATAATTTAATAAGGCATCTGCCACTGTTTCTGTTTCTATATTTCACAAGGGAACAGCTTCAGGGTATCTGGTGGCATAATCAATTATTGTCAAAATGAATCTATTTCCCCGTCTGGTAACTTTAGGTAAGGGTCCCACTATGTCTAGGCCTATTTGTTGAAATGGGGTAGAGATGATGGGTAAAGGGCACAATTTAGCTTTGGTTTTATCATTCCCAGTACCCTGCCTTTGACATGTGTCACAGCTTTGACAATATAATCTAATCTGCTTCCCCATCCCAGGCCAGTAAAAATTTTGAGCTATTCTTTGCTTTGTACGTGTGATCCCTAAATGAGCAGCAAATGTGTCTTTATGTCCCTTTTCTATAATTCTTTCTCTGTATTTGGAGGGTACTATTAATTGTCTGAGAATGTTCCCCCCTCCTCTCATAGGATTCACTAATATTTCTCTGTACAATAGGTCTTTCTTAACACTGTATCTTTCAGGGTTTTCAGGGGTCAGGGGCCCTTAACTTGTTTAAAGCATTCATTTAAGGTAGGGTCTTTGCTCTTTTATGAAAGACAGATTTCTAGGATTCCTCATAGAAACTAGATCAGCTGTTTCATCTGTTTCATTCCCTTCTCTCATTTCAGGATTCCCTCTATTCTCCTCAGTATCTTCCATTGGCCTTCCCTGGGAGCGAGTTGTTACCAAAACACTCTGTACATGCTCTGATAAATCTAGGCCAATTAAACAAGGTGCAGGAATTTGATCTGATATGCCTACTATCCAATTTCCTGTCCACTATATTTTATGGGGATCTTTGCTAATGGCAGCTTCACTACTTCAGCTCCAATCCCTTTAATAGCAATGGTCTCATTTTCCAGCATGTTTCTTTTGGGTATGACCTCTGGATGACACACTGTCACTTGTGAGCATGAATCTTTGAGAGCAAGATATTTGATATTATTAACATAAATCTCATCTCCTGAACTGCGCAGAAGATTTTGATCACATTTTATAAAATAACATTGAACCACGCGAGTTATAGGCGGCTCCTCCTGCTGGATCTCTGGCCTTTGTGTTACAGGGGTTGTCATGGCAACCAATTCCATGTCTTCCTTAGCTCCCTAAAGGGCATTTGGGAATAAATTTCTGCTAAATCCCCACTTATCTGAGACCTTAGCACAATCATTAGTTCTTCCCCTCTCACGCCAAAGTCCCAGCACGCCCGTTCGAATGAAATAAGGAATGATTATGGGCAATCACCTCTTCTAAATTGAGGGAATTTCTTTAGGTCTAATTTTGAGAAATTTCCCTCAGCAGCATTTGTATTATTACTGTTGTTATTGTTTAGGGCTGTCACTTCTAATTTTTTCATTTCTATTTGATACTCCATTTCCCTTTCTCTTAATGCTATTTGTCTCGCTTCAGCCTCAGCTTTTTCTCTCATTTCCATTTCCCTGAGCTGTAGAGCTTTTTCTTCAGCTCTGAGCTGTAAAGCTTTTTCCTCAGCTCTGAGCTGTAAAGCTTTTTCCTCAGCCCTAGCCCTTTCTTTAATTTCCAATTCTTTTAATTTAAATTCCTGCTGTAATTTCCATTTCTCAAACTCCTGAGAGGTTAAAACAGTTTCTCTCCCTGAGGCATCATCCTCCTGAGTCTCCTCCTGTTCGGATATTTCAAGAGGGACTCTATTTCCCTCCATTTCCTGAGGTAACTCTTGAGGATTGGTTCCCTCCTGTGCCACCTTTTCCCCTCATTTAGGAGGCATGTTTATTTGTATTTATTTGGATAAGCTGGTCAATTCTGCAGAGATAGTCAGTCAAGCCTCTGTTTAAAATGCTTTTTTTTCCTTTTTGAGTTAGAGAGTTACTCAGTAGCCCTCCGTTGGCAGCCACGGATTGCTACTCTGTTTCTTACCCAGCCAGGCTGTTCCTTGTCTGAGACACTATATCCTTGCCTCCAGACACCAGACTGTTTCAGAATTATTCATTTTTTTCCAATTTTTCTTTCAAGCCTCTGCTAGTTTCAGTCACCTTAGATATGTTGACCCTGGCTTCTGCGTTTGTCCCCTCAGTGCTCCCTTCTTAGAGCCTAGGATCCACGCTAGCCCACTGGTCTTTCCACTCTAAGTGTGAGGTAATCTCAAACCACAGAATTTTTCCTCAGAGTCTTCTCCTTTCTTAGTCTCTCTCAAGATCTGTGATCCAGAGTCCCTACTAAGCTTTTCACCAAGAGCTCTAGAGTTACCCACTCCTTCACGACAGTCCCTGACTGACAGGTATCTTTAGACTCAGAAAATTCTCTTTTTACTTCAGCTTACTGGAATCTAATCGTATCCTGCCGCTGGTCACCACTGTGACGTTCCACCCAGTGTTCCCTGTTTGTTTCCCCAAAACACAGGTTCACTCTCTGGATACGTTTATTCTCTTTTCCGCTACCACCAGTGGATCTCTCATCCACACTGCACCATATATGCTTCAGAAATGTGCTGCCAATATAACTTGTTTATTTATCTTTTGGTTGTTAAATCACAGATGTTCTTTTATTATTGTTTAGGATCACTCATTAAACTTATTATATATGATTACACGGTTGCTTACTCAGGTGTGGTATTTACTTATTCACTTTAACCAACTCATTAATACTCTCTGACTATCTAACTTTACTCTTCCATATTTCTCCTTCTCTTTCTCTCTAACTGTCCAACTTTCCAATTCTCTTCCTTAACTCTCCAATCCTTCTCTCTAACTCTCTCTCTGTCTAACTGACTCCACCCCTCCTGTCTTCTCATAGGCTCCTGCCCTTGAGCTTCGGCTATGATAGACAGGAGTGACGTGGGCATTCCGCCACAAGGCCCATTAGGAAATTGAACACCTCACCTCTGGTCTGTTCTTTGCACCAGAGGGCAAAAAGTGTAAGCAGAGAAAATACATACATATAAACTTTATTGTTTCTGGCCATAGACCTTTACAATGTACTGACTACTGTAGCATATAAAATCCAATTAAAACAGGTAATTACCTTAAAACCAATAAAACCAATAAAACCCGGTCTAAGAATATTGTCATAACGTATAATGTCAGTCCACTGTATTCAACGTTTATGTGGCATTATGATCCTTGACAAATCGAAGCCTCAGCTTCTTAGCTGCTAGTGCAAATTGTGCTACAGCATATGTAATGTGCAACTGTGTATCAGCAAGCAATCCTATTACTGTTTCAGTAGTGGTACAGTTAAAATACATCTGAATGATGGGTGACAGAAATCTTTCTCTAGGATTTTTATAGAGAGGACAGAACAGTAGATAACGAGTTAGATCCTCAATCTGGTTGCAGCCAAAAACTCATTTTTGTTCCTCAGCTGGGATTCCTTTATGTCTCCCTTCGAGGTATGCTGAGGCCATCTGTCCAAATCTAGGTTCTGTAAAAGTTCTGTGAATCTGGGGAAAAGTCAATGACTCAAAATATTTTGGTTTTGCATGATTCACTTGAAGTTGGGGATACCAGGTAGAAAAACGGGACCCAACAATAGCTGCCCTATCCTGACTAGCATCAAGATCAAAGATCCAATTCCTAAGGTCGCAAGAGCTTAAACTAAGGAATTTTTCCATCAGAAGATTGTAAACCTTTGATTTTTGATGACATTGTTGTGCCCATCCACCAGACTTTAGTTGTTCTAACCAGCAGCATTTAGTAAAATAATCAATCCAGGTAACAGAGGAAATAGAATTGGATGGTTTGAAAGATGGAGAATTAACCCGAGACACCAAGGACCAAAAAGACTTTTGGTCATGTGATAAGATTGCTTGATGAAGTTGGGACCATTTTTGCTGGGCAAACCAATGTCTTTTCTCATCGAACAAGGCACGGCCTTCCCTACACAAATGAAAATACGATTTTAAAAGTGATGGAGTGGGTTGTTGACGAATTATTTGGAATAGTGTCCTGATTTGTTTTTTTAGGGACCAACAATCTGAGTCAAACCAAGAGTCAGAGCTATGGTTGTCCCTGGGTATTTGAGAGGGACAGGAAAGGCAGAGAAATTGAACTAATGAATCAATTATAGAATTATACGCAGAGATAGCTATAAGGGGAGAAGAAGCTGAATTTAAATTATCAGTAAGAGACTTAGTTTCTGGTTGATGACTCCAAGAAGAAAAAACTTGGGCTGTTATTAAAGAGCGTTTGAAAGGGTAGAGAGATCTATGAGGGAAAGGTAAGGGATGAGCCTGAGGGAAAGGGAGGGAAAGAGATAGTAAAATAGGAAGGTGATCGCTCTCAGTGCGGGTATCTACGAAAAAATTAGTTATCTTGGGTAAGAGGTCTGGAGAGGCAAGAACATAATCGATTACACTCGAACCTCTCACTGAAAAATGAGTAAATTCACCGGGGATATCACTGCCCGAAGAACCATTGAGGATAAATACATTCAGAGTGGTACACAGATCAATAAGAAATGGAGTATAGCTATTAAAGGAATGGTCCTTGGAAGTCCTTGAAGTAAGAAAACAAGGAGGAGTCAGATCTTCTAAGTTCCAATTCATGTGCAGGGCTAAGGCAGAATTGGATGGGCCTATTCTAGAATTTAAATCTCCTAAGATCAGTAAGGAAGACAGGGGTATAGTATTGGAATATTTGAACACCAAATTCTCAAGGTCCTCCCACAGAGCCTGGGGCGAAGGAGCCGCGGGTGGAATATAAACATTGAACAGCAAGATTTTGAGGTCATTGGCTTGAAGCAAAAAAGCTTGGGTATAAAGGGAATGAGAAGAAAGAGAAGAAACAGAGAAAGGGACAGAAGCTTTAGCAAAACAGCAAAGTCCTGCACATGGGCGACCCGCTTGGTTGAGCTTGAAAGCAGGAAGATGATAAGAAGTATAACCTGGGAGACTCGGAGAGGTTAGGCACCAGGTTTCTTGAAGGAGTATTATATCAAAGGCTTTCAGATATTGTATAAAGTATTTATCAAAGGCTTTCTTTGACCAACCTGAGATGTTCCATGAGATCATTTTTAAGGGCAGGACATAAATTGAATAGGAGGGACAGGGGTTAGTTAGTCAGCAAGGGGGATTTGACGTAATAGAACTGCTAGGTAAAGAAGAATAAGCATTGATATCAGAAGACAGAGTAATAGAAGGGGAATTAGAGGCCGGGAGAGTTGCAGAAGACCCACAAGAAGTGGGTTTAGAAAGAGAAGAGGCAGGGGGACAAGGGTCCTGGGAACAAGTCCCGCTATTTGGAGAGACACGGGAACCTATGAAGTCATAAGTAAGTGGAGGAGGATACTGGGATTGGGCATCAATTAATAAGAAAGAGTCAGCTTGAGAGCTTTTTTTAACAATACAGAAGGGGAGAGAGGGATTTGAGACACAGAATTAGTGATAGGAGCAGAAAAAGGGACGACAGGAGCATTATCGGAGTTAGAAGGCACAAGATTGTTAAGTAGCTCATGATTCAATAAAATATTCGATGTCGACGAGGACTTAACACATGTAGAATCATCTGGACCATTAGAAGGGTTTGACATCGGAGTTTCCACTGGAGCAGTGTCCATCTTGACAGCCTGTAAAGGAGAAGGGAGGGAAAAGGGTTTGGGATTGAACAAAGGACAATCCAAAATGGGGGGGGGGGGGAATAGAATGAGGTTGTTCCGAACAAGAAGGTTGCACAGTGGGGCCAGCTCTTGGATTTCTTCTGTAGATGTGTTCTTTCTTCACAGCAAGATGAGATGTAGCTAGATTCCGGAAAAAACGATGAGGAATTATTCCATATTCGTAAAGGGATTTAACTGCAGCAAACAGGAGAGATGGAATGTAGCCAGAGTGGAACTCCAATAGGAAACGCGAGAATTGCTGGCCAGAGGATATTTGAACAATATTTGAAAGATCTACTACAGAAATAGGCACCTTAAGTAGGCGTGCCAAATGCCTCCTGGCATGCTGAATGTTATTCCAGGGAGGATGTCTTCTAATTCTGGTTGCATGGCAAAGTGAAATAGCAGCTGAATGTGCTTGGTAAACTAGCTGGAAAGAGGATTCTGTAGGCACCGCATAATGAGCTCTTAGAGGAGAAGCTGAAGCAGGAGGAAGATGTAAAGTATCCAGCTCAGGCACTGAAGGAGGCTCGGGAAAGTGGGTTGATATTCTTGAGGTAATCTGCTGTAGTCCCTTTAAGAGATTTAAAATATGAGAAATCTGGGAAAAAATTAATGAAACCGTCTGAGCAGTCAATAGGGATTGATCCTTCAGTAGTTTGAGCGATTCACAGGCCATTCCACAAGGTGAAGAATCACCATTCATGGTCTGAAGGGGCCGCTGGGGTTCCTGTAGCCCAACCAAGGAAGGAGGAGATGACTGAATAATGTCCACCTTCGAGGGGGAATGACTAGTAGCTGATTCATTTGTGGTAGGCTCTTGTGAAATCGGAAAATATGTTTCCAGTCTTGACTGTTTAAGTGTTGGCAGCATCTCCTGAGGAGAGCTAGAAGGAGAAAGTGTTCTTTTTTTCCTCATTAGGGAGGTATAATGGTCCATGAATTGTAAACAGGCTCCCACGCTGTAAGATTTAATGGCGTCGTAATCAGCGTCTTCAGGCAGTAAATCACTCGTAGGCTCGCAGAGCGTAGAAGCAAGGTGAAGAAGCCAAAAAGAGCTCAAAATGTGGGGTCAGGATTGCTTATAATGAAGAGCAATTCAGAAGGGTCACGATACAACATAAATTAAAAAGAAAACAGAAAAAAAAAACTCAGATTACCGGAGCTCCGAAATCCAGCTTCTGGTGGCTAGGACTCTCCCACGTGACCCTTTTACTAAATTTTACTAAAATTTTCTCCATCCCAACTTCATGTTCTTCTTCAGTAAACATACCACAAGACCTTCCTGAGTGGTCCCCAGTCACCCCCGAAGAGATCCTTGAACTAATTATCTCACTTAAGCTAGGTAAAGCTCCTGGCCCTGATCTCATTTTTAATGAGATCTTGACCATAAACCCTCACTGGTGGGCAGAGCCCTTAGCTACTCTTTTTACCTTGATAAATCACTCTGGCTGTTTTCCAAACTCCTGGTTATCATCCATTCTTATACCTATTCACAAAAAAGACGATCCCTCTCAACCCTCAAATTATCGCCCAATAAGTTTATTATCCAATATCGGAAAATTATATTCTAAATATCTTTTGAAAAAACTCTCCACATGGGCTGCTGATAAGGATCTTCCTGGAAAGGAACAGATAGGTTTTCTTGCCGGAGCGTCCACTCTGGATCATATCTTTTTGCTGACTTTTCTTGCTGAAAAATACGCAATCCACAACAAAACCAAACTCTTTGTTGCCTTTGTAGACCTCCGAGGGGCATTTGATTCCGTAAATAGAGATCTACTATGGAAAAAACTTTCCAATTGGAATATCGATCCATGCCTGCTATTTTTGCTCCGCCAATTGCATTCACATAATTCCTGCCAGGTTCGTTTACCTAATTCCAACACTCTTACCGAAAAAAATCCAATTTTCAAAGGTGTCCGCCAAGGTTGCATTCTGGCCCCTCTATTATTTAATTTATTTTTAGCCGATCTTCCCTCTTTTCTTTCCCCTTGCAATCAGTCGGCTCCGGCCCTTAACGGTGTTCCCTTATCTATACTCCTGTACGCCGATGATACAGTGCTGATGTCTCGTACTAGATCAGGCCTTCGTCGCACTTTACTTAAATTCCAGGATTTCTGTGATCTTAATGATCTATCCATTAACCCTAGTAAAACCCAAATTTTGGTTTTTTCCCGCTCTTGGTCCCCTACCCCTTGGACAATAGGATCTTCTTCCTATCGTCAAGTACACTCTTATAAGTATTTGGGTCTTTTTATTCATCACAAACTCAGCTGGACACTACATAAAAAAGCTGCTATCTCTTCAATTTCTCCCCAATTAAAAGCTATTTCCAAGTTTCATTATTCTTCCGGAAACCAATATATCCCAGCAGCCATTCAGATTTTTCAGTCTAAGATTCTTTCTCACTTGCTCTACGGTGTGCCTATATGGATACACTCGGTTAATTTGGATATTGATCAAGTTGCAGCAATGTTTTTTCGCAGAATATTAGGAGTCCCCAACTTAATTCGGCTTTCTACTATTTCTTTAGAATTGGGCATTCACCTACCTTCCACAACTGCCTGGTTACTCACATTTAAATTTTGGCTCCGTCTTTTTTTAAATTCGCATTCTGGATCCCTGATATATGATTTATTGTGTGATTCTTACTCCTTTTCTTGGTTCCGGCTTCTTGAAAAGAATCTCTTCTCTCTTCACATATCCCTGGAATCTTTGGTAGATATGAATCTTCCTAGGGCTTATTCCATAATCAAGGAAAAGCTCTATCATGCCGAATTTAATTACCTTTGCAATAACCTTAATCCTGTATGTTCCCCTCTTTCTGTTGGATTCTTTCCATCTCAGGATCATTCTCCCAAATATTTCCATTCCCTCATAAACCCACATCTACGAAGAGCTTTTATGTTAGCCCATTTTAATATTTTTCCTTCGGCCACCCATGCCGGTCGATTTCTTAATATCCCTTGTGAAAAAAGACTTTGTTTTTTTTTTGTTTGTTTGTTTGTTTAGAGTCTCCTGACACCCTGGTTCACATTCTGTTTCAATGCCCTGCCCATTCTCACTTCCGAAATTTTTTTCTTGAACCTTGGATCTATTCTTTTTCCAATTCTTCTGAGTCAATTCTTTCTATTTTCATGAGGGATGAATGTAATTCCCTGACCACTGCTGTTGTGGGTTTCTTATCTGCAATTCTGAAATTGTCCCCTGCTTCTCGTTCCTAATTTGTGAAATTTGTGCAATTTTACTTCTCCTATTTTGCTTATGTTGCTGCAGTTTGTAAATGCCATTAAAGGTTGCAGAACAGAACAGAACCAGCAGCATTTTGTCAGGGAGGAGTCCTCCAAACTGTTCAGTCTATGCCAGTATCTAAAATAAGCCAGATCGATTCTAGCAGCAATTGAGGGTAGGCCTAACTCAGCTCTGAGGTGAGCCGAGGGAGTTCCTGGGGGGAGCCCCAGTATCAGCCTCATGAATTTGTTCTGTAGGATTTCTAATTTGGGCTTGGCTGCCTCTCCCCATAGTTCTGTCCCGTAGAGCATCTGTGCTAGAATTTTGACAACAAACATCTTGAGAACAGGATTTACCAGCTGGCCTCCTCTGCCGTAGAAAAATCTTTTTAATTGCCCTATTGATCTGGTGCTCAATAAGATGGTAGCATTTAAATGCTGTCTTCAGGAGAGTTTCTCACAAAATTGAAGGCCCAAATATTTAAATGAGTGTTCCTGCTCAATAGCATACCCATCCAGTGACCAGTTATGCTTAGGGGCTCTCTTCCCACAGACCATGATCTTTGTTTTGGTATAGTTGATTGTTAGCCATTCCTCTTTACAGAGCTGCCCAAATTTGGACAGCATTCTTTTCAGACCAATTTTATTCAAAGATAGCAAAATCAGGTCATCAGTATAAAGCAGTATTGAGATCTTCCTACAGCCAATGGTTGGAGGGAAGAATGTGGGGGGAGCCATTTGAGGGATAAGGCTGTTTATGTAAAAGTTGAAGAGACAAGGTGCTAAAATACAACCTTGTTTCACCCCTCGGCTAATGCGAACCTGTTGTGATAAAGCTCCCTGTAAGTCTATACGCACTTACATCGTATTTTCTTTATGTAGTTGCTGTATGAGCCACAGGAGTCTCTTGTCAATGTTTGTTTTTCCCAATTTACACCATAGGCGTTCTCTATCTATCAGGTCAAAGGCTGATGAAAAATCCACAAAGGCAGCATAAAGATATTTGTTTGGAGGTTTGGTGTATTTACTAATTACATGATGTAAAACAAAGGTTTGATCTATTGTACTTCTGCCTTTTCTGAAGCCTGCCTGTTCTTCGAAGATGATAGAATGTTTGTTGTCCCAATCTAGAAGCCTATTCAGGAGGTATCTAGCATAAAGCTTAGAGGCCACATTGAGAAGACTGATAGGTCTAAAGTTACAAGGATCTAAAGGATCGCCTTTCTTAAAAATTGGCACAACAATGCTAGTTTGCCAACCTATGGGAAAGTTGCCTGTGCTGTTAATGTAGGTGAATAGACTGGCTAGAATGGGAGACCACCACTGAATGTCGATAGCAAAAACCTCAGAGGGGATCATATCTTCACTGGGAGCCTTGCCATTCTGAAGAGTTTGAATCAGCTCCCCAATTTCTGTGGGGGAAACAGGTGGCCATTCAGGGGAATTAGAGAGGGTCTCATGTGTAATGTTTGTATGAATGCTACCCCAAAAAATGCGATTGAAGTGGGAGACCCATACCTTTGGCGTGATGGAGTTGGCAATCTCAAAGGCTTTCTGTGAGAAGCCTCTTTCTATCTGCTTCCAGAATTTGGGGTCATTACCCTCAATGAAGGCCTGGGCCAAAGATTTCCAGTTCTCTAAGTAGAAAGCCTTCCCCCCCCCCTCTAAGTAGAGATTTATATTCTCTCCGTAGATGTTGTAGGAAAGCTGTAGCTTCATCAGTGCCAATATGTTTCACCTGTCTTGTTACTCTGCTCCGCTCTTTTTTCTTGGTCTTACATTCCCTGTCGAACCAGGACCATTGAGCTTCAGATGTTCTTTCTGGGTGTGTAATGGTTAGGTGTGGTTTAAGTGCAAGAATTATATCCTGGTAGACCTTGCAAATGTTCTGAGTCCCCAGAAGAGCATGTTGTCGTAGCTCTTGCAGTTTATTGGTGCTCAGCATCTGCCTTATAGTGTCATCAGTTTTAATAGACCATTTAAGCCTTTTCTCACCTAAAACGTGGCCCAGCATTTTGTGGTCTGTTAATACCCCTGACTGATTTTGTCGGACTCCTAAAGACACTCTAAGGGGGAGATGGTCACTTTCTGGCCTGTCATCGATTGCTAGGGAGTATACATAAGGGAGAACGGCAGAAGATCCTATAACATAGTCTACCACACTAGCACCCTTATCTGTTAGAAAAGTGTAGTAGCCATTTGAGGTGTCCAGGTGAGAACCATTTAGGCATACAAGATGGAATTTGTAAATCAATTGAAAGAGGAATTTGCCATAGTTATTGATTACCTTGTCTTGGGAGGTTCGGGAGGTGCTTTTATCCTCTTCAATCTCCAAGCCAAGGGCTTTTTCCATCAAACAAATACTGTTTCCCATTCTAGCATTAAAATCACCACAAATTATAAAAAAATAGTTGGGATAGTCAGAAAGTAATGTATCAAGAAGGTCCTCCAATTTAGCCCAAGCTTCTGAAGCAGTACCAATTGTTCTCGGTGGGAGATAGATGTTGACACAGATCAAAGGACCTGGTTTGCAGCCATGTATTGTTAGAACTTGCCAATAGCTAGAGTTTAGTTCAGCTATCTCTGTTCCTTTCAAGCCAGTAGTGGAGGAAATTGAAATAATCAGGCCCCCACTTCCTCAACCCGAAGTTGAATTTTTTTGAGCTGGGAATTCCCATGTCCTATATCCCTGTAAACTTAAAGAGTCTTTCTCCAGAAGCCAAGTCTCTTGCAGGCAAATTATGTCAAATGACTGAAGGTACTGTATGAAATCTGAGTCAACCAATTTATTCTTCCATCCTGCAATATTCCAAGATAGAAAATTCAGAGGCTGACATTGTATCTTATCTGATGTTAGTCAATCTTGGGAGAGGGCTGCTAGAGGGGCATATCTGTTGTCCAAGTGCCATTCAGAGTTAGACCTCCTGGAAGTTCTGAAATGGCTGGGTAGGTGGCTCTTCCCCTTGGAGGTTTGATAAATTCTGTGACTACTGGAAGACTTGTTGACACCAATCCTTGGAGCCTCTCTTTTTTGTGTCCTCTGATTGTTACATATGTTTACGAAACCACAGGCTTGATTAATCAAGATATTATTGGGGGCAGATACAAAAGGTGGACATACTTCTTTCCCTCTATAGTTTAAGTTAGGCTCAGGGGGTGCAACACCAGCATTGTTGGGGGCATTTCCCCTGAACCTGGAGTACTCATAATTAGAAGAGGGTTCAACAGTTCTATCTGATTTTCCATGTGGTATTGGAATCCTTTTAAAATTTACATCGTGTCCAAATTCATCAGCCATTACCCTCCCATCAAAAGTACCCCTGTGATTCGCGGCATACGGCTGTCTGTTTGTTTTGAATGGTCTTTGTAAGTTTCGTTTTGCAGTTGAATTGAAATTAGGCCTACTATGTGTTTTATGTGTTCCCCATTTGAATGATACTGGTATGTCTTCAAACTTATATGTTAAGCTCCAAAAATGATAAGCATGTCCGTTTTCTTTAAATGACAGATGCACCCTCCCCCTCCACATTTCAGGCTTTATAGGATATATACATGAGCAATGCATATACATTAAGGGATCCCAATCTTTACCCAGAATGTCCAAAATATCCCGTGTTACATCAATGTTAGTTTTCCATGTATTATTTGACCTTCTTAAAGGCCAGTTGTATATAGTAATATGACTCACAATGTTGGATGGTGAGACTGTAGACTGTGGCTTCTCTGTTCCGGAGTCTACTTCCGTAAGAAGTCGTAGGTAGGAATTGTCCGGCAGTATGTTGTTCCTATCTGTAGGGGCTATAAATGAGGACTGTGGGCCATTTACGTCTGGGATAACATCTTGCCATTCATCAATTACTATGAAGTCTACATTTGAAAGGGTTAAATTCAGGTCCTCAGCAGCTTTTCTTGCATTACAATTCTCGGCCTGAGTTTCTGGAACCTTTTCAGAGTTTGCGGCCAACTCTATGTCCTCCAACTGCTGTATAAGATGCTGTTCTTTTCGAGTTAGGCAGGGATTGTTCTTGTTTGTTTCTAATGTATGAATCTCACTTCCTGGTTGGTGGAAGTTTGGGTCTGGGTTAGGAAATGTCCAGGGTGGTGCTGCTGTCAAAATCCCTGTTTTTATCAGGGTGGCTATGAGTTGGAGAGTTGCTTTCAGGTCAAATATTTCTTGATGTAGTGCATGTAGTTTATCGAAGATGCTTTGAGTTGATTTTGTAGATAGGAAGCACTGGTCACGCAATTGAGTGTAGATAATTTTGATGTCTTCATTATCAGGCCCATAAGATTTGTCTATTTGTTCTTCTATGGATATATTCTTTGGATCGGTGTTTGATAAATTTGGATTTTTCTCAAGCAAGTCCATTGATAAAATTAATGACCTTTCCTCCAATCCTGGGTCCACTGACCAATTGCCAATCAAGTAGCCAGAAAGGTCTTCAGCCACATCATTTCTTTGGGAATCTCTGATGATCACATTCAAATCTTGATTGTCTAAGATAGATGGAGTACTTGAGACAAATTCCCTTGAAAACCTTTGCCCAGCGGAACTGGAAAAGTCCTGTTGACTAATGGAGGTTAAAGGCATGCAGAAGTCTACTATAGCCCTTTGACTTTTACTTCTGGGAGCAGTGTTACTTCCAGCACAAGTTTTCTGGGCTCTAGTAATGACCATTGGTAGTGTTTATACGTGCTGTTGAATCACAACTGCAACCAGGAGAGTTAGAGCCCTCTGCAAATCCTAGTGCAGATCCTAGTGTGGTTTCTTCATTTCTTTATTACCTTGCCTTCTGTGATGTCTCCTCATCAGATAGCTCAGGCAACTCCCGACATTTGACTTCTAAATATCTTCTAAATAACTCACAGTACTACGGCGTAGTTCTTGTATGGCCTTGAATTTTCCTCGAAATGGTCTCAGTCCTTTCCAAACATTGTGTTGCTGGTAAACTCCCCCGGGGAGACTCAATGCTTCTTGCTCTCTTTGGTTCCAGCCACCACCGGGAAGCGAAGTTCTTTTAATGAATCAACTTGAGCAGTTGAATACTTCGTAAGTATTTAAAAATAAAGATTAAAAAGGGAGCAGAGCTTGATACAAACACTGTTCCTCCCTCAGACCGGAACCGGAAGTCCAAGCAGAGAAAATGGATCTTCATCTTTTCTAGACTCAGTATGAAATTGGCCCTTGTACAGTCCATTATCATGGCTGGGCAGTGCTCAGGGACTCAAACACCATTTTCTGCGAATGAAGCAAAGGAGAGAGAGACCTGCCTCTCACAATTATAATGGTGGCAACACAACATAAAACTCCCAATGACTTCACATAGTGGATTCATAAGCTAGTAAGAACTAGTGAGAGTGAGAAACCCTAGATCTAGTACATCATCCCCTTGGGAAGTATGTTTCTATGCTAGAAAAGTCTTTTCATTTCATTCTTTTTTCCACCTTCTAAGCTGCTCCTTGGTGTTCAATTCAGGCCTCAAGAGAATAATGTAAATCTTGGGAGCAAAGATGCAAATCAAGAGACCAGCACTGGAGGCTACAATAGAGAAGACCTCCACAGCGACCATGTGCTTCCCCTTGGTGCTCAAATAGGCCGGAACAAAGGACACCCAAACACTGCAGAAGACCACCATACTGAAGGTGATGAACTTGGCCTCATTAAAAGTGTCTGGCAGTTTCCTGGCTAAGAAGGCCAACATGAAGCAGATGAGGGACAAAATGCCCATATAGCTCAGGACAACGTAAAACATGATAACAGAGCCTCCATTACATAATTCAATAATCTCTTCAGTCAACAATTGCATGTCAAATGCTGGGAATGGGGGAGATGTTCCTAACCACATGGAACAAATTCCAGCTTGACCCAAGGAGCAGGAGAGCACAATGCAGTTTGCTGTCCTTCTTCCCAGCCATTTCTTCATGTTGGATCCTGGTTTGGTGGCCATGAAAGCCAGAACCACAGTGATGGTTTTGGCCAACACACAAGAAACGGCCACTGTAAAGATGATGCCAAAGGCTGGCTGTTGGAGGAGGCAGCTCAACTTTCCAGGTCGTCCAAGAAAGAGCAAAGAAGAGATGAAACAGAAGAGGAGAGAGTTGAGGAGAGTGTAGGTGAGGTCTCGATTGTTGGCTTTGACAATGGGGGTGTCTTTGTGCTTCATGAGAATCCCTAAGACCCAGGCTGTGATCAGGGAAAAAGAGAGAGCAACCAAGGCTAAACCCAACCCTAAAGGCTCCTCATATGACAAAAAGATGAGAAGTTTGGGCAGGCATCCATTATTGTTCTCTTTTGGATACTCATCTTCTGGACATTTGAAACAGTCATCCATGTCTGAAGAACATAAATAGAAGAAAAGATCAGTGAGAATAAAAATAATGTAAAATAAATTGAAATTCTACTATTCAGGTGGGAGATATGATCCCTTTCACAGTGCTGTTTTAGTTCACAGGGACATGTGCCTGCTTTATTCAAATAAGCTAATGTTAAAAAATTAAATATTTTAGCAACTTTGAAATTCCCTGATTCATGATATCTCTGATTTTTAGAATCCCACTGGTAAATTATGATAAATTTGTGTAATTGAGTTGATTCAGTAAGGCTGTCTTAAAGCCAATTCATAGGGCAATCCTACTAATCCACAGAAGACTACTGTCATGTAGGGATGCCATGCATAGAGGTCTTAGGAGGATCCTGAGTCCTTGATGGATTTTGTTCTACTCTGCATCTCCAGCTGTGGAGGAAGTAGTGCTTAAGGAGGACAGAAGCCTGAATCTCCTTCCTCTGATTGCATTACCTAAAGGAAATGATTTCCCAGCTAGACCCCTAACTTTATTAGAAATGCCTAACAACAGTGGTCCATGAGTTCTTAACCTCCAAATTAGACTAGTGTAATACTCTCTATGTGGGGCTGCAGCTGAAGGCTGTATGGATACTTCAGTGGGTCCAGACTGTGGCAGCCAGATTGTTTACAAGTACCAACACATATGAACCCATCTCCAGTCTTGGCATGCCTTCATTGGCTCCCTATTAGTTTCTGTGCTGAATTTAAAGTGTTGGGCATAACCTACTGAGCCATGATTAGAGGTGGGCATGAATTGCTATGAAGAGCTTTGTGCCAAATCAAACATGTGGTACCAGAGAATCTGCATTTTACCTCCCCCTCCCCCTCAACTGACTCACTCACCTCCATCAGCACACCACTGGGTCCTCCCTTGCCAGCGGCACGTAAGTTAAGGAAGGAGCTTGGGCTGCCCTTCGCTGCTGCCTCAAGCAGCTGGCCAGTCCAAAGAGGGGACGGGACAAGGAGAATCACATCACAGCTAAAGACTGCCTGACTGCCTGAGAACACAGCCCAAGCACCTTCCCCAACTGTCATGCTAACGGTGAGGGAGGACCCCGGTGGGATTTTCAAGAAGGTGAGTGGGACTCTCGGCCAAGGCGGAGGGGGAAATTTAATCACAAAACCTGTAGTGTTGCATCGTTGATTCAGCACAAAGCGTTTGATAGAACTTGGTGCCCATCTCTAGCTCTGAATGGTTTAGGACCTCGATATGGGGTGGAACGATTCCTCCCAAAACAGCTAGCTGTTCCACACATTGTTCTCTATCTACAGAAGTTTAACATGCACTATCCCTCTAAAGTTTAGGAAGCTAATTTTGGCTGCATACCACACAGCTGACCTCTACTAGTGCAGAACTGCTTCCGATGGTCAAATGGCTTTTCATTTTTGTATTTCTTTGAAGTAGCTCCAGCTAGTGACAGGGCTTAATGATCTTTTATTCTTTCTTTTTTATTATTATTCTTATCATCATATTCTGTTTTTCTTTATTTTTGTAAACCACAGAGAGCATGGCAACATTAAGAAGGCAGTATAGAAACTGAAAGAAAAGGAAGGCAGGAAGGAAGGAAGGAAGGCAGGCAGGCTCCATGAAGATGAATACTACAACCAAGGGAACAGTTCACTGCTTCAGGTGAAATGAAAAGAAAACTGGAACACCTACCTGTCTGGTTTGAAATCCTTCCTGCTGGGCATAGAACACAATCATAACAACAAAACTTTTCTCCTTCCTTACTTTTCTTCTGAAATCCAGGATGGCAGTACTCATTGCAAACTGAAATGGGAAGCACCTGTTCATAAAAAGGACAGAGTTGAGAAGGGTCATCATAAAGTGATCTGGAATAGTCCTCCTAGTCAAATAACCTACAGAAACCAGGTTGGACAACTGGGGTCTTTTGAATCAATCTTCTCTGGATCCCTTCATAACTCACCAAGACTCAAGCTATGCATAATAAATGTTCAGTTCTACAGGGGGGAAAAAGGTAAAAATACTTATTTTTAAATTGGGAATAGGTTTATATGAGAAGTCAACACTTAATCTAGTTTTAGAAAGTGGTTGGTAACTTTCATAGAATCATAGAATAGTGAAGTTGGAACGGTCCTATAAGGCCATCAAGTTCAACCCCTTGTTTGATGCAGGAATACAAATCAAAGGATATCTGCCAGGTGCTTACAACTAGGTATTACGTAGTAGCAGTATTATCAAGGATAGAAACAAAAGCATCGAAGGAATTAAATATACGACAAACATTTTGTTATCACTTTGACAGGGATTTTCTTGCTACTTCTGTGTTCTCGTACTTTTCCTTGGTGACCTGACATTCTTTCCACTTTTTATACAAGTCCTTTTTTGTTTTCAGATCCTCTGAGCTTTTTCTGAAGCCACACTGACCTTTTTTGCAGCCTCCCCTCTTTTTTTCTTGTTGGCATTGTTTCTAGTTCTGCTCTTTGGATTTCTTTTTTCAGAAATTCCCAACCTTCTTAGGATCTCCTGCCGTGGCACCTTACTCATCCTTGTTCTGAGATTATGAAAAATGGCTTTATTTTAAATCCAGCATCTATGTGTGGCTACACTCTGCTTTGGTTTACTTTGAAATCAAGGCTTCTAGTAGAATATGATCACTCTCGCCCAGAGTTCCCCTTATTGCCACTTCCTCCACTATGTCATCTCTATTGGTTAGAATCAAGTCAAGAATACTGTAGATAGTTCTCTAGTTTCCTCCTCTATTTTTAATAGGAGAAATAACCCATACCTGGTTAAAGCCTCGGTGCCACACAATTCTATCCCAATCGATCACGACTTCTTCTCCTTCAAGAGCACCGGGAAACACCCTTCCAATTTTCACTTGATGGAAAGAGTTGTTGGGGAATATGACCACATTCATGATGTCAAATCCACCTCCTATTTCCCTTTTCTCATTAAAAGACACTGTTTCTCCCTCTGAGTTGTTAAATGACAACCTTTGCAGGAAAGGGTGCAGCTGCTTGTAAAAGGAAAGAGAACGAATGAGAATAAAGGAAGAGAGACTGAAGCTAGGAGAGAAAGCAAAACATTTTCTAGACACATGTGGTCAACATCCAATTGAATATTTACAGGAACCTGAACTTCCGCCTCTGTAAGTTGGCTCAAATATTTGACAAGATACCAGTCAAGTTTTTCTGGCACATCAGCAGCACCTCATCAGATTAGCACAACAGCTTTTTCTGTTGGAATACGTACATAAATCTAGAATAAGTTACTGACTCAGATTTATCTACTTATTACTTTTTATGCTTCATCTGTTGAAACCCAGCAACCACATGAAAAAAACAAAAGCACATTCATTCTAAACATTCTGAAATTTAATTGCATTCCATGCCCTACTTCTAAAGGAAAAGTGGAACACATTTCCTAATTCCAAATTATAGGTTATCCATGAAGAAAGAGAAACCACTTCTGTGTACATATTCTGTACTTTGAGAACCCTGGAAAGGGTTGCCAGAAGTAGGAATTGATATCCCTTCACACAAGACATACAAATATAAATAAAAAAGGGAAATTTAGAGAGTCCCACTGTGTGCTAGTTTATTAATCAAAATATTTAGAAAGGTGTACAGATCTCACCTGCCAAGGCTGAAGATGCTGAAGTACAACATCCGGATTCTCAATCATGGTTTTCTGTCTCAATCTGGATGTGTACTTGGCATGGAAAGTATGTGCCAGGACATAAACGGCATTGTAGATACTACAGCTGTGTCCAGTCAAATGCATGTCAAAAAGAGTCTCAGGAAGACTTGCCAGTTTCTCCTCTCCAGTACATTTCTCACTGTCTGGAATGGTTTCTCCAAAGACACAGTCAAAGGCTTGCTCCCAGAAATCCTTCAGGAAACCATCTCTTTCATTCCAGCCAGGTTTGATAGGCTGAACAAACTCTCCAAATTTCAAAATATCTTTTTTGTGAATCATAAAGGCAATAGCACCTTCAAACATCTGAAGATCCCAAGTCTTTTGTGATCCTGTTAATATAAAATCAATCTGAGTTGTTGTTATCCACACTTTTCTGTATATGGAATACCTAATGTTTTCCTGATCTTCTAGAAATACAACTGTTCTTAGCCATGCCATTGTCACAGACTCTCCGTAGATGATACATGCACTGGCCTTTTGATTAGTTAAAGGTTCATATATTTTCAGAAGGACTGAAATAATGTTTTCGTCCAAGTCATCCAAATTAGGTTGTAATGGAATTCCTTGTATGAAGGCTGAACAGATTCCATTTTTAGAAAAAAGTGTCTCCATCATCTGCACAAAATGCTCCCCGCTCTCATTATCTTCCACAAACATTCCAACCCATATCCATCTAAAATGCTGAAGCAACCGGATTATCCCCATGTATTGATGGTCTTCAATGGGGACCATGTGGTAAAAGTAAGGATGCTGAGATGTATGAATCTCCCCTGGAGCCAAAGAGCCGTAAGTGAACTATAAGACAGAGGGAAAAAAACATTGTTGTGATAATTTGGAATTTCAGAAATTACAATAATTATTCCAACATTTTCTCCTCTTCTTCAAAATCAATTTTATTTCTACACCTGTATTTTCTACTCTTCGTGAAAGCATAACTTGCCACTCAAAATAAATGGGGGGGGGGGAGAACACACAAAAGTGTGCTGTCCTAACTATACCTGTATCTTATCCTACCTGAGGAATTTTGTAGAGACCTAAGACGTCAGCCATACGAGCAGAGGTGTCGGAACCCAGTCCCCCAATGACTGCTATGAGACTTTTCTTTCCATCACACTCATAATTGGGAACAAATCTCTGCCATTTGGAGAGCAGGTTGAGAGTGGTCCGATAGGTCATCCATGAATTAGAATAGCTGTCACAAATGTGGAAGCCAAGGGTGATGTTGGGTAAGATTTGGGGATTCTTGTTGATCTCATTGATGGCAAATGCCATGGCCAGGGCATGCTGGTAGAATTTTGGCACCATGCTGTCAAGACAGATACTTTAATATTGCAACAACATTTCTATAGTTTACGAACTGGCATTATTCTTCAAACTAGACTTTTCTTCCTTCATTGAAAAGACAAACCATTGCAAATCTAGTATGATCTCAGGCTATTGAGTACAGTGGTTCTGAATCCTGCATATGCTGTTATACAGTCAGTAGTTCTAATCAGCCTTAAGGCTTTCTGCTGTACTTGAACATGGTTCCTTCTCTCGATATTCTCTGTGTGCACATAGCTGAAAATAATTGAAACTGACAAATGGGAGGCAGAGCAATCTAAGTCTTCTTTGCAGAGTTCTCTGTGAAAGGCATTTTTTCATAATCCTTTTTTTTTCCTATAAGAAAGCATCAACTTCTGCAGAAGGATTAAGATCTTGTCCAAAATGGCATCATCCCTGGATCAAATTCCCTGGGCAAATCTTGTGAAACTGGGTAGAATTGCAAATGTTCTCAAAAAATAACATGGAGAAGAAGAAGGGAGGGAGGGAGGGAGGGAGGAAGGAAGGGAGGATCCTAAAATTGGAAATCTGCCCTCAAAATGGCTTTGAGTACAACATTCGCTGGGTGCTACACTGCCAAGATATCTGTGTAAGAGGTTTCACAATATCTTTAGTAAAACATAAATTCCTACATCCCGGTGCCAACTATCTTTCAAGAAATGTTTTGGTTTTAAAGAATCTGTTCTATGATATTCACGCTTTGTGCCAGGTATCTGTCTACCTCTTTGCAGTTACATGAAGTATTAGAAGACTTTCTCATGAACAGAGAGATAATCAAGTAACAGTGCTGAGGGTCTCCTTTCAAAAGCTAAATCCAGGGGACAGTAAGGGGATCAGAAAATGAGGCTATCTCAAGAAAAAAACAGACAGATGTATTTGTTTCATAGCTCAAAAAGTCTTCGTTTTAAAATAGCACATTGAAACCAAGCATTTTCCCCACCAAAGAGAACAGAAAAATCCAATACAGATTAAAAGACTAGAGAGAAATAAAACTTCATGGTGGCAAAGTGTACATTATATGGAAGGAAACATATGCAAACAACTTGAAGGAAAAGTAGAAATGAAAATTTGCAAATAAAAGAGGTGACAAGAAAAGGTTTGTTTATTTAAAATGCATGATCACAGTGATGGCATGCTGTTCTGGAAAGGTAGGAAAAGTATAATATAGAAAATATTATTATTGAATAACAATGGATATATTATTACATTCTTCAGCACATGCAAAGATCAATCCTAATGGTGTTCTAACACAAGCAATAGCAATACTGAGAAGCATTTTGTTCCAATTCCTTCGTAAGCTACCTGTCATTCTCGATTCAGAATGTCACTTCATTTTTCCTTTCCTTGAATTGGTGGATGAAAATTTTTGGTTTTCTTTACTTTGATGAACCTTATCAATGACACATTTAAATGAGCAACTATTTGTACCTCTTCAGCTTCCCTAATCAACTTATTCCTACACTTTGGATTTCAGAATTTGTTGAGTATTACTGGCATTATTTTATTACTATAGTTTTGTGCTTTTGCCCAGCTTAAAAATACAAAGGATGTGGAGAGGAACGAATACTTACTTTACATCAAAAAGGTTCTGCGAAGGCTGTTCTTTGAAAGATATTCCATGGAAAGTATGAATGATCTGAGTAAGAATCCCTCCAATGAGGAGGACACCAGGCTGGTACCACTCATGAGGAACTGGGAGGGCATCCTTCACGGAACAACTCATACTCTTTCCTTCCTTAGACACAGCAGAATGGTAACTGAGGTCCCAGGACTAAAAACCCACTCCTGTGGCAGCAAAGCCTCTGCTCAGACGCAGACTCTCCTCTTATGAATCCAAATGACTACGCTTAATTTGGCTGTAATGAGTGATACCAAGGGACAGCAAGCCCTCATCTGAAAAGGCGCTATAAGGGCCTTTCTTCAACTACCAACAAATAGAAGAATTGCAAACCTTGAACAGTATCTGAGATGAACTTTGATGGATAACTGACAGAAACGGAATCAACAGAGCACTGCCAGCCTCTTCCACTCCCAATACTCCCAGCATCAATTCCACAGGAGGATTTTTAAAATCTTTTTCTGACTTGCTTATTCATTCTCTTCCAAAATACCCTTGACATCCTCTAGTGCTTTAGTCTGGTGAACAAATTATAATCATTTTAATAATCACTAAGAGAAGCAACTACGTCTCCCACATTTAGGTTCTAATAAGTTGGAGATTTGGGAATAAAACTTGCTAGATATTTTATTTTGTTTCTAAATTGGAGAGGGGGACTTGTCTACATTCCACCAGGATGAAAAGTTGTAAATCTGTTGCAAATCTGACTTCCATGATAAGCAACCACCAATTAAAAGTAATTTCCTGAGATAAAGTCATTGTCTTGATTTGGTAGGCAAAGGCACATTGAATTCCAGTTTGAGAGAAGTGGAAGTTTATGTGACTATCCTTCCATCCGTCCGTCCGTCCGTCCATCCATCTGTCCATCCATTCATCTATCGATCAATCGATCTTCCCTATTAATACCCCTGCATGTGGAGTTCTACTGCTCTAAGAACATATTTTAAAAACCTAGGTAGAGAAACAACAGAAGAATAAACCTTGACCAAATGTCAAAAGTGTCCACACCTTCTGTTTTTAAACAAAACTGACCAAAACTGTCCTTCAAAATAGTGACTAATGACACTTCTTACATATTTGTCTCCCCCTTTTGCCCTCCAGCTCCCATATTTGGGTTAGTCTGGTTCCCCAAATCAGCACAAATTTATTTCCCAACTGCTACAAGATTGCCAATAAAGGGGGTCCTCTCTGCATATATGCACACATATTGGAATACAAGGCTGAGCATGTGTACTTCTGTCCTGATCCATCCACCTGCAAATCCTCTTCCTTCACCTCTCCCCTCCCCTCCCCCAATCTCCATTTTGTTTTGGGGGGGAGAGGTATCCATTCTTGGGAAATCCAGAATGGATGGATTTCCCAAACGACGTTGTGTGACACATCTGCAAATACTTAGCACAAGCTGTGCAGCTGAGGCAATTTTCACTCTGCCAGCACAAGATGCTTCTGCCTTATACCAAACAAACTACAGTTAGAGACTGTTTGATTTTGAATGGGGTTCTCTGTCTCTTCTACCGACATCAAAACCCAAACAATGAATCATAGCGTCTTTAAGACTAGTACTATCATGACACATTTGTTTCCGGGTAAGCTTTTATCATTTCTTCAGAAAAAAGTGTGAAGTTGTGGCCTAGGTTGTGAAGGAACTCTGCAAACCCCATTGAGATTTGGACAACTCCTCCATGTGACTTGTCCTTTTTTGTTAAGCAGGTGGGGTTCGCTGGGTTCTCAGTCCCACCTGCATCCTTCTTATCATGTTGATGTGTATACGGATGGGTCCAGGTACTTGAGTGGAAGAAGAGGAGCTCCACCTGAGGGCACAGAAATCTAGGGGTGAAGCAACTGAGGAATGTTATGAGAACAACAACTTCTGGACCTATTCTGGACTTTTTTTTTCTTTTCTTTTTTTGGAAAATGTACAGCTGATCCATTGCTCCTGTGAAATCAAAGTCACCCACCTCCTGAGGTCCAAGTTCTACACATTAATTTTATAAAAGAAACAATAAAAAGTGCAACAGTAAAAGAAGAATTCAACGAGTAAATTTCATGTCAGATTTTGTACCCTCAATTCTATTCATTCATTCATTCATTCATTCATTCATTCATTCATTCATTCATTCATTCATTCATTTTTTCATTTATTTTCTATAATACCTCACTTAGTGACACAACTACTGTGGTGATATATCCTTGAAACTTTTGTTCATAAAGTTATAGTTTCAATATATTCCTAAAAATTATAAAGGACAGAGCCTTTGATAACCCAGATGGAAATTTATTCCACAGAGCAGGAGGGCCGCCACCGAGAAGGCCCGATTTCTTCCTGTCATCTCTTTCACTTCACTTTTTCATCACACTCATTGCTGTGCTTTGGGAGGAGCATGTAAATTGCAAGCTGTATTCTGGGGGGAGATGTTGTGACAACTACTGAGGTCCTAAATCATTTTCGAGCTTTATAGGTCAGCACTATGGGAAATCCTCCTCCTCATCATCATCTTCTTCGAATTGCAGAGCTTTAAGGCACCCTGTATATCATCAAGTCAAGCCCCTGTTAAAGAGGCCCATTAGGGAATTGAACACCTCACCTCTGGTCTGTTCTTTGCACCAGAGGGGAAAAAATTTAAGCAGAGAAAATGGATCTTCATCTTTTCTGGACTCAGTATGAAATTGGCTCCTGTACAGTCCATTAACATGGCTGGGCAGTGCTCAGGGACTCAAACAGCATTTTCTGCGAATGAAGCAAAGGAGAGAGAGAGACCTGCCTCTCACAGTTATAATGGTGGCAACACACCATAAAACTCCCAATGACTTCACGTAGTGGTTTCATAAGCTAGTAAGAACTAGTGAGAGTGAGCAACCCTAGATCTAGTACATCATCTCCTTGGGAAGTGTGTTTCTATGGTAGAAAAGAATTTTCATTTCAGTCTTTCTTCCACCTTCTAAGCTGCTCCTTGGTGTTCAATTCAGGCCTCAAGAGAATAATGTAAATCTTGGGAGCAAAGATGCAAATCAAGAGACCAGCACTGGAGGCTACAATAGAGAAGACCTCCACAGCGACCATGTGCTTCCCCTTGGTGCTCAAATAGGCCGGAACAAAGGACACCCACACACTGCAGAAGACCACCATGCTGAAGGTGATGAACTTGGCCTCATTAAAAGTGTCTGGCAGTTTCCTGGCTAAGAAGGCCAATGTGAAGCATGCGAGAGACAAAAAGCCCATATAGCTCAGGACAAGAGAAAACATGAAAACAGAGCCTCCATTACATTCTTCTATAATCTCTTCAATCAATGATTGCATGTCAAATGCTGGGAATGGGGGAGATGTTCCTAACCACACGGAACAAATTCCTGCTTGACCCAAGGAGCAGGAGAGCACAATGCAATTTGCTGTCCTTCTTCCCAGCCATTTCTTCATGTTGGATCCTGGTTTGGTGGCCATGAAAGCCAGAACCACAGTGATGGTTTTGGCCAACACACAAGAAACGGCCACTGTAAAGATGATGCCAAAGGCTGGCTGTTGGAGGAGGCAGCTCAACTTTCCAGGTCGTCCAAGAAAGAGCAAAGAAGAGATGAAACAGAAGAGGAGAGCGTTGAGGAGAGTGTAGGTGAGGTCTCGATTGTTGGCTTTGACAATGGGGGTGTCTTTGTGCTTCATGAGAATCCCTAAGACCCAGGCTGTGATCAGGGAAAAAGAGAGAGCAACCAAGGCTAAACCCAACCCTAAAGGCTCCTCATATGACAAAAAGATGAGACGTTTGGGCAGGCATCCATTTTTGTTTTCCTTTGGATACTCGTCTTCTGGACATTTGAAACAGTCATCCATGTCTGAAGAAGATAAACAGAAGAAAAGTTCACTGAGATAAAAAATAATGTAAAATAAAATGAGGCAGTGGGAGGCAGTGGAAGACAGGAGGACCTGGCGTGCTCTTTTCCATGGCGTCACGAAGAGTAGGACACGACTTAACAACTAAAAAACAACAAAATAAAATGAAATTGTAATATTCAGGTGTGAGATATGATCCCTTTCACAGTGCTGTTTTAGTTCACAGGGACATGTGCTTTATTCAAATAAGCTTATGTTAAAAAATTAAATATTTTAGCAACTTTGAAATTCCCTGATTTATGATATCCCTGATTTTTAGAATCCCACTGCTAAATGATGATAAATTTGTGTAATTCAGTTGATTCAGTAAGGATGTCTTAAAGTCAATTCATAGGGCAATCCTACTAATCCACAGAAGACTACTGTCATGTAGGGATGCCATGCATAGAGGTCTTAGGAGGACCCTGAGTCCTTGATGGATTTTGTTCTACTCTGCATCTCCAGCTGTGGAGGAAGTAGTGCTTAAGGAGGACAGAAGCCCGAATCTCGTTCCTCTGATTGCATTACCTAAAGGAAATGATTTCCCAGCTATACCCCTAACTTTATTAGAAATGCCTAACAACAGTGGTCCATGAGTTCTTAACCTCCAAAACAGACGAGTGTAATACTCTCTACGTGGGGCTGCAGCTGAAGGCTGTATGGATACTTCAGGGGGTCCAGAATGTGGCTGCCAGATGGATTACAAGTACCAGCACATATGAACACATATCTCCAGTCTTGGCATGCCTTCATTGGCTCCCTGTTAGTTTCTGTGCTGAACTTAAAGTTTTGGGCATAACTTGCTGTAGCGTTCATCCTAAGTTATGTGTTGTAAGTTATGCATCCTTCATGTTACATGTTAATGTGGTTAAGAGGTGGGGCCGAAAGAGATGTTAAAAGGCGGAGCCTGAGAGGAGAGTGAGGAAGTGAGAGGCAGTCAGTTTGAGTCAGTCAGAGTCTGAGTCTGGAATCAGAGAGAGAAGGATAGTTTGGGGGTCTGAGGAGTGATTAGCTAGAGTGTAACCTGTGATAATTAATAGAGAAGGTTAATATTGATGATTGATGAATCTTGAAGAATGTACTTATGAATTATTCCAGAAACCACCTGTAATTAATAAACCTGTTTTGTTGAAAAGTCAGTACTGGATGGACCTTCGTCTTTTCTAAGTAAACTACGTTGATATAAGAGATCAACTGGTGGCAGTGTATCAGAGGGCATGCTGAGGTACCTTGTGAGCTCTGTGTTTGGGGAAACAAGCAGGGGCCACGAAGGCGAATGTCACAATTGGTGTCCAGCGACGGGATACAAAACAATCCAGGAAAACCAGAGTTCGAAAGTGAATTTTTTTGAGTCGTGGGTACCTTTTTAGTCAGAGGTCTGTGGTGAAGATGTGGGTGACCTGCTAGAGCTTTTGTGGAAAAGCTTAGTGGCGGGGCTTCTGATCCCAGATCTGGGGGGACTAAAGATAGGGAATGACTCTGAAGGAAAAATTCCTGTTTATTTACCTCAGGATTTGGAAGACCAGTGGGCTAGCTTAAAATCCAAGGCTCTGAGAGAAGGGAGCGCTGGTGGATAAAAGTGGAAGCCAGAGGTCAGAGCAGATCTGAGGGGATAGGAAAATCAAAACAGAGGCTTGAAAAATAAAATTATTTTGGGTATCTGAGAACAAGAATACCTCAGACCTAGAGAGACACAGTAACTAAAAGGTTGTTAGCTGGAGTACAGCTAGAGAGAGAGTTGCTGAGTAGCACAACAACAGTTACTGGAATTAAAAGCAGAAAGACAGGTCCTTTTGAAAATCAGTATAAACACTCAAGACTAATTAACTCAGATGTAAATATGCCACCCAAACGTAGCCAAAAGGGGAGTTTTGAGGCTGAGAGTTTACCTCAAGAAATGGAGGGAAATGGAGACCCTTTAACTTCAATGGAACAGGAGGAGACTGATGAGGGTGCCTCAGAGAGACAAAGGGATCTAGACTCCCAGGGTTTTGAAAAATGGAAATTGGAACAGAAATTCAGTCTCAAGGAATTAGAAATTAGAGAAAAAGCCAGAGCTAAAGAAAGAGCTAGGGAACTAGAGAAGGAAAAAAGACAAATGGAATTTCAAATAGAGATGAAAAGATTGGAAATAGCTTCTCAAAATAACAACAAAAATAACAGCGCTACTGAGGGAAATCTCTCAAAGATCGAACTAAAGAAATTTCCCCAATATAGGAAAGGAGATTACCCAGAATCTTCCCTCATTTCATTTGAGAGAGTGTGTTGGGACTTTGATATTAAGGATGATGAAAGGATTATAGTGCTATCACAAATAAGTGGGTATTTAGCTGAGCTTAATTCTCAGATGCCTCTGGAGCAGGCTAAAGATTTTGAGGCCTATAGAAAAATGGTATATTCAAGATTTGGCACCAATGCAGAACACCTGAGAAGAAAATTTCGTTCCCTTACCAAAAAGCCTGAAGAATCTTATTCTCAGTTAGGGGCTAAATTGGTTCAATGTTTGAACAAATGGATGGAACGTGAAAATGTCACTTCTCTAGAACAGATGAAAAATGTGATTGGGTTAGAACAATTTTATTCCATTTTGCCTGTGGAATTGCATTATTTAGTCAAAGATAAAAATCCTAAAAATTTACTACAAGCAGCGGAAAATGCGGATTGCATTAGTGAGATTCGAGACCCCAAGTTTTCTGAGGTAAAAATTGGTAGAAAAGTTTGGGACAACAGGAGGAGAGGGGGCCCACCGGAGCTGATTGTGGCTCTGATCATCAGCTTCTTATAGCAAAACTCAAGCTTAAACTGAAGAAAGTAGGAAAAACCACTGGGCTAGCCAGGTATAATCTAAACCAAATCCCTTAGGAATACACAGTGGAAGTGAAGAACAGAATTAAGGAACTAGATTTGGTGGACAGAGTGCCTGAAGAACTATGGATGGAGGCCCGTAACATTGTACAGGAGGCAGCAACAAAAACCATCCCAAAGAAAAGGAAATGCAAGAAAGCAAAGTGGCTGTCCAATGAGGCCTTACAAATAGCAGAGAAGAGAAGGGAAACAAAATGCAAGGGAGATAGGGAAAGTTACAGAAAATTGAATGCAGACTTCCAAAGAATAGCAAGGAGAGACAAGAGGGCCTTCTTAAATGAACAGTGCAAAGAAATAGAGGAAAATAATAGAAAGGGAAAAACCAGAGATCTGTTCAAGAAAATTGGAGATATTAAAGGAACATTTTGTGCAAAGATTTTAATTTAATTTAATTTAAATTTAAATTTAATTAATTAATTAATTTTAATTTATACATTTATTGTCATTGTAAGTATATACATAGTATACACATACAACGAAATTCACACAGACACCCAGAGACCAGACCCACATGCACACACATAAAAAATCCCCAAACACTCCCCCCCACTAAAAATCCCCCACTAAGAATACAAACATCTACACCGCAGGCCAAGTAACACTGTCCAACTATTCACTACTGGTGGTCTTTAAGCTCATTATTAAGTGCAATTATAGCTCTGGGATAAAAACTATTCAGAAAACATGTGGTCTGAGTCTTAATTGTTCTATATCTTCTGCCAGACGGCAACAGTTCAAAAAGTTGTAAGCAGTAAGAAGAATCTCTCAGGATGTTGTGTGACTTCCTCAGACAGCGGGATGTGAAGATGTCATCCAGGGTTGATAGCTGGAGCCTGATGATATTCTGGGCAATTTTAATGGTCCTCTGTAGAGCTTTTTTGTCTGCTACAGAGCTACTCCCAAACCATACCAGAATGCCATAAGTTAGAACACTCTCAATGGTGCTACGATAGTAGGACAGAAGTAAATGCTGAGATAAATTTAACTTCCCGAGCATTCTCAGGAAATACAGCCTCTTCTGTGCCTTCTTCACTAGCATGTTGGCATATATAGTCCATGAGAGGTCCTCTGAGATGTAAGTGCCCAGAAATTTAAAGATAGACATGATAAAAGACAAAAATGGTAGGGACCTTACAGAAGCAGAAGACATCAAGAAGAGGTGGAATGAATACACATAGGAATTATAACAGAAAGATCTGGATGTCCTGGACAACCCAGATAGTGTGGTTGCTGACCTTGAGCCAGACATCCTGGAGAGTGAAGTCAAGTGGGCCTTAGAAAGCATGGCTAACAACAAGGCTAGTGGAGGTGATGGCATTCCAGTTGAACGTTTTAAAATCTCAAAAGACGATGTTGTTAAGGTGCTACACGCAATATGCCATCAAGTTTGGAAAACTCAGCAGTGGCCAGAGGATTGGAAAAGATCAGTCTACATCCCAATCCCAAAGAAGGGCAGTGCCAAAGAATGCTCCAACTACCGTACAATTGCACTCATTTCACACGCTAGCAAGGTTATGCTCAAAATCCTCCAAGGTAGGCTTCAGCAGTATGTGGACCGAGAACTCCCAGAAGTACAAGCTGGATTTTGAAGGGGCAGAGGAACTAGAGACCAAATTGCTAACATGCGCTGGATTATGGAGAAAGCCAGAGAGTTCCAGAAAAACATCTACTTCTGCTTCATTGACTACGCAAAAGCCTTTGACTGTGTGGACCACAGCAAACTATGGCAAGTTCTTAAAGAAATGGGAGTGCCTGACCACCTTATCCATCTCCTGAGAAATCTCTATGTGGGCAGGAAGCAAAAGTTAGAACTGGATATGGAACAACTGATTGGTTCAAAATTGAGAAAGGAGTATGACAAGGCTGTATATTCTCTCCTTGCTTATTTAACTTATATGCAGAATACATCATGCGAAAGGCAGGACTGGAGGAATCCCAAAATGGAATTAAGATTGCCGGAAGAAATATCAACAACCTCAGATATGCAGATGATACCACTCTGATGGCAGAAAGTGAGGAGGAATTAAAGAACCTCTTAATGAGGGTAAAAGAGGAGAGCACAAAAAAATGGTCTGAAGCTCAACATCAAAAAAACTAAGATCATGGCCACTGGTCCCATCACCTCCTGGCAAATAGAAGGGGAAGAGATGGAGGCAGTGACAGATTTTACTTTCTTGGGCTCCCTGATCACTGCAGATGGTGACAGCAGCCACGAAATTAAAAGACGCCTGCTTCTTGGGAGGAAAGCGATGAGAAACCTAGACAGCATCTTAAAAAGCAGAGACATCACCTTGCCGACAAAGGTCCGTATAGTCAAAGCTATGGTTTTTCCAGTAGCGATGTATGGAAGTGAGAGCTGGACCATAAAGAAGGCTGACTGCCGAAGAATTGATGGTTTTGAATTGTGGTGCTGGAGGAGACTCTTGAGAGTCCCCTGGACTGCAAAGAGAACAAACCTATCCATTTTGAAAGAAATCACCCCTGAGCGCTCACTGGAAGGACAGATCCTGAAGCTGAGGCTTCAATACTTTGGCCATCTCATGAGAAGAGAAGACTCCCTGGAAAAGACCCTGATGTTGGGAAAGTGTGAAGGCAATAGGAGAAGGGGATGACAGAGGATGAGATGTTTGGACAGTGTCACCGAAGCGACCAACATGAATTTGACCCAACTCCGGGAGGCAATGGAAGACAGGAGGGCCTGGCGTGCTCTGGTCCATGGGGTCACGAAGAGTCGGACACGACTTAACGACTAAACAACAACAACAACCCAAGCTACCGGAAGCCATTTTAGAGACAGACCCTCATCTCCAGAGCACAGTCATCTGAAACATAATAGCTCTGAGGGAAAAGTTAATAAGGCCCTTGGTTTCGAACCCAAGGCCAGTAAACGGTGTTATACATGTGGGGAGAAAGGTCATTTTTGGGCTCAGTGTGAGACTCAAAAGACTAGGGATTGTAATCATCTTAAGGGTGGAGATTCTAGTCCCCCTAAGAAGGTGTTTTGTGTACAACATCATGGAACAGCTAAGAATGCAGCAGTTGAAGCTGTTGCCGTAGCAACACAAGTAACAGAAGGGTCAGAGAGCCAAGGTCTTCCTGAGGCCAGGGTTGTTCAGTGCTTTCTGATAGAAAGTGATCAGAATCTTCTTCTACGCAGCCCTGGAGGTGTTAGTTATGTTGATAATAATAAGTATCTAGCACTAAAAGATTCTTGTTCACAAGTTACAGTATGTCACCCTGATATAGTCCCTAAGGAAAATGTGTTAGACCATGAAAATATTTCTATTAAAGGGATTGGTTCTGAAATAGTGGTGCTGCCCATGGCAAAAATACCAATGAGATATAAGGGATGGTCAGGAATTTGGAAGGTGGCCATATCTGATCAGATTCCAGCCCCATGTTTAATAGGCCTGGATTTAGCTGAGCATGTACAGAGTGTTTTTGTGACAACTTGCTCTCAGGGTAGGCAAATTGAAGCCACTGAGGAAAATGATGGAAATCTTCTTAAAACAAGAGGAGAGAAACAGTTGATCTGGTTACTATGAGAAACCCTAATAATCCATCTTTCATACAAGAAGAACAAAAGGAAGATCCTACCTTAAGTGAATGCTTTGCGCAAGTTAAGGAAATTCCACTGACCCCTGAAAATCCTGAACAATTTCCCAGTTCAGAGGAAAACCCTGAGATAGCAGAAATGGCTGAGGAGGTCATATTGAAAAAACCTAATAATACTTCCTCAGTCTACATCCCAATCCCAAAGAAGGGCAGTGCCAAAGAATGCTCCAACTACCGTACAATTGCACTCATTTCACACGCTAGCAAGGTTATGCTCAAAATCCTACAAGGTAGGCTTCAGCAGTATGTGGACTGAGAACTCCCAGAAGTACAAGCTGGATTTCGAAGGGGCAGAGGAACTAGAGACCAAATTGCTAACATGCGCTGGATTATGGAGAAAGCCAGAGAGTTCCAGAAAAACATCTACTTCTGCTTCATTGACTACGCAAAAGCCTTTGACTGTGTGGACCACAGCAAACTATGGCAAGTTCTTAAAGAAATGGGAGTGCCTGACCACCTTATCTACCTCCTGAGAAATCTATATGTGGGACAGGAAGCAACAGTTAGAACTGGATATGGAACAACTGATTGGTTCAAAATTGGGAAAGGAGTACGACAAGGCTGTATATTGTCTCCCTGCTTATTTAACTTATATGCAGAATACATCATGCGAAAGGCAGGACTGGAGGAATCCCAAGACGGAATTAAGATTGCCGGAAGAAATATCAACAACCTCAGATATGCAGATGATACCACTCTGATGGCAGAAAGTGAGGAGGAATTAAAGAACCTCTTAATGAGGGTGAAAGAGGAGAGCACAAAAAAATGGTCTGAAGCTCAACATCAAAAAAACCAAGATCATGGCCACTGGTCCCATCACCTCCTGGCAAATAGAAGGGGAAGAGATGGAGGCAGTGACAGATTTTACTTTCTTGGGCTCCCTGATCACTGCAGATGGTGACAGCAGCCACGAAATTAAAAGACGCCTGCTTCTTGGGAGGAAAATGATGACAAACCTAGACAGCATCTTAAAAAGCAGAGACATCACCTTGCCGACAAAGGTCCGTATAGTCAAAGCTATGGTTTTTCCAGTAGCGATGTATGGAAGTGAGAGCTGAACCATAAAGAAGGCTGACCGCCGAAGAATGGATGGTTTTGAATTGTGGTGCTGGAGGAGACTCTTGAGAGTCCCCTGGACTGCAAAGAGAACACACCTATCCATTTTGAGGGAAATCAACCCTGAGTGCTCACTGGAAGGACAGATCCTGAAGCTGAGGCTCCAATACTTTGGCCATCTCATGAGAAGAGAAGACTCCCTGGAAAAGACCCTGATGTTGGGAAAATGTGAAGGCAATAGGAGAAGGGGATGACAGAGGATGAGATGGTTGGACAGTGTCACCGAAGCGACCAACATGAATTTGACCCAACTCCGGGAGGCAGTGGAAGACAGGAGGGCCTGGCATGCTCTGGTCCATGGGGTCACGAAGAGTCGGACACGACTGAATGACTAAACAACAACAACAATAATACTTTCTGTATTGAGGAGCAGATGGAAGATATTACTTTAAATGATTGAAATAGAACACCTAATGAGAATCCCATTCCACTGACCCCTGAACACCCAGGGAGGTCTATAACTGATAAAGACCTGACCTATAGAGAGGGTTTAAAAGCACCTCATAGAGGACCCCACAAACAGATAATTGTCCCTGAAAATAATAGGGAGGAGTCCTTAGAAGTGGCAGAGCCAAGCTTGGGAGGTACTCCTGGAAAGGAGAAAGGCTTGTATGAGGCCCAGGAAAGAGCATTCTGTCCTGAGGACAAAGTAGTGAGACTGACACCCATAGAAGGGAGTAAATTGCTTTTGTCAGGGTCAGAACCTATAGATTTGTTGCAGCAGCACTGGAGGGCTAGAGAGTCTTGTAGCTCTGCAGCTAGAAAAGGCCTTCAAACCTTGCAAGGCAAACCCCTACCTAACATATCAAAGAATAAAGAAATAGAATCAGATGAAAAGCCCAGTGCATCTAAAATAAACCAAGTGGTTGAGATTGCACTTAAAAGAAACTCACCTGTGAATTTGGAAGTGACCTGTGATAGTGGTTCCCCACATATGGAAAACTTTGCAATAAAAGTACCTGTGGGTGAATTTGTGAGTGAGGAGGAAGGCGTAAGCACTAAGATTTCAAAGAAGGACGCATCCAGAGATGTTCTGGAGGAGGAGAAGGAACTGCCTACCCTTTCCCCAGCTGAGAAAGTGAAGCCACGAGCCAGAAAGAAAACAGGCTTCACCCGGAAAAGGCAAGCGGAGGAAATCCAGCGGACATCAGAGTGCCCGATGACTGCCAGTTGACAGAGGAGAGCGAGGACCTCGAGATCTGCCTTTGTTGTGCCGGACTACAACCGGGGGTTCACAAACTGTGTGGCTGCATCGAGCATCGGACTTGGAAGGGTGCTGTGCCAAGTGGATGACAGCAGTGACCTGCAAGGCTTGGACTTTTTAATCCACAGCGTAAAAGGGACTCAGAGCGTGGATGCTGATACCTTGCCTCAAAGGCCAAATGACTAATGGGGGGATAGACAAAGTTTGTCATGTGTATTAAATGTTCTGTTTGTGTATAAGTATGAAATATAATTAAAATGCAAAGCTTGAATGTTGATGAACTGAGATGTGTAGATTGATGGTGAAAATAATGGTGAGTAGCCTTATTAATGTGGAGGTTAGGTAATGTAAATTGTGTTGATGTAAAAGTTTCATAATTATGTTATATTTCTGTAAGGTTGTAATGCTAAATGTCGTAAGTATAAATCATAAGGTAAGGTATATAATTGAACTGTATTGGAGTGTTTAGAGTGATAAGATATTGTGATTGTTAGATAAAATGTTGTTATTGCTTGCAGAATTTTGCCAGAGGGTAAGTAGAGTTATTGTGCAATGATGCATGTTTGTTTAGGATGGAAAACGAGTTTCCCCTCCCAAACAAACATATTTAAGGGGGGAGGAATGTAGCATTCACCCTAAGTTATGTGTTGTAAGTTATGCATTATTCATGTTACATGTTAATGTGGTTAAGAGGTGGGGCCGAAAGAGATGTTAAAAGGCAGAGCCTGAGAGGAGAGTGAGGCAGTGAGAGGCAGTCAGTCTGAGTCAGTCAGAGTCTGAGTCTGGAATCAGAGAGAGAAGGATAGTTTGGGGGTCTGGGGAGTGATTAGCTAGAGTGTAACCTGTGATAATTAATAGAGAAGGTTAATATTGATGATTGATGAATCTTGAAGAATGTACTTATGAATTATTCCAGAAGGTAAAGGTAAAGGTTAAGGTTCCCCTTGACATTTAGTCCAGTCGTGTCCGACTCTAGGGGGCGGTGCTCATCCCCGTTTCCAAGCCGTAGAGCCAGCGTTTGTCCGAAGACAGTTTCCGTTGTCAAGTGGCCAGCGCAACTAGACACGGACGCCATTTACCTTCCCACTGAGGTGGTACCTATTTATCTACTCGCATTTGCATGCTTTCGAACTCCTAGGTTGGTGAGGAGCTGGGACAAAGCTGGGACGGAGCTCACTCCGTCACGTGGATTCGATCTTACGACTGCTGGTCTTCTGACCCTGCAGCACAGAGGCTTCTGCGGTTTAACCCGCAGTGCCACCACGTCCCTGGTTCCAGAAACCACCTGTAATTAATAAACCTGTTTTGTTGAAAAGTCAGTACTGGATGGACCTTCATCTTTTCTAAGTAAACTAGGTTGATAAAAGAGATCAACTGGTGGCAGCGTATCAGAGGGCGTGCTGAGCTACCTTGTGAGCTCTGTGTTTGGGGAAACAAGCAGGGGCCACGAGGGTGAATGTCACACTTGCTATGAAGAGATTTGTGCCAAATCAAACATGTGGTACCAGAGAATCTGCACTTTACCTCCCCCTCCCTCTCAGCTGGGAGGCTCACTCACCTTAATCAGCACACCACTGGGGTCTTCCCTGCCAGAGGCACGTAAGTCAGGAAAGGAGCTTGGGCTGCCCTTTGCCACCACCTCAAGCAGCTGGCCAGTCCAAAGAGGTGACGGAACAAGGTGAATCACATCACAGCTGACGACTGGCTGGCTGCTTGAGAACACAGCCCAATCACCTTCTCCAACTGGAATACTGATGGTGAGGGAGGACCCCAGTGGCATTTTCAAGAAGGTGAGTGGGACTCTCAGCCATGGCAGAGGGAGAAATTGAATCACAATTCCTGTTATGTTGCACAGTTGATTCAGCACAAAGTGTTTCATAGAACGTGGTGCCCATCTGTAGCTCTGAATGGTTTGTTGTTGTTGTTTAGTCGTTAAGTCATGCCCGACTCTTCATGACCCCATGGACCAGAGCACGCCAGGCCCTCCTGTCTTCCACTGCCTCCCGGAGTTGGGTCAAATTCATGTTGGTCGCTTCAATGACACTGTCCAAACATCTCGTCCTCTGTCATCCCCTTCTCCTCTTGCCTTCACTCTTTCCCAACATCAGGGTCTTTTCCAGGGAGTCTTCTCTTCTCATGAGATGGCCAAAGTATTGAAGCCTCAGCTTCAGGATCTGTCCTTCCAGTGAGCACTCAGGGTTGATTTCCTTCATAATGGATAGGTTTGATCTCTTTGCAGTCCAGGGGACTCAAGAGTCTCCTCCAGCACCACAATTCAAAAGCATCAATTCTTCGGCAGTCCGCCTTCTTTATGGTCCTAAACCTGAATGGTTTAGGACCCCGATATGGGGTGGAACAACTCCCCCTAAAACAGCTAGCTGTTCCACACATTGTTCTCAGTTCCTCATGTTAAGAATTCTAACAGTTAAGAAGGCCAAAATGCAAACAAAATAAACAGAGCTTTCTCGGTTCAGACCCTTTTCCTCTGAAAAAAAGCTATCTACAGAAGTTTAACATCTACCAATTCTCTAAAGTTTTAGGAAGCTAATTTTGGATAAAGAAGACACAGCTGCCTTCTACTAGTGCGGAATTCCCCCGATGGTCAAATGACTTTACATTTTTATATTTATTTGAAGTAGCTCCAGCTAGTGACAGGGTTTAATGATATTTTATTCTTTCTTTTTTATTCTCATCATCATATTCTGTTTTTCTTTATTCTTGTAAACCACTCAGAACATGGCAACAAGAATGTAGGATAGAAATTGAAAGAAAATGAATGAATGAATGAATGAATGAATGAATAAAGGAAGGAAGCAAGGAAGCAAGATAGGCAGGAAGGAAGATAGGCAGGAAGGCAGGAAGGAAGAAAAGTTGCTTGAAGAAAAATGCTACAGCCAAAGCAAATTGAAGCCACCTGAAACAAACACAGTAAGGATTAGTTGAACCACTGAGGGGTTAAAATTGTGGAACATGTTAATCAGCAGAAATATACCATGGTAGGGGGACATCATTTTTGTTACACTAATGTAAGTCAGGGAAGATTACTCTGGACTCTATTTCATCTATTGTTGGTTTCTTGCACATGAGACGGCATTCAAACCTAGAAGCCTATCTTTTCCAATTTCCAGCTGCTGTCTGGCTCTTTGTAGATGTGTTTGCATGTGTGTTTCTCCAAAGGGACAAGAGTAAGCCTATGTTGAGGCATTAAGTGGGTCTCTCCTCAGTCTTGTATCCTCACACTTCTTGATTTGCCATGCCAATATGGAGCTCAGTGGACCATTGAGAGCAAGACCATGAATGGGACTCCTGCAACTCATGAGCAAGGTTCTAATGATTTCTACAACTCTTATTTCCCCTAGAGAACCTTTGAGAACTTCAGGATGGAGTGGGGGAAAGAGGGGTTTTGAATAGCCCCAAATCACTGCTGAAGTGCTGCTGAAGGTCCACCTTTGTGTTGTAACAATATTAAAAGCACTCCTCACTGTGTGCTCATTAAACAACCCTCTGAGGATGACATCAACCATCTTTCACAGTATAAACTTGCAGAATATGATTTTGTCTTCTGATTTTATCATTAGTCAATGAAGATATATATATATATATAAACATACCAATCATGGGAACTCTTCATTTCTTAATTTTTTAAGAATGAAACTAAATGAAAAGAAAACTGGAACACCCACCAGTCTCATTTGAAATCCTTCCTGCTGGGCATAGAACACAATCGTAACAACAAAATTTTTCTCCTTCCTTCCTTTTCTTCTGAAAGCCAGGATGGCAGTACTCGTTGCAAACCGAAATGGGAAGCACCTGTTCATAAAAAGGACAGAGTTGAGAAGGGTCATCACAAAGAGATATCTAATATGCCTCCTAGTCAAATAAGCTACAGAAACGAAGTTGGCCAACTGTGGTCTTTTGAATCAATTTTCATTGGATCCCTTCATAACTCATGAAGACTGAAGAAATACATAATAGTCACTTCTGTAGTTGTGCTTTTAAAATTTCTTGGACTCCTTTTCTTTTTCGGATCTCCTGCCATGGACCTTACTTATCTTTGTTCTCAGATTATGAATAATGGTTTTATTTTAAATCCAGTGTATGTGTGTGGCTACACTCTGCTTTGGTTTTCTTTCAAATCAAGACTTCGAGTAGAATATGATCACTCTCACACTGAGTTCCCCTTACTGCTACTTCCTCCACCAAGTCATCTCTATTGATTAGAATCAAGTCAAGGATAGCTAGTTCTCTTGTTTCATCCTCTATTTTTAATAGGAGAAAATTATCAGCCACACAAGCCAGGAATTTCTTGGAAGGACTATTCTTGGCTGAATTTGCCTCCTAACATATATCTGGATAACTGAAATCTCCCATCAATCGTATCTCTTTGAAATTCTTGCAATTTGTTTTTCAAAAGATTCATCCACTTCCTCTCCCTGATTGGGTGGCTGGTATTATTTCTATGAAGTCATATTTGCTCTCCTGAATTAAAATTTCCAGTTCTTCTTGTTTGTTTGCCATACTTCTGGCATTCGTATATAGACACAGAGATTGTGTGATTTGTGGCCTGTTTGTCTTTGTACATTTTTGTGAATATTACTATTAATGTTAATGTTATAATTGACCCCAATTTAAACAAATTCATCTATTTCTCTTCTCTGACAGTGAGAGAAACTCAGTCGATCTTTTGTGCAAGCTATCTCTTGCTAGCAATCCTTCTTTCAGGAAGCTTAGCCCATAGTCCCAGGAAAATTTGTCTTTATTTTAGAGACGAATACACCATGTTGAAGAGATCTGAAGGCAAAGGAAACTTCATTCACCAACCTGACCTCCTTAGGCAAAGACCACCCATAACCCATACCTGGTTAAAGCCTCGGTGCCATACAATGCTATCCCAATCGATCACGACTTCTTCTCCTTCAAGAGCACCGGGAACCACCCTTCCAATTTTCATTTGATGGAACGAGTTATTGGGGAATATGACCACATTCATGATGTCAAATCCACCTCCTATTTCCCTTTTCTCATTAAAGGATACTGTTTCTCCCTCTGTGTTGTTAAATAACAACCTTCGCAGGAACGTGTGAAGCTAGTTGAAAAAGGAAAGAGAACAAATGGGACTGAAAGATGAGGAGAGAGTGAAGTTAGGAGAGAAAGCAAAACATTTTCTAAACATATGTGGTCAACTTCCAATTGAATAGCTACATGAACCAGAATTTTCACCTCTGTAAGTTGACTCAGATATTTGACAAGATCAGAAAATTTTTTCTTGCACATGAGCAGCACCTCATTGTATGAGCAAAACAGCTTTTTCGGTTGGAATAGGTACATAAATCTGGAATAGGATACTGACTCAGATTTATCTACTTATTACTTTTTATGCTTCATCTATTGAAACCCAGCATTCTCATGGGAAAAACAAAAGCACTTTCATTCTGAATATTCTGTATTTTAATTGTATTCTATGCCCTATTTCTAAACGAGAAATGGAACACATTTCAAAATTCCAAATTATAAGTCATCATTGAAGAAAGAGAAACCACTTCTGAGTATTCTCTACTTTGAGAACCCTGGAAAGGGTTGCCAGAAGTTGGAATTGATATAAACTCTAACAATACATGGAAATATAAATGAAGAAGGAAAATTTAGAGAGTCCCACTGTGTGCTAATTTATTAATCAAAATATTTAGAAAGGTGTATAGATCTCACCTGCCAAGGCTGAAGATGCTGAAGTGCAACATCTGGATTCTCAACTGTGGTTTTGTGAATCACTCTGGATGAGTAGACGGCATGCAAAGTATGCAAAGTACGTGCGAGGACATAGATGGCATTGTAGATACTACAGCTGTGTCCAGTCAAGTGCATGTCAAAAAGAGGCTCAGGAAGACTTGCCAGTTTCTCCTCTCCAGTACATTTCTCATTGTCTGGAACCATTTCTCCAAAAACACAGTCAAAGGCTTGCTCCCAGAAATTTTTCAGGAAACCATCTCTTTCGTTCCAGCCAGGTTTGATAAGCTGAACAAACTCTCCAAAATCCAAATGGTCGTTTCTGTGGATCATAAAAGCAATAGCTCCTTCAAACATCTGAAGATCCCAAGGCTTTTGTGATCCTGTTAATATAAAATCAATCTGAGTTGTTGTTATCCACACTTTTCTGTATATGGAATACCTAATGTTTTCCTGATCTTCTAGAAATACAACTGTTCTTAGCCATGCCATTGTCACAGACTCTCCGTAGATGATACATGCACTGGCTTTTTGATTAGTTAAAGGTTCATATATTTTCAGAAGGACTTCAACAATTGTTTCATCCAAGTCATCCAAATTAGGTTGTTGTGGAATTCTTTGTAAGAAGGCTGAACAGATTCCATTTTGAGAAAAAAGTGGCTCCATCATCTGCACAAAATGTTCCCCGCTCTCATTATCTGCCACAAACATCCCAACCCATATCCATCTAAAATGTTGAAGCAACCGGATTATCCCCATGTATTGATGGTCTTCAATGGGGGCCATGTGATAGAAGTAAGGATGCTGAGATGTATGAATCTCCTCTGGAGCCAAAGAGCTGTATGTGAACTGTAAGACAAAAAAAGAGACATTCTCATAATTTGGAATTTCAGAAATTTCAATAATTATTCCAACATTTTCTCCTCTTCTTCAAAATCAATTTTATTTCTACACCTCTATTTTCTACCCTTCCTAAAACATAACTTACCACTCAATATAAAAGGGGGGGAAAAGATACACAAAAGTGTGCTATCCTAACTTTACCTGCATCTTATCATACCTGAGGAATTTTGTAGAGACCTAAGACGTCAGCCATAAGAGCAGAGGTGTCGGAACCCAGTCCCCCAATGACTGCTATGAGACTTTTCTGTCCATCACACTCATAATTGGGAACAAATCTCTGCCATTTAGAGAGCAGGTTGAGAGTGGTCCGATAAGTCATCCTTGCATTAGAATAACTGTCACAGATGTGGAAGCCAAGGGTGATGTTGGGCAAGATTTTTGGGTTCTTGTTGGTCTCATGGATGGCAAATGCCATGGCCAGGGCATGCTGGTAGAATTTTGGCACCATGCTGTCAAGACAGATACTTTAATATTGCAACAACATTTCTGCAGTTTCAAACTTCTAATATTCTTCAAACTGTACATTTCTTCCTTCATTGAAAAGAGAAACCATTGCATATCTAGTTTGATTCCAGGCTATTGAGTACTGTAGTGCTGAATCCTGTCTATGCTGTTATACAGTCAGATGTTCAGTAGTTCTAATCTGCCTTAAGGCTTTCTGCTCTACTTGAACATGGTTCCTTCTCTCGATATTCTCTGTGTGCACAAAACTCAAGATTAATTGAATCTGACAAATGGGAAGCAGAGCAATCTAAGTCTTCTCTGTGAAAGGCATTTTTTTCATGATCATTTTTTTCCTACAAGAAAACATCGACTTCTTCAGGAGTATTAAGATCTTGTCCAAAATTGCATGATCCCTGGATCAAATTCCTTGAGCAAATCTTATAAAGCTGTGCAGAACTGCAAGTGTTCTAAAAATATATAATGGAGAAGAAAAAGAAGGAAGGAAGGAAGGAAGGAAGGAAGGAAGGAAGGAAGGAAGGAAGGAAGGAAGGAAGGAAGGAAGGAAGGAAGGAATGGTGTTTTAACAAAATCAATATCAATAATGAGAAGCATTTTGTTCCCATTTCTTTTTGAGCCATCTGTCAATCTAGAAACAGAATGTCATTTTTTTATTTTCCCTTTCCCTGATTTGGTGGATTCAAACTTCTGATATTCTTTATGCTGATGAATCTAATCAGTGTCATCATTAAATGAGCACCTATTTCTACCCCTTGGGCTTGCCTATACAACTTATTTTAAAAAATTGGCTATCAGATTTCTTTAACCATTACCGACATAATTTGATTACTATAGTTTTGTGCTTTTCCCTAGCTAAAAAATGAGAAGAAAGTAAAGAGGAACCAATACTTACTTTACAACATCAAAAAGGTTCTGAGAAGGCTGTTCCTCAAAAGAAATTTGATGGAAAGGATAAATGATCTGAGTAAGAATCCCCCCGATGAGGACGACACCAGGCTGGTACCACTCATGAGGAACTGGGAGGGCATCATGAACAGAACAACTCATAGTCTTTCCTTCTTTGCACACAGCAGAAAGCTAACTGCAAACCTTGAACAGTATCTGAGATGAACTTTAATGGATAACTGATAGAAATGGAATCAACAGAGCTGTCACAGCCTCTTCCATCCCCAATACTCCCAGCATTTATTCCATAGGAGGATTTTTATATTCTTTTTCTGACTTGCTTATTCATTCACTTCTAAAATACCCTGGAAATCCTCTAGTGCTTTCGTCTGGTGAACAAATTATAATCATTTTAATAATCGCTAAGAGAAGCAACTACGTCTTCCATTTTTAGACTCTAATAAGCTGGACATTTGGGAATAAAACTTCTTAGATACTTTATGTTGTTTCAATAGTGGTGGTGGGGACTTTTCTACATACCAACAGGATCAAAAGTTGTAAATCTGTTGCAGACTGTCCGCAATAAGCAACCACCAATTAAAAGTAATTGCCTGAGATGAAGCTATTGTGTTGATTTGGGCAGCAAAGCCGTGTTGAAAAGGAATGAAATGCCTGTCATTTTCTGTGAAAATTCCAGTTTCACAGAAGTGGACATTTATGTGCCTCTCTCAAAAGTTCACTGTCTTCCTATCGATCGATCGATCGATCTATCTGTCTATCTATCTATCTATCTATCTATCTATCTATCTATCTATCTATCTATCTATCTATCTATCTATCTATCTATCATCGATCGATCGATCTATCTATCTATCTATCTATCTATCTATCTATCTATCTATCTATCTATCTATCTATCTATCTATCTATCTATCTATCGTGTTTCCCCGAAAATAAGACAGGGTCTTCTATTGATTTTTGCTCCAAAAAAACACATTAGGGCTTATTTTCAGGGGATGCTTTATTTTTTTTCATGTACAATCTACGTTTATTCAAATACAGTCCTGTCATCTTCTTCTGGTTGCTGCACAAGGGTGGAGGGCGGGCTTTCACTTAACTAGGGCTTATTTTTGGGGTAGGGCGTATATTACGAGCATCCTGAAAAAACATACTAGGGCTTATTTTCAGGTTAGGTCTTATTTTCAGGGAAACAGGGTATCATCTATCTATCTATCTATCTATCTATCTATCTATCTATCTATCTATCTTTCTTTCTTTCTTTCTTTCTTTCTTTCTTTCTTTTTTTCTTTGGGGGGAGGGCCTTTACTAATTCCTGATCTTAGGCAGTAGAATAGATGGACTTTCCAAACAAAGTCATGTGGCAGATCTGAGAACACATGGCACAACAGGTGCGGCTGACACAAGTCTCACTCTACCAGTACAACATGCTTCTGCCCTGAACCAGACAGACTACAGCTAGAGACTGTTTGATTTTGCATGGAGTTCTCTGTCTCTTCTACCGACATAAAAACCCAAAAAAAGAATCATAGTGTCTTTAAGACGATTACTATCATGACGCAATTGTTTCAGGGTAAGCCTTTATGGATTATTTTCCATTTCTTCAGACAAAAGTATGAAGTTGTGGCCCAGGTTCTGAAGGAACTGTGCAAAAATCATCTACATTTGGACAATACTGCAATGGGACTTGTCCTTTCTTGTTAAGCAAGTGGGACTCTCTGAGTTCTCAGTCCCACCTACATCCTACTAACCATGTGGATCTGCATTCCGATGGGTCCAGGTCTGAGCTGCAACTTGAGAGGAACAATTGGAGCTGCACTTCAGGGCATTGAAATCTAGGGGTGAAGCGAGTGAGGAATGTAAGGAGAGCAAAAACCTTCTGGAACAATTCACTTTCTTTTCTTTTCTTTTCTGTTCTTTTCCTTTCTTTTCCTTTGGAAAACGTGCAGCAGATTCATTGCTCCTGTGTAATCAGAGTCACCCACCGTATCAGGTCTAACTACATAAATTACACATTAATTTTATAAAAGAAAGTATAAAAAGGGCAACAGGAAAAGAAGAATTCAACCAGGAAATTTCATGACGGATTTTCCATTCTCAATTCTATTTATTTATTTATTTATTTATTTATTTATTTATTTATTTATTTATTTATTTATTTATTTATTTCCTATACCACCTCCCTTAGTGATACCACTACTCTGGCTTGCTTACAAACCAGACCAGCGAATGCCCCACCCAATACCAAACACCACCTACATACAAACCCAATCAATATGATGATCTGTAACTAATTGTTTAAAAACCCGAACTTTGAAAAGTAAAAGTTCACAACAGAAAATTATACGAGTATGTCCTTGGTTTATGAAGTTACGGCTTAAATAATTTCCTAAAAATTAGAAGGGACAGAGCCTGTTATACCCCAGATGGAAGTTTATTCCACGGAGTAGGGGGGGGGGCACCACCAAGAAGGCCCAATTTCTTGGTGTAATTATTTCACCTCACTTTTCCACCACCCTCAATGCTGTGGTTTCAGAGGAGCATGTAAATAGCGAGCTGTTTTCTGGGGGAGATGTTCTGACAAATACTAAGGTCCTAAATCATTTTAGGGCTTTATAGGTCAGCATCAGGGAAAATCATCCTCATCTTCATCATCACCTTGGAACTGCAGAGCTGAAAAGTTTCCTGTATATCATCAAGTCCAGACCCTGTTCTGATGATATCCACAGTTGCAATTAATTTGAAGATTTATTTAAGTCAAAGCACTAAAGTAGGGAGTAAGATCCACAAAATAAAAGGACAATATAAAATAAGTCAAAGGCAAATCAATGAATATCTAACATAATACAAATTATGCAAAATCAGCCCAGTTAACCCTTTATTAAACAGTTGTTTGGCCAAAGAGTGAGAAAGGAAGATGTAGAGCTACCTATTCCAAGGACCAGATTCCTGCAGACTGTGGTTTATATGGAAGGGAATTGATCCAGAAGAATCCAGATGGGAAAATGAGAAGGAAAAATATAAAACAAAGGAGTGAAATAACTGGGGTGTGCGTGGGTTTGTAAGGAAAAAATAAAAGAAAACAATAAGGGAAGGGTATAATCTCCCAGAAGGAGTAATCTAACCCACTGTAACAACTGACACTTCTCTCAGGATCAAGACGCATTTGGGCAAAGGCCTCAGAGCAGTCAAAATTTGCAAAAGTGAAGAATATGTGAGGGAAAAGTGAACTAAAAATCTTGTGCATGTCAGTGTCAATGAATGTGACTCTGAGTCTCCCGGCCCCAAGCAACAATAGCTTTTTGTTCCCAGATACCCCTAATTTCTGTGCATTCAGGTTAGCTTCCTTAGCTTTACCCCTAAAACTCAGTTTTGTGTAGGTAGATGGCAAGCTGAGAGAAAAAGTGCATTGCACTACATTTCTTTATTCCTAAAAAATTAAGTCATCCCCTTGTCCTGTAGCACATCAGGTGACCATAGCATCAAGCTACACTCTGGGCCTGGAGTCACTCAAAGCATCTGACCATGTAGGCTGTCCACACTCTTCCATTGTCTTCCAGTTGAGCCAGAGTTTTCTTGCCCCAGCAATCATCTCTCTTTCTCTCTCTCTTTTCCTCATGCCATGAAGCAAAGTCCAGGTCTGGGAAGAATCCTCAGTAGTTTTTGCCGACAGGAAACAATCAACTATGCTCTCTATGAAAACAAACCAAAGATTTCCTCAATGCCATTCCATAGGCAGGCCATTCCACAGCTCTGTCATCCATTCCATAGGGCGTATATCTGTAGACCAGTTCAGTCCACATGTCCACAAGCCTTTTGTCGTAACACTTTATACCTAAAAATTGGACCTGATTAACAACCAACGCCTTAAATTGGGTGCAAATACTGACAGGGAGCCCATGTAGGCAAGCCAAGACAGGGCATATGTGATCAAACTTACTAGTCTAGCTGCCAGGTTTTGAACCTGCTGGAGTTTTCCTATTGTTTTCAAGGACAGCCCTACATTGAGCATTGCTTTAGACTATTTTCAGATTTCCAATGCATTAGCCAAGGTTATCAGGCATTTCCTGGCCAGGTAGGGGGGCAACTGGACAATCAACTGAAGTTCATAAAAGGTGCTTCTGGCCACAGCCGATGTTTCAGATTCTATGGAGAGAGGTGGGTACAGGAGCACACTCAAACTTCAAACCCGATCTTTCAGAGGGAATGTAATCCCATCCAGGCCAGGTAGATTTCCCTCTAATCAGTCTGATGGACCTATCAGAAAATGGATCTCCATCTTATCTGGACTCGGTTTCAACTTGGCCCCTGTCCATTCCATTATCATGGCTGGGCAGCGCTCAGGGACCCAAACAGCGTCCTCTGCAAATAAACCAAAGGAAAGAGAGAGCTGCATGTCACCATTATAAAGGTGACAACACACCACAAAACTCCCAATGACTTCACATAGTGGTTTCATAACCAACTGAGAACTAATGAGTGACCAAGCCTAGATCTAGTACATCATCTCTTTGGGAAATATGTTTGTATGCTAGAAAAGTCTTTTCATTTCATTCTTTTTTCCACCTTCTAAGCTGCTCCTTGGTGTTCAACTCAGGCCTCAAGAGAAGAATGTAAATCTTGGGAGCAAAGATGCAAATCAAGAGACCAGCACTGGAGGCCACAATAGAGAAGACCTCCACAGCGACCATGTGCTTCCCCTTGGTGCTCAAATAGGCCGGAACAAAGGACACCCACACACTGCAGAAGACCACCATGCTGAAGGTGATGAACTTGGCCTCATTAAAAGCGTCTGGCAGTTTCCTGGCTAAGAAGGCCAACGTGAAGCACAAGAGAGACAAAAAGCCCATATAGCTCAGGACAAGATAAAACATGAAAACAGAGCCTCCATTACATAATTCGATAATCTCTTCAGTCAACGATTGCATGTCAAATGCTGGGAATGGGGGAGATGTTCCTAACCACATGGAACAAATTCCTGCTTGACCCAAGGAGCAGGAGAGCACAATGCTGTTTGCTGTCCTTCTTCCCAGCCATTTCTTCATGTTGGATCCTGGTTTGGTGGCCATGAAAGCCACAACCACAGTGATGGTTTTGGCCAACACACAAGAAACGGCCACTGTAAAGATGATGCCAAAGGCCGGCTGCTGGAGGAGGCAGCTCAGTTTTCTAGGTCGTCCAAGAAAGAGCAAAGAAGAGAGGAAGCAGAAGAGGAGAGAGATGAGGAGAGTGTAGGTGAGGTCTCGATTGTTGGCTTTGACAATGGGTGTGTCTTTGTGCTTCATGAGAATCCCTAAGACCCAGGCTGTGATCAGGGAGAAAGAGAGAGCAACCAAGGCTAAACCCCACCCTAAAGGCTCTTCATAAGACAAAAAGATGAGAAGTTTGGGCAGGCATCCATTTTTGTTCTCTTTTGGATACTTGTCTTCTGGACATTTGAAACAGTCATCCATATCTGAAGGGAAAAAAAGAATAGGTCATTGAAAGTAAAAATAAAGTCAAATATAATAAAATACAAATATTGGTTCAGAATCTACTTAGGTGTGAGATATGATACCTTTCACAGCTTTTGTTTTCAAGGACATTTACCTGCTTTATTCAAATAAGCAATGATAAATTTGTTTGATTCAATTGATTCAGTTCGGCTGTCCTATATACAATACAGAGGGCAATTCTACTAATCCACTGAGGACTACTGTCATGTAGGGTTGCCACGCATACAGGTCTCAGGAGGACCTGAGTCCTCCTTGATGAATTTTGATTCTACTCTGCATCTTCAGCTGTAGAGGAAGCAGTGATTAAGGAGGATAGAAGCCCGTATCTCCATCCTCCAGTTGCACTAACTAAAGGAAATGATTGCCCAGCTGCGCCCTTCACATTATAAGTAAGGCCTAACAACAGTGGTCCATGAGTTATTAATCTCCAAAACAGACTAGTATAATACTTTCTATCTAAGGCTGCCCTTAAGTGTAAGTTGATGGTCCTCTTCGAAGATGAAGTCCGGTAGCTGGAGGCCTGTGTTTTTAATCTTCGCATTATTAGGGAGCAGCCCAGGTAGGTGGGGCTCGTCAGCCTTGGAAGGCAGCCCATCTAGGAGAAGGAAAACTCTGATTTCAAACCTCCACTGCCTTGTGGCTGTATCCACTGATGGAAAAGGCTTCAGGAGTTAACCTCGAGGCAAAATCTGAAGCCGGAGTCCCCGAGACAGTTTGTGCCGTTCTGGCAACTCCTGCAACATCGCTGGAACCAGTTGTATTGGCTCTTGTCTTTCCATTGGACTATTTCAGTGATGTGGAGAGGGGGGAATTGCTGCTTGGGTAACGGTCTATCCTCCATATTATTTTACCCAGGCTTCGTGCTCTGGAGAGGACACTCCAGCTTCGCATACAGGGTCGAAACAACACGGGAAGTAGCAGTTACCGGTTATAAGTCTTTGCTCGATTGGCGTAGACCATGACGCCAGGGCTACTTCCGATGGTGGGAGAGGTCATTGCACCTCACTAGGTAGCTACTGCCCACCTTAAGCTGAGCAGTCCCCAGCCAGTAAGGTGCTGCCTCGCCACGGTCTGTTAACCTCACAGGGTGCGTGGGGTTTAGGGTGAAAGCCGACAAGCAGATCGATAACCCTGCACCATGCAACAATCATAAGAAAACTTCTGCCCTAAAGTTGGGCACCTGGAATGTTTAGACTATGACCCCTGGCTTTTCTGATGACCTGCAGGAAATAGACAATGTGTTAAAGACAGCTGTCATCGACATGGAACTGAGTACGCTGCAGATGGACATTGTTGCCCTACAAGAGACGAGATTGCCAGACATGGGATCTGTCAAAGAAAAAAATTTCTCATTCTTCTGGCAGGGAAAACCATTGAATGAGTCAGGGAATATGGTGTTGGCTTTGCAGTCAGAAATACTCTTCTGAGATCCATTGTTCCACCTACTATGGGGAGTGAAAGAATCCTGTCTCTGCAGCTCCACTCATCAGCGTGACCAGTCACCCTCATTAGTGCATATGCACCAACACTGTCGTCTACAACAGAAGTCAAAGACAAATTCTACGACGATCTGGCAGCTACTATCAGAAAAATCTCCAAGAGAGAGCCGCTGTTCATTATCAAAGACTTTAACGCTAGAGTTGGTGCTGATCACAATTCTTGGCCCACTTGTCTAGGCCATTTTGGCACTCGGAAAATGAATGAAAATGGCCAACGCTTGCTGGAGTTTTGCTGTTGTTATGGTCTTTGTGTCAGCAAAACGTTCTTTAATACGAAGCTTCAACACAGAGTTTCCTGGAGACATCCAAGATTGAAGCATTGGCATCAGCTCAATTTGATCCTCACTAGACACTCTAGCCTTCCTAGTATTATGATCACACGCAGTTATCAGAGTGCTGATTGTGATACTGATCACTCCCTGGTGTGTAGTAGAGTAAAACTGCGAACAAGGAGATTGTATCACACGAAAAAGGAAGGAAGACCACGTATTGACATCAGCAAGATTTGCTGAAACTCACCTTTCTCAGTGCCCTTCCCTGCCTTCTCAGGCAACTGGCCAGTCCTAAAGTTTTAGGAAGCTAATTAAGGCTAAACAATACACAGCTGCCCTCTAGTAGTGAAGAATTTCCTCAGATGGTCAAATGGGTTTTACGTTTTCTATGTATTTCAAGTAGCTCCATTAGGGACAGGACTTAATGATATTTTATTGTGTTGTTGTTGTTGTTGTTGTTGTTGTTGTTATCCTTCATTTTTCTAAACCACTCAGAGAGTGGCAACACTAATAAGGTAGTACAGAAATTGAAATCAATCAATCAAATAAATAAAAAAAATTAAAAATTTAAAAAATAAGGAAGGAAGGAAGGAAGGAAGGAAGGAAGGAAGGAAGGAAGGAAGGAAGGAAGGAAGGAAGGAAGGAAGGAAGGAAGGAAGGAAGGAAGGAAGGAAGGAAGGAAGGAAGGAAGGAAGACTGCATGAAGAAGAATACTGCAGCCAAGGGAACAGTTCTCTGCTTCGGGTTTTAGATGAAGCCATCAAAAGCACACACAGTAAGGATTAGTTGAACAAATGAGGGGTTAAAATTGCAGAACGTGTTAATCAGCATAAAACTACCACTGCAAAGGACATCATTTTTCGTACACTGATGTAAGTCAGGGAATATCATTCTAAACTCTATTTCATATATTTTTTGTTCCTTCCACATGAGATGGCATTCAAACCTAGATACCCATCTTCCCTAGTTCCCAGATGCTGTTTGGCTCTGTGTAGATGTGTTTGTATGTGTGTTTCTCCAAAGGCACAAGAGTAAGCCTATGTTGAGGCATTATCTGAGCTTCTCCTCTGTCTTGTATCCTCACACTTGCTGATTTGCCATGCCCGTATAAAGCTCACTGGACCATTGTGAACAAGACCATGAACAGAACTCCTGCAACTCATGAGCACAGCTCTAATGATTTCTATACCTCTCTTTTCCCCTAGAGAGCCTTTGAGAGCTTCAGGATGAAGTGGGGGAAAGAGGGTTTTGAATAATCCCTAATTACTGTTGAAGTGCTGCGGAAGGTCTAGACTTCTGTGTTGTGGTGGTATTACAAGTACTGCTCTTTCTATTTGTTCATTGAACAGTCACACAACCCCATGAGATTGATATCAGCCAACTTTCACAGTGTAAAGTTATGGAAGATGATTTTGTCTTCTCATTAGTCTTTGAAGAGTTTTATAGTAAAATATCAGTCATGGCAAGTCTTCATTTCTTAATTTTTTCACTTGATCCAAGAAACTGAATTACCTTAAAATTATTAAAATATCATTGGAACACCCACCTGTCTGGTTTGCAATCCTTCCTGCTGGGCATAGAGCACAATCATAACAACAGAACTTTTGCCCTTCCTTACTTTTCTTCTGAAACCCAGGATGACAGTACTCATTGCAAACTGAAATGGGAAGGACCTGTTGATAAAAAGGACAGAGTTGAGAAGGGTCATCACAACGAGATATCTAATATCCCTCATGGTCAAATAACCTATAGAAAAAAGCTAGGGCAACTGTGGTCGTTTGAATCAATCTCCTCTGGATCCCTACAAAACCCACCAATACTCAAGAAATGCATAATAAATATTCACTTCTACATTGAAAAATGTAAAAAAAAAATCTAGGTTTTGAAAGTGGACAGTACCATTCATAGAATCATAGAATAGTGAAGTGGGAAGGGGCTTGTAAGGTTATCAAGTCCAACCCACTGTTTAATTGTTGTTGTTTAGTCATTAAGTCGTGTCCGACTCTTCCTGACCCTCCCGGAGTTTGGTCAAATTCATGTTGGTAGCTTCGATGACACTGTCCAACCATCTCGTCCTCTGTCGTCCCCTTCTCCTCTTGCCTTCACACTTTCCCAACATCAGGATCTTTTCCAGGGAGTCTTCTCTTCTCATGAGATGGCCAAAGTATTGGAGCCTCAGTTTCAGGGTCTGTCCTTCCAGTGAGCACTCAGGGTTGATTTCACTGTTCAATACAGGTATACAAATCAAAGGATATCTGCCAGGTGGTTGTCTAAGTTTCTCTTGAGTGCCTCAAGTGTTGGAGCACTCACCACCTCTCCAGGTAATTGGTACCACTGTCTTACTGCTCTAAGAGTTAGGAAGTTTTTCCTGACATTCAGTCAAAATGTGAGCTTCCTGTAACACGAGCCCATAACACTCTGGGATGATCGAGAACAGATCCTGCACCTCATCTACATGACAGCCTTTCAAATATTTTAAAAGTGTTATCATATCACCCCTCTGTCTTCTCTTCTCAAGGCTAAACATGCCCAATTCTTTCAGTATTTCCTCCTAGGGCTTGGTATCTGGATAATTGAAATCACCCGTCACTACGACATCATGTCTCTTTGAAATCCTTGCAATTTATTTTTTCAAATGTTTCATCCGCTTCCTCTCCTTCATTGGGCAGCTGGTAGTAGACTCCAACTACCATGTTCCTTTTGTTTTTTGCCCCAACTAGATTGATCCAGATGCTCTCAATGGGACATCCAATCTCCTCCTCCTGTATTTCTGTGCAGGGATGTGTATTTTTTACATATACTGCAACTTCACCCCCCTTGATATCTGTGAAGATAAACAGATATCTAGGTGTGGTTCTCTGGACGTTGAGTCATGGCCAAGACTTAACTTCCAGTTCACCTCCCTTTCTATTCTCTCTGTTCTTTATGAAGAAGTTATATCCTTCAATTCCTGTATTTCAGTCGTGGGAGTCATTCCTCCAAGTTTCAGTTATTCCTATCAAGTCATATCTGCCCTCCTGAACTGAAATTTCCAATTCTTCTTATTTGTTTCCCATACTCCTGGCATACTCCTAGACACCGGAGATTGAGTGATTTGTGGCCTGTTTGTACATTTTTATGAATATTACTATTAATATTAATGTTATTATTGACCCCCATTTGAACAGTTTGGTCCCTTCCTCTTATTGAGAGTAAGGCTTCAACTGTCTTGAACTCTGTGCTTGCATCCCCCTCCCCCGTCCAATTCTGTTTAAAGCCTTACTGATGAAGTTCTTCATGCTGTGGCCAAACACATTCTTCCCAGTCCTTCTTCGGTGCAAGCCATCTCTTGATAGCAGTCCTTCTTCCAGGAAACTTAGCCCATAGTCCCAGAACCCATTGTTTTTATTTTAAAGGCTAAAACACCATGTTGAAGAGATTTGAAAGCAAAGGAAAGTTCATTCACCCACATGACCTCCTTAGGGAAGGACCCCCCATAACCCATACCTCGTTAAAGCCTCGGTGCCACACAATTCTATCCCAATCAATCACAACTTCTTCTCCTTCAAGAGCACCGGGAAACACACTTCCAATTTTCACTTGATGGAAAGAGTTATTGGGGAATATGACCACATTCATGATGTCAAATCCACCTCCTATTTCCCTTTTTTCATTAAACGACAGTGTTTCTCCCTCTGAGTTGTTAAATGACAACATTCGCAGGAACGGATAAAGCTGGTTGAAAAACAAAAGAGAACAAATGGGATTGAAAGGTGAGGAGAGACTGAAGCTTGGAGAGAAAGCAAAACATTCTCTAGCCATATATGGTCAAATTCCATTTCAATATTTACAAGAATCTCAACTTCCACCTGTGTAAGTTGCCTCAGATATTTGAAAAGGTACCAGTCAACTTCTTTTCTGATGGATTAGTGGCACCTCATCGGATCAGCCCAACAGCTTTTTCTATTGGAATAGGTACATAAATCTGGAATAAGCTACTGACTCAGATTTATGTACTTTTTACTCTTTATGCTTCATCTATTGAAGCCGAGGAATCTCATGGAAAAAAACAGAAGGTCTTTCATTCTTAACATTCTGGCGGCTTCACCGGTGTGCACCGTGTCGCCGTGGTGGAGCTTCTTTGCCCCCTTCCCCCTGGATGATGTGAGACGAGAATCTCACCTCACGTCATCCAAGGGGCCGTGTTGGGGGAGCATAGTAGATAGCTGTGCTCCACCTTCTTCTCGGCCTCTTTCAAGATTTTCTCCTACACTGGATGGTGTCAGTGCTGCACTTGGCAAAACGCACATGGCCCAGCACTTTCAAAATCAATTGGAGGTTTGAGCCCTTGATTGCCTTTTTAAAGGCAACTTTAAATATAGATATTTTTTAAAAAAAGTTTAAGAGGGGAAAAGGCCCCGCGGGAGGGTCGTACCCCTGAGGATGGGTGCTAATACTCCGAGGACTCCACTTAAGCTACCCCACCACGAATAAATGGATTAAAGGGTTGTTATAGATTCAATCAATCAATCAATCAATCAATCAGTCAGTCAGTCAATCAGTCAATCAATCAATCAATCAATCAATCAAGATTGCAAGGGGGTGCCCTAGGAAGGATCACTTTACAGGTAGAGTTGGGCACCCATTTTATTAGCCCCTCCTCACATTAGAGAACAGATGTATGAAAGATTTATATGTAAAATAACAATAATAATAATAAATACATAATAAATAAATAAAATAATATAAATAAAATAAATTAAATTAAATAAATAAATGAATAAACCAAATAAAATAAAAAACAGTAAAAAAGAAAAAAGAGAGAAAGAAAAAGAAGGAATACCATAACTACGGCCAAGGAGGTTCGTAGGTTAGGAGAATTACTGGGAATTCAATTCAAAGGGATCATGCTCCAGGAAGGTGTGTCGTTATCAGCATGAATGTTCCATATGTGGAGGGTATCTTGCCAGTACAAGATGTTTTAGAAGTCGGACACAGAAAGGAGGCAACAAGGAAGCAGGCGGAGGCAGGAAGCCAGACAGGCCCCCTGCTACTGCTAAAGGGACCCCACCCCATATAATTTGCTTACTTGGCCAATGGCTGGTGAGGTATCCAAAAAAGGAAGACGCTGCCAATTTGTTTGATGGTTTTCAATTAAGCTTAAGGATCCCAGTGATAGGTGAGTGGAAGGCTGCATTTTTGAGCAATTTAAAGTCAGTGAGAGGGATGGAGGATGTTGTTTTTGCTAAAATAGATAAGGAAGTGTGGGACGGCAGGATCCTGGGACCCTTCCCTTCCCTGCCAGTGCCCAACCTGAGGGTGTCGCCTCTGGAATTGGTGCCCAAATATTCCTGGTCTTGATCACAGTATCAGTATCCCGTCAACAGATCCAGCAGTAGTTACCCGAGGTGCTACCAGCAGAGGTATGGTGGATTGGAGAAGGGAAGCTACAAGAGCGATAGGGTTGGCACTCGGCCCAAGTACTCATCGTGGGTATGCAGCAGTGAGTGAGGAGTTTACATTATTCCAGGCAGACATCGGTTTGGAACAAGTATGGCTGGTGCCGGTAGAGCACCTACAACAATTTGCAGTGTATCTGCACAGGAAAGGTTTAGCCCCCAATTCAATTCAAGGCACAATGTCAGCTTTGGCTTTTGGGGTTCCTGATTCCACCATTGATTTTAGGATCAGGAAAATGATTCAGGCTGCCATGCTGGTCACCTTTTTTGGAGCCTTAAGAGTTAGTGAAGTAGTGGCAGCTGCTAGAAGTGATACTTCACAAACAGCTCTGCAGTTAGCAGATACAGTTATCTTAAATGGTAGAATTCAGTTATACATACAACAGTCTAAGTCAGACCAGGTTGGTAGGAAGACGTACGTCACATTGGGTACCTGTTCCGTTTCAGAAATTTGCCCGGTTCAGGCATTAGAGGCATATTTGAAGTGCAATCACAAAGATATTTGTTTGGCAAACAGTGATGGCCTTAGGGCAGGTGGTTTTGCAGGGATGGTGTTTTGGTACACATTCTTTTCGCATTGGGGTGGCTTTTACGGCAGCACATTGGGATACAGTCCACATGCCATTAAGAGACTTGGGCAGTGGTCATCAAAGCTGTACAGTCTTTATGTGCATGACGTGCCGCAGTTTTAGGATGGTGCCTGGCTATCTTGTTTTATTTTACTTTCAGGTCTCGTCAGGCCCATGAGACATTGGAGGATCCAGATGGTGGGCCACCGTTTTATCTTTTGCGTAGCTAAGCATGCTGTCAGGATGTCACGGGGGTCGAGCTTTGGGCCCAGGAGACTTCACCTGACTGGAATGGAAAGGACGGAGGGGCGTTATGTGGGAGCCGTTTTGTGAAGCAACCTCTCCTGGAGTGTCGGGTTTGCCCCCGGATATTTTGCTGGTCCATTTGGGTGGCAATGATTTGGCAAAGCGAAGTGGCAAGGCCATCGTTTTGGACATATGGAGGGAGCTGCAGGAATGGAAGTGCAGGTGGCCTGAGACGAGAATCGTCTGGTCCAACGTTATTCCGCACTACGTGTGGAGAGTGGACAGTGATCCGTAATGTGTAAACCATGCCAGGCAAAATCTTAACAGGGAGGTTTGTAGGGCAATGAGCAAGGGTCTGGGTTCAGTGATAGGCTGTCATGAGTTCAGCCAAAGAAGATCTGGAATCTGAGGGGTTAATTACAGCTGAGGAGAATGCTGGGCAATCAGAATCACAGGCAGCTGAATCACCAACAGATTCTCCTCCCCCAGTAGCCAGAGTGAGGGAGAAGCTTCGGCAAGGACTCATGACACGAAGATCCGAAGCCTGCATGAATGCTTCCCATAGGAACATCAGGTCGACCAGCCCTGAGTTTCAGCAGGATGAGGTGTTTAGATGACTGCTGTTGCTATAAAATCTGCACCCAGAGGCTTGCAAGCTTGTGGAAGCAACAAGTCAACACCCTGGCTCGCATCCACACTCCTGCTCATCTTGGACCTTGTTTTCTGGACCCTTGGCTTTGGACTCTGACTTCTGACTACGGTTTGTGTTTTGGCTCTGGCATTTTGGTGTCTGCTTTGGATCTTCTGGACTTCTGATATTGGACTGGTTTATTGGACTTTTGCCTGTTTAAAACCCCCGGAAATGTGACATAGGCCTCCTGGACATCCGTCTGGACAAGCCAGAGTTGTATAGAGGCGATGGGGTTCATTTATCAGAACAAGGCATGGAAATATTTTTGACAGGCCTGCAGAGGGGCCTGCATGCCGAGGTGCTCAGTTTAGTGGGGGAAATTGAGCATAGCTGAGCTAGCCTCATTCCTATGGTGGATAGTGTGTAAAGAACAACGATCAGTGAGTGCCCAAGGAGTACAAGGGGGGTGATAGCCCGTCTGATCTCATGGCACTGCGGACTGTGCTGGGGGTGGGGCAAGGACAGACTGGGACCTTCCCCGGGTCAAGGGTCACCAATGAGAGGGGGCTTATGGGCCCGGGGGTGGTTGCATCAGGCGCCAGCCAGCGTTCCTCTGTCCAAGGGGCCATGCAACAATGGGGCATGGGACTCTCCCGAATGTGGTTGGGGAGGGGGCCCTGTGAGACCTTCGGCCTCAAACCTGACCCCGCATTACCGCAGGTCCCGCTGCTTGGGAACAGCAGGAGTTAACGTTACGTTTTCAATAAAGTATGGCCCGAATTAATCCAGCTATGGTGTCTCGCCTCTTCATTCCAGGGTGGGGGGAGCAATGAACTTTAATTGTATTCCTTGCTCCATTTCTAAAGGAGATATGGAACACATTTCATAATTCCAAATTATAGGATATCCATGAAGAAAGAGAAACCACTTCTGTGTATTCTCTACTTTGAAAACTGTGGTAAGGGTTGCCATCATTTGGAATTGATCTCAGCTCACACAATACATCAACATATAAATGAAGTAGGAAGATTTAAAGAGTCCCACCTTGGATATTTAGAAATATTTAGAAAGGTGTATATATCTCACCTGCCAAGGCTGAAGATCCTGAAGTGCAATATCTGGATCCTCAACCATGGTTTTGTGTCTCAATCTGGATGAGTAGACGGTATGCAAAATATGTGCCAGGGCATGGATGGCATTGTAGATACTAGAGCTGTGTCCAGTCAAGTGCATATCAAAAACAGGCCCAGGAAGACCAGCCAGTTTCTCCTCTCCAGTACATTTCTCACTGTCTGGAGCCATTTCTCCAAAGACACAGTCGAAAGCTTGCTCCCAGAAATCTTTCAGGAAACCATCTCTTTCATTCCAATCAGGTTTGATAAGCTGAACAAACTCTACAAACTCCAAACGATCATTTCTGTGAATCATAAAGGCAATAGCACCTTCAAACATGTGAAGATCCCAAAGCTTTTGTGGTCCGGGTAATATAAAATCAATCTGAGTTGTTGTAATCCACACTTTTCTGTATATCCAGTACCCAATATTTTCAGGGTCTTGAAGAAAAATAATAGTTCTTAGCCATGCTATTGTCACAGACTCTCCATAGATGATACATGCGCTGGCTTTTTCATTAATTAAAGGTTCATAAAGTTTCAGAAGGACTATAATAATGGTTTCATCCAAGTCATCCAAATTAGGTTGTGGTGGAATTCTTTTTAAGAAGGCTGAACAGACTCCATTTTGAGAAAAAAGTGTCTCCATCATCTGCACAAAATGCTCCCCGCTCTCATTATCTGCCACAAACATCCCAACCCATATCCATCGGAAATGCTGAAGCAACCGGATTATCCCCATGTATTGATGGTCTTCAATGGGGACCATGTGATAAAGGTAAGGATACTGAGATATATGAATGTCCTCTGGAGCCAAAGAACCGTATGTGAACTATGAGACACCAAAAAAAACATTGTCATGATGGAATTTCAGAAATTTGAAAAGGATTACTCCAATATATTCCTACTTTTCTGCAAAATCCATTTTATTTCTACACCTCTGTTTTCTGACCTTCCTAAAAGCATACTTTGGCAGTCAAAATACGAGAAAGAAAAAGGATACACAAAAGTGTGCTATCCTAAATATACCTGCATCTTATCCTACCTGAGGAATTTTGTAGAGACCTAAGATGTCAGCCATGAGAAAGGAGGTGTCGGAACCCAGTCCCCCAATGACCGCGATGAGATTTTTCTGTCCATCACACTCATAATTGAGAACAAATCTCTGCCTTTTGGAGAGCAAGTTGAGAGTGGTCCAATAAGTCATCCTTGCATTAGAATAACTGTCACAGATGTGGAAGCCAAGGGTGACATTGGGCAAGATTTTCGGATTCCTGTTGATCTCATTGATGGCAAAGGCCATGGCTAGGGCATGCTGGTAGAATTTTGGCACCATGCTGTCAAGACAAATACTTTAATATTGCATCAACATTTCTACAGTTTACAAACTTGCAATATTATTCAAACTGGACATTTCTTCCTCCATTCATAAGACAAACCGTTGCATATCTAGTTAGATCTTAGGCTATTGAGTACAGTGGTGCTGAATCCTGCCTATGTCGTTATACAGTCAGAAGTTCAGTAGTCCTAATCTGCCTTAAGGCTTTCTGCTGTACTTAAACATGGTTCCTTCTCTTGATATTCTCTGTGTGGACTTAGCTTCAAGATTAATTGAATCTGGCAAATGGGAAGCACATGAATCAAAGTCTTCTTGAAAAATTCTCTGTGCAAGGTGTTTTTTCACAATCATTTCTGTCCTGCAAAAAACCATAGACCTCTGTAGAATTATTATGATTTTGTGCAAAATGACATAATCTCTGGACCAAATCTGATAGAGTTTTGCAGAATTGGCAAGTGTTCTCCAAAAATAATATGCAGAAGAAGAGGAAGGAAGGAAGGAAGGAAGGAAGGAAGGAAGGAAGGAAGGAAGGAAGGAAGGAAGGAAGGAAGGAAGGAAGGAAGGAAGGAAGGAAGGATCCTAAAATCTGAACTCAGACCTTGAAAAGGCTTTGAGTACAACATCTAGTGTGTGCTATACTGCTAGGATATCTGTATAGAAGCTTTCTCAGTACTCTTGGTAAAAAATCTACTTCCCGGTGTTATCTTCCTTTCAAGTAATGTTTTGGTTTTTAGGTATCTATTCTACAATATTAACTCTTTCTGCCCAGTGTCTGTCTATCTCTGTATGGTTCAATGCAGTATTCGTAGACTTTCCCATGAACAGACCGAGAATCAAGAATTAGTGCTGAGGGTCTCCTTTCAAAAACTTAATCCAGGGCACAGGAAGAGGGTCAGAAAATGAGACTGTCTGCATGCTCAAGAAAAAAAAAGAGGCAGATGAATTTATTTTACAGCACAAAAAGTCTTCCATTTAAAATAGCAGAATGAAACCAAGCACTTTTCCCACCAAAGGGAAGAGAAAAATCCAATACAGCAGAAAAGAATACAGAGAAATATAACTTGAAGGTGGTGAAGTGTACATTATATGGAAGGAAACAGAAGGTATGCAAGCAACTTGAAGGAAAAAAGAGAACTGAAAATTTGCAAATAAAGAAGGTGATAAGAAAGGGGGTGTTTCTTTGAAATGCATGATCACAATGATGGCATGCTGTTCCGGACAGGTAAGAAACTTGCTAAGTGGGAAATCTTATTACTGAATAATTATAAACAGACTATTACATTCTTCAGCACATAGGAATATCAATCCTAATGGGTGTTTTCACATAAGCAAGATAAATAATGAACAGTATTTTGTTCCCATTTCTTTTTCAGCCATCTATCAAGCTAGAGACAGAATGTCACGTTTTGTTTTCTTTTTCCCCCCTGAAGTGCTGGATTAAAAATGTTGGTTTTCTTGACGCTGATGAATCTAATCAGTGACACTGTAAAATGAACACGTATTTCTACCCCTTGGGCTTCCCTAAACAACTTATTTAAAAATTATGGATATCAAAATTCTTTGACCATTACCAGCATCATATAATTGCTAATTTTTGTGCTTTTGCCTAGCTTACAAATGCGAAGAAAGTGAAGAGGAACCAATACTTACTTTACAACATCAAAAAGGTTCTGAGAAGGCTGTTCCTCGAAAGAAATTCCATGGAAAGCATAAATGATCTGAGTAAGAATCCCCCCGATGAGGACGACACCAGGCTGGTACCACTCATGAGGAACTGGGAGGGCATCCTTCACAGAACAACTCATAGTCACTCCTTCTTGGCACACAGAAGAGTGGTAACTGAGAGAATTGCGAACCTTGAATTGTATCTGAGATAACAATCGATGGTAAAGTGACAGAAATAGAATCAACAGAGCCCTCCCAGCCTCTTCCACCCCCAATACACCCAGCATCAATTCCACAGGAGGATTTTTATATTCTTTTTCTGACTTGTTTATTCATTCACTTCTAAAATACCCTGGAAATCCTCTTGTGCTTTCGTCTGGTGAAGAAATTATAATCATTTTAATAATCACTAAGAGAAGCAACTACGTCTTCCATCTTTAGACCCTAATAAGGTGGAGATTTGGGAATAAAACTTCTTAGATATTTTCTGTTGTTTCTATAGTGGGGGTGGGGATTTGTCTTCATTCCACAAGAATGAAAAGTTGTAAATCTGTTGGAGACTGTCCGCAATAAGATCAGATTAGGCATCCTTCAGTCTCGAGAGACTATGGTAACGTGCTCTATATGGAGGACTTGGAACAGCGTCTAGTGTGGCTGAGAAGACCAATTCGAGAGTGACCATCCCTTCCACACTGAAGACAAATATAGTCCGCAATAAGCAACCACCAATTAAAAGTACCTGCCTGAGATAAAGCCATTGTGTTGATTTGGTAGGCAAAGCTGTGTTGAAAAAGAATGAAATGGTTGTCATTTTCTGTGAAAACTCTAGTTTCACAGAAGTTGAAGTTTATGTGTCTCTTACAGAAGTTCACTGCCTGCCTCTCTCTCTCTCTCTCTCTCTCTCTATCTGTCTGTCTGTGTGTCTCTGTCTGTCTGTCTATCTATCTATCTTTGAGCTCCTTCTTATCTATCTATCTATCATCTATATATCTATCTATCATCAGCACCTTCTTATCTATCTATCTATCTATCTATCTTTCTGGCTGGCTGGCTGGCTGGTTGGTTGACTGGTTTTCTATACCACCTCAATTTATAACACCACTACTCTGGCAGGCTTACAAATTAGACCCGCGAACCCCCCACGAAACCCAAAAGCCACATTCTTGAAACTTTTGTTTATAAAGTTATGGTTTTAATAATTTATGTCATCAAACTTACTAGTCTAGCTGACACATTTTTAACCTGCTGGAGTTTTCCTATTGTTTTCAAGGACTGCCCTATATTGAGCATTTCAGTAGACTATTTTGAGATTTTCAATGCATTAACCAATGTTATCAGGCATTTTTTGTCCGGGTACAGGGGCAGTTGGACAATCAATTGAAGTTCATAAAAGGTGCTTTTGGCCACAGCCGATGTTTCCAATTCTGTGGAGAGAGACGAGTACAGGAGCACACTCAAACTTCAAACCCGATCTTTCAGGGGGAATGTAATCCCATCCAGGCCAGATAGATTTCCCTCTAATCAGTCCGAAGGACCTCTCAGCAACAGGATCTCCATCTTTTCTGGTTTTGGTTTCAAATTTGCCTCTCTCCAGTCCACTATTATGGCTGAGCAGCGCTCATGAACCCAAACAGCGTTCTCTTCAAATGAAGCAAAGAAAAGAGAGAGCTGCATGTCACTATTATAATGGTGACAACACACCACAAAACTCCCAATGACTTCACATAGTGGTTTCATAACCAACTGAGAACTAGTGAGAGTGAGCAACCCTATGTATAGTCCATCGTCTCTTGGGAAGTATATTTGTATGCTAGAAAAGTCATTTGATTTCATTCTTTTTTCCACCTTCTAAGCTGCTCCTTGGTGTTCAACTCAGGCCTCAAGAGAATAATGTAAATCTTGGGAGCAAAGATGCAAATCAAGAGACCAGCACTGGAGGCTACAATAGAGAAGACCTCCACAGCAACCATGTGCTTCCCCTTGGTGCTCAAAGAGGTGGGAACAAAGGACACCCACACACTGCAGAAGACCACCATGCTGAAGGTGATGAACTTGGCCTCATTAAAAGTGTCTGGCAGTTTTCTGGCTAAGAAGGCCAATGTGAAGCAGAAGAGAGACAAAACACCCATATAGCTCAAGACAACGTAAAACATGATAACAGAGCCTCCATTACATTCTTCTATAATCTCTTCAGTCAACGATTGCATGTCAAATGCTGGGAATGGGGGAGATATTCCTAACCACATGATACAAATTTCTACTTGAACCAAAGAGCAGGAGAGCACAATGCAGTTTGCTGTCCTTCTTCCCAGCCATTTCTTCATGTTGGATCCAGGTTTGGTGGCCATGAAAGCCACAACCACGGTGATGGTTTTGGCCAACACACAAGAAACGGCCACTGTAAAGATGATGCCAAAGGCTGGCTGTTGGGGGGAGGCAGAAATTGTAATATTGTAATATTCAGGTGTGAGATATGATCCCTTTCACAGTGCTGTTTTAGTTCACAGGGACATGTGCCTGCTTTATTCAAATAAGCTAATGTTAAGAAATTAAATATTTTAGCAACTTTGAAATTCCCTGATTTATGATATCCCTGATTTTTAGAATCCCACTGCTAAATGATGATAAATTTGTGTAATTGAGTTGATTCAGTAAGGCTGTCTTAAAGTCAATTCATAGGGCAATCCTACTAATCCACAGAAGACTACTGACATGTTGGGATGCCATGCATAGAGGTCTTAGGAGGACCCTGAGTCCTTGATGGATTTTGTTCTACTCTGCATCTCCAGCTGTGGAGGAAGTAGTGCTTAAGGAGGACAGAAGCCCGAATCTCCTTCCTCTGATTGCATTACCTAAAGGAAATGATTTCCCAGCTAGACCCCTAACTTTATTAGAAATGCCTAACAACAGTGGTCCATGAGTTCTTAACCTCCAAAATAGACGAGTGTAATACTCTCTACGTGGGGCTGCAGCTGAAAGCTGTATGGATACTTCAGTGGGTCCAGAATGTGGCAGCCAGATGGATTACAAGTACCAGCACATATGAACACATCTCCAGTCTTGGCATGCCTTCATTGGCTCCCTGTTAGTTTCTGTGCTGAATTTAAAGTGTTGGGCATAACCTACTGATCTATGATTAGAGATGGGCATGAATTGCTATGAAGAGCTTTGTGCCGAATCAAACATGTGGTACCAGAGAATCTGCATGTTACCTCCCCCTCCCCCTCAACTGGCTCACTCACCTCCATCAGCATACCACTGGGGTCCTCCCTTGCCAGCGGCACGTAAGTTAGGGAAAGAGCTTGGGCTGCCCTTCGCTGCTGCCTCAAGCAGCTGGCTAGTCCAAAGAGGTGATGGGACAAGGAGAATCACATCACAGCTAAAGACTGCCTGAGTGCCTGAGAACACAGCCCAAGCACCTTCCCCAACTGTCATGCTGACGTGAGGGAGGACCCTGGTGGCATTTTCAAGAAGGTGAGTGGGACTCTTGGCCACTGCGGAGGGGGAAATTTAATCACAAAACCTGTAGTGTTGCATCGTTGATTCAGCACAAAGCGTTTGATAGAACTTGGTGCCCATCTCTAGCTCTGAATGGTTTAGGACCTCGATATGGGGTGGAACGATTCCTCCCAAAACAGCTAGCTGTTCCACACATTGTTATCTATCTACAGAAGTTTAACATGCACTATCCCTCTAAAGTTTAGGAAGCTAATTTTGGCTGCATACCACACAGCTGACCTCTACTAGTGCAGAACTGCCTCCGATGGTCAAATGGCTTTTCATTTTTGTATTTCTTTAAAGTAGCTCCAGCTAGCGACAGGGCTTAATGATGTTTTATTCTTTCTTTTTTATTCTTATTCTTATCATCCTATTCTGTTTTTCTTTATTTTTGTAAACCACATAGAGCATGGCAACACTAAGAAGGAAGTATAGAAACTGAAAGAAAATGAAGGAAGGAAGGAAGGAAGGAAGGAAGGAAGGAAGGAAGGAAGGAAGGAAGGAAGGAAGGAAGGAAGGCTCCATGAAGACAAATACTACAGCCAAGGGAACAGTTCACTGCTTCAGGTATTAGATGAAGACATCTGAATCACACACAGTAAGGATTAGTTGAACCACTGAGGGGTTAAAATTGCAGAACATGCTAATCAGCAGAAATTTACCACTGCAGGGGACATCATTTTTCTTATACTGATGTAAGTCAGGGAAGATTATGAGCATTATGTTTAGTCAACAGATAGCTCATATGGACAAGAAGTTTGATGAGATTAAGTCTGACATCTCAACCTTGGAAATTAAACTATTAGACTTTACTAAGAAACAGGAGGACATAAACCCACAATTGAGCCAAATGAAAGAGGAGGAAACACAACAAAATCAAGAAGTATCAGACTTTATTAAGAAACAAGAGGACATAAACCCACAATTGAGCCAAATAAAAGAGGAGGTAACACAGCAACATCTAGACAAGAAGTTTGATGAGATTAAGTCTGACATCTCAACCTTGGAAATTAAAGTATTAGACTTTACTAAGAAACAGGAGGACATAAACCCACAATTGAGCCAAATGAAAGAGGAGGAAACACAACAAAATCAAGAATTACAGAGGACAGAGAAAACAGCAAAGAAAATAGAGAAGAAAGTGACAGAATTTCAGGAAGATTTAAGAAAGATGGAAATTCGACAAAACCAATACGAGATATCAATGATCCGAATCCATATGGAGAATGTTCCATACTTCTCAAGAATTCAGAAGGTACCGGAAATCCAGAATGAAGATCCATATAGGAATAAAATATTAAAAATAATGCAAGATAAGCAATATATAAAGGATGGAAGGAATAACAGCGGCAAGAATAGTATCCGTGAAACACTGGAAGGAGTCTGGAATACTACAAATAGAGAAACTGATAGCAAGAATATTGGGAACTGAAGAAATCAATATGTTAACAGACTAGCTGAATCCAAAAAAGGAAAAAGGAGCACTGGGAAACTTGGTGGTCACTACATATATGACCACAAAATAGATAAAATGGTAGACTGATATACAATTATAGCTTAGGAAGAGTTACTGTAAATGCTAGATAAATATTATCAGTTATATAATTAATAATTGGAATTATAAAATATATGTCTGAATTTGGATTCTCTTTATATATTGTATATACCTTGGTATGATAACTGGAACTACTCCTAGAAGGAATTATTTAGAACTATTATGAAAAAAAAAACTGATTGTATAAAAGATGGAAGGAACAACAGTGCCAAGATGAGTATCCGTGAAACACTGGAAGGAGTCTGGAACACCACAAATACAGGAACTGATAGTAAGAATACTCAAAACTGAAGAAATTAATATGTTAATAGACTAGCTGAATCTAAAAAAAAAAAAGGAAAAAAAGAGAAAAAGGAGCACTGGGAAACTTGGTGGTCACTAAATATATGATCACAAAATAGTTAGAATGATAGGCTGATATACAATCATAAGTATAGGAAGAGTTACTTTTAAATACTAGATAAATATTAACAGCTACATAATTAATAATTAGAATTACAAAATATAGGTATGAATTTGGATTTTCCTTATATATTGTATATGTTCTCGTATGTTATCTGGAACTACTCTTAGAAGGGATTATCTAGAATTATTATGAAAATAATGATTTATATTGTGTTTGTTCAAATCCACCCCCCCTAAATGTATCCTTGTCCCAGTTACCCCCCTACCCTACCCTACCCCTGTAAAGAAGAAAATAATAAAAAATTAAATAACAAAAAAAAAAGTAATTGCCTGAGATAAAGTCATTGTATTGATTTGGTAGGCAAAGGCACATTGAATTCCAGTTTGAGAGAGGTGGAAGTTTATGTGACTATCCTACCATCCATCCGTCCATCCATCCATCCGTCCATCCATTCATCTATCGATCGATCGATCGATCTTCCCTATTAATAGCCCTGCATGTGGAGTTTTACTGCTCTAAGAACATCTTTTAAAAACCTAGGTAGAGAAACAACAGAAGAACAAACCTTGACCAAATGTCAAAGTGTCCACACCTTCTGTTTTTAAACAAAACTGACCAAAATTGTCATTCAAAATAGTGACTAATGACACTTCTTCCATATTTGTCTCCCCCTTTTGCCCTCCAGCTCCCATATTTGGGTTAGTCTGGTTCCCTAAATCAGCACAAATTTGTTTCCCAACTGCTACAAGATTGCCAATCAAGGGGGTCCTCCCTGCATGTATGAACACATATCTGAATAGACTGAGGATGTGTACTTCTGTCCTGATCCACCCACTTGCAAATCCTCTTCCTTCACCTCTCCCCTCCCCTCCCCCAATATCCATTTTTTGTGGGGGGGGGAAGGCTCTACTACTACCTGTTCTCAGGTAGTAGAATGGATGGATTTCCCAAATGAAGTTGGGTGGCTCATCTAAGAACATGTGGGACAAATGGTGCGGCTGACACAAGTTTCACTCTACCAGCACAAGATGCTCCTGCCCTGTTCCAAACAGACTACAGCTAGGGACTGTTTGATTTTGAATGAGGTTCTCTGTCTCTTCTACCAATATCAAAACCCAAACAAAGAAACATGGCATCTCTAAGACAATTGCCATCATGACCCTTTTGTTTCAGGGTAAACTTTTATTGATTATGGTCCACTTCTTCAGACAAAAGTGTGAAGTTGTGGCCCAGATTGTGAAGGAACTGTGCAAACTCCATCTACGTTTGGACAACACCTCAATGTGACTTGTCCTTTTTTGTTAAGCAGGTGGGGCTCTCTGGATTATCAGCCCCACCTACATCCCACTATCCATGTGGATCTGCATTCCGATGGCTCAATTTTTGAGCTGTAATTTCAGAGGAACAACTGGAGCTGCACCTGAGGGCATTGAAATCTAGGGGTGAAGAGATTGAGGAATGTTAGGACAGCAAAAACCTTCTGGACCTATTCACTTTATTTTATTTTATTTTATTTTCTTCTCATTTTTAAAAATGTACAGCAGATCCATTGCTACGGTAAAATCAGATTAATTCATCTTTTCAAGTCTAACTTCTACACAACAATTATTTCAAAGAAACAATAAAAAAAGTGCAACAGGAAAAGAAGAATTCAGCAAGGGAATTTCATGTTGGGTTTTCCATTCTCAATTTTATTTATTTATTTATTTATTTATTTATTTATTTATTTATTTATTCATTCATTCATTCATTCATTCATTCATTCATTCATTCATTCATTTTTTCATTTATTTTCAATACCAGCTCACTTCATGGCACCACTACTCTGTGAGGCTTACAAACCAGACCAGCGCACCCACCACTCAACACCAAACATCACCTTAATACAAACCCAATCGATATGGTAATCGCTAAGTCCTTTTTTAAAACCTGAAATTCAAAAAGTAAAAATTCACAACAGCAAATGATATGTTCTTGAAACTTGGTTTATAAAGTTATTACTTGAATCATTTCCTAAAAATCAGGTGGTACAGAACCTGGTGTACCTCAGGTATACATTTATTCCACAGAGTAGGCGGGCCACAACCCGATTTCTTGCTGTCACCTTTTTCACCACACATTTCACTACCCTCAATGCTGTGGTTTAGGAGGATCATGTAAATGGTGAGCCATTTTCTGGGGAAGATATTCTGAGAAATACTGAAGTCCTAAATTATTTTAGGGCTTTATAGGTCAACATGAGGAAAAATCATTCTCATCCGCATCATCATCTTGCAACTGCAGAGCTGAAAGGGATCCTATATATCATCTAGTCCAGCCTCTTTTAAGTTGGCCCAGTAGGGAATTAAACTCCTTACTTCTGGCTCCGCAGCCAGATGCTTAAACCACCTAAACCACCCAGCTATGTAACACTTCTGTGAGGCCCCTTCTTTGCACCAGTGGGCAAAAGGTGTAAGCAGAGATGATCTGAGGCTATCCACAGTTGCAATTAATTTGAAGATTTATTTAAGTCAAAGCAGGTAAGTAGGGAATAAGATCCAACTTTATACCTAAAAATCAGACCTGATTAACAACCAGCAACTTGAATTGGGTGTGAAAACTAACAGGGAGCAAATGTAACCAAGCCAAGACTGGCCATATATAATCAAACTTACTGGTCTAGGTGCCAGGATTTGAACCTGCTGAAGTTTTTTATATTATTTTCAAGGACAGCCCTATGTTGAGCATTGCATTAGACTGTTTTGAGATTTCCAATGCATTAACCAATGTTATAAAGCATTTCCTGTGCAGGTAGGGGGGGCAACTGGACAATCAACTGAAATTCATAAAAGGTGTTTCTGGCCACAACCGATGTTTCACTTTCTTTAAAAAAAATTGGGTAGAGAGGCACCATCAAACTTCAAACCCGATCTCTCAGGGGGAATGTAACCATATCCAGCCAGGTAGATTTCCCTCTAATCAGTCTGATGGATCTCTCATCAAGAATATCTCCATCTTATCTGGACACACTTTCAAATTGGCCTCTGTCCAGTCCATTATCATGGCTGGCCAGTGCTCAGGGATGAAAACAACATCCTCTACAAATGAAGCAAAGGAAAGAGAGAGCTGCATGTAACCGTTATGAAGGTGACAATACAACACAAAATCCCCAATGACTTCGTATAATATTTTCAGAAACTAGTGACAATGAGTGAGAATGACCAAGCCTAGATCTAGTCCATCATCTCCTTGGGAAATATGTTTCTATGCTAGAAAAATTGTTTCATTTCATTCTTTTTTTCCACCTTCTAAGCTGCTCCTTGGTGTTCAATTCAGGCCTCAAGAGAATAATGTAAATCTTGGGAGTAAAGATGCAAAACAAGAGACCAGCACTGGAGGCTACAATGGAGAAGACCTCCACAGCGACCATGTACTTCCCCTTGGTGCTCAAATAGGTGGGAACAAAGGACACCCAAACACTGCAGAAGACCACCATGCTGAAGGTGATGAATTTGGCCTCATTAAAAGCGTCTGGCAGTTTTCTGGCTAAGAAGGCCAATGTGAAGCAGAAGAGAGACAAAAAGCCCATATAACTCAGGACAAGATAAAACATGATAACAGAGCCTCCATTACATAATTCGATAATCTCTTCAGTCAACGATTGCATGTCAACTGCTGGGAATGGGGGAGATGTTCCTAACCATGCGGAACAAATTCCTGCTTGACCCAAAGAGCAGGAGAACACAATGCAGTTTGCTGTCCTTTTCCCCAGCCATTTCTTCATGTTGGATCCTGGTTTGGTGGCCATGAAAGCCACAACCACAGTGATGGTTTTGGCCAAGACACAAGAAACGGCCACTGAAAAGATGATGCCAAAGGCCGGCTGTTGGAGGAGGCAGCTCAACTTTCCAGGTCGTCCAAGAAAGAGCAAAGAAGAGAGGAAGCAGAAGAGGAGAGAGATGAGGAGAGTGTAGGTGAGGTCCTGATTGTTGGCTTTGACAATGGGGGTGTCTTTGTGCTTCATGAGAATTCCTAAGACCCAGGCTGTGATCAGGGAAAAAGAGAGAACAACCAAGGCTAAACCCCACCCTAAAGGCTCTTCATAAGACAAAAAGATGAGAAGTTTGTGCAGGCATCCATTTTTGTCCTCATTTGGATATTCATCTTCTGGACATTTGAAACAGTCATCCGTATCTGAAGAACAGAAATAATAGAACAGATAATCGAGAGGAAAAATAAAGTCAAATAAAATAAAATATAAATATTTGTGCAGAACCAGTTCAGGAGTGAGATATATTCCCTTTCACAGTCCTGCTTTTGTTTACATGGACATCTGTCTGCTTTATTTAAAGAAGATAATTTTAAATATTTATATATTGAAAAAACTTCAAAATGCCCTGAATTATGATATCCCTGATTTTTAGAATCCCAATGCTAAACTATGATAAATTTGTTTAATTCAGTAGATTCAGTAAGGCTGTCTTAAAGTCAATTCATAGGGCAATCTTATTAAACCACAGAAGACTACTGTCATGTAGGGATGCCATGCATAAAGGTCTTAGGAGGACTCTGAATACTTGATTACTTTTGATTCTACTCTGCATCTCCAGCTGTGTAGGAAACAGTATAGAAGATAGAATCCCGAATTTTCTTCCTCCAGCTGTGCCCTTAATATTATTAGAGGTGCCTAACAGCAGAGGCCCATGAGTTGTTAATCTCCAAAATAGACTGGTGTAATACTCTCTATATGGGGCTGCCCTTGAAGTCAGTACGGATACTTCAGTGGGTTCAGAATATGGCACGCAGTTTGATTACAAGTACGAGCAGATATGAACACATATATCCTATTTTGCCATACCTTCATTGGCTTCCTGTCAGTTACTATACTCAATTTAAAGTGTTGGGCATAACCTACAGAGCCCTGAATTGAGAGGGGTGCAAAGTGCTATGGAGAGCTTTGTGCCAAATCAACCATGTGACACACTCACCTTCCTCAGTGCACTGCTGGGGTCCTCCTTCACCAGTGGCACACCAGTCAGGGAAGGAGCTTAGGCTGCCCTTTCTCACCATCTCCCACAGCTGGACAGTTCAAAGAGGAGAGGGAACAAAGAAATTGGCCAGCTGCCTGAGGAGGCAGACTGAGCTCTTTCTCCACCTGGCATGATGTGGTGAGGAAGGACTCTGGTGGCATGTCGATGAAGGCGAGTGGGTCTCCCAGCCAAGGACGAGGGTGGAGATTAATCACAGAACCTATGGTGCTGCACGGTTGATTCAGCAGAAAGCTCTTCATACAGCTAGGTGCCCATCTCTAGCTCTGAATGGTTTAGGACCTCGATATGGGGTGGAACAACTCCCCTCAAAACAGCTAGCTGCTTCACACATTGTTTTCAGTCCTTCATCTTAAGAATTGTAACAGTTAATGAGAATAATAAGCAAACAAAAAGAACAGAGCTTTCTCGGTTCAGGCACTTTTCCTCTTTAAAAAGCTGCTATAGACGTTTATCATGCACCATCCCTCTAAAATATTAGCAAACTAATTTTGGCGGAATTATAGCTGACTTCTACTACAGCAGAATTGCCTCAGACGGTCATATGGGTTTCCATTTTTGAATTAATGTGAAGTTGCATAGCTAGGGATAGTGCTTAATGATATTTTGTTGTGATTTGTTTATTATTATTACCATTGTAATATGTTTTTCTTCATTTTTCTAAACCGCTTAGTGGCAACACTAAGCAGGGAGTATAGAAATTGAAAGTAAATAAGTAAAGGAAGGAAGGAAGGAAGGAAGGAAGGAAGGAAGGAAGGAAGGAAGGAAGGAAGGAAGGAAAGTTCACCATAGCCAAGGGAACTGTTCCCTGCTTCAGGGTTTAGATGAAGCCACCTGAAGGACACACAGTAAGGATTAGTTGAACCACTGAGGGGTTAAAATTGCAGAACATGTTAATCAGCAGAAATCTCCCCCTGCAGGGGACATAATTTTTCTTCAACTGATTTTAAGTCAGGGAAGATTACTCTGGACTCTATTTTATCTATTGTTGGTTTCTTCCACATGAGATGGGATTGAAGCCTAGGCACCCATCTTCTCCAGTTCCCAGCTGCTGTCTGGCTCTGTGTAGATGTGTTTGCATGTGTTTTCCTCCAAAGGCACAAGAGTAAGCCTATTTTGGTGCATGACCTGGTCTCTCCTCAGTTTTGTTTCATCACACATTGATTTGCCATGCCAATATGGAGCTCACTGTGAGCAAGACCATGAATGGAACTCCTGCAACTCATGAGCAAAGTTCTAATAATTTCTACACCTCTCCTTTCCCCTAAAGAACCTTGAAAGAGAGGATTTTAATACCACCAAATCACTGCGGAATTGCTGTTGATGTTCCAGACGTACGTGTTGTGGTGGTATTATAAGTACTGCTCTCTCTATGTGTTCACTGAACAGTAGCATAAACCCTCTGAGGATGATATCATCCAGCTTTCACAGTGTAAAGTTCCAGAAGACGATTTTGTCTTCTGATTTCATCATTATTCATTGAAGAGTTTTATAGTAACATAACAACTCTCCATTTCTTAATTTTTTTTCATTTGAACCAAGAAACTCAATTATCTTTATATGGCCAAAAACAAACAAACAAAAAATTAAAAGAAAAGAAAACTGGAACACCCACCTGTCTGGTTTGCAATCCTTCCTTCTGGACATAGAGCACAATCATAACAACAAAACTTTTCACCTTCCTTACTTTTCTTCTGAAAGCCAGGATGGCAGTACTCGTTGCAAACCGAAATGGGAAGCACCTGTTCTTAATAAGGACAGAGTTGAGAAGGGTCATCACGACAAGATATCTAATATTCCTCCTAGTCAAATACCCTACAGAAACCAGGTTGGCCCAACTGGGGTCTTTTGAATCAATCTCCTCTGTATCCCTTCATAACTCACCAAGACTCAAGAAATGCATAAAATTCACTTCCACAGAAAAAAAAATGTAAAAATAATCTTGTTTTCAAATTAGGAATAGGTATATTTGGGAAGTCAATACTATATCTCATTTTTGAAAGTGGTCGGTAACATTCATAGAATCACAGGATAAAGTTGGAAGGGGCCTGTAAGGCCATCAAGTCCAACCCCCTGTTCGATGCAGGAATAGAAATCAAAGGATATTTGCCAGGTGGTTGTCGAAGTTTCTCTTGATTGCCTCCAGTGTTGGAGCACTCACCATCTCAAGGTATTTGGTTCCACTGTCTTCCTTCTCTAACAGCCCTCCTCCAATCATCTGACACCTCACTCATTTCCCATTATTTCAAGAAAATAAAGCACAGCGGATCCGGGGATTCTTCAGCCAATTCCTTCATGACTCTCTGATGTAGTTCTTCTGGCCCTGGAGATTTGAACTTGTTCAAGGTGGTAAGGTATTCCTTGACTATTTCTTTATCAATGTCTAGCTGCAATCCTGTCCCCTCCACTTGCACTTTTCATTCAGGTCTGGGGATTCATAGTCTGTCCTATGGGAAAAGATGGAGCTAAAATAGAAATTGAGCACCTCTGCCTTTTTTTTGTCATCTGTTATGGTCTTTCTCTCTCCATTGAGTAGCTGTGCTGCTATTTCTTTTCTTTGTCTTTTGCTTTGCATGTTCCTCAAGAATGCTTTTTTACTGCTTTTAGTGCCTCAAGCTAATCTCAGCTCATTCTCAGCATATGCTCTCCTCATGCCATCCCTGCATTTCCTTGCTACTTGTCTGTACACTTCCTTGGTGACCTGACCTTCTTTCCACTCCCCATACATTTCTTTTTTGTTTGTTTGTCTGTTTTCAGGTCCTCCCTGATCTTTTTGTGAAACCACACTGCCCTTTTTTGCCGCTTCCCAACCCTTTTTTCTTGTTGGAATTATTTATAGTCGTGCCTTAAGAATTTCTTTTTTAAAAAACTCCGACCCTTCTTGGACTCCTTCTTAGGATCTCCTGCCACAGAACCTTACTCATTCTTGTTCTGGGATCATTAAAACTGGCTTTTTTTAAAAAAAATCCAGCACATGTGTGTGGCTACACTCTGCTTTGGTTTCATTTAAAATCCACAATTCTATTAGAACATGGTTACTCTTGCCCAGAGTTCCCCTTACTGCCATTTCCTCCACCAAGTCATCTCTACTGGTTAGAATCAAATCAAGGCTAGCTAGTCCTCTAGTTTCTTTCCCTACTTTTTGTAGGAGAAAATTATCAGCCATGCAAGCCAGGAATTTTTTGGAAGGAACATTCTTGGCAGAATTTGCCTTCCTAGATATATCTAGATAACTGTAATCTCCCGTCCCTACGACATCGTGTCTCTTTGAAATCCTTGCAATTTGTTTGTCAAAAGTTTCATCCACCTCCTCTCCCTGATTGGGCAGCTGGTAGTAGACTCCAACTGCCATGTTCCATTTATTTTTATTTGCCCCAACTAGATTGAACCATATGCTCTCAATGGGACATTCAATCTCCTGCTCCTGTATTTCTGTGTAGGAATGCGTATTTTTTACTCCTGGCATTCGTATATAGACATATTTGTATATAGACTGTGATATAGATGGTGTGACTTGTGGCCTGTTTGTCCTTGTACATTATTATGAATATTGCTATTAATGTTAATGTTATTATTGACCCCCGTTTGAACAGTTTGTTATGTTCCTCCCATTGTGAGTAAGGCTTCATCTATCTTGAACTTCCTCCCCCTTCAAATAAGTTTAAAGCCTTCCCGATGAAGTTATTCATGCTGTGGTGAAACACATTCTTCCCTGTCCTTGTTTAATACAAGCCATCTCTTGCTAGCAATCCTTCTTCCAGGAAGCTTAGCCCATGGTCCAGAACCCGTTGTCTTTATTTTACAGGCAAATACACCATGTTGAAGAGATATGAAAGCAAAGGAAACTTCATTCACCAACATGACCTCCTTAGGGAAGGACCCCCCATAACCCATACCTCGTTAAAGCCTCGGTGCCACACAATTCTATCCCAATCGATCACGACTTCTTCTCCTTCAAGAGCACCGGGAACCACCCTTCCAATTTTCACTTGATGGAAAGAGTTGTTGGGGAATATGACCACGTTCATGATGTCAAATCCACCTCCTATTTCCCTTTTCTCATTAAAGGATACTGTTTCTCCCTCTGAGTTGTTAAATGACAACCTTCGCAGGAAAGGGTGAAGCTAGTTGAAAAAGGAAAGAGAACAAATGGGACTGAAAGATGAGGAGAGACTGAAGCTAGGAGAGAAAGCAAAACATTTTTCTATACAAATGTGGTCAACATCCAATTGAATATTTACAGGAATCTCAACTTTTACTTCTGTAAGTTGGCTCAGATATTTAAAAAGGTACCAGTCAAGTTTTTTCTGGCACATCAGCGGCATCTCATCGGATCAGCCCAACAGCTTTTTCTGTTGGAATAGGTACATAAATATGCAGTAGGATATTGACTCAGATTTATGTACTTCTTCCTCTTCATGCTTCATCTATTGAAGATGAGAAATGTCATGGGGAGAAAAAAAAGGCTCTTTTATTCTGAATTTTCTGAAAATTAATTGTAATCTATGCCCCATTTCTAAATGGGAAATGGAACACATTTCCTAATTCCAAATTATAGGTCACCCATGAAGAAAGAATGCCACTTTTGTGTTTTCTCTACTTTGAAAATCCTGGAAAGCATTGCAATACGTTGGAAAAGATCTCACCTCACACAATACATACACAAATAAATGAGGTAGGGAGTTTTAGAGAGTCCCAGCATTCACTAATTTATTACTCAAAATATATAGAAAGGTGTACGGATCTCACCTGCCAAGGTTGAAAATGCTGAAGTACAACATCTGGATCCTCAGCCATGGACTTGTGTCTCAGTCTGGACAAGTACACAACATGGAAAGTATGTGTCAGGGCATAGATGGCATTGTAGATACTAGAGCTGTGTCCAGTCAACTGCATGTCAAAAAGAGGCTCAGGAAGACTTGCCAGTTTCTCCTCTCCAGTACATTTCTCACTGTCTGGAATGGTTTCTCCAAAAACACAGTCAAAGGCTTGCTCCCAGAAATCTTTCAGGAAACCATCTCTTTCATTCCAGCCAGGTTTGATAGGCAGAACAAACTCTCCAAATTTCAAAATATCTTTTTTGTGAATCATAAAGGCAATAGCACCTTCAAACATCTGAAGATCCCAAAGCTTTTGTGATCCTGTTAATATAAAATCAATCTGAGTTGTTGTAATCCACACTTTTCTGTATATAGAATACCTAATGTTTTCCTGATCTTCTAGAAATATAAGTGTTCTTAGCCATGCTATTGTCACAGACTCTCCATAGATGATACATGCACTGGCTTTTTCATTAATTAAAGGTTCATAAAGTTTCAGAAGGACTGAAATAACGGTTTCATCCAAATCATCCAATTTAGATTGTAGTGGAATTCTTTTTAAGAAGGCTGAACAGATTCCATTTTGAGAAAAAAGTTGCTCCATCATCTGCACAAAATGCTCCCCGCTTTCATTATCTGCCACAAACATCCCAACCCATATCCATCGGAAATGCTGAAGCAACCGGATGATCCCCATGTATTGATGGTCTTCAATGGGGACCATGTGGTAAAAGAAAGGATGCTGAGATGTATGAATTCCCTCTGGAGCCAAAGAGCCATACGTGAACTATAAGACACACACACACAAAAAAAAACATTGTCATGATAAATTGGAATTTTAGAAATCTGAAAAGACAATGTTTATTCCAATATTTCCTACTTTTTTGAAAAATCTGTTTTATTTCTACACCTCTGTAATCAAAATAAAAGAAAAAAAGGATACACAAAAGTGTGCTATCCTAAATATACCTGCATCTTATCATACCTGAGGAATTTTGTAGAGACCTAAGATGTCAGCCATGAGAAAGGAGGTGTCGGAACCCAGTCCCCCAATGACCGCGATGAGATTTTTCTGTCCGTCACACTCATAATTGAGAACAAATCTCTGCCTTTTGGAGAGCAGGTTGAGAGTGGTCCAATAAGTCATCCTTGCATTAGAATAACTGTCACAGATGTGGAAGCCAAGGGTGACATTGGGCAAGATTTTTGGATTCCTGTTGATCTCATTGATGGCAAAGGCCATGGCCAGGGCATGCTGGTAGAATTTTGGCACCATGCTGTCAAGACAAATACTTTAATATTGCATCAACATTTCTACAGTTTACAAACTTGCAATATTATTCAAACTGGACATTTCTTCCTCCATTCATAAGACAAACCGTTGCATATCTAGTTAGATCTTAGGCTATTGAGTACAGTGGTGCTGAATCCTGCATATGCCATTATACAGTCAGAAGTTCAGTAGTCCTAATCTGCCTTAAGGCTTTCTGCTGTACTTAAACATGGTTCCTTCTCTCGATATTCTCTGTGTGGACTTAGCTTCAAGATTAATTGAATCTGGCAAATGGGAAGCACATGAATCAAAGTCTTCTTGAAAAATTCTCTGTGCAAGGTGTTTTTTCACAATCATTTCTGTCCTGCAAAAAACCATAGACCTCTGTAGAATTATTATGATTTTGTGCAAAATGACATAATCCCTGGACCAAATCTGATAGAGTTTTGCAAAATTGGCAAGTGTTCTCCAAAAATAATATGCAGAAGAAGAAGAAGGAAGGAAGGAAGGAAGGAAGGAAGGAAGGAAGGAAGGAAGGAAGGAAGGAAGGAAGGAAGGAAGGAAGGAAGGATCCTAAAATCTGAACTCAGACCTCAAAAAGGCTTTGAGTGCAACATCTAGTGGGTGCTATGCTGCTAGGATATCTGTATTGTAGCTTTCTCAGTACTCATGGTAAAAAATCTACATCCTGGTGTCAACTTCCTTTCAAGAAATGTTTTGGTTTTTAAGTATCTGTTCTACAATATCAGCGCTTTCTGCCCAGTGTCTGTCTATCTCTGTATGGTTCAATGCAGTATTCGTAGACTTTCCCATGAACAGACCGAGAATCAAGAAGTAGTGCTGAGGGTCTCCTTTCAAAAACTTAATCCAGGGCACAGGAAGAGGGTCAGAAAATGAGACTGTCTGCATGCTCAAGAAAAAAAAAGAGGCAGATGAATTTATTTTACAGCACAAAAAGTCTTCCATTTAAAATAGCAGAATGAAACCAAGCACTTTTCCCACCAAAGGGAAGAGAAAAATCCAATACAGCAGAAAAGAATACAGAGAAATATAACTTGAAGGTGGTGAAGTGTACATTATATGGAAGGAAACAGAAGGTATGCAAGCAACTTGAAGGAAAAAAGAGAACTGAAAATTTGCAAATAAAGAAGGTGATAAGAAAGGGGGTGTTTCTTTGAAATGCATGATCACAATGATGGCATGCTGTTCCGGACAGGTAAGAAACTTGCTAAGTGGGAAATCTTATTACTGAATAATTATAAACAGACTATTACATTCTTCAGCACATAGGAATATCAATCCTAATGGGTGTTTTCACATAAGCAAGATAAATAATGAACAGTATTTTGTTCCCATTTCTTTTTCAGCCATCTATCAAGCTAGAGACAGAATGTCACGTTTTGTTTTCTTTTTCCCCCCTGAAGTGCTGGATTAAAAATGTTGGTTTTCTTGACGCTGATGAATCTAATCAGTGACACTGTAAAATGAACACGTATTTCTACCCCTTGGGCTTCCCTAAACAACTTATTTAAAAATTATGGATATCAAAATTCTTTGACCATTACCAGCATCATATAATTGCTCAATTTTTGTGCTTTTGCCTAGCTTACAAATGCGAAGAAAGTGAAGAGGAACCAATACTTACTTTACAACATCAAAAAGGTTCTGAGACGGATATTCCTCAAAAGAAATTCCATGGAAAGCATAAATGATCTGAGTAAGAATCCCCCCGATGAGGACGACACCAGGCTGGTACCACTCATGAGGAACTGGGAGGGCATCCTTCACAGAACAACTCATAGTCACTCCTTCTTTGCACACAGAAGAGTGGTAACTGAGAGAATTGCGAACCTTGAACAGTATCTGAGATAAAAATCGATGGTAAAGTGACAGAAATAGAATCAACAGAGCCCTCCCAGCCTCTTCCACCCCCAATACACCCAGCATCAATTCAACAGGAGGATTTTTATATTCTTTTTCTGACTTGCTTATTCATTCACTTCTAAAATACCCTGGAAATCCTCTTGTGCTTTCGTCTGGTGAAGAAATTATAATCATTTTAATAATCGCTAAGAGAAGCAACTATGTCTTCCATCTTTAGACTCTAATAAGGTGGACCTTTGGGAATAAAACTTCTCAGATATATTATGTTGTTTCTATAGTGGGGGTGGGGATCTGTCTCCATTCCACAAGAATGAAAAGTTGTAAATCGGTTGGAGACTGTCCGCAATAAAATCAGATTAGGCATCCTTCAGTCTCGAGAGACTATGGTAACGTGCTCTATATGGAGGTTTTGGAACAGCATCTAGTGTGGCTGAGAAGGCCAATTCGAGAGTGACCATCCCTTCCACACTGAAGACAAATATAGTCCGCAATAAGCAACCACCAATTAAAAGTACTTGCCTGAGATAAAGCCATTGTGTTTATTTGGTAGGCAAAGCTGTGTTGAAAAAGAATGAAATGGTTGTCATTTTCTGTGAAAACTGTAGTTTCACAGAAGTTGAAGTTTATGTGCGTATTACAGAAGCTCACTGTCTGCCTATCTATCTATCTATCTATCTATCTATCTATCTATCTATCTATCTATCTATCTATCTATCTATCTATCTATCTATCTATCTATCTATCTATCTATCTATCTATCTATCTATCTATCTATCTATCAAATCAAATCAAATCAATTTATTGTCATTGTAAGTCTATACATAGTATACACATACAACGAAATTCACACAGACACCCAGAGACAAGACCCACATGCACACACATAAAAAAATCCCCAAACAATCCCCACCCACTAAAAATCCCCCCCCCCCCTAAAAATACAAACATCTACACCGCAGGCTAAGTAACACTGTCCAACTATTCACTACTGGTGGTCTTTAAGCTCATTATTATGTGCAATTATAGCTCTGGGATAAAAACTATTCAGAAAACGTGTGGTCCGAGTCTTAATTGTTCTGTATCTTCTGCCAGATGGCAACAGTTCAAAGAAGTTGTAAGCAGGATGGGAAAAGTCTCTAAGGATGTTGTGTGACTTCCTCAGACAGCGGGATGTGAAGATGTCATCCAGGGTTGATAGCTGGAGCCTGATGATATTCTGGGCAATTTTAATGATTCTCTGTAGAGCTTTTTTGTCCGCTACAGAGCTACTCCCAAACCATACAAGAATGCATAGGTTAGGACACTCTCAATGGTGCTATGATAGTAGGACAAAAGTAAATGCTGAGATAAATTTAACTTCCTGAGCATTCTCAGAAAATACAGCCTCTTCTGTGCCTTCTTCACTAGCATGTTGGCATTTATAGTCCATGAGAGGTCCTCTGAGATGTAAGTGCCCAGAAATTTAAAACTACCAACCCTCTTCACTGTCTCGCCATTTGTGTACAGTGGTAAATATGCATTTCTCCTCCTCCTAAAATCAATTATGAGTTCTTTAGTTTTTTTGATGTTCAGTGTAAGATTATTTTCTTTACACCAGAGTATCAACCCTTGTACTTCCTTTCTGTAAGCAGACTCATTGTTCTTATTTATGAGCCCCACCACTGTCGTAACGTCCACAAATTTAATAACTGCGTTGGTGTTATACAGTGGGGAGCAATCATGTGTGTACAGGGAATAGAGGAAGGGACTTAGCACACAGCCCTGGGGAGCTCCTGTACTTAGTACCACGGTAGAAGAATGGTGAGATCCCATCCTTACTGACTGTGGCCTATCTGTCAGAAAGTCCTTTACCCACACACAAATCTTCTGAGGTAATCGCAGGTTGATCATTTTAAAAAACAACCTATTGGGTAGAATGGTATTAAAAGCAGAGCTATAATCCACAAACAACAGCCTTGCATAAATTCCCTGTTGTTCTAAGTGGCTCAATACAGTATGCAGAACAATGGACATAGCATCATCAGTAGATCTATTTCTCCTGTATGCATTGCCATGGGTCCAAAGAAGGTGGAAGACTAGCCTTAATATAATCCAGCACCAATCTCTCAAAATATCTATCTATCTATCTATCTATCTATCTATCTATCTATCTATCTATCTATCTATCTATCTATCTATCTATCTATCTATCTATCTGTCTGTCTGTCTGTCTGTCTGTCTGTCTGTCTGTCTGTCTGTCTGTCTATCTATCTATCTATCTATCTATCTATCTATCTATCTAACTATGTCTGTCTATGTCTGTCTATCTGTCTGTCTGTCTATCTATCTATCTGTCTGTCTGTCTGTCTGTCTGTCAGCTCCTTCTATCTATCTATCTATCTATCTATCTATCTATCTATCTATCTATCTATCTATCTATCTATCTATCTATCTATCTATCTATCTATCTATCTATCATCTATCTATCTATCTGGCTGGCTGGCTGGCTGGCTGGCTGGCTGGCTGGCTGGCTGGCTGGCTGGCTGGCTGGCTGGTTGGTTGGTTGGTTGGTTGGTTTTCTATACCACCTCAATTTATAACACCACTACTCTGGCAGGCTTACAAATGAAACCCGCGAACCCCCCACCAAACCCCAAAAGCCACGTTCTTGACACTTTTGTATGTAAAATTATGCTTTTAATAATTTATGTCATCAAACATACTAGTCTAGCTGACACATTTTTAACCTGCTGGAGTTTTCATATTGTTTTGAAGGCCAGCCCTATATCGAGCATTTCAGTAGACTATTTTGAGATTTTCAATGCATTAACCAATGTTATCAGGCATTTTCTGTCCAGGTACAGGGGCAATTGGACAATCAATTGAAGTTCATAAAAGGTGCTTTTGGCCACAGCTGACGTTTCAGATTCTATGGTGAGAGGCGAGTACAGGAGCACACTCAAACTTCAAACCCGATCTTTCAGGGGGAATGTAATCCCATCCAGGCCAGATAGATTTCCCCCTAATCAGTCCGAAGGACCTCTCAGCAACAGGATCTCCATCTTTTCTGGTTTTGGTTTCAAATTTGCCTCTCTCCAGTCCACTATTATGGCTGAGCAGCGCTCATGAACCCAAACAGCGTTCTCTTCAAATGAAGCAAAGAAAAGAGAGAGCTGCATGTCACTATTATAATGGTGACAACACACCACAAAACTCCCAATGACTTCACATAGTGGTTTCATAACCAACTGAGAACTAGTGAGAGTGAGCAACCCTATGTATAGTCCATCGTCTCTTGGGAAGTATATTTGTATGCTAGAAAAGTCATTTGATTTCATTCTTTTTTCCACCTTCTAAGCTGCTCCTTGGTGTTCAGCTCAGGCCTCAAGAGAACAATGTAAATCTTGGGAGCAAAGATGCAAATCAAGAGACCCGCACTGGCTGCCACAATAGAGAAGACCTCCACAGCGACCGTTTGTTTCCCCTTAGTGCTCAAATAGGTGGGAACAAAGGACACCCAAACACTGCAGAAGACCACCATGCTGAAGGTGATGAACTTGGCCTCATTAAAAGTGTCTGGCAGTTTTCTGGCTAAGAAGGCCAAGGTGAAGCAGAAGAGAGACAAAAAGCCCATATAACGCAGGACAAGATAAAACATGATAACAGAGCCTCCATTGCATTCTTCAATAATCTCTTCAGTCAACGATTGCATGTCAAATGCTGGGAATGGGGGAGATGTTCCTAACCAAACGGAACAAATTCCTGCTTGACCCAAGGAGCAGGAGAGCACAATGCTGTTTGCTGTCCTTCTTCCCAGCCATTTCTTCATGTTTGATGCTGGTTTGGTGGCCATGAAAGCCACAACCACAGTGATGGTTTTGGCCAACACACAAGAAACGGCCACTGAAAAGATGATGCCAAAGGCTGGCTGTTGAAGGAGGCAGCTCAACTTTCCAGGTTGTCCAAGAAAGAGCAAAGAAGAGAGGAAGCAGAAGAGGAGAGAGATGAGGAGAGTGTAGGTGAGGTCCCGATTGTTGGCTTTGACAATGGGGGTGTCTTTGTGCTTCATGAGAATTCCTAAGACCCAGGCTGTGATCAGGGAAAAAGAGAGAGCAACCAAGGCTAAACCCCACCCTAAAGGCTCTTCATAAGACAAAAAGATGAGAAGTTTGGGCAGGCATCCATTTTTGTTTTTATTCGGATACTCATCTTCAGGACATTTGAAACAGTCATCCATATCTGAAGAAAGAAACAGAAGAATAGGTCATTGAAAGTAAAAATAAAAATAAAATAAAGTCAAAGACAATAAAATAGAAATATTCGATCAGAACCTATGTAGGTGTGAGATATGATCCCTTTCAAAGCTTTTGTTCACAAGGACATGTACCTGCTTTATTCAAATAAGATAATTTTAAATATTTAAATATATAAGCAACTTCAAAATGTCCTGAATTATGATTTCCCTGATTATTAGAATCCAACTGCTAAATAATGATGAACTTGTTTAATTCAATTGATTCAGAGAGGCTGTTTTAAATCCAGTGTAGAGGGCAATTCTACTCATCCACTGAAGACTACTGTCATGTAGGGTTGCCACACTTAGAGGAGCTTAGGAGGACCCTGAGTCCTTGATGAATTTTTATTCTCCTCTGCATCTCCATCTGTGCAGGAAGCCGTGCTTAAGGAGGATAGAGGCCCCAATCTCCTTCCTCCACTTGCCCTAACTAAAGGAAGTGATTGCCCAGCTGTGCCCTTAACTTTATTTACTTACTTACTTACTTACTTACTTACTTTTTAAACCGCCCATCTGGCTGCCAGGCCACTCTGGCCGGTGCACAAAAATATGACAATGTAACAACAAATCTACAATAACAACCATAGAATTAAGATAAAATCAAATAAAATTGCTTAAAAAGTGGACAACTGCAAAAACTACAAGAGAAGACATAATAAAATAAAGAAAAATAAAATAGACTTTATTAGAAGTGCCTAACAGCGTTCTGTGAGTTATTAATCTCCAAAATAGACTAGTGTAATACTCTTTACGCTGGGCTACCCTTGAATTCCGTATGGATACTTCAGTGGGTCCAGAATGTGGCAGCCAGATTGATTACAAAGCAGCCAGGCCTGTAACAACCGAATGGGCCACCACAATAATTAATGGGTCGCTCCAAGAAAACACTCATTAGGCCCATTAGGAAGAAACCAAGTATGGCGGCAGACAACATTGGCAATTATAGGCCCATCGCCAATGTTTCCTTCCTCAGCAAAGTGGTATAGAGAGTGGTGGCTGACCAGTTTCAGGCCCTTTTGGATGAAACCAATGCTCTGGATCCATTCCAGTCAGGGTTCAGGCCACGCTATGGCACGGAAACAGCATTGGTCGCCCTGTTTGATGACCTGTTGAGGGAGGCCGACAGGGGCAAAATGTCTCTGTTGGTCCTCCTCGATATCTCAGCCGCCTTTGATACCGTCGACCACGGTATCCTGCTGGGGAGGGTCTCCGAGTTGGGAATCGGTGATCTGGCGCTTGCCTGGCTCCGATCCTTCTTGGAGGACCATCCTCAGAGAGTAGAGCTTGGGGACAATATATTGGCCCTGTGGAGTCTCAAATGTGGGGTTCCGCAGGGCTCGATTATTTCCCCAATGCTGTTTAATATCTATATGAGGCCGCTGGGTCAGGTCATCAGGGGATGTGGGGCTTCATGTCATCAGTATGCTGGTGACACTCAGCTCTACATCTCCTTTTTTCCTACAACAGTGGATGCCGTTTCATCCCTTAAGTGCTGCCTGGAGTCTGTATTGCAATAGATACAGATGAATGGACTGAGGCTGAACCCGGACAAGAGGGAGGTCCTGAGGGTGGATGGCCCTGCCATCAGTGGTTTGGGAAACTCCCTCACTTTTGGGGGGGGTGACTCTCACCACAAAAACTGAGGTTCACAGCCTGGGGGTCCAGCTAGATCCGGCGCTTACCATGGAAACACAGGTAGCATCGGTGGTCCGCACTGCCTACTTCCATCTTACGTGGATTGCTCAGCTGCGTTCCTATCTTGATGGTGGCACCTTTACCACTCTGGTCCATGCACTTGTAGTCTCAAGATTAGACTACTGTAATGCGCTCTACGTGGGGCTGCCTTTGAGATTGACGAGGAAATTACAAATGGTGCAGAACGCGGCGGCCAGACATCTCACTGGGGTGAGAAAACGTCAACATATCTCCCCCACTCTGGCTGTCCTAAAGCACAAGAGGCTCTGTCTGGCTCTGTGTAGATGTGTTTGCATGTGTGTTTCTCCAAAGGCACAAGAGTAAGCCTATTTTGGTGCATTCCCTGGTCTCTCCTCAGTTTTGTATCTTCACACTTGTTGATTTGCCATGCTCACTGGGCCATTGTGAGCAAGACCATGAATGGAACTCCTGCAACTTACTTACTTACTTACTTTTTTAAACCGCTAAATTCTGATGATTTTCCTCTAGAGAGCGTCTGAGAGCTTTAGGATGGGGTGGGGTAAAGAGGGGTTTTGAATAGCCCCCAATCACTGCTGAAGTGCTGCTGAAGGTCCAGACTTATGTGTTGTGGTGGTATTACAAGTACTGCTCTCTCTATGTGTTCACTGAACAGTAGCATAACCCCATGAGGAGGATATCATCCAGCTTTCACAGTGTAAAGTTGCAGATTATTTTGTCTTTTGATTTAATCATTAGCCATTGAGGAGTTTTATAGTAACATATAGGCCATGGCAACTCTTGGTTTTTTAATTTTTTTCATTTGACCCAAGAAACTCAATTATCTTTATATAACCAAAAAAATAAAATAAAATTTGAAACACCCACCTGTCTGGTTTGCAATCCTTCCTGCTGGGCATAGAGCACAATCATAACAACAAAACTTTTCTCCTTCCTTACTTTTCTTCTGAAAGCCAGGATGGCAGTACTCGTTGCAAACCGAAATGGGAAGCACCTATTCATCAAAAGAAGAGTTGAGAAGGGTCATCACAAAGAGATTATGTATTATTCCTCTTAGTCGTATAACCTACAGAAACTAGGTTGGCCAACTCTGGTCTTTTGAATCAATCTTCTCTGGATCCCTTCATAACTCACCAATACTCAAGAAATGCATAATCAATATTCACTTCCGCAGATAAAACTGTAATAATATTCTTGCTTTCAAATTAAGAATAGATATATTTGGAAAGTCAACATTGCATCTTGTTTTTGAAAGTGGTCAGTAACATTTATAGAATCATAGAACAGTTTGGTCTGTTCCTCTAATTGTGAGTAAGGCTTCATCTATCTTGAACCCTGTGCTTATGACTCCCTCCCCCTTCAAATTCAGGTTAAAGCCTTCCTGATGAAGTTCTTCATTCTGTGGCAAACACATTTTTCCCACTCCTTGTTTAATACAAGCCATCTCTTGCTAGCAGTCCTTCGTCCAGGAAGCTTAGCCCATGGTCCAGAACCCGTTGTCTTTATTTTACAGGCAAATACACCATGTTGACAAGATCTGAAAGCAAAGGAAACTTCATTCACCTACATGACCTCCTTAGGGAAGGACCCCCCATAACCCATACCTCGTTAAAGCCTCAGTGCCACACAATTCTATCCCAATCGATCACGACTTCTTCTGCTTCAAGAGCACCGGGAAACACCCTTCCAATTTTCACTTGCTGGAAAGAGTTATTGGGGAATATGACCACGTTCATGATGTCAAATCCACCTCCTATTTCCCTTTTCTCATTAAAGGACACTGTTTCTCCCTCTGAGTTGTTAAATGACAACCTTTGCAGGAATGGGTGAAGCTAGTTGAAAGAAGAAGAAAAAAACAAATGGGATTGAAAGACAAGCAGAGACTGAAACTAGGAGAGAAAGCAAAACATTTTCTAGCCATATATGGTCAACTTCCAATTGTTTATTTACATGAACCTCAACTTCCACCTGTGTAAATTAGCTTAGATACTTGACAAAGTACCAGTCGAGTTTTTTCCTGAGACATGACTGGGACCTCATCGGACCAGCACAACAGCTTTTTCTCTTGGAATAAGTACGTAAATATGGAATAGGATATTGACTCAGATTTATGTACTTCTGACTCTTCATATTTCATCTATTGAAGCCAAGAAATGTAAAAAAACCCAAAAGCTCTTTCATTTTGAACTTTCTGAATATGAATTGTATTCCATGCTCCATTTCTAAAGGAGAAATGGGCATATAAAATGGAGCATGCAAAAATACACATTCCTGCACAAAGGAAGAAATGGAACACATTTCCCAATTCCAAATTATAGGTTGTCCATGAAGAAAGAGAAACCACTTTTGTGTATTTTCTATTTGAATGTCATGGAAGGCTTGTCATAATTTGGAATTGATCTGAGCTCACACAATACATAAAATATAAATGAAGTAGGAAGATTTAGAGAGTCCCAACTTGAGCTAATGTATTAATCACAATATTTAGAAAGGTGTCTAGATCTCACCTGCCAAGGCTGATTGCCCCCCAAGCCCGGAATAAAGACGCGAGACAACAGTATTGGAATTGAAATACGGGCCACACTTTATTTGCCAATATTTGAAGTTAGCCATCAATTGGCTCAATATAAGGGGCCTGCAGTAGTGCGGAAATGGTAACAGGTAGGGGTAATCAATACCCCTTGCTTGTCACTAGGGCGAGTCCCCGGCCCCAGGTTTCCGCTGTCTCCAGACAGCAGGAACCCGGTCTGCCGCTAATAAACACCTCCAGACCTCAAGACATCTTTATTTGATGACTGTTGGTCCGGAAGTGGCCCAGCGCATCCTTCCCGAACCGGCCCTGTAATCGCACGATCCGCAGAGCCGGGAGGTCGGATGCGCTGTTGGCTTACCTTAAATTACCAATGGGACACACCGAAACACCTGTTTTTCCGCACTACCCGCCAGTGTGACCAAAAATACCCAAACAGCCAACAACCCCTTTCCAGTGTGGGATAGGCGAAAAATCCCCCCATCCAACAGCCAATCAGGATGGAAGTCAAAAATTCCTATCCAGGCCCAAAATAGCAACCAAAATCACACTAGAAATAAGGTGGGCGGGAGGGGCGCCCGAAAAGGAAAGCAGGCGAACTTCGGGTGAGCGCTTGCTTAAATACCTGCGCTCACCCGCCCATTGGATGCCCCCATTTAAAACCAGTCTCGCGCCATCCAGGCTGGTGGGCAAACACCAGCACGCCCACTCCAGGCCGTTTTAACAGCCGTCAGGCGGCTGGAACCTTGCCCCCCAAGCCCGGAATAAAGACGCGAGACAACAGTATTGGAATTGAAATACGGGCCACACTTTATTTGCCAATATTTGAAGTTAGCCATCAATTGGCTCAATATAAGGGGCCTGCAGTAGTGCGGAAATGGTAACAGGTAGGGGTAAACAATACCCCTTGCTTGTCACTAGGGCGAGTCCCCGGCCCCAGGTTTCCGCTGTCTCACAGACAGCAGGAACCCGGTCTGCCGCTAATAAACACCTCCAGACCTCAAGACATCTTTATTTGATGACTGTTGGTCCGGAAGTGGCCCAGCGCATCCTTCCCGAACCGGCCCTGTAATCGCACGATCCGCAGAGCCGGGAGGTCGGATGCGCTGTTGGCTTACCTTAAATTACCAATGGGACACACCGAAACACCTGTTTTTCCGCACTACCCGCCACAGCATAGGGACTAGCAAAGTTAAGTCCCATGCCCGCCATCGAGCCGCTGAAGCTCAGCAAGCACGCCCCTTCTAATCTCCTCCAAAAAGATGCCCAAACCTGCATCCGACAGGTGAACACCGTCACTGTGGAACAAAGCAGCGTTACACAATTGAATCCTGTGGTGACTAACCACAGAGCCGAGGCCGCCAAGGCAGACACCTCTACGCACTTCACGGTTAACACGGCGCCGAGCCGTGTTAACGTCAAGCACATTTCGTGCGCCACGCCATGCAAATCGCGGAATTATCGTTGACCACACGATCCGCATAGCTGGAAACCTGGCATTTAACCTTTGCAGGTCACGTAAAATGTCCAGGATCAGAGCCTTGCCAGGAACACGAGGCAAGTCGTTGCCGCCCAAGTGAATAAGCAAAACATCTGGCGGGGACTGGTGAAAAGATGTCAGCCGTCCGAGCTGGACCCAAAGCAAGCCGCGCACACTGCGCCAAGAAACAAGAACATGGGCACCAAGCCCCAAGTTGGTCCCCAAGTGGGACTTGGCAGCATATCGTTCTGCCCAATACACAAAACTATGGCCGACGATCATCACGTGTCTCCGACTGGCAATCCCCGCATTACCTGCAACGACAAAGAACCACTGCCTACACGTTAGGTAAGGTTCGGATATATCTTTGATAACTAGAAGAGGACCAACGACCCAATTGTTTGATTTGTTCAGTAGAATACCCAAGGGCGGCTGCAGTGGACGCTGCTCCTATTCTAAATGAATGAGTTCCAAATCTAAGTCCCGTAATGCCTACTCTGTTCAAAGCCATGTCTGTGAGCTTCCAGAATTGAAATTTAGTCAATGAAGACCCATCAGCATGCTGCAAAAAATAACCAGGCCCACGGCCTCTACATGCCAGGTAAGCCTGTGTGGCCTCAACGGGACATATAGGAGTAATACTGCATTGGCCTAAAACCAGTAACTTCCCTTTACCCTTCTGATCCACCTTAGATCTTCTAATTGTAATCTTCACGCTGTTGTCCTGAAGAAGAATGTCACTCATCTGCAATGCACATCTAGAGGTGTCTGCCTTTCCTTTTGCAACCAACTCACTGACCCGAAGGGCCCCAAAAAATGCTATCAAAGCAGCTGTTTTAAATAAGGCCACCTCATATTGGTCTGTACACAACGTTCCCCATTGATCACAAATTTGCTCAAGAAGGATTGGGGAGATAGGTGTCCTAGAATCGTACACCCTTCCCCTCTCCCTAGACCATCCTTCCAGCATTTTCTTTATTCTATAATCAGCAGTAAAATCCCTGTGGCCGTTAATCTTAGCATGAAAGGTCAGCGCTGATAGTTTTCCCTGAATAGTACCCGGCGCTAACCCCTTTCTGTGTAGAAAGACCATAAATTGTTGCACGTGTTCTACAGGAGCAGGCCATAATTGCTCCAGAGCTAAAGAGGCCCTAAATTCCTCAAACTCGCAGATTGCCTTTAAGTAACCCTTTCTAGTTCTAGGAGCCAACGCCATACCTATAGCTCTTGATGCTTCCTCACGCCAATCTGCCAGACCTCCGGTGGAAGAACTTCTGGCAGCTCCCTGGCGTCTGGAGCTAGTTCCCTGAACCGAGCGATCTGTTGGCGTGAAAGAGCATCAGCTATCCTATTGTCAACTCCAGGGACATGTCTGGCGTGGACTAGAACATTAAATCGTAACGCCCGTAAGGTAAAGGCCCTAACCAACTGCATGACCCTATCCGAACGAGAAGATAGTTCATTTATGATGCAAACCACTGCCTGGTTGTCGCACCAAAAACGGACCACCGAATTGGACCACTCTTCGGCCCATAGCCAAAGAGCCCCAACAATTGGGAAAAACTCTAAAAAGGTTAAATCCCTCGTCATTCCCCCCCTATGCCAATCCTCAGGCCAGGTGTCAGCACACCATCTCCCTCGAAAGTAAATTCCGAATCCTAATGACCCGGCGGCGTCAGTATGTACCTGAAATTCGGCGTTCAGGTTAATCGCAGACCTCCAAAAGGAAATGCCATTAAACCCATCTAAAAAACACTTCCACATGCGCAAATCCTCTCTCATACCCCTAGTCACCCTTGTTCTGTGCATTGGACGCTTTAGACCCTTCATGGCAGAGCAGAGGCGCCGGACAAAAGCCCGTCCCGGAGCAACTACTCTACAAGCAAAATTCAAATGCCCCACTATCTCCTGGAGCTCATGAAGGGTCACCTTTTTCTTACCCAATAAATGATTAACTCTGGCTTTGAGCTCGGCTAGCTTCGTCTGTGGCAGCCTGGACGTTTGCTGCACTGTGTCTAACTCGATACCCAAAAAGGTTAAAGACATGGCCGGGCCTTCCGTCTTTTCCTCCGCCAATGGCAAACCGAGCTCATTTGCCAACGACTGAAACTCCTCTAACATCCTAGCACACCTCCCGGAATTACTTGCACCACATAAAAGGAAATCATCCAAATAATGGGCCGTCGCGTTGCAAAGAGCCCTTTGTCTGAATTTCCACTCGATGAATGTACTAAACTTCTCAAATGCCGCACAGGAAATCGAGCATCCCATAGGTAATGCTCTGTCAATGTAAAAAAGTCCCTGAAACTGAAAACCTAAAAGATCAAAGTCAAGTGGGTGAACGGGCAAAATACGAAAGGCTGATTTCACATCACACTTCGCCAGTTCTGCCCCCACTCCACAAGACCTGACCGTGTTAACGGCCTCGTCAAAAGATGTATATCGCACTGTACATAATTCGTGAGGGATGGCGTCGTTAACCGACGCCCCTTCTGGAAAAGACAGATGATGGATGAGACGAAACTCACCTTGAGCCTTTTTAGGAAGTATCCCTAGCGGGGAAACTCTCAAATTCCCCAAAGGTGGGCACTTAAAGGGCCCCAGGACTCTGCCCGCCCTAACTTCTTTGTTGATTTTATCTAAAACAATGTCCTCCATACCCCTGACCGACCTCAGGTTGTTTGCGATAAAGGCTGTCCGTTCCCCTAAAGCAGGGATACGAAAGCCATCGCGAAAACCCTGAAGTAAATATTTGGCCTCACCTTTCCTATGGTAGTCCTGCAGCCAAGCCCTTAAAACATCAATTTTAATTGGGGTTGGTCCCCTTACTAGGGGCACTGTTGCCACCATTCGGCTTCTTTCCAGCACCGGCTCCCTTGTTATGGCGCTGGTTCCCTCCTTTGAAACAGGTAGCTTTGGAATGTTTTCCGCCGCAGTTGAGGCACTCGTGACTAAACTTACATGGGTTCCTGGAACAGGAACCCTTGAAGTTGAAGTTGAAACAAGGCAGACGGGGTTGAACCGTCTGCCCCGCGCCAGGGCGGGGAGTAGCCTGTGAGGCCAGCTTCCTATTCAAGTGGCCACAATCGAATCTGTCCCCAGTGTGGGGCCTAGCTGGTGTCATGTGCTGCAACCAAAGACCAGGCTGAGGCTCATCCCAACGCAAGTTGGGCTGAATGGCACTCCGCATCCTAAAAGCCTGGTCATATAATAGCCAAGCCTGCCCTGCAAAATCCGAGTAAGCCCTATTTATGATATTAAAATATTGCAGTAAGGAAGAAGCACGCCAAGGCTGAGCTTTAATAAGTACCCCAGCGTAAATTATAAAACCCGGGACCCAGTTGGCCCATGTCCGATTGGGTTTTTTACGTCTCCTTCTCTCCTTTTCCTGTTCATCATCCTTGTCAATGTCCTTGATCTCCGTGTCACGGTTCAGAAGGTCAAAGAATTCAACAAATTCTCCTTTTCAAATTTTTTCTTTCGTAGCGGGGGTCAAATGATCCCCCAGTGGAGTCGAATAATCCCCATAGGGAAGAGCTGGAAAAGGAACCGTGTTGTACCCTGTATTGGGCACCGACGGATGTTGGAATACCCCTGCTCCAACGCCTACACTAGGTGCCCCCGGTGGGGGCATGGCTTGATATGGCACACCCCATCCGCAGGGCGAAACGTTAGCGGGTGACCACGGTACACCAGGCCCCCCTATAGGAGTCGCATTGTAGGGCGTGCATGCCGTGTATTGTAAAGGGGGACCTCCAGCCCAAGGCCAAGCAGTAGCTAGTGAGTGTGGGGTGTGTAAGATAGAAGACTCACCCGAAGACCCTAATGAAGTCCTAGGGACATCACCGCCCATGGATGAGCTTGGCCCGGCTTCTTCCATGAGTTCCCGTTCATCTCGAACAGCAGCCTCTACTTCGGGTTCATCCGTGGTATCAGAACGATTGATCCCTTTGCAAGCAGACGCTTTGCTGGACGAAGCGTGGGTTCCAGCAGCAGGCTGCTCCTTACTTGTAGAAACCTGGGTAGACTCCAACACAGTAAATCGAGACATCAGATCCTGCGCCAAAGCCCTTAATTTGGTCTTTCTACGGCCTTTAGTCTCCGTAGCTGAGCATCGAGGGGAAGGGTCCCCTACCTGAGGCATCTGCGATGCCAACCTTTGCGCTTCAAGCGCAGACATTTTCTCCTGTAATTCTTGCCATATCGGCCAAGATTCCTCATCTGATGAAGAAGGCTCAGGAGAAATTTGTGGCGCAGGCCTCTTTTTCGCGGGGGCCTTGCCCTTACAATTTCCACGTCCTTTACGCGAGGTCATTATAATTAAAATTAAATGGAACTGAAGGGAAACGCTAATGATCACCAAAACCCAAAATTTTCCCTACTGCCAAAACCAAACAGATTCCAAGTTAAACAGCAGGTGGTGCTATAACGGCCAGCACAGTCTATTTAACCAGAACTGCACTTCAATACCCCTTACTAATGTTTACAATAGACTATTGAGTCATCTATAAATGAATTAAAAATACCTAATGAATTACTATGATTAATGCATAAAGCTTGCAAAGTCCTATTACATACAATAGGAAAAAATTTTCAGAGGTGCTCACCAACAGTCTAACAGTCAAACCAGTCCTTGTAATCAGTATACTTAACTATTATTCGTTTATTATATATATATTTCCTTATTTATTTGTATTATTAGTATTAGATATTCAATTATCTATATTTATTTATTTAACTATGTATTATCCCCCTCCCATAGAAATCAAATGAAAATGAAACTGATACAAATATCTAAATAAAAACCCAATATGAGATCAGAATCCCCTTATTAATAATGAAATTCAAAATAACAGTAAACGTCAATAAACAAAACAAAGCCTGTGTGTATTAAAAATTGCAAAACCCAGAACAGCTACTGAATATTAAACAGCCAGAAAAAAGGGGGGGGCAAACAAAAGAAATGAGTCCAGCCAATAGAAGAAAAGAAAGGAGCTGCAAGGACACTGCTCAGAGTTAAGATGGCGGACGGGGAGAAAGGGCAGGAAAGAGACGTCTACCTAAAATGGCGGTCGCAGGTTTTAAACAATGAAATACAAAGATTAAAGAATGAACATAAAGAAGTATACAAGGGAAACAACAGATAAGGTAAAATAATAAAGTAAATCTATTACCTAAACAAACACAGATACACTCAATAACGCCTACAACACAAGAATTATCCGTTTAAGCCAGGCACAACACACACACAAACTTGAAACAACTTATAAATGGCTAACTAAATAATGATCCCCCAGCGTAATATTAACCAAGGCAAAACCCCAAATAAAAACCCGGAAAAAACGCCCCCAACGCCCCACAGGGCGGGCAAACGCCCGCCCCAACGTTAGCAGTCCCCTCGCCCCTCTAACGATCAAACTCCACGTATTAAATAATAAATATTAAACAAAATAGACAGTCACTTGAATAAAAAATTAAATAAACAAAGAAAATGAAACAAGCCTTAAACAGGACCCAGGGAAGGAGCGAAAGCAGCCCTCCCGCTGCAGAGAAACCTCCGACAATCCTCTTATCAGCTGATAGTCGGGCGGACTCCAAACCGCTCGCCTGCGCCACCGGGAACCTTCCTCTTCAGCGCCCAAAAAGGAAAGCAGGCGAACTGCGGGTGAGCGCTTGCTTAAATACCTGCGCTCACCCGCCCATTGGATGCCCCCATTTAAAACCAGTCTCGCGCCATCCAGGCTGGTGGGTAAACACCAGCACGCCCACTCCAGGCCGTTTTAACAGCCGTCAGGCGGCTGGAACCATGTGTTCAAGTGCAACATCTGGATCCTCAACCATGGTTTTGTGTCTCAATCTGGATGAGTAGATGGCATGCAAAGTATGTACCAGGGCATGGATGGCATTGTAGATACTATAGCTGTGTCCAGTCAAGTGCATATCAAAAAGAGGCTCAGGAAGGCTTGCCAGTTTCTCCTCTCCAGTACATTTCTCATTGTCTGGAATGGTTTCTCCAAAGAAACAGTCAAAGGCTTGCTCCCAGAAATCTTTCAGGAAACCGTCTCTTTTGCTCCAGCCAGGTTTGACATGCTGAACAAACTCTCCAAATTCAAAAATATCACTTCTGTGAATCATAAAGGCAATAGAACCTTCAAACATCTGAAGATCCCAATACTTTTGTGGTCCTGTTAATATAAAATCAATCTGAGTTGTTGTAATCCAGACTTTTCTGTATATCCAATACCTAATATTTTCCTGATCTTGCAGAAATATAAGTGTTCTTAGCCATGTAATTGTCACAGACTCTCCGTAGATGATACATGCACTGGCTTTTTGATTAGTTAAATGTTTATATATTTTCAGAAGGACTACAACAATGGTTTCATCCAAGTCATCCAAATTAGGTTGTGGTGGAATTCTTTTTAAGAAGGCTGAACAGATTCCATTTTCAGGAAAAAGTGGCTCCATCATCTGCACAAATGTTCCCCACTCTCATTATCTGCCACAAACATCCCAACCCATATCCATTTAAAATGCTGAAGCAACCGGATTATCCCCATGTATTGATGGTCTTCAATGGGGACCATGTGATAGAAGTAAGGATGCTGAGATGTATGAATCTCCTCTGGAGCCAAAGAGCCATATGTGAACTATAAGACAGAAAATAGACATTGTTGTGATAATTTGGAATTTCAGAAATTTGAAAAGACAATGATTATTTTAATATTTCCTACTTTTCTGCAAAATCCATTTTATTTCTACACCTCTGTTTTCTAACCCTCCTGAAAGCAGTCAAAATAAAATTTTTAAAAAAGGATACACAAAAGTGTGCAGTCCTAAATATACCTGCTTCTTATCCTACCTGAGGAATTTTGTAGAGACCTAAGATGTCAGCCATGAGAACGGAGGTGTCGGAACCAAGTCCCCCAATGACTGCTTGGAGACTTTTCAGTCCATCACACTCATAATTGGGAAGAAATCTTTGTGTCTTGAAGAGCAGGTCTAGAGTGGTCCGATAGGTCATCCTTTCCTCAAAGTAGCTGTCAAGGATGTGGAAGCCAAGAGTGAGGTTGGCTCACTCCAATATATTCCTACTTTTCTGCAAAATCCATTTTATTTCTACACCTCTGTTTTCTGACCTTCCTAAAAGCATACTTTGGCAGTCAAAATACGAGAAAGAAAAAGGATTCACAAAAGTGTGCTATCCTAAATATACCTGCATCTTATCCTACCTGAGGAATTTTGTAGAGACCTAAGATGTCAGCCATGAGAAAGGAGGTGTCGGAACCCAGTCCCCCAATAACCGCGATGAGATTTTTCTGTCCATCACACTCATAATTGAGAACAAATCTCTGCCTTTTGGAGAGCAAGTTGAGAGTGGTCCAATAAGTCATCCTAGCATTAGAATAACTGTCACAGATGTAGAAGCCAAGGGTGATGTTGGGCAAGACCTTGGGGTTCCTGTTGATCTCATTGATGGCAAATGCCATGGCCAGGGCATGCTGGTAGAATTTTGGCACCATGCTGTCAAGACAGATACTTTAATATTGCAATGCCAATTATACAGTTTATGAACTGGCAGTATTCTTCAAACTGGACAATTCTTCCTCCTTACATATCTAGTTTGATCTCAGGCTATTGGGTGCAGTGGTTCTGAAACCTGCATATGCTGTTATACAGTCAGAAGTTCAGTAGTTCTAATCTTCCTTAAGGCTTTTGGCTGTACTTGATTCTTTCTCTCGATATTCTCTGTGTGCACATAGCTTCAAGATTAACTGAACATGGCAAATGGGAAGCACAGTAATCTACGTCTTCTTGCAGAGCTCTCTGTGCAAGGCGCTTTTTCATGATCATTTTTTTTTCTTACAACAAACCTTGAACTTCTGCAGAAGTACTAAGATCTTGTCCAAAATGGCATCATCCCTGGATCAAATTCCCTGGGCAAATCTTATAAAGCTGGCCACCACTGCAACTGTTCTCAAAAAATGACATGGAATTTTGGCTCCACACTGTTGAGACAGATAACTTTAATACTGCGACAACATTTCCACATCTCACCAATTTGCAATCTTCTTCAAACTCGACATTTCTTCCTCCATCAATAAGACTAACCCTTGCATATCTCGTTTGATCTCAGGTTGTTGAGTACAGTGGTGATGAAACCTGCATATGTTGTTGTACAATCAGAAGTTCAGTAGTTCTGATCAGCCTTAAAACTTTCTGCTGTACTTGAACCTAGTTCTTTCTTTCGATATCCTCTGTGTGGACATAGCTTCAAGATTAATTGAATCTGGCAAATGGGAAGCACAGCAATCTAATTCTTCTTGTAGAGTTCTCTGTGCAATGCACTTTTTCATAGAAGAAACCATCAACCTCTGCAGAATGATTTTGATTTTGTGCAAAATGGCATCATCCCTGGACCAAATTCCCTGGGCAAATCTTATAGAGCTGGGCAGAATTTGCAATTGTTCTCGGAAGGAAGGAAGGAAGGAAGGAAGGAAGGAAGGAAGGAAGGAAGGAAGGAAGGAAGGAAGGAAGGAAGGAAGGAAGGATCCTAAAATCTGAACTCAGACCCCAAAAAGGCTTTGAATACAACCACCACTGGGTGCTAAACTGCCAATATATCTGTATAATAGCTTTCTCTATATCCTTACCTTGTTTCCCCGAAAATAAGACCTAACCTGAAAATAAGCGCTAGTATGATTTTTCAGAATGCTCGTAATATAAGCCCTACCCCAAAAATAAGTCCCAGGGAAGTAAAACCCCGCCTTCCACCATTGTGCAGCAACCAGAGGAAGATGACATGACTATATTTGAATAAATGTAGAGTGTTGTATGGGATGAGATGGTTGGACAGGGTCACCGAAGCGACCAACATGAATTTGACCCAACTCCGGGAGGCAGTGGAAGACAGGAGGGCCTGGCGTGCTCTGGTCCATGGGGTCACAAAGAGTCGGACACGACTAAATGACTAAACAACAACAACAAGAGTGTTGTACATGAAAAAAATAAAACATCCCCTGAATATAAGCCCTAATGCATTTTTGGAGCAAAAATTAATACAAGACCCTGTCTTGTTTTCAGGGAAACACGGTAGTAAAAGTGTTTCCTACATTACAGTGTCAACTTCCTTTCAAGAAATGTTTAGGTTTTTAAGTATCTGTTCTACAATATTAACACTTTCTACAATATTAACGCTGTCTGTCTATTTCTGTGTGGTTCAATGCAGTATTAGAAGACTTTCCCATTACCAGACTGATAATGAAGTAGCAGCACTGAGGGTCTCCTTTCAAAAACTTTATCCAGGGCACAGTGGGGTGTGTGTGTCAGAAAATGAGGTTGTCTGTATACTCAAGAAAAAAGAGGCAGATGATTTTTTTTTTCATAGTGCAAAAACTCTTCCTTTTCACATAGTACAATGAAATCAAGCATTTTTCTCACCAAAGAGAACAGAAAAATCCAATACAAAAAATCCAATACAGAAATATAACTTGAAGGTGGCAAAGCATTCATTATGTGGAAGGAAACATAATATATGCAAACAATTTAACAGAGAAGCAGACCTGAAAATTTGCAGATAATAAAGATGACAAGAAAAAGTGGTTTTTGTTTGTTTGTTTGTTTGTTTCTAAATGCATGGCCTCAAGGATGGCTTGCTGTTCTGGAGAGGTAAGAAAAGGGCTAAGTGGGAAATCTTATTACTGAATAATACTAAAATATTATTACATTCTTCAGCACATATGACAATCAATCCTAATTTGTGATTTAACACAAGCAATATGAATAATGAGAAGCATTTTGTTGCCATTTCTTCTTAAACCACCTGTCAATCTAGATACAGATTGTCACTTTATTTTTCCTTTCCTTGATTTGGTAGATTAAAATTTTTGGTTTTCTTTATGCTGATGAATCTAATCAGTGACATCATTAAATGAGCACCGATTTGTACCCCTTGGGTTTCCCTAATGAACTTATTAAAACAATTTGGATTTCAGAATTCTTTGACCATTACTGGCATCACATGATAGCTAACATTTTCTGCTTTTGCCCTGCTTAAAAATGCAAAGGATGTGGAGAGGAAAAAAATACTTACTTTCCAATCTCTAAAAAGTTCTGAGAAGGCTGTTCCATGAAAGAAATTCCATGGAAACCATAAATGATCTGAGAAAGAATCCCCCCGATGAGGACGACACCAGGCTGGTACCACTCATGAGGAACTGGGAGGACATCATGAACAGAACAACTCATAGTCTTTTCTTCTTTGCACATAGCAGAAAGGTAACTGAGAGAATTGCGAACCTTGAACAGTATCTGAGATGAATATTGATGGAAAATACACAGAAATGGAATCAACAGAGCCCTCACAGTCTCTTCCACCCCCAATACTCCCAGCATCAATTCCGCAGAAGGATTTTTATAATCTTTTTCTGACATGCTTATTCATTCTCTTCAAAAATGCCCTGGAAATCCTCTAGTGCTTTAGTCTGGTGATCACATTATAATCATTGTAATAATCACTAAGAGAAGCAACTACGTCTTCCATCTTTAGACTCTAATAAGGTGGACCTTTGGGAATAAAACTTGTTTGATATTTTTTGCAGTTTCTATAGTGGGAGGGGGATTTGTCTACTTTCTAGCAGAATGTAAAGTTGTAAATCTCTTGCAGACTGTCGTGATAAGCAACCAGCAATTAAAAGTAATTGCCTGAAATGAAGCCATTCTGCTGATTTGGTAGGCAAAGCCCTGTTGCAAAAGATTGAAATGCCTGGATTTTCTGTGAAGTTCAGTGTCTGCCCCTCTGTCTCTCTCTCTCTCTCTTCCCTATTCATACCACTACTTTCTCTCAAAAGCTTGAAATACGGGGTCCTATTAGCCTCCCTTGCAATGGAGTTCTATGAGTATAAGAACAGATTCCAAAAAACTAGGTAGAGAAGCAACAGGAGGGTAGGCCTTGAACAAATGTGTTCATACCTTCTGTTTTTAAACAAAATTGACCATCTATCGAAGTCACTCTCCTTCAAAATAGTGAATCATGACACTTCCTACATATATGTCTCCCCTGTTTGTCCTCCACCTCCCATATTTTTGTTAGTCTGGTTCCCAAAATCAGCACAAATTTGTTTCCCAACTGGTACAGGATGGCTGATATAGGGGGTCCTCTGTGCATGTCTGAACAAATGTCTGAATAGGCTGAGCATGTGTACTTCTGTCCTGATCCACCCACTTGCAAACCCTGTGCCTTCACCCCTCCTGTCCCCTCCCTGGATCTCTGGGTTTTTTTGGGGGGAAGGGGCTCTTCTACTTCCTGATCTCAGGCAGAAGAATAGATGAACATCCCAACCAAAGTTGTGTGGCACATCTGAGAACACGTGGCACAAGCGGTGCGGCTGAGGCAAGTCTCACTCTTCTAGCACAAGATGCTTCTGCCCTGTACCAAACAGACTACAGCTAGGGACTGTTTGATTTTGCATGGGATTTTCTGTCTCTTCTACCAACATCAAAACCCAAACAAAGAAACATAGAGTCTTCAAGATGATTCCTATCATGACACATTTGTTTCAGGTCAGTTTTTATGGATTATTTTCCATTTCTTCAGACAAAAGTGTGAAGTTGTGGCCCAGGTTCTGAAGGAACTGTGCAAAAATCATCCACCTTTGGACAACTCCTCAATGTGACTTGTCCTTTCCTGTTAAGCAGCTGGGGCTCTCTGGTTCTCAGTCCCACCTGCATCCCTCTCACCATGTTGAGCTGCATTCCGATGGGTCCAGGTCTGAGCTGTAACTTGAGTGGAACAACTGGAGCTGCACCTGAGGGCATTGAAATCTTGGGGTGAAGCGACTGAGGAACGTTAGGAGAGCAAAAACCTTCTAGACCAATTCATTATCCTTTCTTTTCTTCTCTTTTCTTATTTTGGAAAATGTACAGCAGATTCTTTGCTCCTGTGAAATCTGAGACATCCAGCTCCACAGGACTAACTTCTACACATTTATTATTTCAAAGAAACAATAAAAAGTGCAACATGAAAACAAGAATTCAACCAGGAAATTTCATGTCGGATTTTCTACTCTCAATTCTATTGTTTGTTTGTTTGTTTGTTTCTTTGTTTGTTTACTTACTTACTTACTTACTTACTTACTCTTACCCTGACTGGCTTACAAACCAGACCAGCGAACTGTCCACTCAATCCCAAAAGCCATGCAAAACCATACTACATACAAACCCAATCAATATTGCGATCACTAACTCCTTTTTTAAAAACCCAAAATTTGAAAAGTAAAAGTTCACAACAGCAAATGATATGTCCTTGAAACATGGTTTACACAGTTATGGCTTTAATAATTTCCTAAAAATCAAGAACGACAGAGCCTGGCATTCCCCAGTTGGACAGCTATTACACAGAGTAGGGCAGCCACCTCCGAGAAGACCCAATTTCTTGCTGTCATCTTTTTCACCTCACTTTTTCACCATACTCAATACTGTGGTTTGAGAGGAGCATGTAAATAGCAAGTTGTATTTGGGGGGAGATGTTCTGACAAATTACTGAGGTCCTAAATCATTTTAGGGCTTTATAGGTCAGTACCAGGGAAAATCAACCTCATCCTCCTCATCATCTTCTTGGAACTGCAGAGCTGAAAGGGACCCTGAATATCATCAAGTCCAGCCCCTGTTAAAGAGGCCCAGTAGGGAATTAAACTCCTTACTTCTGGCTCCGCAGCCAGATGCTTAAACCACAGAGCTATGTAGGAGTTCTATTTTTATTTTTATTTGGTAAACCTTTATTGGCATAAAACAGTGTAAACAGGGAAATAAAGCACAAGGGGAAAAGAATCACAGGGCGAATAGACATAGTCAACATTAAATGAGTTCTATGAGTTCCATACTTTGCAGTAGTGGGCAAATGGTGTAAGCAGAGATCACATGAGGCCGTCTACAGTTGCAATTAATATGAAGATTTATTTAAGTCAAAGCAGGTAAATAGGGAATAAGATTCATAAAAATGAAGGAACAATACAAAACAAGTCAAAGGAAAATCAATGAATTTCTAACACATTACAATGCAATGGTGAAACAAACAGTTCAAAGCAGAACAACGTGTATTAAAGTTTCAGTCGAGATTATGATTATGCAAAATCAGCCGCAGTTAGCCCTTTATAAAATGCTCGCAAGCCCTCTAGGTGTTCCAGCTGTTTGGCCTAAAGAGTGAGAAAGGAAGACATACAGCTACCTGTTTCAAGGAGACTATGTTCCTGCAGACTATGAGGGTTATGGAAGGGAATTGATCCAGAAGAATCCAGATGGACAAATGAGAAGGAAAAATATATAACAAAGGAGTGAAATCATTGGGCTGTGGGTGTGTTTGTAAGGAATAAGTAAAAGAAAACAATAAGGGAGGAGTATAATCTTCCGGAAGAAGTAATCTAACCCACTGTAACAACTGACGCTTCTCTCAAGATCAAGACACACTTGGGTCAAAGGCCCCAGAACAGTCAAAATCTGCAAAAGTGAAGAATATGTGAGGGGAAAAGTGAACTAAAAAGCTTCTGCGTCTCAGTGTCATTAAATGGGACCCTGAGTCTCCTTGCCCCACACAACAATTGCTTTTTGTTCCCCGATGCCCCTAATTTCTGTGCATTCGGGTTGGCTTTCTTAGCTTTACACCTAAAACTCAGTTCTGTGTAGGCAAGATGGCAAACTGAGAGAAAAAGTGCATTGAACTCCTTCTCTTTATTCCTTAAAATTAATTCATCCCCTTGTCCTGTAGCACATCAAGTGACCATAGCATCAGGCCACACTCTGGTCATAGAGCGACTCCAAGCATCCAACCATGTAGCCTGTCCACATTCTTCCACTGTCTTCCAGTTCAGCCAGAGTCTCCTTGCCACAGCAATCATCTCTCTCTCTCTTTTTTGCTCATGATATGAACCAAAGTCCAGGCTGGGAGGAATCTTCAGATCTTTTTGCCTACAGGAAACAGTCAACTGTGCTCTTTAGGAAAACAAACCAGAAATTTCTTCAATGCCATTCCATAGGCAGGCCGTTCCGCAGCTCTGTAGTCCCTTCTGTAGGCTGTATATCTGTAGACCAGTTCAGTCCACATGTCCACAGGCCTTTTCTCCAGTATACATTTATACCTAAAAATTGGACTTGATTAACAAGCAGCACTTTGAATTAGGTGTGAAAACTAAGAGGGAGTCCATGTAGGCAAGCCAGGACTGGTCATATATGATCAAACTTACTAGTCTAACTTCCAGGATTGGAACCTGCTGCAGTTTTCCTATTGTTTTCAAGGACAGCCCTATGTTGAGTGTAAGACTATTTTGAGATGTTCAATGCATTAACAAATGTTATCAGGCTTTTCCGGTATAGGTATGGGGACAACTGGACAATCAACTGAAGTTCAAAAAAGGAGCTCCTGGCCACAGCTGATGTGCCAGCTTCTATAGAGAGTGTTGAGTACAGGAGCACCTTCAAACTTCAAACTAAATCTTTCAGGGGGAACATAACCTCATCCAGGCCAGGAGGACTTCCCTCTAATCAGTCCGATGGACCTCTCAGCAACAGGATCTCCATTTTATCTGGACTCAGTTTCAAATTGGCCTCTGTCCAGTCCATTATCATGGCTGGGCAGCGCTCAGGAACCCAAACAACGTCTTCTGCAAATGAAGCAAAGGAAAGAGAGGGCTGCCTGTCACCATTATAATGGTGGCAACACACCACAAAACTCCCAATGACTTCACATAGTGGTTTCATAACTCAGCGAGAACTAGTGAGAGTGAGCAACCCTTGATCTAGTAACTCATCTCTTTGGGAAATATGTTTCTATGCTAGAAAAGTTTTTTTATTTCATTCTTTTTTCCACCTTCTAAGCTGCTCCTTGGTGTTCAACTCAGGCCTCAAGAGAATAATGTAAATCTTGGGAGCAAAGATGCAAATCAAGAGACCAGCACTGGAGGCTACAATAGAGAAGACCTCCACAGCGACCATGTACTTCCCCTTAGTGCTCAAATAGGCCGGAACAAAGGACACCCAAACACTGCAGAAGACCACCATGCTGAAGGTGATGAACTTGGCCTCATTAAATGTGTCTGGCAGTTTCCTGGCTAGGAAGGCCGATGTGAAACAGATGAGGGACAAAAAGCTCATATAACTCAGGACAAGGTAAAACATGACAACAGAGCCTCCATTACATTCTGCAATGACCTCTTCAGTTAAAGAGTACATGTCTAAATTTGGGGTTTGAGGAGAAGTAGCTAACCACAGTGCACAAATTCCTGCTTGACCCAAGGAGCAGGAGAGCACAATGCAGTTTGCTGTCCTTCTTCCCAGCCATTTCTTCATGTTGGATCCTGGTTTGGTGGCCATGAAAGCCAGAACCACAATGATGGTTTTGGCCAACACACAAGAAATGGCCACTGAAAAGATGATGCCAAAGGCTGGCTGTTGGAGGAGGCAGTTCAACTCTCCAGGTCGTCCAATAAAGAGCAAAGAAGAGAGGAAGCAGAAGAGGAGAGAGATGAGGAGAGTGTAGGTGAGGTCCCGGTTGTTGGCTTTGACAATGGAGGAGTTCTTGTACTTCATAAAAGTTCCTAAGACCCAGGCTGTGATCAGGGAAAAAGAGAGACCAACCAAGGCTAAACTCAACCCTAAAGGCTCTTCATAAGACATAAAGACTATATGTTTGGGCAGGCATTCATTTTTGTCTTCATTTGGATACTTATCTTCTGGACATTTGAAACAGTCATCCGTATCTGAAGAACAGAAACAGAAAACAGTGGGATGGAGGCTTAGTGCATAGAGAAATATAGAAATATAGCTTCATGGTCAATTCAAATATGAGATATAGTCCTTTCTTACTCATTCTTGTACAAAGATATTTGTACTCACACGGACAGCTGCCTGCTTGTTTCATGCATGCTAATAGTTTAATTTTAAAATGTCCTTAGTTGTGCTATAATTAGTATGATTGTTACATTGCAGCTGCTATATGCATGATACGTAAGTTTAGATCACTGGTTTCATTAGATTATCTTTAAGGTAAGGCACAGCTAATTTTTTTGTGGATCACTACAGACTGTTGTCACGTAGGGCTGCCCTGCACCAGTATCTCAGGAGAAGACACTGAGTTCTGATGCTTCCCTGGGGTCTCCAGGTATGGAGCAAAGCGTACTTGAGAGAGACATACATCCAAATATTATTTCTCCAGTTGAACCAGCTAAAGGAAATAATGTTGCCTGTAGCAGAATATTGCAGCCAAAGGAACCGTTCCCAGTTTCCAGTTGTGGATGAAAACATCAGAATCACACAGAGTGAGGATTTGTTTCTTTAAATTATTTCTATGCTGCCTTTCTCCCCATAGGGAACCCAAGGTGGTTTACAATGGATTTAAAAACACTATATAAATATCATATTTAGGAAAAAAATAAACATCTTTTAAGATTAAAAATTAAGTTTAGAAAGAATTCAAACTTTTTAAAGACCTGTAAGTGAAAAAGCCCCCTTCATGGATTGCTGCCTTGTCATGGCAAAGGGGCTTGAGTAATTCAGAGAAGCTATAGGCTATACTGTGCAGGGACACCCAAAACGGACAGGTCATAGTGGAGAGTTCTGACTAAACGCGATCCACCTGGAGCAGGAACTGGCAAGCCACTCCAGTATTTTTGCCAAGAAAACTCCATGAACAGAAACAAAAGGCTAAAAGATATGACACTGGAAGATGAGCCCCTCAGGTCGGAAGGCATCCAACATGCTACTGAGGAAGAGCGGAGGACAAGGACAAGTAGCTCCAGAGCTAATGAAGTGGTTGGGCCAAAGCCGAAAGGACACTCAGATGCGGACGCGCCTGGAAGTGAAAGGAAAGTCCTATACCTACTGCATAGGAACCTGGAATGTAAGATCTATGAACCTTGGTAAGCTGGATGTGGTCAAACAGGAGATGGCAAGAAGAAACATTGACATCCTGGGCGTCAGTGAACTAAAATGGACGAGAATGTGCGAATTCAATTCAGATGATTATCATATCTACTATTGTGGGCAAGAATCCCGTAGAAGAAATGGAGTAGCCCTCATAGTCAACAAAAGAGTGGGAAAAGCTGTACTGGGATACAATCTCAAAAATGATAGAATGATTTCAATACGAATCCAAGGCAGACCTTTCAGCATCACAGTAATCCAAGTTTCTGCAACAACCACCGAGGCTGCTTATTTTCAGGGGATGTTTTATTTTACAGTCATGTTATCTTCTTCTGGTTGCTGCACAATGCTGCACAATGGTGGAGGGTGGGGTTTCACTTAACTGGGGCTTGTTTCTGGAGTAGGGCTTATATTAAGATCATCCGGAAAAATCATAATAGTGCTTATTTTCAGGTTAGGTCTTATTTTCAGGAAAACAGGGTATAGGGGACTGGAATGCTAAAGTATGGATTCAAGAGATAAAAGGAACAACGGGTAAGTTTGGCCTTGGAGTTCAAAATGAAGGAGGGCAAAGGCTAATAGAGTTTTGTCAAGAGAACAAGCTGGTCATCACAAACACTCTTTTCCAACAACACAAGAAGCGACTCTACGCGTGAACATCACCAGATGGGCAATACCGAAATCAGCTTGATTATATTCTTTGCAGCCAGAGATGGAGAAGCTCTATATAGTCAGCAAAAACAAGACCTGGAGCTGATTGTGGCTCTGATCATCAGCTTCTTATAGCAAAATTCAAGCTTAAACTGAAGAAAGTAGGAAAAACCACTGGGCTAGTCAGGAATAATCTAAACCAAATCCCTTATAAATACACAGTGGAAGTGAAGAACAGATTTAAGGAACTAGATTTGGTGGACAGACTGCCTGAAGAACTATGGATGGAGGCTGGTAACATTGTACAGGAGGCAGCAACAAAAACCATCCCAAAGAAAAGGAAATGTAAGAAAGCAAAGTGGCTGTCCAACGAGGCCTTACAAATAGCAGAGAAGAGAAGGGAAACAAAATGCAAGGGAGATAGGGAAAGTTACAGAAAATTGAATGCAGACTTCCAAAGAATAGCAAGGAGAGACAAGAGGGCCTTCTTAAATGAATAGTTCAAAGATAGAGAGGAAAATAATAGAAAGGGGAAAACCAGAGATCTGTTCAAGAAAATTGGAGATATTAAAGGAACATTTTGTGCAAAGATGGACATGATAAAGGACAAAAATGGTACGGACCTCACAGAAGCAGAAGACATCAAGAAGAGGTGGCAAGAATACACAGAGGAATTATACCAGAAAGATCTGGATGTCCCCGGACAACCCAGATAGTGTGGTTGCTGACCTTGAGCCAGACAACCTGGAGAGTGAAGTCAAGTGGGCCTTAGAAAGCATGGTTAACAACAAAGCCAGTGGAGGTGATGGCATTCAAGTCGAACTATTTAAAGTCTTAAAAGATGACGCTGTTAAGGTGCTACACTCAATATGCCAGCAAGTTTGGAAAACTCAGCAATGGTCAGAGGATTGGAAAAGATCAGTGTACATCCCAATCCCAAAGAAGGGCAGTGCCAAAGAATGCTCCAACTACCGTACAATTGCACTCATTTCACACGCTAGCAAGGTTATGCTCAAAATCCTACAAGGTAGGCTTCAGCAGTATGTGGACCGAGAACTCCCAGAAGTACAAGCTGGATTTCGAAGGGGCAGAGGAACTCGAGACCAAATTGCTAACATGCGCTGGATTATGGAGAAAGCCAGAGAGTTCCAGAAAAACATCTACTTCTGCTTCATTGACTACGCAAAAGCCTTTGACTGTGTGGACCACAGCAAACTATGGCAAGTTCTTAAAGAAATGGGAGTGCCTGACCACCTTCTCTATCTCCTGCGAAATCTATATCTGGGACAGGAAGCAACATTTAGAACTCGATATGGAACAACTGATTGGTTCAAAATTGGGAAAGGATTACGACAAGGCTGTATATAGTCTCCCTGCTTCTTCAACTTATATGCAGAATACATCATGAGAAAAGCTGGACTGGATGAATCTCAAGGCGGAATTAAGATTGCCAGAAGAAATATCAACAACCTCAGATATGCAGATGATACCACTCTGATGGCAGAAAGTGAGGAGGAGTTAAAGAACCACTTAATGAGGGTGAAAGAGGAGAGCGCAAAAACTGGTCTGAAGCTCAACATCAAAAAAACCAAGATCATGGCCACTGGTCCCATCACCTCCTGGCAAATAGAAGGGGAAGAGATGGAGGCAGTGACAAATTTTGCTTTCTTGGGCTCCATGATCACTGCAGATGGTGACAGCAGCCATGAAATTAAAAGACACCTGCTTCTTGGGAGGAAAGCGATGACAAACCTCAACAGCATCTTAACAAGCAGAGACATCTCCTTGCTGACAAAGGTCTGCATAGTGAAAGCTATGGTTTTTCCAGTAGTGATGTATGGAAGTGAGAGCTGGACCATAAAGAAGGCTGACCACCAAAGAATTGATGCTTTTGAATTGTGGTGCTGGAGGAGACTCTTGAGAGTCCCCTGGACTGCAAGGAGATCAAACCTATCCATTCTGAAGGAAATCAACCCTGAGTGCTCACTGGAAGGACAGATCCTGAAGCTGAGGCTCCAATATTTTGGCCATCTCATGAGAAGAGAAATCTCCCTGGAAAAGACCCTGATGTTGGGAAAGTGTGAAGGCAAGAGGAGTAGGGGACGACAGAGGCTGAGATGGTTGGACAGTGTCATCGAAGCTACCAACATGAATTTGACCAAACTCCGGGAGGCAGTGGAAGACAGGAGGGCCTGGCGTGCTCTGGTCATGGGGTCACGAAGAGTCGGACACGACTTAACGACTAAACAAACAAGAAGTGAAAAAGCATCATTCCTGGGATGACTCACTGCTTAAAAGCTTGCCTGAAGTTGAACCAATGAGAGACTGAAATAGAGAAATATTTAATGAGAGGAAATTTAGCACTGCTGTGGACATTGTGTCTCTTACACTGACATGTTGGAAGACTACTGTGGACTCTGGATCAGTATAGATGTGTTTGCATGTGTGTTGTTCCAAAGGAACAATAATCAACCTAAATTCAAGCACTCATTGGGTCTTTTCTTGGTCCCCTTTCCTTCATCCTCTTGTTTTCCCATGCCAATTTGGATATCACTGGGCACTGGTTTTTAAGCAAGACACCCCATCTTCCTGATCCTTATCTGCCTGGCTTCTGTGATAACACCTGTGAAGCACCTCCCCTTACAATATCACAATGCAACAAATGACCGCAGGATGTGGTGAGAACTCCAGTGATAGAGACATTCAAGAGAAAATTCAACAACCCTCTGTCAGATCAGCTTTGATTTGGATTCTTGCCTTGAGCAGGGGGTTGGACTTGATTGCCTTATAGGTCCTTTTCAACTCAATTAGTCTATGATTCTATGATCACAAGGATCTATTAAGTATAAAGTTGGCACAAGAGGGCACTGTCTTATGACATAATCATTGGTCATTGAACAGCTTTATGATAATATACCAGTCATGACAGTTATTCGCTTCTCAATTTTGTCATTTGACAAAAGAACCTCCATTTTCTTTAGATGCCAGAAAAATTGGAACACCCACCTATCTGGTTTGAAATCTTCCCAACTGGGCATGGAGTGCAATCATAACAACAAAACTTCTCTCCTTCCTTATTTTTCTTCTGAAAGCCAGGATGGCAGTACTCGTTGCAAACTGAAATGGGGAGCACCTGTCCATGAAATGAGGCTGAGTTGAGAAAGGTCATCAGAAAGACAAACTGAACATTCTTCCTAGTCAAATATCCCAGAGAAACAGGGCTGGCCAACAATGATCTTCTGAATGAATCTTACCTTGTTCCTTTCAGTTAAAAAAATGGAGAACTAATATTAAAAAAAAAAAGGACAAACAATAGCAAAAGAAACTTCATTCACCAAAATGGCCTCCTTAGTAAAGAACCTTCCACAGTCCATACCTGGTTAAAGCCTCGGTGCCACACGATTTTATCCCAATCAATCACAACTTCTTCTCCTTCAAGAGGACCAGGAACCACCCTTCCAATTTTCACCTGATGGGAAAGAATTGTTGGGGGAATATGACCACGTTCATGATGTCAACTCCACCTCCTAATTCCCTTTTCTCATTAAAGGACACTATTTTCTCCCTCTGAGTTGTTAAATGACAACCTTCGCAGGAACGGGGTGAAGCTAGTTGGAAAAGGAAACAAAATGAGTGGGATTGAAAGATCAGGAGGAGACTGAAGCTAGGAGAGAAATCAAACATTTTCTAGCCATATGTGGTTCAACTTCCAGTTGGAATATTTAGATGCATATGAACTTCCCGCCTGTGTACGTTGTCTCACGTATTCAACAAAGTAACAGTCAAGTTTTTTTCCTGACACGTGTGGCACCTCATCAGAATCATTGCAATAGCTTCTGCCATTACAATTGTACATGTGTTCATATTGATTGGGATATTCTCTTTCGTTTACCATACTTATTATTCTTTATGCTTCATCTACAGAAGGCCATGAATATTATGGGAAGTATAAAAGGGCTTTTATTTAAAACACTGAGGACTTTAATTATGTTTCAAGCTCCATTTCTGAGGAAGCAATGGGAAAAAATCATAAATTGCAATTATTAGTCATTCATGAAAAAGAAAGAGGAAGAAAATATCCTCTTATCAATGAATGCTAAAGTATTAGTCAAAATATTTAGAAAGCTTATAGATCTCACCTGCCAAGGCTGAAGTTGAACAACTGGACCATCTATCATGGTCTTGTGTATCAATCTGGATGAGTACACAGCATGGAAAGTATGTGCCAGGGGCATAGATGGCATTGTAGATACTAATAACTGTGTCCAGTCAAGTGCATGTCAAAAACAGGCCTGGGAAGACTTGCCAGTTTCTCTTCTCCAGTACATTTTTCACTATCTAGAACTGTTTCTCCAAAGACACAGTCAAAGGCTTGCTCCAGAAATCTTTCAGGGAAACCATCTCTTTCATTCCAGCCAGGTTTGATCAACTCAAGAAACTCTCCAAATTCAAAAAAGTCTTTTGCATGAATCATAAAGGCAATAGTACCTTCAAACATCTGAAGATCCCAAAATTTTTGTGGTCCTGTTAATATAAAATCAATCTGAGTTGTTGTAATCCACACTTTTCTGTATATCCAATACGCAATATATTCAGGATCTATTATAAATATAATTGTTCTTAGCCATGCCATTGTCACAGGACCTCTCCATAGATGATACATGCACTGGCTTTTTCATAAGTTAAAGGTTCAAATATTTTTATAAGGACCATAAGCATTAATTCCACCATGTCATCCAAATTAGGCTGTCGTGGAATTCTTTGTATGAACGCTGAGCAGATTCCATTATCTGAAAACAGTGGTTCCATGGCCCGCATAAAATGTTCCCCGCTCTCATTATCTGTCACAAACATCCCAACCCATATCCATCTAAAATGATGAAGCAGCCTGGATAATCCCCAGGGTAATGACGGTCTTCATTGGGGACCATGTGATAGAAGTAAGGGCGCTGAGATGTATGAATCACCTCAGGATCCATAGAGCCATAGGTGAACTATAAGAAAGAGAACAGGCATGGTTTGTGATAATTTTTCTGCTTTATTGTCTTATTTTTGTTGGAAATTTTTTGTTTTAATCCTTATTTTTGTTTGTTGTTTTAGTCGTTAAGTCGTTTATGACTCTTCGTGACCCCATGGCCCAGAGCATGCCAGGCCCTCCTGTCTTCCACTGCCTCCCAGAGTTTGGTCAAATTCACGTTGGTAGCTTCGATGATCCCATTCACGGATTGCTGCCTTGTCATGGCGAAGGGGCTTGAGTAATTCAGAGAAGCGATGGGCTATGCCGTGCAGGGACACCCAAGATGGACAGGTCATAGTGGAGAGTTCTGACTAAATGCGATCCACCTGGAGCAGGAACTGGCAAGTCACTCCAGTATCTTTGCCAAGAAAACTCCATGAACAGAAACAAAAGGCTAAAAGATATGACGCTAGAAGAGTGGCCCCTCAGGTCGGAAGGCGTCCAACATGCTACTGAGGAAGAGCGGAGGACAAGGACAAGTAGCTCCAGGGCTAATGAAGTGGTTGCGCCAAAGCCAAAAGGACGCTCAGCTGCGGACGCGCCTGGAAGTGAAGGAAAGTCCGATGCTGCAAAGAAAAATACTGCATAGGAACCTGGAATGTAAGATCTATGAACCTTGGTAAGCTGGATGTGGTCAAACAGGAGATGGCAAGAAGAAACATTGACATCCTGGGCGTCAGTGAACTAAAATGGACGGGAATGGGCGAATTCAATACAGACGATTATCATATCTACTATTGTGGGCAAGAAATCCCGTAGAAGAAATGGAGTAGCCCTCATAGTCAACAAAAGAGTGGGAAAAGCTGTACTGGGATACAATCTCAAAAATGATAGAATGATTTCAATACGAATCCAAGGCAGACCTTTCAAACATCACAGTAATCCAAGTTTATGCACCAACCACCGATGCTGAAGAGGCTGAAATTGACCAGTTCTATGAAGAATTATTTACAACACCTTCTAAAACAGACATCAAAGAAAAATGTTCTTGACATTATAGGGGACTGGAATGCTAATGTAGGGAGTCAAGAGATAAAAAGGAACAACAGGTAAGTTTGGCCTTGGACTTCAAAACGAAGCAGGGCAAAGGCTAATAGAGTTTTGTCAAGAGAACAGCTGGTCATCACAAACACTCTTTTCCAACAACACAAGAGGCGACTCTACACATGGACATCACCAGATGGGCCGAAATCAGATTGATGATGTTCTCTGCAGCCAAAGATGGAGAAGCTCTATACAGTCAGCAAAAACAAGACCTAGAGCTGATTGTGGCTCTGATCATCAGCTTCTTATAGCAAAATTCAAGCTTAAACTGAAGAAAGTAGGAAAACCACTGGGCTAGCCAGGAATAATCTAAACCAAATCCCTTATGAATACACAGTGGAAGTGAAGAACAGAATTTGAGGAACTAGATTTGGGTGGACAGGAGTGCCTGAAGAACTATGGATGGAGGCCCGTAAACATTGTACCGGAAGCAGCAACAAAAACATCCCAAAGAAAAGGAAATGTAAGAAAGCAAAGTGGCTGTCCAACGAGGCCTTACAAAAAGCAGAGAAGAGAAGGTGAAACAAAATGCAAGGGAGATAGGGAAAGTTACAGAAAATTGAATGCAGACTTCCAAAGAATAGCAAGGAGAGACAAGGAGGGCCTTTTAAATGAATAGTTCAAAGATAGAGAGGAAAATAATAGAAAGGGGAAAACCAGAGATCTGTTCAAGAAAAATTGGAGATATTAAAGGAACATTTTGTGCAATGATGGACATGATAAAGGACAAAAATGGCAGGGACCTCACAGAAGCAGAAGACATTCAAGAAGAGGTGGCAAGAATACACAGAGGAATTATACAGAAAGATCTGGATGTCCCCGGACAACCCAGATAGTGTGGTTGCTGACCTTGAGCCAGACAACCTGGAGAGTGAAGTCAAGTGGGCCTTAGAAAGCATGGTTAACAACAAAGCCAGTGGAGGTGATGGCATTCCAGTTGAACTATTTAAAATCTTAAAAGATGACGCTGTTAAGGTGCTACACTCAATATGCCAGCAAGTTTGGAAAACTCAGCAGTGGCCAGAGGATTGGAAAAGATCAGTCTACATCCCAATCCAAAGAAGGATAGTGAAAAGGAATGCCCCAACTACCGTACAATTGCACTCATTTCACACGCTAGCAAGGTTATGCTCAAAATCCTACAAGGTAGGCTTCAGCAGTATGTGGACCGAGAACTCCCAGAAGTACAAGCTGGATTTCAAAGGGGCAGAGGAACTAGAGACCAAATTGCTAACATGCGCTGGATTATGGAGAAAGCCAGAGAGTCAATCAAGCAGAAGTAGATGTTTTTTCTGGAACTCTCGGGCTTTCTCTATAATCCAGTGCATGTTAGCAATTTGGTCTCTATTATTTTTTTTAGCAGAGCATAAATTAGAAAAATACAAACAAATGCCACAGAGGGGAAACAGGAAGAAGAAAAGCTTAAAATCTGAGTTTACACCCAGAACCTTTCATTTTCATAAACAAGGCATGTTTAGCCTTGAGAAAAGAAGACTGAGGGGTGATCGAATAGCACTTTTCAAATATTTGAAAGGCTGTCATAGAGAGGAGGGGCAGGATCTGTTCTCGATCATCCCAGAGTGCAGGACACGGAACAATGGGCTCAAGATAAAGGAAGCCAGAATTTGGTTGAATATCAGGAAAAACTTCCTAACTGTTAGAGCAGTATGGCAGTGGAACAAGTTACCTCGGGAGTTGGTGAGTGCGTCAACACTGGAGGCATTCAAGAAAAACTTGGATCATCACCTGGCAGATGTGCTTTAATTTGTATTCCTGCATTGAGCAGGGGGCTGGACTTGATGGCCTTGTAGGCCCCTTCCAACTTCACTTTTCTATGATTTCACAATATTTAACCCTTTGTATATAAAATGACTCTGCAAGTGGCATAAGTAGGGGAGGAAAGGGCATCTTTATTTACCGTTGATCTTCAACTACAATCAGAAGTATAAAAAGGATAAATAGAGAGATGGATCTCCCATCTATCTGGAAGAACGAGAGATCCATGCAACCACATGGTCCAAAGGTCAGTAAGTAGAGAGAGCAAAACAAGGCTACAGGAGGCAATCAAACTGGAAGAGGGAATGGTGGCTTCCCTCAAACCTAGGAGAAAGGACTTTGATCATTGGTTAGTGACAGAAAACCGTCAACTTAGTTTGTGAAAAGAAACCTCCTTCCTCCCACTGAAACTGAGAATCATGACACAAGTTTGTTGCTATGCCTACATATATCTGGAACAAATATTTGCTGAAGGTAATTTACAAACTTAAATAACTGCATTTCATCCTACCTGGGGAATTTTGTAGAGACCTAGGATGTCAGCCATGAGAAAGGAGGTGTCAGAGCCCAGTCCCCCCACAACTGCTTGGAGCTTTTTCTCTTTCTCGCATTCATAATTGGGAACAAATCTCTGACAGTTGAAGAGCAGGTCGAGAGTGGACCGATAAGTCATCCTTGCATCCGAGTAGCTGTCAAGGATGTGGAAGCCAAGCGTGACATTTGGCAAGATCTTCAGGTTCTTGTTGATCTCATTGACCGCAAAGGCCATGGCCAGGGCATTCTGGTAGAATTTTGTCACCATGCTGCCAAGAGAGTCATTTAAAGATTGTAACAAAAATTCTGCTGTCAATCAAGATCTAACACTGAAACCTGGTAATTTCCTCATCTGTTAATACAATCTCTTGTATATCTAGTTAGATCTGCAGCCTGTTGAGTGCGGGGGTGGTAAATCGGGCATATGTTAAAATAGGATAAGAAGTTCAGTAGTTCAGATTAGTCTTACTGCTTTATGCTGTGCTTGAAAGAGAATCTGGTTCTTTCTATCGGCATTCTCTGTGTGCACATAGCTTCAAGTTTAAGAAGATATAAAAGACAGAAGTCAAGCAATCAAGCGGATCTTGGAGCCTTTCATGTGAAAATAAGGACAAAAACACTTTTTCTAATCCCTGTGTGAAAATTGTATTGAGCTGTGCAAAGTTCACAAAAGGATATGTAGAAGGAAGGAAGGAGCTGATGATGGACAGAAGGAAGGAAGGAAGGAAGGAAGGAAGGAAGGAAGGAAGGAAGGAAGGAAGGAAGGAAGGAAGGAAGGAAGGAAGGAAGGAAGGAAGGAAGGAAGGAAGGAAGGAAGGAAGGAGCTGATGATGGATAGAAGGAAAGAAAATGGGTGAAAAAAATCTTATACCAGCATCTGATTCTCCCAAAGGTAAGAAATCTTGCTAAAGCATAGGGAATTATCAGCAAGATTTGATATGTTGAGGCATCTGAATCACAGAGAATGAGTTATGTTTCATATATTATTTCATTCTCCACAAAAATCCTAGTGTTGCATCAGAGCTCTCTATAGTTAAAGAGTACTACTAAAAAATTATAGAATCATAGAAAAATTAAGTTGAAAGAGGTCTATAAGCCCATCGAGTCCAACCCATTGTTCAAAGCAGGAATCCAAATCAAAAAAGGTTTGACAGATGGTTCTCCAATTTTCTCTCGAATGGCTCTAGCGTTGGAGCACTCACCAACTCCCAAGGTCATTGGATCTACCGTCATAATGCCCTAACGGTTCAGAAGCTTTTCCTAACACTCAGCCTAAATTTGGCTTTCTGTAGCTTGAACCCTTTATTCGTGCCATGCACTCTAGAATGATCAAAAACAGGCCCTGTCCTTGCTCCGCTTGACTACGATTCAAAAACCACCTTGACTACGATTCAAAAAGTGTACACAACTCCTTTGCTTTGTTTTTGTTTTTCCTTGCATGCCCTGGGGAGAAAGCATTTTGCTCCTGTATTTGGCTCATTGTGTCAAAGTCACCAAACACGAGGAAAGTGCACTCTGTACCCACCACAGCTGCAGTTTGGCTTACAATTTCACTTCTGTGAGATTGGGATTCCAAGACTGAAGAGAGTTTTCCTTCCTGGAAGTAGTCAAGGTGGGTGCAAAAGCAACTGCCCCATCCTAAGCTCACAACTCAGTCCTTGAAAAGATTTTGAGAACAACATCCAGTTGCTGCTCTAATGCCAGGACTGCATGTAAAGGCTTTCTCAATACCAAGGATGTTGGCAAGTCTTTGGGTCCAAATCCCAAGTCTCAGTCTGAGTTTTGGGTCCCAAGTCCCAAGTCCAAGCCTTTCGTACCAAGTCCCGAGTCCCAAGCCCAAAGTCTATGTCCCTATTAAAAACAAACTTTTTTCCCCCAGAAAAAAAGGGAGGGGTGGGTGGGTTCCAAATCACAAGTCAAGTTTGAGTCAGTGGGGGTTAAAAAACCAAGTCCAAGTTGAGTCAATGGTGTGACTTGAGTCTGACTTGACATGACGGCAAGTCCTGCAACTCAAGTCCCCATTCCTGCTCAATACCCTTGTAATTCAATAGCAAGCAAAATGTTGATTGCGTGGCACACAGGCCATTGCAACATACATCAGATAAAACAATATAAAATGATACAAACAGTATAGTATAGTCTATTACAATATAGTACAATAAAATATTAAAAGCCATTTAGAATCAGATCAAGTTGATTTTTATTACAACACAAAGTTTTAGCATGTAAGGAGAGGACAAAGACAGATGGAAAACATTAATCAATGCCAGCAGCAAGCACCTATCGTGGGAGGAATAACCCCAAAGATACAGTTAGTTAGGTATTGACTTAATTGGTAGAGGCGGGGGATAAAGATTTCATTTTTATCAATGTAGAGATAAACAGTGCCTTTCGGAAAGTGACAAATTTGTCTCTGTCGGAAAGTAGAATCTTGAGTTTTTCTTGTTCAGAATTACTATTAAAGTTTTCCTACATCAACGTACCAAGTACCTTTCAAGAAATATTTGCTTTTTAAAGATTTGATCTGTAATATTTCTTTTTTGTACCTGTGTGTTTCTCTGTTTGTGATGACATGCAATTTTAGAACGTTTTCACATTAACAGACAGATAATCAAGGAGCAGTGGTGAGTGTCTTCTTTCAAAAATGAAATCCAGTGCATGGTGGGGGATCAGAAAATGAGGCTGTCTACATGTTCAAGAAAAAAAGAGGCAGATGAATTTGTTTCACTACACAGAAACTCTTCCTTTTAACATACTGTACAATGAAACCAAGCCATTTTTCCCACTGAAGACAGAAAACTCTGAGACAACTTAAAAGAATAGAGAGGAATATAAGTGGAAGGTGGCAAAATATAAATTATACAGAAGAAAAGGGAATGTAAAACAACTTGATAGAAAAGTAGAACTCAAAATTTGTAAATAAAATAGGCGAAAAGGAAGGGTTTACTTAAAAAATGCATCAGCATAACAATGGCAAGTTGCTATTTTGGATAGGTAGGGAAAATGTTCCTGTAGGAAATTATACAATTATTATGGTTATTGTTGTTATGTTGACCAGCTAATATGAGGGTCAATCCTTGGGGTGTTCTTATAAAAGCAATATGAATAAGGAATAAGTAGCATTTTCATCCAATTTCCTTGCAAGCCATCTGTCAATTTATATACACAATGTCACATATTTACTTTTCTTGAACTGGAGGTTTGAAAATTTATGGTTTCCTTTATGCTGACGAACCCAAGCACTAAGATCATTGAATAAACAGATATTTGTTCCTCTTGACCTTGAGTAATCAACTTATTCCTACACTTTGGATTTCAGAATTCTTTGACCATTACTGGCATCACTTGGATTGCTACATTTTTGTGCTTTTCCCTGGCTTAACAATGCAAAGGATGGGGAGAGGAACAAATACTTACTTTACAACATCAAAAAGGTCCCGAGAAGGCTGTTCCTTGAAAGACGTTTCATGGAAAACATAAATGATCTGGGTAAGAATTCCCCCGATGAGGAGTCCACCAGGCTGGTACCACTCATGAGGAACTGGGAGAGGATCCTTCAAAGAACAACTCATCGTTTTTCCTTTCTTGCACACAGCAGAAGAGTAAACGGAGGACCCAGTACCAAGACCCTCACTCCTGTGGCAGCAAAAAATCCCTTTAGACACAGATTCTCCTCTTCTGGATCTAAACTACTGGATCTAAACTGCCTTTAATGAATGATACTAAGGTCCAGCAAGTCTTCATCAGAAAAGGAACTGTACTGGCCTTTCTTCACCTATCAACAGATCTATGGGTTGCAGCCCTTGAACAGGAGTTGAGATAAACAATCTTCCTATTTCACCTCAGGCTGGAAAAACAAGAACAGGAGGAAACTGACAGAAATAGAATTAACAAAGCCCTCACAGCCTGTTTCCCCTACCACCACTCCCTGCCTTCAATTCCACAGATGGAATTTTTATAACTGTTTTCAGTCTTGCTTATTCATTCTATTCTGGAATGCCCTGGAAAGCTTCTAGTGCTTTAGTCTAGTGAACAAATTATAATCATTTTAATAATTACCAAGAACGGTAATTACTTCTTCAGAAAATAAACTCTGAGTAGGACATTTGGGAATAAAACTTTCTAGATATTGTGTGTTATTTCTATAACACACGTCTACAGCCTAACCAGATGAACAGTTGTAAATCTTTTCCAGACTGCTCATTAAAAGTAACTTTCTGAGATGAAGCCTTTGGGGTGATTTGGTAGACAAAACTGTCCATGTTGAAACAAAATGAAATGACTGCCACGAGCAACTAATTCGTCTTTCAAAAATGTGGAAATGTATGTGCCTCTCAGATACGTCCACTCACTGTCTGTCTGTCTGTCTGTCTGTCTGTCTGTTTATCTATCTATCTATCTATCTATCTATCTATCTATCTATCTATCTATCTATCTATCTATCTATCTATCTATCTATAACCCTTCTTTCTCCTAAAAGAGTTACATATGGTGCTTGATAACCACTACAACCAAAGGATATAGAGGAACATGTAAGATGCAATACTAATGTATTTCTTCTTTAGAGGCATTTCAAAAACACCTGTATAAAGGATCCTTCTTCAGCAATTAAACACAACAAAATCAAACACAGCAATTAAACACTTGCTAAAAGACTTTGTTAAAGAGAGGTGGGAGGTGCTCCTCTTAGCCTCCCTTACAATGGAGTTCTACTGCTCTAAGAACAGTTTCAGAAAGTTACATATGGGAGCAACAGGACAAGAGAACATGATCAAAGGTCAAAGTGTCTCCCACCTTCTGCTTGTAGACAAAGGTGCCTATGTATCTAAGTCATTCTCGTTCCACATAGTGAATTATGCAGTTTCCTACATATTTGCCTTTCCCAGTTTCTCCTCCACCTCCCATATTTGAGTTAGTCTGCTTCCCCCACAATAATACACAATGGCTGAAATCCTGTGGCATAGCATAATAAATCTCACTATAAGATGCTCGCTGAATCAGGTGAATCCATTCCTCCATAAGGTCCTTTGATTCAAATAGGTCAATTTGATGCAGGATGAAAGATCTAATTGAACTTTGGTCAGATTAAATGAATGAATGAATGAAATCAAAGTTGGGAAAAAAATTCAATTGTATTTTCTTACAGTTTTATACAAGACACTTTTAGCTCAAATAATACACTTTGACCTTTGATTAAGTTTTTCACTACGGAACAGAATTTATGAATTACTTTTCCATGGAACAGATGTCTCTTTCCTTGCAAGCAAAATATGTTTCCCAACTGCTGCAGAACCACTGACAAAGAGGGTCCTATATGCATGTATGAGCACATGTTTGAATAGGCTGAGTATGTGTACCTCTGTCCTGATCCACAAACTTGTGAATTCTCTTTCTTTAACCCTCCCCTTCTCCACCTGCCTTCTTTTGGGGGGAGGGCAGTCTACTTCCTAAAGTCAGTCACTGGAGTAGATGAACCTACCAAATACAGTTGTGTGACAGATCTGAGAACACATAGCACAAGAGGTTCTGCTGCCACACGTGTTGTTCTACCAGTACAAGGTGTGTCTGCCCTATATCAAACAGATTCCAGCTACAGTATACATGATTTTGGATAGAATTATCTCTCTGTTCTGGCAAAGCAAAAAATCTAAAACTAAGTATGTAGAATCTTTAAGACTAACCAAGTTATTTCAGGGTGAGTGTTCTCCAATTGCCATACACTTCTTCAGAAGATGTTGCCCAAGTTCTGAAGGAACTCTGCAAGGACCATTTTAGTTTGGCCAACAAGTTTACATTACTTTTCCTGTCTTGTTAAGCAGGTGGACTCTCTGGGTTCCGCAGCCTCATCTGCATCTTTCTTACCATCTTACTTTGTGGGTAAAGGTCAAAGCCATACCTAGAGTGGAACAACTGGGGCTCACCCCAGGGCATTTAAATTTAAGGGTGAAGCTACTGATGAATGTTGGGAAAACAACAACACCTGACCTCATTCACTTTCTCTTTTTTCAAAGAGTACATTAGACTTACTGCTCCTGTGAAATACAGAGTCATTCATCTTCTTGGGTTTACCTTCTACACATTAATTATATTTTAAAAAAAAACAAGCAAAAAGTGCAACAGGAAAACAAGAATTCACCGTTAAAATTCATGTTTTATTTTCCTTTCTTAATTCAATATTAATCTGCTTTAAAGAGCCTCGTGGCACAGTGGTTAAACTGCTGTACTGCAGCCAAAACTGTGCTCACGACCCGGGGTTCAATCCCAGGTAGCTGGCTCAAGATAGACTCAGCCTTCTATCCTTTCGAGGTCGGTAAAATGAGTACCCAGCTCGCTGGGGGGGGGGGGGCAATGTGTAGCCTGCATAACTAACTTGTAAACTGCCCAGAGAGTGCTTGAAGCACTATGGGGCGGTATATAAGCAGCACGCCTTTGCTTTGCTTTTGCTTTCTTGACACGTGAGCACAATCGATAGTTCAAGATGGCCAACTGAAACACAGTTTCTTCATCTTTAGCCCAGACCCAGTAAAACAGATTGAATCTAAATTACTGAAGACTAATTAGGATTAACAAATCTGGATCTAGTCCATCATCTCCATGGGAAATATGTGTAAACAAAGGAGAGGTGATTTCATTTAATTCCTTTTTCCTCCTTCTAAGCTGCTCCTTGGTGTTGAGGCCAGAAGAGAATCATGTATATTTTGGTAGCAAAGGTGCAATTGAAGAGACCAGCACTGGAGGCTATGAAAGAGAAGATCTCCACAGCGACCATGTGTTTCCCCTTGGTGCTCAAATACATGGGGACAAAGGACAACCAAACACTGCAGAAGACCACCATGCTGACAGTGATGAATTTGACCTCATTAAAACTGTCTGGCTAGGAATCCAAAGTAAAGCAGTTGAAGGACAAAAGTCCCATGTAGTTCAGGACAAGGAAAACATAAGAACAGAGTCACCATTACATTTGGCAATGATCTCTTGCATCAACGATTGCATGTCATTATCTGGGAATGGGGGAGATGTTCCTAACCACATGGCACAAATTCCTGCTTGACCCAAGGAGCAAGAAAGCACAATGGAGATTGCTGTCTTTCTCCCCAGATATTTCTTCTTATTAGATCCTAGTTTGGTGGCCATGAAAGCCAAGTCCACAGTGACGGTTTTGGCCAACACACAAGAAACAGCCACTGAAAAGATGGTGCCAAAGGTTGGCCACTGGAGGAGGCAGCTCAGCTTTCCAGGTTGTCCAAGAAAGACATGGAACATGGCAAAATCTAAATTATACATGAGGAGTCAGAACATGTAAAAACATCTTAATGGAAAAGCAGAACAGAACATTTGCAAATAAAAGAGGTTTAAAGAAAATATTTTTCGAGATGCATCATCATAATGATGACAAGCCACTGAAGATAGTACAACAGAATCATAGTAAATATTATTATATAATAATTATTATACTAAACATTGATCAGCACAAATGATGACTGTCTTCATGGTGTTTTAACACAAGCAATAATGAGTCAGATTAAGCAGCATTTGGTCCAATTTCTATTAATGTATATACTGAAGGTCACATACGTTCTTTTTCTCTTCTTGAACTGCCAGATCAAAAAATGTTGGTATTCTTTATGCTGAGTAATATAAGCACTGACACCACGGAATAAAGACACATTTGTCCCCTTTGGGCTTACCTAATCAACTTCTTACTAGAGTTTGGAATTCAGAACTCTTTGAACCTTTGTGACATAATTTTACCTGAATATTTCTGTGATTTTGCCTGGCTTAGAAATGCAAGGTATGGAGAAGATGGATTTTCACTTTATAACATAAAGGGGGTTCCGAGAAGGATGATCCTTGAAGGAAGTTTTACGGAAAAGGTAAATGAATTGAGAAATAATCCCACCGATGAGGAGTCCACCTGGTGGTGCCACTCATGAGGAACTGGGAGAGGATCCTTCACAGAACAACTCATAGTCTTTCCTTTCTTGCACACAGCAGAAGAGTAAATGGAGGAGTAAATGGCAGCAAAACCTCCCTTCAGACCCAGACACTCCTCTTATGGATCTAAACTACTGGATCTAAATTGGTTTTTAAGAATGACACCAAGGTCTTACAAGTCCTCATCTGAAAAGGAACTATACACATCTTTAATCTGCTGTACGAATTGCAGCCTTTGAACAGTATCTGAGATGGGCAACCCTCCAATTTCACCTCTGGCTGGAACGAAAACAGTGGGGGAATCTGGCAGTAATGGAATCCACTGAGTCCTCATAGCCTCTTCCACCCCTACCACTCCCAGGCCTCAATTTCATCAGACAATTTTTTATAAGTCTTTTTTTCCGGCTTGTTTATACATTCTATTCTACAGTACTGTGGAATGATTCGACTGCTGTAGTCTGCTGAACAAATTATACTCATTCTAATAATGACCAGGAGAGGTAATTATATCTTCAGAATTTGGACTCTGAGTAGGACCTTTGAAGAAAAAAACTTGTCACTTGTTTTGTGTATTATTTCCTTATTTGGGGGGGGGGGGGGGGGAGAGACAACCTGTCTACTTCCTCAGAAGCTGTAAATCTGTTCCAGACTGCCCTCATGAACAAAAATCAATTAAATATAATGTCTTGAGATGACGTGGTTGTAGTGATTTGGTAGGCAGAGCAGCTTCAAAATAAAATGAAATGACTGACACCAGTTCAACCCTAATTTCACTTTAAAGGAAGTTTAAATGTCGATTGAGGCCAATACAATGAAGAGTTCTATGATAGTTAAAGTCTAACACATTATATTTTGCATAAACATTCATGGCGTGAGACCTGATTTATCAAGAATGGAGCCCTCATTCTCTGCCTCTGATCAAGTGCACCTTAAGGAGAACACAAGAAAAAATTGAGGATTTGTGATTTGTGGATTTGAGACACAAAACATTATTTACTTTTTTGTTTTCTCATAGTGCCATGAGCTGTATAATGAGAACCATTCATCTGCATCTCAGTTCCCTCCTGATAAGACGGAATATTATCCAATATTCTGATGGAGAAGTAAATTATTCATCATGGCACAAGACGTTCTGAAATTATCCATGTATCTCTGGAAACAAGTGTACACTAACAATCTCTCTAGCTTTGCTTTGCTTTCTCCGAGGCAGCAATAAATTTCAATATACACATCACAAAAAATGGGAGGATGGGAATAGTATAATTCCTTCATACAAGGATACTTCAGGGCAATGATACTTAACTGTACACCCTGGGGTGGAATCTGGCGATTCTGTTGTTATAGGGGTGAAGGTAATGGATTAGTCCAAACTTTAAAGGAGCTGTCCAATATGCTGCATGTATTCCAGCTAACATGGTACGTGGTAATGATATCAAGGAAATAATGAAATATACAAGTAGAAAACAATATTTCAACATGATATTCCAGGTTTTATCTTCAATTCTCAATTCACATAAATTTGCTTTCTTTAGACGTCAGGACTCAGTGAGTTATTATTGGATGGAGTTCAAGGTGACCAAGTAGATTTTGAGATGCTCATCTGCATTATAATAGTAATTGTGTGCCATCTTGCTAATTCTGATTTTTGTCCAGCCTTTTCAGGTTTTCTAAGCAGAAGTGCTTTACCATACACATTGTCTGGGGGAAACTGGGACGTTTGCAACTTCCCAAGATCACACGGGCTGGCACTTCTGGGATGCACAGTGGGAAACTGAAGTCCCGACTTCTCATTCCCCAACCAAATATCTCAGTGACCTATCCAGCAAGATTCACCGTCAGTAAGCACTAATTTAGCTTTGGTTGATTTCACTGGGTGTACTCTAAAGATGAGTAAAACTAGATCCAATCTATTGTCTCCAAGTATTGGGCACACAAAAAAGATATGTGTGAGCCAAATAAGTTATTTTACTCCTTTTTCCACCTTCTAAGCTGCTCCTTGGTGTTCAACTCAGGCCTCAACAGAATCATGTATATTTTGGGACCAAAGATGCAAATCAAGAGACCAGCACTGGAAGCTAAGATAGAAAAAATCTCTACAGCGACCATGTGTTTCCCTTTGGTGCTCAAATAGGTGGGGACGAAGGACACCCAAACACTGCAAAAGATCACCATGCTGAAGGTGATGAATTTGGCCTCATTAAAACTGTCTGGCAGCTTCCTGGCTAGGAAAGCCACCGTGAAACAGATGATAGACAAAGATCCCATATAGCTCAGGACAAGGTAAAACATGACAACAGAGCCTCCATTACATTCTGCAATGATCTCTTCTATGAAAGATTGCATGTCAAATGCTGGGAATGGAGGAGACCTTATTAACCACATGGCACAAATCCCTGCTTGGACAACGGAGCAGAAAAGTACAATGCACTTTGCTGTCCTTCTCCCCAGCCATTTCTTCGTGTTAGATCCTGGTTTGGTGTCCATGAAAGCTAGGACCACAGTGGTGGTTTTGGCCAATAAGCAAGAAATGGCCACTGAAAAGATGATGCCAAAGGCCGGCTGTTGGAGGAGGCAGCTCAGCTTTCCAGGTCGTCCAAGAAAGAGCAAAGAAGAGAGGAAACAGAGGAGGAGAGAGATCAGGAGAGTGTAGGTGAGGTCCCGGTTGTTGGCTTTGACAATGGGGGTGTCTCTGTGCTTCACCACAGTTCCAAAAACCCAGGCTGTAATCAGAGAAAACAATACAGTAACTGAGGCTAAACTCAATCCTAAAGGTTCTTCATAAGACAAAAAGATGACAAGTTTGAGCAGGCATCCATTTTTGTTCTCATTTGGATACTGGTCTTCTGGACATTTGAAACAATCATCTGCGTCTGAAGAGAAGAAATAGAAGAATAGGTTGGTGGGTAATAAAAAATAAAAAAATATAGAAATATTGTTTCAGTGCCAATTCAGATTTGAGATATGATTCCTTCTCGCTCAACCTTGCACAGTGCAGTTTTTGCTCCAAAGGACAACACCTGCTTCTTTTACTTTTCTAATGGTTAAATGTTTGAGGTATATTAAAACACCCTGCAATATTAAAATTACCATGATTATCATAATCCATCTGCTATGGCTGTGATCAATGTATTTGGTCAATTTAGGTCAATTAACTAACTCTGGTCAATTTAGGCTATATAGATACTAAATATCCTAATTTATGTTGCAGAGTGTGTAAAGAAAGAGGTCTTAATTTCTGTATGTACTGGCCACATGAGAATATATTGAAATTTTGGAATTTGGTCTTCAAAGAAATAAATAGAATCCTGAACTGTAATAGAATGGTTTCTCCTAAGATAGGTATTTTATCTGTATTGTATAAGGAGCAATTGAGATGGGCAACAAAATAATTTATTTCAAATAGATTGACTGCAGCAAGATTAATAGTAGTAAGGAACAGGCAGAAGGAACTCAAAGGCTGAGGGGGACACCTTTCCCAATCCATATGTGCCCGGCTTCTGTGATATCACAAGGACCACCTCTTGTGCTATCACAAGGATCTATACCCAGTATTAGTTGCTTGACCCAAAACCTCAGGGGATGGAATGCAGAAGACCTGTCAATCTTCCTGCCATGTCTGTAGTTACTCTCCTTCACATCCATTTAGGGTTAAAATTCCCCTGTACATTATCATTCTTTCTGCTACCACAATTCACCTGAGATGTTAGAGTTGCCAAAGAGAAAGGAATAAGTCTCAGTGTTTAAGACAACTAATGTATTTCTTAAAGAGTCACCTATTCCAACACTCATTGGTCAATTCTTCAAACAGTGTCCAGAATCCTCTTGCCATAAATAGCACCTTAAATTGGATCATCACCTGGAGTGTGGATTATTTAATTTAAATTAACTGAAAGTTCCTATCCCGCCTTTGAAGGCTGCCTGGGCCTCCCTTTTCCCCAAAAGAAGCATCAAGATGGGGGCAGTGGGAGACTTTAATGACCAAAAATCATGGTCAAATTGCTGCTAAAGGTCCACAACAATGTATGAGTCGTGGTGTTGTTAGCAGTACTGTTTTCAGTATGTGCTCATTAAACAGTAATACAACCCCAAGGTGATCATATCATCCATCTTGCCAAGTGGAAATCCAACCAAGAGAGCTCTGCCTTTTGAATAGTGATGTGGTTACATACCAGTAATGGCAACATTTCACTTCTCAGTTCTGACATTTAACACAAGATCACCTTTCTATGACAAAAATATGTGGAGCATTCAAAAAATATGAATGGAATACCTGTAACTCATGAGCAAAATTCTTAAGATTTCTACACCTCTCAATTTCCCCTAGAGATAGTTTGGGAGCTTCAGAATGGGGGTGAAGGGGAGACTTTTATAGCCAAAAATCACTTCTGAATTGCTGCTGAATTGCTGTGTCGTGGTGGTATTACAAGTACTGCTTTCCCTGTGTATTCATTGAAGAGTACTGCAACTCCATGATGATGATATAATCCAGTCTTCACAGCATAAAGTTGCAGAAGAGGGTCTTGTAATCTGATTTAATCATTAGTCATTGAATAGCTATGTGGTTACATACCAGACATGGCAACACTTCACTTCCTAATTTTGCCATTTGACCCCAGAAACTCGATTATCATTATATGACCCAAAACACACACACACAAAAAACCACACACACAATATTGGAATGCTCACCTGTCTGGTTTGAAATCTTTCCTTCTGGACATGGAGTGCAACCATAACAACAAAATTTTTCTCCTTCCTTACTTTTCTTCTGAAAGCCAGGATGACAGTACTCGTTGCAAACCGAAATGGGAAGCACCTGTCCACAAAAAAGGGAGAGAGTTCAGAAAGGTCCTCAGGAAGACAAACTCAACATTCTTCCTAGTCCCACAGAGACAGAGTTGGCCAACAATGATCTTCTGAACTAATCTTAACTGGATCATTTCAGAACCCACCAATAGTATATAAGAAATATTCATTTCTACAGGGAAATAATGTAAAAGTAATATTGCCACTGGTCCCATCACCTCCTGGCAAATAGAAGGGGAAGATATGGAGGCAGTGACAGATTTTACTTTCTTGGGCTCCATGATCACTGCAGATGGTGACAGCAGCCACGAAATTAAAAGACGCCTGCTTCTGGGGAGGAAAGCGATGAGCAACCTAGACAACATCTTAAAAAGCAGAGACATCACCTTGCTGACAAAGGTCTGCATAGTCAAAGCTATGGTTTTTCCAGTAGTGATGTATGGAAGTGAGAGCTGGACCATAAAGAAGGCTGACCGCCGAAGAATTGATGCTTTTGAACTGTGGTGCTGGAGGAGACTCTTGAGAGTCCTCTGGACTGCAAGGCGATCAGACCTATCCATTCTAAAGGAAATCAACCCTGAGTGCTCACTGGAAGGGGAGATCCTGAAGCTGAGGCTCAATACTTTGGCCATCTCATGAGAAGAGAAATCTCCCTGGAAAAGACCCTGATGTTGGGAAAGAGTGAAGGCGAGAGGAGAAGGGGATGACAGAGGACGAGATGGTTGGACAGTGTCATCGAAGCTACCAACATGAATTTGACCAAACTCTGGGAGGCAGTGGAAGACAGGAGGGCCTGGCGTGCTCTAGTTCATGGGATCACGATGAGTCAGACACGACTTGGCAACTTGTTGTTGTTGTTTAGTCGTTTAGTCGTGTCCGACTCATGGACCAGAGCACGCCAGGCCCTCCTGTCTTCCACTGCCTCCCGGAGTTGGGTCAAATTCATGTTGGTAGCTTCGATGACACTGTCCAACCATCTCATCCTCTGTTGTCCCTTTCTCCTCTTGCCTTCACTCTTTCCCAACATCAGGGTCTTTTCCAGGGAGTCTTCTCTTCTCATGAGATGGCCAAAGTATTGGAGCCTCAGCTTCAGGATCTGTCCTTCCAGTGAACACTCAGGGTTGATTTCCTTCAAGATGGATAGGTTTGTTCTCCTTGCAGTCCAGGGGACTCTCAAGAGTCTCCTCCAGCACCACAATTCAAAAGCATCAATTCTTTGGCGGTCAGCCTTCTTTATGGTCCAGCTCTCACTTCCATACATCACTACTGGAAAAACCATAGCTTTGACTATGCGGACCTTTGTCGGCAAGGTGATGTATCTGCTTTTTAAGATGCTGTCTAGGTTGCTCATCGCTTTCCTCCCCAGAAGCAGGCGTCTTTTAATTTCGTGGCTGCTGTCACCATCTGCAGTGATCGTGGAGCCCAGGAAGGTAAACTCTGTCACTGCCTCCATATCTTCCCCTTCGATTTGCCAGGAGGTGATGGGGCCCGTGGCCATGATCTTAGTTTTTTTGATGTTGAGCTTCAGACCATTTTTGGCGCTCTCCTCTTTCACTCTCATTAAGAGGTTCTTTAATTCCTCCTCACTTTCTGCCATCAGAGTGGTATCATCTGCATATCTGAGGTTGTTGATATTTCTTCCGGCAATCTTAATTCCGGCTTGGGATTCATCCAGTCCAGCCTTTCGCATGATGTATTCTGCATATAAGTTAAATAAGCAGGGGGACAATATACAGCCTTGTCGTACTCCTTTCCCAATTTTGAACCAATCAGTTGTTCCATATCCAGTTCTAACTGTTGCTTCCTGTCCCACATATAGATTTCTCAGGAGATGGATAAGGTGGTCAGCACTCCCATTTCTTTAAGAACTTGCCATAGTTTGCTGTGGTCCACACAGTCAAAGGCTTTTGAGTAGTCAATGAAGCAGAAGTAGATGTTTTTCTGGAACTCTCTGGCTTTCTCCATAATCCAGCGCATGTTAGCAATTTGGTCTCTAGTTCCTCTGCCCCTTCGAAATCCAGCTTGTACTTCTGGGAGTTCTTGGTCCACATACTGCTCAAGCCTACCTTGCAGGATTTTGAGCATAACCTTGCTAGCGTGTGAAATGAGTGCAATTGTACGGTAGTTGGAGCATTCTTTAGCACTTCCCTTCTTTGGGATTGGGATGTAGACTGATCTTTTCCAATCCTCTGGCCACTGCTGAGTTTTCCAAACTTGCTGGCATATTGAGTGTAGCACCTTAACAGCGTCATCTTTTAAGATTTTAAATAGTTCAACTGGAATGCCATCACTTCCACTGGCCTTGTTGTTAGCCATGCTTTCTAAGGCCCACTTGACTTCGCTCTCCAGGATGTCTGGCTCAAGGTCAGCAACCACACTATCTGGGTTGTCCAGGGCATCCAGATCTTTCTGGTATAATTCCTCTGTGTATTCTTGCCACCTCTTCTTGATGTCTTCTGCTTCTGTAAGGTCCCTACCATTTTTGTCCTTTATCATGTCCATCTTTGCACAAAATGTTCCTTTAATATCTCCAATTTTCTTGAACACATCTCTGGTTTTTCCCTTTCTATTCTTTTCCTCTATATCTTTGCACTGTTCATTTAGGAAGGCCCTTTTGTCTCTCCTTGCTGTTCTTTGGAAGCCCGCATTCAATATTCTGTAACTTTCCCTATCTCCCTTGCATTTTGTTTCCCTTCTCTTCTCTGCTATTTGTAAGGCCTCGTTGGACAGCCACTTTGCTTTCTTGCATTTCCTTTTCATTGGGATGGTTTTTGTTGCTGCCTCCTGTACAATGTTACCAGCCTCCATCCATAGTTCTTCAGGCACTCTGTCCACCAAATCTAGTTCCTTAAATCTGTTCTTCACTTCCACTGTGTACTCATAAGGGATTTGGTTTAGATTATACCTGGCTAGCCCAGTAGTTTTTCCTACTTTCTTCAGTTTAAGCTTGAATTTTGCTATAAGAAGCTGATGATCAGAGCCACAATCAGCTCCAGGTCTTGTTTTTGCTGACTGTATAGAGCTTCTCCATCTTTGGCTGCAGAGAATATAATCAATCTGATTTCGGTATTGCCCATTTGGTGATGTCCATGTGTAGAGTCGCCTCTTGTGTTGTTGGAAAAGAGTGTTTGTGATGACCTGCTTGTTCTCTTGACAAAACTCTATTAGCCTTTGCCCTGCTTCATTCTGAACTCCAAGGCCAAACTTACCTGTTGTTCCTTTTATCTCTTGACTCCCTACATTCGCATTCCAGTCCCCTATAATGAGAAGAACATCTTTCTTTGGTGTCAGTTCTAGAAGGTGTTGTAGGTCTTCATAGAATTGGTCAATTTCAGCCTCTTCAGCATCGGTGGTTGGTGCATAAACTTGGATTATTGTGATGTTGAAAGGTCTGCCTTGGATTCGTATTGAAATCATTCTATCATTTTTGAGATTGTATCCCAGTACAGCTTTTCCCACTCTTTTGTTGACTATGAGGGCTACTCCATTTCTTCTACGGGATTCTTGCCCACAATAGTAGATATGGTAATCATCTGAATTGAATTCGCCCATTCCCGTCCATTTTAGTTCACTGACGCCCAGGATGTCAATGTTTCTTCTTGCCATCTCCTGTTTGACCACATCCAACTTACCAAGGTTCATAGATCTTACATTCCAGGTTCCTATGCAGTATTCTTCTTTGCAGCATCAGACTTTCCTTTCACTTCCAGGCACGTCCACAGCTGAGCGTCATTTCGGCTTTGGCACAACCACTTCATTAGCTCTGGAGCTACTTGTACTTGTCCTCCGCTCTTCCTCAGTAGCATGTTGGACGCCTTCCGACCTGAGAGGCCCATCTTCCAGCGTCATATCTTTTAGCCTTTTCTTTCTGTACATGGGGTTTTCTTTGCAAAGATACTGGAGTGGCTTGCCAGTTCCTGCTCCAGGTGGATCGCGTTTAGTCAGAACTCTCCACTATGACCTGTTCGTCTTGGGTGTCCCTGCACGGCATAGCCCATAGCTTCTCTGAATTACTCAAGCCCCTTCGCCACGACAAGACAGCAATCCATGAAGGGGGACTTGGCAACTAAACAACAACAAATATTGTTTTCAAGGTAGAGATAGCTAGAGTTAGGAAGTCAACCTAGTTTCTGAAAGTGGTTAATAGCATTGGCTTCATTTTAGAGGCTAATAAACCATGTTGAGCAGATCTGATAATAAAGGAACCTTCATTCACCAACATGACCTCCTGAGCTAATAATCCTCCATAAACCATACCTTGTTAAAGCCTCTGTGCCATGTAATTTTATCCCAATCTATAATGACTTCAAGGGGAATGGGATCCACCCTTCCAACCTTCACTTGATGGAAAGACTTGTTGGGGAAGATGACCACGTTCATGATGTCAAATCCACCTCCTACTTCCCTTTTCCCATCAAAGGACACGGTTTCACCCATAGAGTTGTTAAATGATATGCTTTGCAGGAATGGGTGAATCTATTTGAAAAAGGAAACAGAACAAATGGGATTAAAAGAAGAGGAGAGATTGAACCTAGGAGAGAAAGCTAGAAATTGTCTAGCAGTATGTGGTCAACTTTCAATTGAATATTTATACAAGTATGAACATGAAAATCCACCTTATCGCAGCTGTTCAACAAGTAATTAAATTGTTATCTAGCACATCAATGGCACCTCATTGGATCATCACAAAAGGTTATGCCATCGGAGTTGTATGCACTTAAATACTGATCAAGATATCCTCCAGTGTATATTTTATTTTATTTATTTAAAATATTTCTCTCCTGCTTTTATCCTTGAAAAAGGACCCAAGGCGGCTTACAAACAATGAAAGACAATATTTAAAGTTGAAAACAATGAGTATACAAACCGTGGTTAACCTCATTGGAAGACAATATTTAAAACTACGAACAATAAATAAGGAGGCATCTTTTAACATTGACAGGCAATATTAAGGCAAAGATCAATCAGTATTTTAAAAAGTCACTCTTTGAAATGGAAAACACAAAAATAGAAAACACAAGTAGTACTAAAAATCCAGTCAAAGCAATAATGTATAACAATCTATCTAAAAATCACACACAGGTACCTGGTTTACTGAGGGAAGGCTTGCCTGAAGAGAAAGGTATTTGCCTGCTTGCAGAAGGATAGCAAAGATGGGGCCAGGCTGGCCTCCAGTGGGAGGGAGTTCAAGAGTCTGGGAGCAGCCACAGAGAAGGCCCTCTCCCGTGTCTCCAATCAGATGCACTTGTGAAGGTAGTAGGACCGAGAAAAAGGCCTCTCCTGTACTTACTATTTTTGCTTCATCTACTGAAGCCCATGTATGACATGGAAAGGATGAATGATGTTTCGTTTAGAACACTGAGATCTTTAATCATTCCGAAATATCCGTGAGGAAGACATTCTCAACTTGTGCTAATTTATTAATCAAAATATTATAGGTCTTACCTGCCAAGGCTGAATATTTTGAAACACACCATTTTGACCCTCTATCATGGTCTTGGATTTTACTCTGGATGAGTACAAGGCGTGCAAAGTATGTGCCAGGGCATAGATGGCATTGTAGATACTATAGCTGTGTCCCGTCCAGTAGATTTCAAAAATAGGTCCAGGAAGACTCACCAGTTTCTCCTCTCCAGTACATTTCTCATTGTCCAGAACTGTTTCTCCAAAAACACAGTTAAAGGCTTGCTCCCAGAAATCGTTCAGGAAACCGTCCCTTTCATTCCATCCAGGTTTGATAAGCTGAACAAACTCTCCAAATTCCAAAAGATAGTTTTTGTGAATCATAAAAGCAATAGTGCCTTCAAACATCTGAAGATCCCAAAGCTTTTGTGGTCCTGTTAATATAAAATCAATCTGAGCTGTCGTAATCCACACTTTTCTGTATATCCAATACCCAGTATTTTCAGGGTCTTGCAGAAATATTAATGTTCTTAGCCACACAATTGTTGCTGATTCTCCATGGGCGATACATGCAGTGGCTTTTTTATCGGTGAAATATTGAGCTATTTTAAGAAAGATGGCAAATGTTTCATCAAGGTCATCCAAATCAGGTTGTTGTGGGATTCGTGTTATGAAGGCTGAGCAGATTCCATTTTTAGAAAGAAGTGGGTCCATGATTTGCACAAAATGTTCCCCACTGTCATTATCTCCAACAAACATCCCAATCCATATCCATCTAAAATGCTGAAGCAACCGGATAATCCCCATGTACTGACTGTCTTCACTTGGGACCATGCGGTAAAAGTAAGGGTGCTGAGATGTAGACCTCTTCTCGGGATCCAAAGAGCCATATGTGAACTATAAGACACAGTACATGCATTTTTGTGATTATCTGGAAGTATTTTTCTGGTTTATTTGCTGAAGGGATTGACAAATTTCAAAAGACAACCATTATTGCAACAACATCTTCTCCTCTTCTGTAAAATCCATTTAATGTTTACATCTCTGGTTCTTACTTTTCCCTAAAACATCACTTTCAGTCAAAATAACAGAGAAAGAATTCATTAAAAATCACTACACCATCAGCCCCTGTATCTCATCCTACCTGAGGAATTTTGTAGAGACCTAAGATGTCAGCCAGGAGAACAGAGGTGTCGGAGCCTAGTCCCCCAATGACCGCTTGGAGACTTTTCTGTCCATCACATTCATAATTGGGAACAAATCTCTGCCATTTGAAGAGCAGGTCCAGAGTGGTCCGATAGGTCATCCTTGCATTAGAATAGCTGTCAAGGACATGGAAACCAAGTGTGACGTTGGGCAAGATTTTGGGATTCTTGTTGATCTCATTGATGGCAAACACCATGGTCAGGGCATGCTGGTAGAATTTTGGCACCATGCTGTCAAGACAGATAATTTAATATTGCAACAACATTTCTACACTCTATGAAGTTGCACAACATTCTTAAAACTGGTAATTTCCTCCACTGTTAATAAGACAATTTTCTACATCTCTAGTTAGATCTAAGGATGGTAGACTGCACATCTTAGCATGAGGTCAGAAGTTCAGTAATTCTGATCAGCCTTAAGACTTTCTACTGTATTTGAAAGAGAATCTGGTTCCTTTTCTTCCTATTAGCTGAGTGCATGAAGCTTCAAACTCTAGAAAAAGGGAAGGAGATCAGTCTGAAGACTTCCTGCTGTACTAGAGAGAGAATCCTCTGTAGGCACATAGATTCAAGATCAAGTGGATTAGGAAAAAGGAAGCAAACCAGTCTAAGGGTTCTTGCAGCTGTATGGTGTGAAACTAAGAAAAAATATTCCCCTTTTCTCCTCACAGCAAGATTTCTTGTTGTTCGGCTTTTTAAAGATATGTTCATTAACATTTCTCTTTTTGTGGGTCTCCCTCTCTGTGTGTCTGTGTGTGATGCAATATTAGAAGACCTTCACATAAACAAACATTATCAAGCAGCAGTGGTGAGTGTCATCTTTCAACAACCAAATCTACTGCAGTGGGATCAGAAGAATGAGGCTGTCGACATGTTCAAGGAAAGAGAGAAATGAATTTGTTTTACAGCACAGAAACTCACCCCTTTAACATACAATGAAACCAAGCAGATTTACTCACAGCAAAAAAAAGATCAACAGAAACTTAAAATGATAGGGAGAAATATAAGTGAAAGGTGTTGAAATTATACATAGAAATATACACAGAAATTATACATAAGGAGACAGGATGTGGAAAAACACCTTAGTAGAAAAGTAGAACTGAAGATTTGCAAGTAAAATAAGCGAAAATAGAAGGTTTTGTGAAATACATCATCTTAATGATGACAAGGTGTTTTGGAGAAGGAGGAAAAATATTATTGTATTAAATATTATTATTGCATAATAAATATATATTATTATTCCTTTGCCCGGTGCATATCAGGGTCAGTGCTGATGGGGTTATAACACAGGGGATATGAAAAGTGAGACAGATGAAGAAGCATCTTGGTCCAATTTCCTTTAAAGCCATCTGTCAATCTTTATACACAAAGTGACACATTTTCTTTTTCTCTTCCTGAAAGGGGGGGGGGGGAGGTTGGTGTTGGTTGAAAAACTTGATTTTCTTTATGCTAATTATTCCAAGCAGTGACCCACTCAAGGAATACATATTTGTTCCATTAGTGTGTGCCTAACCAATTTATTACTAAATTTTGGATTTCAGAATTCTTTGTCCATTAGTGACATAATTTAATGGTACATTTTTGTCAGGCTTAAGAAAGGTATGGAGGAGACAGATCCTTACTTGATGGCATCAAAAAGGTTCTGAGAAGGATGTTCCTTGAAGGAAGCTTCATGGAAAGCATAAATGATCTGAGTAAGAATCCCCCCAATGAAGAGTCCACCTGGCTGGTACCACTCATGAGGAACTGGGAGAGGGTCCTTCACAGAACAACTCATAGTGTTTCCTTTTTTGCATGAAACAAAGAGATAACTGAGGTCCAGTACCAAGAACCTCACTCTTGGGATGGCAAAACAGAAACTCTCCTATTATGAATCTAAACTATTGGATCTAAATGGCTTTAATCAATGATACCAAAATCCTGCCAGTCCTCATCTAAAATGGAATTATACTGGTTCTTCAGCATATCCAGAGATATACAAATTGCTGAACAAGAGCAAGGGGAAGCTGTCAGTAACAGAATCAACAAAGCCCTCACACCCTCTTCTACCCCAATCCCCCAGTCGCACAGGAGGATTTTTTATAATGGCTCTCAGACTTACTCATTCATAATATTCCAAAATACACTGGAAAGCTTCTAGTGCTTCACTGTGCTGAACAAATTATAATCATTTTAATAATCACCAACTGAGGTAATTACTTCCTTAGCGTTTAGAGTCTCAGTTGGACTTTGGGGGGAAAAATCTTGTTAGCTATCGTGTGTTATTTCTATATTTGAGGGAAGACAGCTTGTCCACATCCTCACATGATGAAAAAGTTTTAAATCTCTTCCAGGCTGCCAGCATGAACAAACAACATTTAAACATAATCTCTTGAGGTGAACTGGGTGTAGTGATTTGGGAGGCAAAGCCGTGTGGAAATGAAACGAAATTACTTACACCACCCCCAAGTTCCACTTTAAAGGAAGCAGAAGTTTAAATGACTCTAACAAAAGTTTGCTGTCTGTCTGCCTGCCCACCTGTCTGTCTGTCTGCCTATCTTTCAACATACTCTTTCTTTAAGAGTCATTGCAGACCACCTCAACAAATGTTTCTTTTCTGAATCACTTGTTTTTGCAAATCAAATGCTCACCAAAAGCCCTTCTGAAAAAATAAGGATGTGGAAAGACAGATGGGAGGTGGTCCTCTTAGCTTTCTTCAGAGAGGAGTTCTACTATTCTAAATAGGTACGGGACCAAGAGGAAGACAGATCTTGACCGGAGGTCAAAGAGTTTACACCTTCTGTTTGTAAACAATGCTGCCCATCAAGTTATCTCCTTCTAAATAGTGAATGATCCAGCTTCCTACATATTTTTCTGTCTCATTTCCCCCCTCATCTCCTAGATTTAAGTTAGGTGTTTCATTTCCTCTCCCTGGAAAGCAATGCTTCATGGGCCCCAGCACCTACCTTACTCACTCCTCACTACCTCCTCTTTCCCTCCACCACTGCCCAGCTGAGTAAGACAAAAGGCTGTCTGGGGCCTACTTCTAGCGCCAGTGCTTCCTAAGAGGCTTTGGGTATTATGGGAAGTAGTTTAACTGTGTGTTGGGTTGTATATTAGGGTCCCTCAAAGAACTACATCTGAGGCCAAAAGACAACACTTGCAGGTCTGAGGGCGGAGGCTTGACTTTGGGGCCAAGCATCCTTCTGTGGATTTCCAGGGGATGGGCTCAGCTATGTCTGCCTATTGATCATGTTTTTTGTGTCCTTATGGAATTAGAAGGTGGGAGATAAAGGAACAATTTCTGGGGTGTGTTCATCTTTCTTATAATGTTCACATATTTCTATTGAAGTCCCTGATTTTGGTCACACCGATTGAATAAATGATGCTATGTAGACGTGAACAGAAATGTTCTACAAGGAGAGGCTGAGTATTAGGGTAGATAGTTGAAGGACCAATCCGTGCTTCCTACTTTGTGAATTGCTACGACAGAATCTCTGTCTATTTATGCAAAAACTCCAGAGAATTTCCTGATAGTTTCAAGATTAACACATTTCATTTTGCATGAATGTTCATGGATTACAACCAAGCACAGAGCCCTCATTCTATGCCTCCGATGAAACGACTTTGAAGACATCAAAAGAATCTAATGGATAATCTCTTCCTTGAAAATGATGCAAGCCATTATTCACATGGTTGTTTTATGATATTGCTATAAGCTGACCAACTCATCTCTCTCTTCATTCCATCCCAATAAGACAGAATTTGATCTAGTATCTCAAGAGACAAGTAAAATATTCCTCATAGCACAAGAAGTTCTGAAATCATCCCTATATCTCTGGAACCAAGTGTACATATCAGAAACACACTGTCTTGTTTTGCTTTGGTTTCCCCTATGAGGCAATAAATCTCACGACACACATCTTACAAAATGGAAGGGCTAGAATAGGATAATTCCTTTTTACAAGGAGACCTCAATATCGCTACAGCTAACTATCTCCTGGACTGGAGGCTAGTGTTTCTGTTGTCATGGGGATGAAGGGGAATAAATTCTCCAATAATATGAATGTATCATGGCTAGAGATGGGGACGAATATAAAAACGGATCAGGTTTTCTGACGAATATAGCTGATTGGTCATATATTCTTCGATCTGTATTTGTAAAATTTTAAATCAGGACGAATGCCGCCAACTGGTGGGCCACTTCCCCCGCAGCCTAAACAGCATCTAGTGTGGCTGAGAAGGCCAATTCAAGAGTGACAATCCCTTCCACACTGAAGACAAATACAGTCCGCAATAAGCAACCATCAGTTAGAAGTAACTGCCTGAGATCAAGCCATTGTGTGGATTTGGTAGGCAAAGCTGTGTCGAAAGAGAATGAAATGGTTGTCGTTTTCTGTGAAAACTCTAGTTTCACAGAAGTTGAAGTTTATGTGCCTCTTACAGAAGTTCACTGTCTACCTACCTACCTGTCTGTCTGTCTGTCTGTCTGTCTGTCTGTCTGTCTGTCTGTCAGCTCCTTCTATCTATCTATCTATCTATCGATCTATCTATCTATCTTGCTGGCTGGCTGGCTGGCTGGCTGGCTGGCTGGCTGGCTGGCTGGCTGGCTGGCTGGCTGGCTGGCTGGTTGGTTGGTTGGTTGGTTGGTTGGTTGGTTGGTTGGTTGGTTGGTTGGTTGGTTGGTTGGTTGGTTGGTTGGCCGGTTTTCTATACCACCTCAATTTATTACACCACTACTCTGGCAGGCTTACAAATGAGACCCGCAAACCCCCCACCAAACCCCAAAAGCCACGTTCTTGACACTTTCCTTTATAAAGTTATGGTTTTAATAATTTCCTAAAAATCAGAAGGAACAGAGCCTGGCATAGACCAGATGGAAATATATTCCACAGAGTAGGGGGCCACCATCAAGAAGGTCCGATTTCTTCCTGTCATCTTTTTCATCTCACTTTTTCTCTGCCCTCAATGCAGTGGTTTGGGTGGAGCATGTAAATCGCAAGCTGTATTCTGGAAGAGATGTTATGACAAATACTGAGGTCCTAAATAATTTTGGGGCTTTATAGGTCAGCACCAGGGGAAATCATCTTCATCCTCATCCTCATCTTGGAATTGCAGAACTGAGAGGGACCCTGGATATCATCTACTCCAGCAGTTTTTAAAGAGGCCCAGTAGGGAATAAAACTCCTTATCTCTGGCTCTGCAGCCAGACGCTTAAACCACTGAGCTATATAGTATTTCTAGGGGGCCCTTTCTTTGCACTGGTGCACAAAAGGTGTAAGCAGAGATCACATGAGGCCATCCACAGTTGCAATTAATTTGAAGATTTATTTCAGTCAAAGCAGGTCAGTGGAGAATAAGATCCACAAAATGAAGGCAAAATATAAAAGTAGTCGACGGAAAATCAATGAATTTCTAACACAGTACAATTCAATGGTGAAACAAAACATTCAAAGCAGAGCAACCTGAATTAAAGTTTCAGACCAAATTTTGATTATGCAAAACCAGCCACAGTTAGCCCTTTATAAAACACTATATTTGCCCCTAATCTTCCACTCTTGTTGAAGCTCGTGGTTTTCCAGCTGTTTGGCCTAAAGAGTCAGAAAGGAAGACATATAGCTACCTATTCGAAATAGCAGGTTCTTGCAGACTATGGGGAATATGGAAGGGAATTGATCCAGAAGAATCCAGATGGGAAAATGAGAAGGAAAAATGTAAAACAAAGGAGTGAAATCACTGGGTTGTGGGTGGGTTTGTAAGGAATAAATAAAAGAAAATAGTAAGGGAGGAGTCTAATCTTCCGGGAGGAGTAATCTAACCCACGGTAAAAACTGACGTTTCTCTCAGGATCAAGAGACAATTGGGCCAAAGGCCCCAGAACAGTCAAAATCTGCAAAAATGAAGACAATGTGATGGAAAAGTGAACTAAAAAGCTTCTGCATGTAAATGTCAATGAACGGGACTCTTTGCCCAATGCAACAATCGCTTTTTGTTTCCTAATGCCTCTAATTTCTCTGCATTCAGGTTGGCTTCCTTAGCTTTACCTCTAAAACTCAGTTTTGTGTTGGTAGGTGGCAAGCTGGGAGAAAAAGTGCATTGCACTACATTTCGTTATACCCCAAAAATTAAATCACCCCCTGTGGCACACCAAGTGACCATAGCATCAGACCACGCTGTGAGCCAGCAGCCACTGAAAGCACCTGACCTTGTAGCCTGTCAAACTGTTCCATTGTCTTCCAGTTCAGACATGTAGGGAAAGCCAAGATGGGGCATATGTGATCAAACTTACTACTCTAGCTGACACGTTTTTAACCTGCTGGAGTTTTCCTATTGTTTTGAAGGCCAGCCCTATATTGAGCATTTCAGCAGAATATTTTGAGATTTGCAATGCATTAACCAATGTTATCAGGCATTTTTTGTCCGGGTACAGGGGCAATTGGACAATCAATTGAAGTTCATAAAAGGTGCTTTTGGCCACAGCCGACGTTTCCAATTCTGTGGAGAGAGACGAGTCCAGGAGCACACTCAAACTTCAAACCCGATCTTTCAGGGGGAATTTAATCCCATCCAGGCCAGATAGATTTCCCTCTAATCAGTTCAAAGGACCTATCAGAAAATGGATCTCCATCTTTTCTGGTTTTGGTTTCAAATTTGCTTCTGTCCAGTCCATTATCATGGCTGAGCAGCGCTCATGGACCCAAACAGCGTTCTCTGCAAATGAACTAAAGAAAAGAGAGAGCTGCATGTCACTATTATAATGGTGACAACACACCACAAAACTCCCAATGACTTCACATAGTGTTTTCAGAAACTAGTGAGAACGAGTGAGAGTGAGCAATCCTAGTTCTAGTCCATCATCTCTTGGGAAGTATGTTTGTATGCTATAAAAGTCATTTGATTTCATTCTTTTTTCCACCTTCTAAGCTGCTCCTTGGTGTTCAACTCAGGCCTCAAGAGAATAATGTAAATCTTGGGAGCAAAGATGCAAATCAAGAGACCAGCACTGGAGGCTACAATAGAGAAGACCTCCACAGCGACCATTTGTTTCCCCTTAGTGCTCAAATAGGTGGGAACAAAGGACACCCAAACACTGCAGAAGACCACCATGCTGAAGGTGATGAACTTGGCCTCATTAAAAGTGTCTGGCAGTTTCCTGGCTAAGAAGGCCAACGTGAAGCAGACGAGGGACAAAAAGCCCATGTAGCCTAGGACAAGGTAAAACATAATAACAATGCCTCCATTACATAATTCGATAATCTCTTCAGTCAACGATTGCATGTCAAATGCTGGGAACGGGGGAGATGTTCCTAACCACACAGAACAAATTCCTGCTTGACCCAAGGAGCAGGAGAGTACAATGCAGTTTGCTGTCCTTCTTCCCAGCCATTTCTTCATGTTGGATCCTGGTTTGGTGGCCATGAAAGCCAGAACCACAGTGATGGTTTTGGCCAAGACACAAGAAATGGCCACTGAAAAGATGATGCCAAAGGCCGGCTGTTGGAGGAGGCAGCTCAGCTTTCCAGGTTGTCCAAGAAAGAGCAAAGAAGAGAGGAAGCAGAAGAGGAGAGAGATGAGGAGAGTGTAGGTGAGGTCTCGATTGTTGGCTTTGACAATGGGGGTGTCTTTGTGCTTCATGAGAATTCCTAAGACCCAGGCTGTGATCAGGGAAAAAGAGAGAGCAACCAAGGCTAAACCCCACCCTAAAGGCTCTTCATAAGACAAAAAGATGAGAAGTTTGGGTAGGCATCCATTTTTGTTCTCATTTGGATACTGGTCTTCTGGACATTTGAAACAGTCATCCATATCTGAAGAAAGAAACAGAAGAACAGGTCATTGAAAGTAAAAATAAAGTAAAGTAAAATACAATAAAATAGAAATATAGTTTCAGAACCTGTTTTGGTGTAAGCACCTTTCACAGTGCTGCTTTTGTTTTCAAGGACATATACCTGTTTTATTCAAATATGCTATGATAAATTTGTTTGATTCAATTGATTCAGTTTGGCTGTCTTATAGCCAATGCAGAGGGAATTCAACTCAAACACTGAAGTCTACTGTCATGTAGGGTTGCCATGCACAAAGGTCTCAGGAGGAGCTGAGTCCTTGATGAATTTTGATTCTACTCTTCATCTCCAACTGTAGAGGAAGCCGTGCTTAAGGAGAATAGAAGCCTGAATCTTCTTACTCCAGTTGCACTAACTAAAGGAAATGATTGGTCAGCTGTGCCCTTCACATTATAAGAAAGGTCTGACAACAGTGCTCTATAGATTATTAACCTCCAAAATAGACTACTGTAATACTCTGTACGTAGGGCTTCCCTTGACGTAACTATGGATACTTCAGTGGGTCCAGAATGTGGCAGCTAGTTTGATTACAATTACCAGCAGATATGAAGACATAACTCCATTCTTTGCATGCCTTATTTAGCTCCCTGTTAGTTTCTGTACACAATTTAAAGTGTTGAGCATAACCTGCTGAACCCTGAATAGAGATGATCACGAAGCGCTATGGTGCTTTGGGCCAAATCAACAATATGCTCCACTCACTTTCATCAGCATACCACTGGGGTCCTCCCTTGCCCACGGCACGCCACTCAGGGAAGCAGCTTTGGCTGCCCTTCCTTACCTCCTCAGGCAGCTGGCTAGTCCTAACATTTTGTTGTTGTTTAGTCGTTAAATCATGTATGACGTAACGTGACCCCATGGACCAGAGCACACCAGGCCCTCCTGTCTTCCACTGCCTCCCGGAGTTTGGTCAAATTCATTTTAGGAAGCTAACTAAGCCTAACATTTTAGGAAGCTAATTAAGGCTAAACAATACACAGCTGCCTTTTAGTACTGAAGAACTGCCTCAGATAGTCAAATCGGTTTTAAGTTTTCCATTTATTTCAAGTAGCTACAAATAGGGACTTCATGATCTTTTATTGTGTCTTTATTATTATTATTATTATTATTATTATTATTATTATTATTATTATTATTATTATCATCATCATCATCATCATCATCATCATCATCATATTAATTTTTCTTCATTTTTCTAAACCATTCAGAAAGTGCTAACACTACGAATGTAGGATAGAAAATGAAATCAATCAATCAATTAATCAATCAATTAATCAATCAATAAGGAAGGAAGGAAGGAAGGAAGGCAGGTTGCATGAAGAAGAATACTGCAGCCAAGGGAACAGTTCCCTACTTCTTTCCTGGTTTTAGATGAAGCCATCGAAAGCACACACAGTAAGGATTAGTTGAAAGAATGAGGGGTTAAAATTACAGAACATGTTAATCAGCAGAAATATACCACTGCAGGGGACATCATATTTCTTCCACTGGTGTAAGTCAGGGAAGATTACTCTGGACTCTATTTCATCTATTGTTGGTTTCTTGCACATGAGGTGGCATTGAAGCCTAAGCACCCATCATCTCCAGTTCACAGCTGCTGTCTGGCTCTGTGTAGATGTGTTTGCTTGTGTGTTTCTCCAAAGGCACAAAAGTAAGCCTATTTTGAGGTATTACCTGGGTCTCTCCTATGTCTTGTATCCTCACACTTGCTGATTTGCCATGCCAGTATAGGGCTCACTGGGCCATTGTGAATAAGACCATGAACGGAACTCCTGCAACTCATGAGCGCAGTTCTAATGATTTCTACACCTCTCCTTTCCCCTAGAGAGCCTTTGAGAGCTTCAGGATGGGATGGGGCAAAGAGGTTTTGAATAGCCCCAAATCACTGCTGAAGTGCTGCTGAAGGTGTTGTGGTGGTATTACAACTACTGTTCTTTCTACGTGTTCGTTGAACAGTCGCACAATCCTATGAGGATGATATCATTCAAATTTCACAGTGTAATGTTGCAGAACATGATTTTGTCTTTAATCATTAGCCATTGAGGAGTTTCATAGTAACATATCGGCCATGGCAACTCTTTGTTTCTTAATTTTTTTCTTTTGACCCAAGAAACTCAATTATCTTTATATAACCAAAAAAAGAAAATAACATTTGAAATGCCCACCTGTCTGGTTTGCAATCCTTCCTGCTGGGCATAGAGCACAATCATAACAACAAAACTTTTCTCCTTCCTTACTTTTCTTCTGAAAGCCAGGATGGCAGTACTCATTGCAAACCGAAATGGGAAGCACCTGTTCATAAAAAGGACAGAGTTGAGAAGGGTCATCACAAAGAGAGATCTAATATTCCTCCTAGTCAAATACCCTACAGAAACCAGGTTGGCCAACTGGGGTCTTTTGAATCAATCTCCTCTGTATCCCTTCATAACTCACCAATACTCAAGAAATGCATAATCAATATTCACTTCTACAAAAAACAAAAAACAAAAATGTAAGAATATTCTTGTTTTCAATTTAGGAATAGGTATATTTGCGAAGTCAACGTTGCATCTCGTTTTTGAAAGTGGTCGGTAACATTTATAGAATCATAGAAAAGTGAAGTTGGAAGGGACATGTAAGGCCATGAAGTCCTACCCACTGCTCAATACAGGAATCCAAATCAAAGGGTATCTGTCATGTGGTTGTCTAAGTTTCTCTTGAATGCCTCCAGGGTTGGATTACTCACCACCTCTCAAGGTAATTGATTCCACTGTCTTACTGCTCGAAGAGGGAGTTTTTCCTGATATTCAGCCAAAATCTGAGTTTCCTGTAACTTGAGCCCATTGTTGCGTGTCCTACACTCTGGGATGATCAAGAACAGATCCTGCCCCTTTTGTACATGGCAGCCTTTCAAGTATTTGAAAAGTGTTCCTCCTCTATTTCTGTGCAGAATGTGTATTTTTTACATTTACTGCAACTTCACCTCCCTTTATATCTGTGAAGATTCTCAGTCATCCAGGTGCGGTTATAGCGAAGATGAGTCATGGCAACTGACCTTCTTTCTTAAGAAAGAAGTCCAGTTGCCATGACTCAACTTCCAGTTCACCTCCCTTTCTAGTCTCTCTGTTCTTTATGAACAAGTTCTACCCTTCAATTCCTGCATTTCAGTCGTGGGAGTCATCCCACCAAGTTTCAGTTATTCCTATCAAGTCATATCTGCCCTCCTGAACTGAAATTTCCGGTCCTTGTTTGCTTCCCACACTCCTGGCATTCGTATATAGACACCACAGATTGCGTGATTTCTGGCCTGTTTGTACATTTTAATGGATATTACTATTAATGTTAATGTTATTATTGACCCCTATTTCAACGGTTTGGTCTCTTCCTCTTAACAAGAGTAAGGCTTCATCTGTCTTGAACTCTGTGCTTGCGTCTTCCAATTCTGTTCAAAGCCTTCCTAAGTTATTCATGCTGTGGCCAAACACATTCTTCCCAGTCCTTCTTAGGTGCAAGCCATCTCTTGCTAGCAGTCTTTCTTCCAGGAAGCTTAGCCCATGGTCCCAGAACCCGTTGTCTATTTTAGAGGCTAAAACACCATGTTGAAGAGATCTGAAAGCATTCACCAACATGACCTCCTTAAGGAAGGACGCCTCCATAATCCATACCTCGTTAAAGCCTCGGTGCCACACAATTCTATCCCAATCGATCATGACTTCTTCTCCTTCAAGAGCACCAGGAAACACCCTTCCAATTTTCACTTGATGGAAAGAGTTATTGGGGAATATGACCACATTCATGATGTCAAATCCACCTCCTATTTCCCTTTTCTCATTAAATGACACAGTTTCTCCCTCTGAGTTGTTAAATGACAACCTTCGCAGGAACGGGTGAAGCTGGTTGAAAAAAGAAACAATACAAATGGGATTGAAAGATGAGGAGAGAGTGAAGCGAGGAGAAGAAGCCAAACATTTTCTAGCCATATATGGTCAAATTCCATTTCAATATTTACAAGAAGCTGCACTTCCACCTGTGTAAGTTGCCTCAGATATTTGAAAAGGTACCAGTCAACTTCTTTTCTGACAGATGAGTGGCACCTCATCGGATCAGCCCAACAGCTTTTTCTATTGGAATAGGTACATAAATCTGGAATAAGATACTAACTCAGATTTATGTACTTTTTACTCTTTATGCTTCATCTATTGAAGCCGAGGAATCTCATGGAAAAAAAAACAGAACGTCTTTCATTCTTAACATTCTGGCGGCTTCACCGGTGTGCACCATGTCGCTGTGGTGGAGCTTCTTTGCCCCCTTCCGCCTGGATGATGTGAGATGAGAATCTTACCTCACGTGATCCAAGGGGCCGTGTTGGGGGAGTAGAGTATATAGCTGTGTTCCACCTCCTTCTCGGCCTCTTTCGAGACTTTCTTCTGGACTGAATGGTATCAGCGCTGCACTTGGAAAAAATGCACATAGCGCAGCACGTTCGAAATCAACTGGAGTGAGGGGTGTATCGACACTCCCTCGAGGTTTGAGGGCGAGAGCCCATCACTTGAGCCCTTGGTTGCCTTTTTAAAGGCAACTTTAAATATAGATATTAAAAAGAAAGGAAGGAAGTTTAAGAGAGGCAAAAAGGGACCGCGGGAGGGTGGCACTCCTGGAGGTGGGCGCTAATACTCTGAGGACTCAACATAAGCTACCCCCCTGTGAATAAAGGGATTAAATGGATATTATAGATTCACAAACTAACTAACTAACGTGCATAACTGAGACCTGGATGGGCGGGGAAGGGGGTGTTCCTCTGACCCTCGCCTGTCCTCCTGGTTATGCAGTCCAGCACCAGGGTAGACTGGAGGGGCGGGGGGGAGTGGCCATTGTTTACAGAAACACCTTGGAGGTCACTAGGCGCTCTTCAGTGGTGAAGCCGGGCTTGGAGGCCCTCCACGTGTGGATTGGGGCCAGGGACGGTATTGGGATCTTGCTGGGTTACCCCGCTCCCCGCGACCCAACCACCTCCCTACCGGAGCTGGCGGACTTTGTCTCTGCGGCACTGTTGGAGTCCCCCGAGGCTTTTGGTCCTGGGTGACTTCAATATCCATGTGGGGGCAGAGGTTTCCGGTCCAGCTCTTGAGTTCTTGGAAACCATGGCTTCCTTGGATATGTCCCAACATGTCAACAGTCTCACACGCACGGGCGGCCATATGCTAGACCTGGTATTTTCCACTGAGCGGAGCAAGTGTGGTCTGATGGTGACTGACCTGGCGTCAGTTCCCTTGTCATGGTCAGATCACCACCTAATAAAATGTAACCTCTCAATGGCACTCCCTCCCCACAGGGAGCATGGACCTATTTGAATGGTCCGCCCTCAAAGGTTACTGGATCCATTGAGATCCCAGGATACCATGAGAGGGATCCCAGCTGATCTGTCTGGCGCTCCTGTCGAAGCTCTGGTTGACGGCTGGCTTGCCGCCGCCACTAGGGCTGTAGACACGATCGCTCCTAAACGCCCTCTCAGGCGCAGAGCTCGGCCAGGGGCCTGGTATAATCAGGACCTACGAGCAATGAAGCGAAACAGGAGACGCCTAGAGTGCACTTGGAGAGAGGAACCGACGGATTATAATAAGAAAGCTGTCAGGATCGCAACTAACCATTACCTCGCTAAGGTAAGGGCTGCAGGACGATCACACTTCGCTGACTGGATAAGCGAAGCTTCCAATCAGCAGGCAGAACTTTTCCGCATAGTTCGCAATCTATCCGGAATTGGTCTGGGTGATGGGCCTCCCACTAATATCTCACCTGACCAATTTGCAGCATTTTTTAAATCAAAAGTGGAGGCCATCCGCCGGGACCTCTCTCCTTTTTTAAATACAGTGGATCGAGCAGAGATGTCCAGTGCTCCGCCTTGCCCGGTGACTCTTGAATTATTTCAGCCTGTGACGCCAGAATTGGCAGATAAAGCGCTTGATCGCTGTCGGGCCACCACCTCCTCCCTTGACCCTTGCCTAGCCTGGCTAATCAAAGCAGCCAGGCCTGTAACAACGGAATGGGCCACAGCAATAATTAATGGGTCTCTCCAGGAGGGCAAGGTTCCTCTTGCCCTCAAGGAGACACTCATTAGGCCCATTAGGAAGAAACCAAATTTGGCGGCGGATGACATTGGAAATTATAGGCCCGTCGCCAATGTTTCTTTCCTTAGCAAAGTGGTGGAGAGGGTGGTGGCAGACCAGCTTCAGACGCTTTTGGACGAAACCAATGCCCTGGACCCATTTCAGTCAGGCTTCAGGCCGCGGTATGGCACAGAAACGGCACTGGTCGCACTGTTGGATGACCTGTTGAGGGAGGCCGACAGGGGCAACATGTCCTTGTTGGTCCTCCTCGATATCTCAGCCGCCTTTGATACTGTCGACCACGGTATCCTCCTGAGGAGGCTCTCCGGGAATTGGTGGTCTGGCGCCTGCCTGGCTCCGATCCTTCTTGGAGGACCATCCCCAGAGAGTACAGCTTGGGGAGAGTGTCTCGGCCCTGTGGAGTCTCAATTGTGGGGTTCCGCAGGGATCGATCATCTCCCCAATGCTGTTTAATATCTATATGAGGCCGCTGGGCGGGATCATCAGGGGGTGTGGGGCATCGTGCCATCAGTACGCTGATGACACGCAGCTCTACATCTCCTTTTCACCTACTTCAGTGGATGCCGTTCTGTCCCTTCAGCGCTGCCTGGAGGCTGTACTGCAATGGATGCAGATGAATGGGTTGAGGCTGAACCCAGACAAGACGGAGGTCCTGAGGGTGGGTGGTCCCTCCATTAGTGGTTTGGGTGGCTCCCTTTCTTTTGGGGGGACGACTCTCACTGCAAAGAGTGAGGTTCGCAGCTTGGGGATACATCAAGCTTACCATGGAAACCCAGGTGGCGTCTGTGGCCCGCTCTGCCTATTTCCATCTATGGCGGATTGCCCAACTGCGACCCTATCTTGATGGTGGGGCCCTCACTACTCTTGTCCATGCGCTCGTAATCTTGAGATTAGACCACTGTAATGCGCTCTACATGGGGCTACCTTTGAGATTGATGCGGAAACTTCAAATGGTGCAGAATGCGGCGGCCAGACTTCTTAGTGGGGTGAGAAAATATCAGCATATCTCTCCCACTCTGGCTGCCTTGCATTGGCTGCCCATTCGTTTCCGCATTGACTTCAAAGTGTTAATGATGACGTATAAAGCCCTAAACGGTTTGGGACCTCGATACCTGGCAGATCGTCTTCTCCCACCTAGATCTACCCAAATCACTCGGCATAGCCAGGAGGGACGCCTGAGGGGCCTAACGCCGAGAGAGGCCCGGAAAGAAAGAACAAGAAACCGGGCCTTCTCGGCAGTGGCCCCTTGGCTATGGAATAGTCTCGCAACAGAGATCCGTCTGGCACCCTCGCTGGGTGTTTTTAAAAGCCATTTAAAAACCTGGCTCTTTAGGCAGGCCTTCCCTTCAGTCAATAACTGATTTCTATTTTTGTCTTTTCAATTATTCCCATCTTGGTATCGATTTAATTTAATTGTTTAAAATTATGATGTTTTAATGATTTTTTAAAATGATATTTATTGTACAATTATGTTTTTATAATATTTGTAAGCTGCCCCGAGTAGACTTTGTCTAGGGGGGCGGGGTAAAAATCCAATAAATAAATAAATAAATAAATAAATAAATAAATAAAAATAAAATAAAATAAAATAAAGGGGAGGAGAAGGAGGCTCAAGGGCCCATTGCAAAGGGGGGGCCCTAGGAAGGATCAGTTTACAGGTGGAGTTGGGCACCCATTTTATTAGTGCCCCCCCACATTAGGGAACAGTTGTATAATAGATTTATATATAAAATAAAAACAATATTAATAATGATAGATAGATAGATAGATAGATAGATAGATAGATAGATAGATAGATAGATAGATAGATAGATAGATAGATAGATAGATAGATAGATAGATAGATAGATAGATAAAAATAGTTTTAAAAAAGAGCAAGAGAAAGAAGGCATACGGCCATGGAGGTTCGTAGGTAAGCAGAGGTCTTTGGACGAGTAGAGTAATTTCAAGGTGACATAGTTAATAATTAAAAAATAAGATAGATAAAATAAATACAAACATAGCAGCAGAAATTCGGCACTTGAGTGTAGCGAGCTAGGGAACTTGTGGGTACAGGGCTTTGGGTACAAACGGCCAGGACAAATATTTAGGAGACACGGGGGATTGTGTGGATCCGTTAGTCAGCAGACTTGGGTAGCTTACTTGTAGGTGAGCAGCTATGACACCCAAGAAAGGACAGGGTAAGAGTAAAGGTAAGCAGCCAGCGAAGCACATGGCACGCCCGGCACCTTTGCTGGAAATTTCATCCTCTGATGAGGAGAGTTGGCCAGCGTGAGAACAGCTGCATGCTAAGATTACTGCTATGGAAGAACAATGGGCTGGGTGCACCCAGGCATTCAGTGGGGAGCCCCAGCCTAGGCAGTCAGAAAGGGATTCTAAGGCACACAGGCAGGCTAAGATGAAGGTGTTGGCTGACAATCTATTGTCTCATTTAATGGCTTTAGAGGGCGATGTTCCTAGCACATCGACAGAGTTGAGAACCAGTGGCACATGTCGGGCAGTCAAAGAGACGGTGACGGTAGTAGAGGAGGAAGGTGTGATGGAAGAGCAATTGCCAGGAATGTCGGCCTCAGAGACGGAGATGCAGAGTTGCGGCATGGCATCTGAGACCAGACCAGATGGTGATGGTGGATTGTGGGCACATGGGCACACTGTGAGGGCAACTCCATGGTGGCAGCAGGTGACCTAGCCATTGCACTGGACACCAATAGGGTAATGGCAGTATGACCGTTGTTCAGGGATACAGTCCCAGAGCAGCCTGGGTTTGTACAGGCTGCAATAAGGGGCCCAAATGAATTTGTAAACCAGGTGGCCTTCTCAGGATCAACCCCCAACATGTGGAGTGTGCCTTACCCACAATCATCCTTCCTCACCCCTTTAACAGCAACAATGGGTGTAGGGGTATGGCCGTATCCGTCCCTACCTGACATACGTAGTTACAACTCAGTTCCTCTGTGGGTTCTCCCATTTGGAGATTACTCGCTTCTGCTAGGAGACCATTTGACTCTGAACACAAAGGAACATATTTGGAAAGGAAATTATGTACATATATTTGACCTGTTGAATCAAGAGGTGGATGCTAAGACTTTGGAGAAAGAGGATGAGGCTGAGAAAGAAAGACAGCGATGCAAGAGGCCTGAGCGAACTTGGGCCAATTGGTTGCTAGGTTTTCTCATTTAACTTGGAGGGATTGTTAAGGCCCAGCCTTGGAGAGCACAATCTTTAGTACAGTACCTCAACCTTGTTTATGTTGATTTCCCTGGACACACGTGGTTTATCTAGGATGACAATTTTCGTTTAAGAGCCAAAATACACCCAAATATGAGGTAGGATGAGCCACATCCAGGGCTTTGGCTTCAAATGATGACACCAGCCTGACTGGCTAAGGGTGAGAGGTTTGATAGCGGACATCTTATCTGAAAAGCAGACCAAGCCAATATTCCTTGTGAGGCAGTGGGAAAGATGGTTCAACCCTGCCTGCTTTGCTGGGAATTCGATTCAAAGGGATCATGCTCCTGGAAGGTGTGTTGTTACTGGAATGAATGCTCCATATGTGGAGGGTATCATGCCAGTACAAGATGTTTTAGAGGTCGGAAACAGAAATCAGGCAAGAAGGATGCAGTTTGAGGCACAAAGCCAGATGGGTTCTAAAGGGACCAGCTCCAAAGGAGAAATGGAAAACATTTCATAATTCCAAATTATAGGTGATCCATGAAGAACGAAAAACCACTTCTGTGTATTCTCCACTTTAAAACCGTGGTAAGGGTTGCCATCGGTTTGAATTGATCTGAGCTCACACAATACATACAAATATAAATGAAGAAGGAAGATTTAGAGAGTCTCACTGTATGCTAATTTATTAATCAAAATATTTAGAAAAGTGTATAGATCTCACCTGCCAAGGCTGAAGATGCTGAAAGAAAACATCTGGATTCTTGACCATGGTTTTGTGTCTCGATCTGGATGAGTAGACAGCATGCAAAGCATGTGCCAGGGAATAGATGGCATTGTAGATACTAGAGCTGTGTCCAGTCAAGTGCATGTCAAAAACAGGCCCAGGAAGACCAGCCAGTTTCTCCTCTCCAGTACATTTCTCACTGTCTGGAACCGTTTCTCCAAAGATGCAGTCAAAGGCTTGCTCCCAGAAATCTTTCAGGAAACCATCTCTTTCATTCCACCCAGGTTTGACATGCTGAACAAATTTTCCAAACTCCAAATGGACATTTCTGTGAATCATAAAGGAAATAGCTCCTTCAAACATCTGAAGATCCCAAAGCTTTTGTAGTCCAGGTAATATAAAATCAATCTGAGTTGTTGTAATCCACACTTTTCTGTATATCCGGTACCCAATATTTTCAGGGTCTAGTAAAAATATAATTGTTCTTAGCCACGCCATTGTGACAGACTCTCCATAGACGATACATGCAATGGCTTTTTCATTAGTTAAAGGTTCAAATATCTTCAGAAGGACTTTAGTAATGGTTTCATCCAAGTCATCCAAATTAGGTTGTAATGGAATTCCTTGTATGAAGGCTGAACAGATTCCATTTTGAGAAAAAAGTGTCTCCATCATCTGCACAAAATGCTCCCCGCTCTCATTATCTGCCACAAACATCCCAACCCATATCCATCGGAAATGCTGAAGCAACCGGATTATCCCCATGTATTGATGGTCTTCAGTGGGGATCATGTGATAAAGGTAAGGATACTGAGATATATGAATGTCCTCTGGAGCCAAAGAACCGTATGTGAACTATGAGACACCAAAAAAAAAAATTGTCATGATGGAATTTCAGAAATTTGAAAAGGATTATTCCAATATATTCCTACTTTTCTGCAAAATCCATTTTATTTCTACACCTCTGTTTTCTGAGCTTCCTAAAAGCATACTTTGGCAGTCAAAATACGAGAAAGAAAAAGGATTCACAAAAGTGTGCTATCCTAAATATACCTGCATCTTATCCTACCTGAGGAATTTTGTAGAGACCTAAGATGTCAGCCATGAGAAAGGAGGTGTCGGAACCCAGTCCCCCAATGACCGCTATGAGACTTTTCTGTCCATCACACTCATAATTGGGAACAAATCTCTGTCTTTTGAAGAGCAGGTCTAGGGTGGTCCGAAAGGTCATCTGTGCATTAGAATAGCTGTCACAGATGTGGAAGCCAAGGGTGACATTGGGCAAGATTTTCGGATTCCTGTTGATCTCATTGATGGCAAAGGCCATGACCAAGGCATGCTGGTAGAATTTTGGCACCGCACTGTTGAGACAGATAACTTTAATAATGCAACAACATTACTATAGTTTACAAACTTTTAATTTTCTTCAAACTAGAAATTTCTTCCTCCATTGATAAGACAAACTGTTACATCTCTAGTTAGATCTTAGGTTATTGGGTACAGTGGTGCTGAATCCAGCATATGCTGTTATACAGTCAGAAGTTCGGTAGTTCTAATCTGCCTTAGGGCTTTCTGCTGTACTTGAATCTGGTTCTTTCTCTCGATATTCTCTGTGTGCACATAGCTTCAGAATTAATTGAACCTGGCAAATGGGAAGCAGAGCAATCTAAATCTTCTTTAACAATGTATTCTTGAAAGCTTTTACGGCCGGGATCCGATGGTTGTTGTAGGTTTTTTGGGCTGTTTGGCCGTGTTCTGAATGTTTTTCTTCCTAATGTTTCACCAGTCTCTGTGGCCGGCATCTTCAGAGGACAGGAGTTAGAACTCTGTCTGACGGAACGTTAGGAAGAAAAACCTCCAGAACACGGCCGAACATCCTGAAAAACCTAGAACAACCATCTTCTTGAACAATTCTCTTTGCAAGGTGCTTTTTCATGATCATTTCCGTCCTACAAGAAACCATCAACCTCTGCAGAACTATTATGATTTTCTGTAAAATGACAACATCCCTGGACCAAATTCAATAGAGTTGTGCAGAATTTGCAATTGTTCCCAAAAATAATATGTGGAAGGAAGGAAGGAAGGAAGGAAGGAAGGAAGGAAGGAAGGAAGGAAGGAAGGAAGGAAGGAAGGAAGGAAGGAAGGAAGGAAGGAAGGAAGGAAGGAAGGAAGGAAGGAAGGAAGGAAGGAAGGAAGGAAGGAAGGATCCTAAAATCTGAACTCAGACCTCAGAAAGGATTTGAGTGCAATATCTAGTGGGTGATGCACTGCCAGGATATCTGTATAATAGGATTCTCATTATCCTTAGTAAAAAAAATTATCTACACCGTGTTTTTAAAGAATCTGTTCTATGATATTCATGCTTTGTGTCTAGGGTCTGTCTGTCTGTGTGGTTACATGCAGTATTAGAAGTCTTTCCCATGAACAGACCGATAATCAAGAAGTAGTGCTGAGGGTCCCCTTTCAAAAACTTAATCCAGGGGACAGTAAGGGGATCAGAAAATGAGGCTGTCTGAATGCTCAAGAAAAAATAGGCAGATGCATTTGTTTCATAGCTCAAAAAGTCTTCCATTTAAAATAGCAGAATGAAACCAAGCATTTTCACCACCAAAGGTAAAGGAAAAAGGTAAAGGTTCCCCTTGACCATTGTCCAGTTATGTCCGACTCTAGGGGGCGGTGCTCATCCCTGTTTCCAAGCCAGCGTGACTAGACATGGAACGCCATTACCTTCCCATCCTAGTGATACCTCTTTATCTACTTGCATTTTTTTTTTTACATGCTTTCGAACTGCTAGGTTGGCAGGGGCTGGGACATGCGACGGGAGCTCACTCCACCGTGTGGATTTGAACTGCTGGTCTTTAGACCTTGCAGCCCAGAGGCTTTGTGGTTTAACCTGCAGCGCCACCATGTCCCTTTTCCCACCAAAGGGAAGAGAAAAATCCAATACAGCTGAAAAGAATACAGAGAAATATGACTTGAAGGTGGCAAAGTGTACATTATATGGAAGGAAACAGAAGGTATGCAAACAACTTGAAGGAAAAGAAGAACTGAATATTTGCATATAAAAAAGGTGACAAGAAAAGGTGTTTTTGTTTTTTTGTTTTTTAAAAGATGAAAATAAAAGTGTTTTTTTTTTAAAAAAATGCATGATCACAATGATGGCATGCTGTTCTGGACAGGTAAGAAAAGTGCTAAATAGGAAATATAATTATTGAGTAATAATAAAGATATTATTACATTCTTCGGCACATATGAAGCGCAATCCTTATGATGTTTTAACACAATCAATATCAAGAAAGAGAAGCCTTTTGTTCCAATTTCTTTTTAAGTCATCTGTCAATCTAGATTCAGAATGTCAGTTTATTTTTCCTCTCCTTGAATTACTGGATTAAAAATTTTGATTTTCTTTATGCTGATGAATCTAATCAATGACACCATTCAATGAGCACTGATTTGTATCCCATGGGCTTCCCTAATGAACTTATTTAAAAAAATAACTAAGCACTAAGATCATTGAATAAACAGATATTTGTTCCTCTTGACCTTGAGTAATCAACTTATTCCTACACTTTGGATTTCAGAATTCTTTGACCACTGCTGCCATCTTATTATTGCTATATTTTTGTGCTTTTTTGCCTAGCTTACAAATGCGAAGAAAGTGAAGAGGAACCAATACTTACTTTACAGCATCAAAAAGGTTCTGAGAAGGCTGTTCCTCGAAAGAAATGCCATGGAAAGCATGAATGATCTGAGTAAGAATCGCCCCGATGAGGACGACACCAGGCTGGTACCACTCATGAGGAACTGGGAGGGCATCATGAACAGAACAACTCATAGTCACTCCTTCTTTGCACACAGAAGAGTGGTAACTGAGAGAATTGCGAACCTTGAACAATATCTGAGATAAAAATCGATGGTAAAGTGACAGAAATAGAATCAACAGAGCCCTCCCAGCCTCTTCCACCCCCAATACGCCCAGCATCAATTCCGCAGGAGGATTTTTATATTCTTTTTCTGACTTGCTTATTCATTCACTTCTAAAATACCCTGGAAATCCTCTCATGATTTAGTCTGGTGAACAAATTATAATCATTGTAATAATCACTAAGAGAAGCAACTACGTCTTCCATCTTTAGAATCTAATAAGTTGGTCACTTGGGAACAAAAACTGTTAGATATTTAAAGTTGTTTCGATAATGGTGGAGGGGACTTATCTACATTCCAACAGGATAAAAAGTTGTAAATCTGTTGCAGACTGCCACGATAAGCAACCACCAATTAAAAGTAATTGCCTGAGATGAAGCCATTGTGTTGATTTGGTAGGTAAAGCCGTGTTAAATAGGAATGAAATGGCTGTCATTTTCTGTGAAAATCCCAGAAGTAGAAGTTTATGTGCATCTCGCAGAAGTTTACTGTCTACCTATCAATCTATCAATCTTTTTTTGGGGGAGCGGCTCTTCTACTTCCTAATCTCAGGCAGTAGAATAGATGGACTTCCCAAACGAAGTTGTGTGGCACATCTGAGAACACGTGCGGCTGAGGCAAGTCTCACTCTACCAGCACAATGATGCTCCTGCCTTATACCAAACAGACTATAGCTAGGGACTGTTTGATTTTGGATGGGGTCCTCTTGTCTCTTCTCCCAAAATCAAAACCCAAACAAAGAATCATAGTGTCTTTAAGACGATTACTATCATGACACAATTGTTTCAGGGTAAGCTTTTATGGATTATTTTCCATTTCTTCAGACAAAAATGTGAGGTTGTGGCCCAGGTAGTGAAGGAACTGTGCAAACATCATCTACATTTGGACAACTCCTCAATGTGACTTGTCCTTTCTTGTTAAGCAGGTGGGGTTCACCGGTTCTCAGTCCCACCTGCATCCTTCTTACCATGTGGAGCTGCATTCCGATGGGTCCAGGGTTGAGATGTGACTTGAGTGGAGCAACCAGAGCTGCACTTCAGGCCATTGAACTCTAGAGGTGAAGCAACTGAGGAATGTTCGGAGAGCAACACCTTCTGGACCAGTTCACTTTCCTTTCCTTTCTTTTCTTTTTTTTGGAAAACATATAGCAGATTCATTGCTGTTCTGAAATCAGAGACACCCACGATCTCATGTCTAACTTCTACACATTAACTGTATCAAAGAAACAATAAAAAGTGCAACAGAAAAACAAGAATTCAATCAGAAAATTTTGTGCTGGATTTTCCATTCTCAGTTCTGTTTGTTTGTTTGTTTGTTTGTTTGTTTGTTTGTTTGTTTTCTATGCCACCACACCAGCGAACCCACCACCCAACCCCAAACACCACCTTCTTGAAACTTTTGTATATAAAGTTATGAATTTAATAGCTTCCTAAATGTTAGAAGGAACAGAGCGTGGCATACCCCAAATGGATGTTTATTTCATGGAGTACGGGGGCCACCACCGAGAATGCCTGATTTCTTGTTGTCATCTTTTTCATCTTAATTTTTCACCACCCTCAATGCTGTGGTTTGGGAGGAGCATGTAAATGGCGAGCTCTTTTCTAGGGGAGATGTTCTGATAGATACTGAGGTCCTAAATTATTTTAGGGCTTTATAGGTCAGTACCAGGGGAAATCCTCATCATGATCATCTTGGAATTGCCGAGCTTTAAGGCACCCCTGGATATCATCAGTTCCAGCCCGTTAAAGAGGCCCAGTAGGGAATTGAACACCTCACTTCTGGTTCCGCAGCCAGAGGATTAAACCACTGAGCTAGATAGCATTTCTATGAGGCCCCTACATTGCAACAGAACGCAAAAGGTATAAGTAGGGATCACATGACGCCATCCACAGTTGCAATTAATTTGAAGATTTATTTCAATCAAAGCAGGTAAGTAGGGAAAAAGATTCACAAAATGAAGTGACAATATAAAAGAAGTCAAAGGAAAATCAATGAATTTCTAAGACAATACAATGCAGTGATGAAATGAAAAGTTCAAAGCAGAACAACCTGTATTAAAGTTTCAGACGAAATTATGATTATGCAACATCAGCCACAGTTAGCCCTTTTTAAAACACTATATTTACCCCTAACCATCAACCAGCCCTCCAGTTGAAGCTCATGGTGTTCCAGCTGTTGGGCCTAAACAGTGAGAAAGGAAGACATGTAGCTACCTATTCTAAGGGCCAGATTCCTGCAGACTATGGGGAATATGGAAGGGAATTGATCCAGAAGAATCTAGATGGGAAAATGAGGAGAAATATAAAACAAAGGAGTGAAATCCCTGGGGTGTGTTTGTGTTTGTAAGGAATAAATCAAAGAAAACAATTTGGGAGGAGTATAATCTCGCAGGAGTGATCTAACTCACTGTAACAACTGATGCTTCTCTCAAGATCAAGACACACTTGGGCCAAAGGCCCCAGAGCAGTCAAAATCTGCAAAAGTGAAGATTATGTGAGGGAAAAGTGAACTAAAAAGCTTCTGTATGTGAGTGTGAATGAATGCAACTCTGAGTCTCCTGGCCCCAAGCAACAATCGCTTTTTGTTCCCTGATGCCCCTAATTTCCAGAAATTCAGGTTGGCTTTGATAATTTCAACCCCAAAACTGAGTTCTGTGTTGGTGGATGACAGGCTGGGAGAAAAAAAACTGCATTGTACTACATTTCTTTATTCCCAAAAAGTAAATCTTCCCCTTGTCCCATGTCACATCAGGCCACACGGGAGCCATTCAAAGCATCCGACCATGTAGCCTGTCCACACTCTTCCATTGTCTTCCAGTTCAGGCAGAGTCTTGTTGCCACAGCAATCATCTCTCTCTCTTTTCTGCTCAAGCCATGAAGCAAACTCCAGGCTGGGAGGAATCCTCAGCCCCTTTTGCCTAAAGGAAACAGTCAACTGTGTTCTTCATGGAAACAAACCAAAGATCTCCTGAATGCCATTCTATAGGCAGGCCATTCTGTAGGCCGTATGTATTTTGCCCAGTGCACTTTATATCTAAAAATTGGACCTGATTAACAAGCAGCACCTTGAATTGGGTGCAAAAACTGTCAGGGAGCCCATGTAGGCAAGCCAAGACAGGGCATATGTGATCACACTTACTACTCCAGATGCCAGGTTTTGAACCTGCTGGAGTTTTCCTATTGTTTTCAAGGACAGCCCTATGTTGAGCATCGCATTAGACTATGTTGTGATTTTGAATGCATTAACCAATCAGGCATTTCCTGTTCAGGTAGGGGAGCAACTGGACAATCAACTGAAGTTCAAAAAAGATGCTCCGAACCACAGCCAATGTTTCAGTTTCTGTAGAGAGAGTCGAGTAGAGGGGCACCCTCAAACTTCAAACTTGATTTTCCAGGGGGAGCAGAAGCCCATCCAGGCCAGGTAGACTTCCCTCCATTCAGTCCGATGGACCTCTCAGCAACAGGATCTCCATCATATCCAGACTCAGTTTCAAATTGGCCTCTGTCCAGTCCATTATCATGTCTGGGCAGTGTTTAGGGACCCAAACATCATCTTCTACAAATAAAACAAAGGAAAGAAAGAGCTGCATGTCACCATTATAATGGTGACAACACACCACAAAACTCCCAGACTTCACGTAGTGGTTTCAGAAACTAGTGAGAACGAGTGAGAGTGACAAAGTCTACATCTAGTATAACATCATTTCCTTGGGAAGTATGTTTGTATGCTAGAAAAGTCTTTTCATTTCATTCTTTTTTCCACCTTCTAAGCTGCTCCTTGGTGTTCAATTCAGGCCTCAAGAGAATAATGTAAATCTTGGGAGCAAAGATGCAAATCAAGAGACCCGCACTGGCTGCTACAATAGAGAAGACCTCCACAGCGACCATGTGCTTCCCCTTGGTGCTCAAATAGGTGGGAACAAAGGATACCCAAACACTGCAGAAGACCACCATGCTGAAGGTGATGAATTTGGCCTCATTAAAAGTGTCTGGCAGTTTCCTGGCTAAGAAGGCCAACGTGAAGCAGAATAGCGACAAAAAGCCCATATAACTCAGGACAAGATAAAACATGATAACAGAGCCTCCATTACATAATTCGATAATCTCTTCAGTCAACGATTGCATGTCCAATGTTGGAAATGGGGGAGATGTTCTTAACCACACAGAACAAATTCCTGCTTGACCTACAGAGCAGGAGAGCACAATGCAGTTTGCTGTCCTTCTTCCCAGCCATTTCTTCATGTTGGAGCCTGGTTTGGTGGCCATGAAAGCCACAACCACGATGATGGTTTTGGCCAACACACAAGAAATGGCCACTGAAAAGATGATGCCAAAGGCCGGTTGTTGAAGGAGGCAGTTCAACTCTCCAGGTTGTCCAAGAAAGAGCAAAGAAGAGAGGAAGCAGAGGAGGAGAGAGATGAGGAGAGTGTAGGTGAGGTCTCGATTGTTGGCTTTGACAATGGGGGTGTCTTTGTGCTTCATGAGAATTCCTAAGACCCAGGCTGTGATCAGGGAAAAAGAAAGAGCAACCGAGGCTAAACTCCACCCTAAGGGCTCTTCATAAGACAAAAAGATGACAAGTTTGGGCAGGCATCCATTTTTGTTTTCATTTGGATACTCATCTTCAGGACATTTGAAACAGTCATCCATATCTGAAGAAAGAAACAGAGGAACATGTCATTGGAAGTAAAAATAAAAATAAAATAAAGTCAAATACAATAAAATAGAAATATTCGATCAGAACCTATGTAGGTGTGAGATATGATCCCATTCAAAGCTTTTGTTCACAAGGACATGTACCTGCTTTATTCAAATAAGATAATTTTAAATATTTAAATATATAAGCAACTTCAAAATGCCCTGAATTATGATTTCCCTGATTATTAGAATCCAACTGCTAAATGATGATGAACTTGTTTAATTCAATTGATTCAGAGAGGCTGTTTTAAATCCAGTGTAGAGGGCAATTCTACTCATCCACTGAAGACTACTGTCATGTAGGGTTGCCACACTTAGAGGAGCTTAGGAGGACCCTGAGTCCTTGATGAATTTTTATTCTACTCTGCATCTCCATCTGTGCACGAAGCCATGCTTAAGGAGGACAGAGGCCCCAATCCCCTTCCTCCACTTGCCCTAACTAAAGGAAATGATTGCCCAGCTGTGCCCTTAACATTATTTATTTACTTACTTACTTACTTACTTACTTACTTACTTACTTACTTACTTACTTACTTACCTTTTAAACTGCGCATCTGGCTGCCAGGCCACTCTGGGCGGTGCACAAACAAGTGACAACAACGTAACAACAAATCTACAATAACAACCATAGAATTAAGATAAAGTCAAATAAAATTGCTTAAAAAGTGGACAACTACAAAAACTTCAAGAGAAGACATAATAAAATAAAGAAAAATAAAATAGACTTTATTAGAAGTGCCTAACAGCGTTCTGTGAGTTATTAATCTCCAAAATAGACTAGTGTAATACTCTCTACGCTGGGCTACCCTTGAAGTCCGTATGGATACTTCAGTGGGTCCAGAATGTGGCAGCCAGATTGATTACAAAGCAGCCAGGCCTGTAACAACCGAATGGGCCACCACAATAATTAATGGGTCTCTCCAGGAGGGCAAGGTTCCCCTTGCCCTCAAGAAGACACTCATTAGGCCCATTAGGAAGAAACCAAGTATGGCGGCAGACAACATTGGCAATTATAGGCCCGTCGCCAATGTTTCCTTCCTCAGCAAAGTGGTAGAGAGGGTGGTGGCTGACCAGTTTCAGGCCCTTTTGGATGAAGCCAATGCTCTGGATCCATTCCAGTCGGGGTTCAGGCCACGCTATGGCACGGAAACAGCATTGGTCGCCCTGTTTGATGACCTGTTGAGGGAGGCCAACAGGGGCAAAATGTCTCTGTTGGTCCTCCTCGATATATCAGCCGCCTTTGATACCGTCGACCACGGTATCCTCCTGGGGAGGGTCTCCGAGTTGGGAATCGGTGGTCTGGCGCTTGCCTGGCTCCGATCCTACTTGGAGGACCATCCTCAGAGAGTACAGCTTGGGGACAATATATTGGCCCTGTGGAGTCTCAAATGTGGGATTCCGCAGGGCTCGATTATTTCCCCAATGCTGTTTAATATCTATATGAGGCCGCTGGGTCAGGTCATCAGGGGATGTGGGGCTTCATGTCATCAGTATGCTGATGACACTCAGCTCTACATTTCCTTTTTTCCTACAACAGTGGATGCCGTTTCACCCCTTAAGTGCTGCCTGGAGTCTGTATTGCAATAGATACAGATGAATGGACTGAGGCTGAACCCGGACAAGAGGGAGGTCCTGAGGGTGGATGGCCCTGCCATCAGTGGTGTGGGAAACTCCCTCACTTTTGGGGGGGTGACTCTCACCACAGAAACTGAGGTTCACAGCCTGGGGGTCCAGCTAGATCCAGCGCTTACCATGGAAACACAGGTAGCATCAGTGGTCCGCACTGCCTACTTCCACCTTACGTGGATTGCCCAGCTGCGTTCCTATCTTGATGGTGGGGCCCTCACCACTCTGGTCCATGCACTTATAGTCTCGAGATTAGACTACTGTAATGCACTCTACGTGTGGCTGCCTTTGAGATTGATGCGGAAATTACAAATGGTGCAGAACGCGGCGGCCAGACTTCTCACTGGGGTGAGAAAACGTCAACATATCTCCCCCACTCTGGCTGCCCTGCATTGGCTGCCCATTCGATTCCGCATTGATTTCAAAGTATTAACGATGACATATAAAGCCCTAAATGGTTTAGGACCTCAACATCTGGCGGAACATCTTCTCCCACCTAGATCTACCCGTATCACTCGTTCTAGCCAGGAGAGGTGGTTGAGGGGCCTAACGCCGAAGGAGGCCCGGAGAGAAAGAACAAGAAACCAGGCCTTCTTGGCAGTGGCTCCTCATCTCTGGAACAATATACCCACAGAAATTTGCCTGGCTCCCTCGCTGGGTGTTTTTAAGAGCAAACTCAAGACCTGGCTCTTGAGGTAAGCCTTCCCTCCTGTCATTATTTAATTTATTTTTGCTATCTTGTATCATACTATGGTGTTGTTATCTTATACGGCTATTGTTTTTATGAAATTGTTTTATGAATTTGCTGTTAGCTGCCCAGAGTAAATTGCCCGAAGAAATATCAACAACCTCAGATATGCAGATGATACCACTCTGATGGCAGAAAGTGAGGAGGAATTAAAGAACCTCTTAATGAGGGTGAAAGAGGAGAGCACAAAAAATGGTCTGAAGCTCAACATCAAAAAAACTAAGATCATGGCCACGGGCCCCATCACCTCCTGGCAAATCGAAGGGGAAGATATGGAGGCAGTGACAGAGTTTACCTTCCTGGGCTCCACGATCACTGCAGATGGTGACAGCAGCCACGAAATTAAAAGACACCTGCTTCTTGGGAGGAAAGCGATGACAAACCTAGACAGCATCTTAAAAAGCAGAGACATCACCTTGCCGACAAAGGTCTGCATAGTCAAAGCTATGGTTTTTCCAGTAGCGATGTATGGAAGTGAGAGCTGGACCATAAAGAAGGCTGACCGCCGAAGAATGGATGCTTTTGAACTGTGGTGCTGGAGGAGACTCTTGAGAGTCCCCTGGACTGCAGAGAGAACAAACCTATCCATTTTGAAGGAAATCAACCCTGATTGCTCACTGGAAGGACAGATCCTGAAGCTGAGGCTCCAATACTTTGGACAAGGGGAAGATGAAAAGCAATGCAAAACAATTAATTTACATCTGATCAGGAGAGCTTTGTTATGGGTCTGGAAGACAGTTAAGGTACAACATTATAGAAAGATACCATTATGGGTAGCTCCATTAGAAGCGTGCTCTGACCCGGGAAGAACATCTCAAGGGACAAACGGGAGATATGCCGAGATATTAGATAGTGATTTTAATCTAAAGAACAAAGATGAACTGGCAGAACAAGGTATTATCTTAGACTGGTGGTTGATAAACTTGTTGAAATCAAGATATGTAAAAGATAAAGCTTCAGGGTTTCAGAAAGACAAAATACCTTTGAATAAGGGGTTGCTGGATTCAGAGGAAAAATTGATTAAAGGTTTATATAATACTTTAATGGAGCAAAAAATGGAAGATGAAATTGTGAAGGATTGCATGGTAAAGTGGGCTCAAAATATAGGTCATAATATAGAACTAAGTGCCTGGTCACAAATTTGGGAACAAAATATTAAAATGACTAACTCTATAAATCTAAAAGAAAATATATACAAAATGTTTTACAGATGGTATGTAACACCAGAGAAATTAACAAAAATGTATAAAAAAAATTCTAATAAGTGTTGGAAATGTGAAAAGAAAGTAGGGAGCTTCTATCATATGTGGTGGACGTGCAATAGGACCAAGGACTTTTGGAAAATGATCCATGAAATGATAGAGAAAATTTTAGGGGTTAAAATTGCTTTGACACCAGAAATCTTCTTATTGAATATATTACCAACTACACTCGAAAAAAACAAGACCTGCTTGACCTTACACCTGATAACGGCAGCTAAAATTGTATATGCCAGTAAGTGGAAGACTACAAAGGTACCGACAAAGAAGGGATTTATTGAGAAGATTTTGGAACTAGCAGAAATGGATATTTTGACAGATACACTAAATGACAGACTGGATAATAATAAATGGGAACCTCTTTATATCTGGATGAAATCTACATCAACTTAAATAGAATAGATTAGATTAATACTATGTTAGAGAGTATAAGACAAGATTAAATGAATGGAACATATTGTAATAAATCACTCTGGCTGCAATGGATAGAAAAGTAGAAAAAATACAATAAAAATATTAAAAAAAAATACTTTGGCCATCTCATGAGAAGAGAAGACTCCCTGGAAAAGACCCTGATGTTGGGAAAGTGTGAAGGCAAGAGGAGAAGGGGACGACAGAGGATGAGATGGTTGGACAGTGTCATCGAAGCTACCAACATGAATTTGACCAAACTCCGGGAGGCAGTGGAAGACAGGAGGGCCTGGCGTGCTCTGGTCCATGGGGTCACGAAGAGTCGGACACGACTTAACGACTAAACAACAACAAGCCCAGAGTAGACGTCAGTCTAGATGGTTGGAATATAAATTAAATAAATATATAAATAAATACAAGTACCAGCAGATATGAAGACATATCTCCAGTCTTGGCATGCCATATTTGGCTCCCTGTTAGTTTCTGTGCACAATTTAATGTGTTTGGCATAACCTACAGAGCCTTGAATAAAGATGGGCACACAGTGATCTGAAGTGCTTTGCACCAAGTCAACAATATGGCCCACTCTCCTTCATCAGATCCTTCCCCGCCTCCTCAGGCAGCTGGCCAGTCCAATGAAGAGACGGGCCAGGGAGAATCAAGTCACAGCTGCCTGAAGAGGCAGACCGAGCTCCTTCCCCAACTGGCATGCTGTTGATGAGGAAGGACCCTGATTGCATGTTGATGAAGGTGAGTGGGCCCCCTGGCAATCAAATAGTTGATTCAGCACAAAGAGCTTTATAGAACTTGGTGTCCATCTCTAGCTCTGAATGGATTAGGACCTCGATATGGGGTGGAACGACTCCCCCCAAAACAGCTATTTGTTTCACACATTGTTCTCAGTCTTTCGTGTTAAGAATTGTAACAGTTAAGAAGTCCAAAAAGCAAACAAAAGGAACAGAGCTTTCTTGGTTCAGGTCCTTTTCCTTTGAAAAAAGATATGTACAGACATTTAAGATGAACCAACCCTCTAAGGTTTTAGGAACCTAATTTTCGCTGAAGAATACTCAGCTGCCTTCTACTAGTGCAGAATTGCCTCAGATGGTAAATAGCTTTTCGTTTTTGAATTTATTTGAAGTAGCTCCAAATAGGGACAGGGCTTAATAATATTTTATTGTGGCTTTTTTAGTATTATTATTATAATTGTCATCATATTATGTTATTCTTCATTTTTGAAAACCACTCAGAGTGTGGCAACACTGAGAAGGTAGTACAAACGTTGAAAATAAATTAATAAGGAAGGAAGCTGCTGTCTGGCTCTGTGTAGATGTGTTTGCATGTGTGTTTCTCCAAAGGCACAAGAGTAAGCCTATTTTGGTGCATTCCCTGGTCTCTCCTCAGTTTTGTATCCTCACATTTGTTGATTTGCCATGCCAATTTGGAGCTCACTGGGCCATTGTGAGCAAGACCATGAATGGAACTCCTGCAACTCATGATTTCTAAGTTCTAATGATTTTCCTCTAGAGAGCCTCTGAGAGCTTTAGGATGTGGTGGGGGAAAGAGGGGTTTTGAATAGCCCCCAATCACTGCTGAAGTGCTGCTGAAGGTCCAGACTTATGTGTTGCGGTGGTATTACAAGTACTGCTCTCTCTATATGTTCACTGAACAGTAGCATAACCCCATGAGGAGGATATCATCCAGCTTTCACAGTGTAAAGTTGCAGATTATTTTGACTTTTGATTTAATCATTAGCCATTGAGGAGTTTTATAGTAACATATCGGCCATGGCAACTCTTCATTTCTTAATTTTTTTCATTTGACCCAAGAAACTCAATTATCTTTATATAACCAAAAAAATAAAATAAAAAAAATTGAAACACCCACCTGTCTGGTTTGCAATCCGTCCTGCTGGGCATAAAGCACAATCATAACAACAAAACTTTTCTCCTTCCTTACTTTTCTTCTGAAAGCCAGGATGGCAGTAATCGTTGCAAACCGAAATGGGAACCACCTGTTCATAAAAAGAAGAATGTTGAGAAGGGTCATCACAAAGAGATTATGTATTATTCTTGTTAGTCAAATAACCTACAGAAACCAGGTTGGCCAACTCTGGTCTTTTGAATCAATCTTCTCTGGATCCCTTCATAACTCACCAATACTCAAGAAATGCATAATCAATATTCACTTCTACAAAAAAAACCCTGTAATAATATTTTTGCTTTCAAATTAACAATAGAAAGTCAACATTGCATCTCGCTTTTGAAAGTGGTCAGTAACATTTATAGAATCATAGAACAGTTTGGTCTGTTCCTCTAATTGTGAGTAAGGCTTCATCTATCTTGAACCCTGTGCTTATGACTCCCTCCCCCTTCCAATTCAGGTTAAAGCCTTCCTGATGAAGTTCTTCATGCTGTGGCAAGCACATTCTTCCCTGTCCTTGTTTAATACAAGCCATCTCTTGCTAGCAGTTCTTCGTCCAGGAAGCTTAGCCCATGGTCCAGAACCCGTTGTCTTTATTTTACAGGCAAATACACCATGTTGACAAGATCTGAAAGCAAAGGAAAGTTCATTCACCCACATGACCTCCTTAGGGAAGGACCCCTCCATAACCCATACCTGGTTAAAGCCTCGGTGCCACACAATTCTATCCCAATCGATCACGACTTCTTCTCCTTCAAGAGCACCGGGAACCACCCTTCCAATTTTCACTTGCTGGAAAGAGTTGTTGGGGAATATGACCACGTTCATGATGTCAAATCCACCTCCTATTTCCCTTTTGTCATTAAAGGACACTGTTTCTCCCTCTGAGTTGTTAAATGACAATCTTTGCAGGAATGGGTGAAGCTAGTTGAAGGAAGAAGAAAAAAACAAATGGGATTGAAAGACAAGCAGAGACTGAAACTAGGAGAGAAAGCAAAACATTTTCTAGCCATATATGGTCAACTTCCAATTGTATATTTACATGAACCTGAACTTCCACCTGTGTAAGTTAGCTTAGATACTTGACAAAGTACCAGTCGAGTTTTTTCCTGAGACATGAGTGGGACCTCATCGGACCAGCACAACAGCTTTTTCTCTTGGAATAAGTACGTAAATATGGAATAGGATATTGACTCAGATTTATGTACTTCTTACTCTTCATATTTCATCTATTGAAGTCGAGAAATGTAAAAAAAAAACAAAAGCTCTTTCATTTTGAACTTTCTGAATATGAATTGTAAACGAAGTAGGAAGATTTAGAGAGTCCCAACTTGAGCTAATGTATTAATCAAAATATTTAGAAAGGTGTCTAGATCTCACCTGCCAAGGCTGAATGTGTTGAAGTACAACATCTGGATCCTCAACCATGGTTTTGTGTCTCAATCTGGATGAGTAGATGGCATGCAAAGTATGTGCCAGGGCATGGATGGCATTGTAGATACTATAGCTGTGTCCAGTCAAGTGCATATCAAAAAGAGGCTCAGGAAGGCTTGCCAGTTTCTCCTCTCCAGTACATTTCTCATTGTCTGGAATGGTTTCTCCAAAGACACAGTCAAAGGCTTGCTCCCAGAAATCTTTCAGGAAACCATCTCTTTGGTTCCAGCCAGGTTTGATATGCTGAACAAACTCTCCAAATTCAATAAGATCTTTCGTGTGAATCATAAAGGCGATAGCGCCTTCAAACACCTGAAGACCCCAAAACTTTTCTGCACCTGTTAATATAAAATCCATCTGAGTTGTTGTGATCCACACTTTTCTATATGTCTGGTACCCCGTATTTTCGGGATCATGTAGAAATATAATTGCTCTTATCCAGGCAATTGTCAAGGATTCTCCATAGATGATACAAGCAATGATTTTTTGATTGGTCAAAGGTGCATATATTTTATGTGAGACTGTAGCAATTGTTTCATCCAAGTCATCAAAATTAGGTTGTCGTGGGATTCTTTGTACAAAAGCTAAACAGATTCCATTTTGAGAAAAGAGTGGCTCCATCGTCTGCACAAAATGTTCCGCACTATCACTATCGGCAACTAACATCCCAACCCATATCCATCGAAAATGCTGAAGCAACCGTATAATCCCCATGTATTGGCGGTCTTCGCTGGGGACAATGTGATAAAAGTGAGGGTGGAGAGAGTGACTCTCATCAGCATCCAAAGAGCCAGATGCGAACTATAGGAAACAGTACAGTTGTAGTTAGAATTTGGAAGTATTTTTTCTGCTCCATTTTCTCATTCATGGGGGGAAATATTTGCTAGAAGTTATGGCATTTTTTGTCTGCAAACCAAACCGATTTCTACACCTCCATTTTCCACCTTTTTCTGATGCATGAATTAGCAGAAAAACAACAGAAGAGTAAGTGCCTAAAAGCTCACCATACATCCCATAGACCCCTGTATCCCATCCTACCTGAGGGATTTTGTAGAGACCTAAGATGTCAGCCATGAGAAAGGTGGTGTCAGAGCCAAGTCCCCCTATGACTGCTTGGAGATTTTTCCGTCCGTCACAGTCATAATTGGGAACAAATCTCTGCCCTTTGAAGAGCAGTTCAAGAGTGGTCCGATAGGTCAACCTTGCATTATAGTAGCTGTCACAGATGTGAAAGCCAAGGGTGAGGTTGGGCAAGACCTTGGGATTCTTGTTGATCTCATTGATGGCAAAGGCCATGGCCAGGGCATGCTGGTAGAATTTTGGCACCATGCTGTCAAGAGAGTTATTTAAAGATTGCAACAAAACTTCTACAGTCCATCAATTTCCAAGACTTAAACCAGGTCCTTTCCCCCTCTATTAATAACACAACCCTTTGCACATTCAGTTAGTTCTATCAGCTGTTGCATACAGTCGTGCTGAAAGCCTTAAGGCTTTCTTTTGTCCTTGAAAGAGAATGTGGCTTCTTCTGGTATTATCTGTGTGCACATGGCTTCAAGCTTAAGCCAATCTAGAAAACGTGAAGCATAGCAGTCTAGAGCTTCTTGTACACTTTCATTCATGGTGTAAAAACAAGGAAAATATCCCCCTTCTCTCCTTGAGATATTTTTTCCCCACAAGCAAACATCAACCTATGGAGAATTATTATATTCCTGTGCAAAACAGCATTATTTCTGAACAAGATTCCCTGGGAAAATTGTATGGAACTGTGCAGATTCTACAAGAATGAAGGAAGGAAAATGTGGTGGCGGAGGAAGCAGAAAGGGCTGAGAGAAACCGACAAAGGAAGGAAGGAAGGAAGGAAGGAAGGAAGGAAGGAAGGAAGGAACGAACAAAAATAGATAGATAGATAGATAGATAGATAGATAGATAGATAGATAGATAGATAGATAGATAGATAGATAGATAGATAGATAGATAGGATTATAAGAAGATAGAAGGAAGGAAGGAAGGAAGGAAGGAAGGAACAAACGAACGAACGAACGAACAAAAATAGATAGATAGATAGATAGATAGATAGATAGATAGATAGATAGATAGATAGATAGATAGATAGATAGATAGATAGATAGGATTATAAGAAGATAGAAGGAAGGAAGGAAGGAAGGAACGAACGAACAAAAATAGATAGATAGATAGATAGATAGATAGATAGATAGATAGATAGATAGATAGATAGATAGATAGATAGATAGATAGATAGATAGATAGGATTATAAGAAGATAGAAGGAAGGAAGGAAGGAAGGAAGGAAGGAAGGAAGGAAGGAAGGAAGGAAGGAAGGAAGGAAGGAAGGAAGGAAGGAAGGAAGGAAGGAAGGAAGGAAGGAAGGAAGGAAGTCCAGGACCAGCATCTGATCCTTGCAGGAGGGTAGGAAGTCCAACTAAAGCAGAGTGAAATATCAACACATTTTTACAACGTTAAGAACTTTTATTTTCATTTCTGGTCTACACTTATTGTTCTATCAAAGCTGCCCATGTGGACAAAATGTGAGAAAGCTCCTTCATAGAGAACTAGAACTAAGGTTTGGCAAATAAAATAGGTGAAAACGGAAGGCATCATCATCATGGATTTTATTTATTAAACTACCCAGAATAGTGTTCTTGCCCTAATACGGCGGTATATTAAATAAATAAATAAATAAATAAATGATGGCAAAATTGTTCTGGGCAGGTAGGAGAACGTTATTTTAGCATATATTACTATTATTGCATAATAATGAATGTATCATTATTCCTTGGACCGGCCCATATCAGGGTCAATCTTCCTGGTGTTTTACCACAAGCAATATGAGAAAGGTTAAGAATCATTTTGGTCCAGTTTCTTGGTAAGCCATTTGTCAATCTATATACAGAATGTCACATATTTTCTTTTTCTATTCTTGAATTGGGGGTGGTTTGAAAAAATGTGATTTTCTTTATGCTAATAAAGAACAGACACCACAGAATAAACACATCTCTCTACTCCTTGGGCTTGCCTAATCAACTTATTACCTTGTATTTTAGAATTCTTTGATGGAATTTTACTGCTGTATTTTTGTAATTTTGCTGGCTTCGAAACGCAAGGGGTCAAGTAGGTATGAGGGATAAAGATCCTTACTTTACAACGTCAAAAACGTTCTGAGAAGGATGTTCCTTGAAGGAAGCTTCTTGGAAAATATAAATGAATTGAGAAATAATCCCACCGATGAGGAGTCCACCTGGCTGGTGCCACTCATGAGGAACCGGGAGGAGATCCTTCACAGAACAACTCATCGTCTTTCCTTCTTTGCAGGGGTAACTGAGGTCACACAGCACCAGGAGCCTGACAGAAATTAAGTCAACAGAGCCCTCACTGCCTCTTCTACCCCCACCATCAATTGCATCGGAGGATTTTTTTTTATAACTGTATTTGGCACGCTTATTAATTCTACTCTAGAATACCCTGGAAAGCTTCTAGTGCTTCAGCCTGTGACCAAATTATAATCATTTGAGTAATTACCAGCTTGAGGTAATTACTTCTTCAGAACTTAGACTCTGAGCTGGACCTTTGGGGAAAAAAATCTTGTCAAGTGTTGTGTTATTTCTATACCGGGCAGGAAAAAAAACACCACATGTCTACTTCCTGAGAGGATGCAAAGTTGTACATCTGTTCCAGATGGCTACCATATGTTAACATCAGTTAATATTAATGTTCTGAGATCATCACATCAAATAACTGCCCCCACCTCCGAAATCCACTTTCAAGGAAGCTGAAGTTTATAAAACTCTAAGAGATGTTCATGGTCAGTCTACTGAATTATCTATTGGTCTATTCCATTTTTGATATCCAACCTTTCTGCCAAAGGAGGGAATATTCTATGGTGCTCCATTACTACCTTGAATAAAGGACATAGAGAAGATGTGGGGTATAATACTAACACATTGCTTGTTTAAAAGCCCTGAACAACTCCTCAACAAAGGATCATTCCTCAGCCATTAAGCATTCATCAAATGCCTTTCTGAAAGGAAAATGAAGAACAAATGGGACGTGGTTTTTCTTAGATTCCCTCCATATGGAGCTCTATTGGTCTAGGAAAATATCTGTCTTCCTGTTGCTATGACACTAACAGGAGGACACATCAGGACTAAAACTCAGTGTCTCCACCTTCTGATTGTAAAGAAAGGTGACCATGTGTCTAAGTCATTCTCCTTCCACATAGTGAATTATCCAACTTTCTCAAAGTTCCCAAAGTTTCCCATATTTAAGTGAGTTTGGTTCCCTACATCAGCACAAATAATACACAATGGCCAAAATCCTGTTGTGTAGCATAGTAAATTTCACTAGATTAGGATCACTGAATCAGTGTGGATTGGGTGAGTCAACTCCTCTGTCTGTTCCATTGATTCGAACGGGTCAGATCTAACCAGGACGGAAGCTCTCTTTGGGTGATGGTCTCATTTATAAATTTAAAAAGAATGAATGAAATTAACTTTGTAAACCAAACCAATCACAGTTTCCAGCTTTATGCAAGGCTCCTTTCAAGTTTTACAAGATGTTCACTATGGAAAGTTTATGAATTATTTTCTGCATGGAGTAGACCAGTCTCTTTCCTTGCAAACAAAATGTGTTTCCAACAGTTACAGGACCACTGATAAAGGGGGGCTCTGTGCATGTATGAGCACATATTTGAATATGATGTGCATGTGTATTTCTATCCTGGCTACACAACATCATTGCCCTCCTTCCCCAGCATGTGAGTTCTCCACCTCCACCTGTTCCCTCCTCCACCTGCCTTTTATGGCATCAGGGGAGCTTTTCTGATGGCTCATCTCAACCATTCAAATAATGGACTGTCAAATCCAGTTGTGCAGCAGATCTGAGAACAGTCAGCACAAGAGGTTGTAAAGATGCAAGTGGTGGCAACAAATATTTCTCCCATATTCCGAACAGAACACAGCCAGAGTGTATTGTATTTTGGGTGACGTTCTTTGTTCTAGTAGAATACAGAAACTTAGCATCTTCAAGACTAACGAATTTATTTCAGGATGAGCTTTAATGGATTACCATCCACTCTTCAGACACATGTGCGAAGCTGTTGCCTGGGTTCTGAAGGAACTGAGCAAACTCTCTTTTAGTTTGGACAACAAGTTGATGTAACTTTTCCTTTCTTGTAAAGCAGGAGGGCTCCCTGGTTTCTGCAGTCCTGCCAGCATCTATGTTACTCTGCAGTCAGATGGGTAAAAATCTGTAGCTAGAATGGAATAACTGTGTCTTCAGCCCAAGGCACTAGACTTGTTTTAGAAATCTAGAAATCTAGAGGTGAAGCCAGTGGTGACTGTTAAGAAATGGCACCTTCCTGGTCTATTCACTTTCCCTTTTCTGAAAGCATAAGCTTTCTCTTTCACACTGCCCACCTTCTTTTTCATGGAGGGCATATGCCCATGCCTTGCGACAGAATGGGAGAAGACGCTGGCACTTGCCTAGGGTGCCAAGATGGCCAGTAACACCTCCAGAAAAGGTGATCTTTCCATGTACTACTGCTCAAGAAACACACAGTGATTCAGAACAGAACAAAAAGTCACAAGGGACACAGATTGTGTTGTAGCAACCTACATTTAGTAAGAATGGATCAGTTTCTATGAGCACATTCAGCTATCTATTCTAATACCGAGTATCTCTTTTCTGTCAATGCCTCTATAGCCTCATTCATTCATTCATTCATTCATTTGTTTATTTATTTATTTAACTTATATGCCGCCCACTCTACCCAAAGGTCTCTGGGCAGCTTACAACAATAAAAATACAATAAAAAGATAAAACAATTAAAATACAATTAAAATACTCTAAAACTTGCCATCAGGACCCACAGTTGATATTATTTCAATGTCATCAGCGTCGGCGCCAGACGAATCTCAGTCGGGAGGGCATTCCATAGTCTAGAGGCAGCTGCCGAAAAGGCCCTTTGTCTGCAAGATATCCCTCTTACCTCCTTGAGGGACGGCTCTTTCAAAAGGGCTCCCTGGCTAGATCTTAACTGCCAGGTAGGCTCATATGGAAGGAGGCGGCCCTTCAGGTATCCAGGGCCCAAGCTGTTTAGGGCTTTATACGTCAAAACAAGCACTTTGAATTGGGCCTGGGCAGCAACTGGTAACCAATGTAATTTAATCAGAATCGGCTTGATGTGTTCCCTGGCGGCCCCACCACTCACCAGCCGCGCAGCTCGATTCTGGACCAGTTGCAGTCGCCGGATCGTCTTCAAAGGCAGCCCCAAGTAGAGCGCATTGCAATAATCTATACGAGATGTTACCAGTGCATGTGTAACTGTCATGAGACTCCGCTCGTCCAGGTAGGGCCGTAGCTGGTATAATTTCCGCAGCTGAAGGAAGGCGCCCCCGGCCACCGAGTCCACCTGGGCTTCCAGAGTTAGACTGGGGTCCAGGAGCACCCCCAGGCTGCGGACCCTGTCCCTTAGGGGGAGTGTAACCCCATTCAGGGCAGGGAAATGGCCCTCCAGACTGTGCGGCGAAGCACCCACTAACAGCACTTCTGTCTTGTCTGGATTGAGTTTCAATTTATTAACCCTCATCCAGTCCATTATCAGGTCCAGACACGAGTTCAGCACAGAAACTGCCTCACCTGGACTGGTGGAAAACGAGAGGTAGAGCTGAGTGTCGTCAGCATATTGCATATATTATTCAACAAGGGAGACCAGCACCAGGGTCTACCATGGATGTTCTCATCCATGCTAGAGATAGAATGCATTATTCACTTGGATGTTTTAGGACATTGCTATCAGCTGACTAATGAGAACAATTCATCTTCATCCTAATTCCCTCCTGGTAAGAGAGGATTTTATTCTATTATCCTGGTAGATATCCGGATCATTCAACACGACAACTCTGAAATCAGTCACTATATCTCTGGGAGCAATGGTATTTCCAACAAATGCACCATCTTGATCTGCTGTCATTTCTGTTCTAAGATTAAAAATCGTAACATATGTTGAATTTAAATTTGCCAAGAAGTCAAAGAAATCTTTACATATAAAGCAGGTTGTGTATATACTGCCCCATAGCATTTAAATCACTCTCTGGGTAGTTTACAATTTAATTATGCAGGCCACACATGGCCTCCACAGCGAGCTGGGTACTCAATTTACCTACCTCAGAAGGAAGGAAGGCTGAGTCCACCCCAAACTGGCAACCTGGGATTGAATCTGAGTTGTAAGTGGAGTTTTGTCTGCAGTACTGCAGTTTAATCAAAGTTCCATGAGGTGCCTCCACTGTGCCACAAGGCTCCATATACAACTTAAAAGCCAGTACAGTTAACTAAGTGTCTTTGGATAAAAGCTGCCAATAACATTGCCACAGGGTGGGGGTGGGAGGTGACAGTGAATCCATTACAGGTTTTAGTCCAACTTGAAAGTGTTTCTCCAAGGTTTTAAACATATTTTGGGTGAAGTTCTCAGCATATTGGCTGTTTCATCTGATGCCGTCACCAACACGGCATCATATCAGCATATAATATCAGCAATTCACCTTCTCATATCTACCTGACACATATATTGTTTCAAAGAAATAATTTTTAAAAATGCAAGGGGAAAACTGAAAAGTTTGAGCTTTATTTTCTATTGTAAATTCATATTAATCTGCATTGACACATGAGCAGAAGGGAAAGTTAAAGATGACCAAGTGAAATAGGATTTACTCATCTTTAGCAAAAAGCTATATTAATGAGGACTAATGTGGACAAGCAACCTTAGATTCAATCCTTTATCTCCATGTGAAATACATTTGTCATTTGACTTCATTCTTTTTTCCTCTAATCAGATGTTCTTTGGTGTTGAACTCAGGGCCCCATTAGATATGAGCCCAAAAGGAAGACAGAACATGACCAGCAGTCAAAGTGTCTCCAGCTTCTGTTTATAAACAAAGGTTCTGTCTAAGTCCTCCTTCTAAGTAGTGAAGTAGTCATCTCATCACATATTCATCTGTCTCACTTTTTCCCCATCTCTATATTTAAGTTAGCCTGGTTCATCAAAGCATTTGCATGGAAAGAAGGTGGGACCTTGTGTGGATATTCCCTCAAATATGAAGGTGTACTTTTAGATACCTGAACACTTAGGTTCAAGTTTTTGTAAAGTTATAACAGGGAAGAATTGACTATCTTTAGTCAATTATTTTTCACAAGTTCAGTTTTGTATCTTTGAAACGTTGCTCCGGCACCTTTTGTTGTTATTGTTTAGTCGTTAAGTTGTGTCCGACTCTTCGTGACCCCATGGACCAGAGCACGCCAGGCCCTCCTGTCTTCCACTGCCTCCCGGAGTTGGGTCAGATTCACGTTGGTCGCTTTGATGACACTGTCCAACCATCTCCTCCTCTGCCGTCCCCTTCTCCTCTTGCCCTCACACTTTCCCAACATCACGGTCTTTTCCAGGGAGTCTTCTCTTCCTTTATAGACCACTAAAAAATGAGCACAAAAAAGCTCATGTGATTTTTTTTTTAGTGGTCTATAAAGGTATTGCCTATTTTCACTGTCCCTAACCACATATCCACATTTCTGGTTCATTCTCAAGATTGTGCGCAGTCCAGCGAGACCCACCCTAAAATCTTTTCTACCTAACACACAAGCATAATACCTCGAAAAACCCAGCATCTTCTTTGTGCCAGAACTCCTGCTTCCCAGCGTGCTTCCACGGGATACGGAACATCGTCTTGGCCGGAGGGTCCTCCCAAATGACTCCCGGGAACTTCCCGCTTTCCACCTGCTCGATGGTCCAGTCCCGCAGCTTCCGAGTTATCCTCACGCCTCGCTGTGGGTTCGCCATCTGCAACCAGAAGCGAAGAAAGGGTTGACAGGGTGGGAAAAGTGATCCATGGACACTAAAGAGTCCCACACCGCGTTATTAGAATGGCAGATTTGCATTTCCCAGAACAGGGTAACAAGAGCGTGGTGGATCAACCAAAGGATCGTATGTTCTGGATTGCCCCCCTCCCGTGGCTTCTTGGTTGCCACCGAGAAAGCCACCGGCCAGACGTGAGCACAACCGCACCCTCTCTATCATGCGCTGCTTCAGCTCAGGCAGAGCAACTGACTCGTAGCTACGGAGGGCCTGAGCCGCCATGAATGGATCCAATCCGATTTTAAAGCCACCCAAGTTCACAGCTTACAGGGCACCTTGTGGCATAAAGTTCCACAGTTCAACCTGGCACACTGGCTCTTCCTTTTTTCAAAATAACAGGCATTTGGGAAGCATTTAAAAGAGGACCAAGCATCAAGGAAGGGGTTTGACCCACACCGATGTCACAAAGGATCTCCCCAAGCCACTATCCCAAAATCTCAAAGACTTGCACCCATGATTTATAACTTTTGTGCTGGCCTTATAAAGGTAGCGCCACAATATGGTAATTTGAGGGTGGGCTTTGATTCTGGTCCATGTGGCCAGTCGCCTCCATTTTTTGCTCGGCTTTAGAGCCCTACGACTAAAATAATTCAAATGCAAAGGGACGGGCAAACATTATTGACTCCCATGATGGTTTTCTCCAGCTCCCTGGCTCCCATTTTCTGATTTTACAAACAGATAGCCCCAAGCTATGTAAAAGACCGCATCTCCCATTAGGAGCCTGCTCGGGTGTTAAGATCATCAGGGGAGGCCTTTCTCTCGGTCCCATCATCCTCACAGGTGTGTTTGGTGGGGACACAGAGCAGGGCCTTCTCTGTGGCTGCTCCTTTAGACTCTGGAACTCCCTGCCACTGGAGGCCAGCCTGGCCCCGTCTTTCCTGTTCTTCCGCAAGCAGGCAAAGACCTTTCTCTTCAGGCAGGCTTTCCCTGAGCGACTGGCTTGCCTAAGTAGGGTTTTTTCATGGATTATCATACCTTGTTGCTTCGACTGAGTCTTGCTGTTGATAATTTTTTTTTTTTTTTTAGTATGGCACTCGTTTGATCCTTTTTAGTATTTGTGTACTCAGTATTGTTAGCTTCCAAATTATCTTTTAATGATGTAAGCTGCCTTTTAAAGAGGGAAGTGGGGAAAAATATTTTAAATAAGTCAATGCAAAACTTCATTCATATTTTAAGTGCGATGGCCCAGAAAATCTCCCTAGAAAAAAACAGCAGCTCCTCTCTCACCAATGAGATATTAGAAAGAGGACGGCTCGCCGGGGCCCAAGGAAAGGCATCTTTAAATCAACAGCCTCTGAAATTAATTTAATTAGATAAAGCAACTCCCTGCAATGCTTTAGCAAAGAACCGGGCAAGCAAAATGCAAAGGATGCTCCGATCTATGCCTGCCGATCCTTTGAGAGCTGTAGGAAACTCCCTTATCTGGTCCCTGGTGCCCACCCATAGAGCCAGGCCTGGTGAGCATAGGAGCGAAGGCTTTTTCGGAGCCCGCTGTCAAACTAGGGAACCCTCCGCCCAGGGAAGCCAAGCTGGCCAACTCCCTGGTGTTCGTTCTGGGCTTCCGCCAGCACCCAAAGCCCCGTGTTGCAAACCTCTAAGGACAGGGGCTACGAAAGATGGGCCAGGCACTCATCTATCCCTGATTTTTGCAATTATTATTTGTAACGGAGAGAGTTTTTTAAAAGGTTTTTAATCGCACCCTGTTTCCGTACGACAACTGATCCTGTTTTAATATTTCACGGCTTTATTTGCAACGGTCAGTCAAAATTTAAAAAAAGCAGTCCCGAGAAATAAAAAGAAGGCTGAGGCTAATATCTTTATTTCCCTCAACAATTTGGAAAGTAACCTTTCGGTAGCAAAGTCCTAACTGGGAATGATGCAAGTCTAAGGTCAAATAAATAAATAAATAAATAAATAAATAAATAAATAAATAAATAAATAAAATTCCTGGTTGCTTGTTATGAGACAGACCAATAAATTCGTCGGGACGATGATTAAGTACTCTGATTAAAGCCTCTTGTCTCCTAACTGCACAGGTAAAATAACTGATTAATTACCCTTTTCATTCATCTGTTTAAATGTCAGCACAGCACAAACTAAAAGACAACTAAGGTAGCTCTTATATTGCACTTATATGTCACTAGCTGGAAGAATCATGCTGGAGAATACTGCATTTCAGTGAGATGTGCAAATCGGAAGCAGATTCTTACCAAATGTAGCACTGCGTGACGGATGTGAGCATGAAAAAGGGATGGAAAGGCCAGGAGCTACACTCAAACACCCAAACTTTTCTATTAGGTGTCACCACCTTTCAAACAAGGAAGTTTATATTAAGGAGGAAATTTAAGAAGAAAATCCCAAAACAACATTTTCTTTGGGGAAACAAGAACGTTGTATTAATAATAAACAGCGAGCGAAGCAGTCTATGGGGAAATCAACAGAACGGGATGATGGTGGTGGGATTAATGAAATCAGAGGAGGGGACGAGAAATTAAATAGCAATTAAAGAAAAAAAGGTTAACGGTCAACATATTTTAACAATCATGCCTGAGTCCCTGAATGCCCTTTTTAAAGTTAAGTTTGTTTTAAACATTTAACATTTGGAAAATTTTGTATTATTCAATGTGTTTTCATCCATTTTATAGTGTGCTTTTTTTAATGTACAACTTACTTTAAAAAAAAAATTGTATTCTTTTTTAATACTGGGAGCTGCCTTGAGTCCCCTGATCAGGAGAAAGGCAGCCTATCGATCAGACAGACAAATCGATACCTAAATCAAATAAGGCACAGATGTAGGGGAGGGAGACCATGGGCGTGAGTCCGGAAAAAAGGGAGGGAGAAAGAAAGAAAGAAAGAAAAAGAGAATATTAGAGAGAGAAATGTGAAAAAAAGTGAAAGAAACAAAGAGTCGCTCAACCATGAGTCTTGTAGCTTATTTTAGAGATCTACTAAAGATATTCTACCTGCCTGCCTTCGGATGTTTGTTCTTGCACAGCAGATAGTAAAAACAAGATATAAAATGAATTTTCTGCTGTGTGACTAGCAAGAGATAAGACAAGTTAATAATGGACTTTTTAGATCCCTGCATAGAGGGACTGCACGGGAGTCCCTTTCCAAAGGGCAGCATCTGCAGCACCTATTCAAAAAGAAAGAGAGAAGAAGTCGAGGAACCCCGTGGCACCCAGAAGACGAAGCCATTGCAGCCTCCGTGGGCTGCACTCCACACCACCCGAGGCCCGAAGCGGTCCTCCAGAACCGCCCGCTCCGGAATAAAAGGTCTGACTGTCAAGTCGATCTTCGCAGTCTGGGTTTCTGCGTCTGATCAAGCGGGCTGCCGTTCCGAATGCTGCGTTGCATTTCGGGGTCTCACCGGACTCCTCGGCGTTGTTGAAAGAAAGCGAGAGGAAACGCCACGGGAATCCGGTCCGCCCCGTCCACAGGCGTCGGTCTGGATCTGAGCTCAGAGCGGTCCTTTGCTGGGGGACTACAATTCCGACATTCCCCCTGTCCCCAGGCTGGGGGGGGGATTTGGGGAGTTGTAGTTCCCCTCCCCCAAAAAGTAACTTTTTCCACCTAGTTCTGGCCGGGATCTCTAGGATAAGAGGAGGAGGAAAAGGAGGGGAGGGGAAAAAGATATTGCTAGAGAAATTAAAACGTTGGAAAGCAGGAAAGGAACGGAACGCCAAGAGCAGGCAAAGGTGCCCCTTTCCCCCCCCCCTCCCCGTCGCTGGCCGCCTTCCTCCCTCTGCCTCCGTGCAGAATCGCACCGCCGTGCCAGCTGCCGCGCGGAGTCCCGGATCAGCGGGGCTTCTCTTGGGCTTCTCCCCTCCGTTCCTTCCCCCGTTCCTTCCCTCGGCCGTTCCTTTGCCCCGAAGTCACGTGGCCGCGGCTCCCTCGGCCGAGCGCTTCCCCGCCCTTGACCTCCAGGGGGCGGCAGAGAGACGCGGTGTGGATTTTTTTTATGTATTTCTTTGTTTTATTTCTTTTTTATTTTCCAGTATTTGTTTCTTCCCACTCCCAGACCGCCCCTCTGGCTACCCGAGCCTCCAAGCGGGGGGGGGGGAGGGGGGGAATCTCTGGAGGGCGTCTCCCCCCCCCAAAGGGGCTCCACCGGGGCGGGAGGGGGCGCTCCCTGCTTTTCTTCCCTGGGGGGGGGGCGTGAAATGCTTGCCAGACCCTGTTGGGCGGGGGGGGGGGGAGGAATAAGGAGGCTCTGGCGACCCCCACCTGGGTCTCCCCTCTCCTGTTTCTGCCCCTCCCCTTGAGGCTCCGCCCTTTCTGCTCCTCCCCCTCCCCTCTTTCCCTTCTGGAAAAACCGTGAGCTGTCAAAGGGGGGGAAGAGGAGCCCCTCCCAGCGGGGGGTCGAGGCGTGTGTGTGTCGGTGGGTCCTCCTCGGCTTTCCTGCGAGGAGACCCCCCCTTCTCTCCCCAGATCTTGCAGGATCCCCTTGGGGGGTGGGGTGGCAGAGGGGGAAAAGAGGGAGCGTCCATTGGATGCCCTTTCTCCCCCCCAAGCCTCTCCCCCCCAGGTGGGAAGCGGGCTATGGGGTGCAGCAGGGAAGGAGGAAGGGAGGGGGCTGCAAAGGGGGAGAGACACGAGGGGGTCCCAGAAATGGGGCTGTGGGGGAGAAGAGGGGGGTCAGCTAGGGGGGGCGATGGGGCTCCCTCCCTCCCCCCCCCAGGTGCCTGGCCTGCCATCCTGAGGCTCTTCTGGATCCCCCTCCCCCTCCCTCTGGGGTGTTTGAAGGGGACTCTTAAGAAGGACCTCCTTCAGGGGCTCTGGATCGGGAAAAGGGAAGGGCAGACCAGATCCCCCTCCCCACCAGATCCCAGGCTGGGGATCCACTACACGAAGGTTGGGTGGGTAGATGGGAGGGATTGCCTCCCTGTGTGTGTGTTTGTGTGTGTCTGTGTGTGTGTTGAAGGGGGGCTTCCTGGTGGCATTTAAGGGAAAAGACTTTTTTTTATCCTGAGAGTGAAAGCAGGGCAGAAAGAGAAAGAGGCCCAGGAAGGCCACAGGTTTGGGGCAGAGGCGGAAAGGAGATCTCTCCCAAGGAGAGGATCCTCTGGCCAGCTCTCCTGGCTCCAAGGAAGAGGCTTTTCTGGTTGGGGCCTTTCTCCTGGACGCGCCATTCAGAGCCGTCCCCTTTACAAAAGGCCCGTCCCTCCCTCCCTCCCTCCCTCCCAGCTGTTCCTTCATCTGCTTCTCCTTTCTCTGCCCCACAGGATGTAAGAAGGAGAAAGGCCGCCGTCCAGAAGGAAAGCCTGTGCTCTTCCTTCCTCCCAGGATCTCTCCAGAGGGATCCTTTGGCTTCTTCTTTTCTCCCAGGGAGGGGGAGGGGAGACGGAGCCAATCTCTCCCGGTGCTTCCCAGGACCGAAAGAGAAGAGATCAAACTCCAGATCCCTTCAACCTTTGCAAGGCAGGTGAGCTCTTTTGATTGCCATCAGAGGCACAGTCATCATCATCATCAAGCTCGTTCTGACTTGGGTGACCCTTTTTCCCAGGTTTCCCAGGGAGGGAGTGAGTCCTCAGAAGCGGTTTCCGCTTTCCTTCTCCCAGGATGGTGGAGCTGGCCCAAGGTCACCCCGGCTGGCTCTTCTCGCGGGAGGCGGCCCATGGGGTGGGGGGGGAATCGAACTCCCAACCTCTGCCTCCGTAGCCACCGATCCGAAACCCCAGAGCTCTCCAGCCAGCTACTCTCCCGTCAGCAGAAGGCCGTTTCTTTTTGCAGCTTGGATAAGGATGTCGGAGCATTTGAGCCCCATCGCCGGCAGCCCCAGGAGCTTTTGGGGAGGGGGCCGCCACCCCCCAGGTCTCCCGTAGCTGCTCGTCTTCCCTTCACTTTGGCCTCTGAAGTGACTTCCCGCCGACCCGGGGAGGGGGGGGAAGAGACCTCGGGTTTCCCAAAGCAAGGCCCCAGAAGCACGCACACGACCAGTGAGTTTCCCGAGCCAAGGGGCACTTTGAGCCCAGGTTGCAGGAGTCCCCGTTTGGTTATCTACCACACTGCCTCTCTGAACATGTGCAGAGTGTTATTATTATTTCAGGTCCCAATCCTCCTCGACTCAACCCTACGATAACTGCTGTTGGTGAGACGCAGCTTGGCGTGGGGCTCTCCCGAATTTCTCCTTCCAAGCCGCTCCTGCATGTGGGGTTCTTTTGGAGAGGGAAAGGTGGAAGAGAGCCTTTTTCTTTTATAAAAACATTTATAAACTAACAACAACCCAGAATCACGAAGTTCGAAAGGGCCTCTGAGGCCATCGAGGCCAACTCCCTGCTCCATGTAGGTCTACAAATCAAAGGATATCTGGCACATGCTTGTCTGATTTTCTCTTGAGTGCCTCCACGCCTGGTTCATCACCTCTTGAGGTACAGAATCAGAGAATCGGAGAATAGTGAAGTTGGAAGGGGCCTGTAAGGCCATCAAGTCCAACCCCTGTTAGATGCAGCTAATTGATCCCATTGTCATGCCACTGTCAACAGTTCAGAAATTTCTCCTGATATTCAGCCTAAATCTGGCTTCCTGTACAGTTCAGCCCATTTTTGAATGTCCTGGGATGATCAGGGACAGATCCTGGCCCTCTTTTGTATGACAGCCTTTCAAGTTTTTGAACAGTGCTATCGTATCTCCCCTCCGTCTTCTTTTCTCAAGGCTAAACATGCCCAGTTCTTTCCATCTTTCCTCCTAGGGCTTGGGTTCCATCCCCCTGATCGTCCTTGTCGCCCTCCTCAGAACTTGTTCCAATTTATTAGCCTCCTTCTTGAAATGTAGTGTCCAGAACTGGAAACAATACTCAAGGTGAGGCCTAACCAGGATTGAATAGAGGAGGACTAGCACCTCGTGGGATTTGGAGAATATACTTCTTTGAATGCCTCCGGATGTAGTGTTTGTCCTTTTTGTAGCCAAATCACACTGCTGGCTCATATTCAGCTTGTGATCTACGACGATTCCAAGATCCTTCTTGCTTGTAGTATTGCTGAGACAGTTATATCTGATCTTCTAACTGTGCATTTGGTTTCTGTTTCCAAGGCGCAGTGCTTTTCACTTACCCTGTTGAATTTCATTCATAGAAATCATAGAAAAGTGAAGTTGGGAGGGGCCTACTAGGCCATCCAGTCCAACCCCCTGCTCAAGGCAGGAATACCATCAAAGCAGGTGATGATCTAAGTTTCTCTTCAATGCCTCCAGTGTTGGAGCCCTCACCAACGGGACAGCATCCTCTGCGATTATAGGTATAGAACTTCACTTCCCTTTTCCTAGCTATCTTGAGATAGTAATTCTTTGATGTCCTCACGATGTTTCAAATATATCCAAACCAGAATCTCTCACCATCCCTCTCCGTGATAAGCAGTGTATCAAGAAATTGTGGTTTAAAAGTTTTCAGTATCCTATTCAGTTTAAAGTCTCATTATGTTGTTAAAAGAAAATCCCCTGTAAATCTTGTCCTGAGTACAGATGGTAATGATGTTAGGGCTTTGGACCGATCGTCTTCTGAGTCAGCACCATTTTCGGTAAGTGATAGTAGTATCGGCATTGTGTTGTGGGAGCCTAATCCAAAGTTTAAAATGGAGATTCAAATGAGATGTTAATCCGGGAAGACAGCAGGACCCTAAATGTCCTTCCAATTCAGAAATCGAATCGACTAAGTCCCAAGAGATTAGACAGTCCGTCATGAATTCAGTTCCCATGATTTTCTGGATGTTAGCGATGGTACCATTGTCAGGCAGGGAGGGGAACCACTCTGAAACTCTCGTGATCTTCTTAGGAGATCCTAACAAGCAAAAAAGTCCAAGAAGGGTGGGAGCTTATAAAAGAAGAAATTCTAAAGGCACAACTACAAATAATTCCAACAAGATAAAAAGGGGGAAGACGGCAAAAAAAGGCCAGTGTGGCTTCACAAAAAGCTCAGGGAGGACCTAAACACCAAAAAAGACATGTACAGGAAATGGAAAGAAGGCCCGGCCACCAAGACTGAGTATAGACAAGTAGAAAGGAAATGCAGGGATGGCATTAGGAGGGCAAAAGCAGAGAATGAGCTGAGGTTAGCTCACTAAAACAATAAAAAAAGCATTCTTCTGGTATGTAAGTAGCAAAAGAAAAACAAAAGGCATAGTGGCACAGCTCCGCAATGGAGATGAAAAAATGATAACAGAGGACAAAGAAAAGGCAGAGGTGCTCAATTCCTCTTTTAGTTCCATCTTTATCCACAAAACAGACTATGAACTTCCAAACAAATTGGAAGTGCAAGTGGGGGAGACAGGATTGCAAGTGGAGATTGATAAACCAATAGTCAAGGAATACCTTACCACCTTGAACGAGTTCAAATCTCCAGGGCCGGATGAACTGCATCCGAGAGTCCTGAAGGAACTGGCTGAAGATCTCTCAGAACCGCTCTCCATTGTTTTCTTGAAATCATGGGAAACGGGGGAGGTGCCAGAGGATTGGAGGAGGGCCAATGTTCTCCCTATCTTCAAAAAGGGCAAAAAGAGGAACCTGGGAACTACAGGCCAGTCAGCCTGACATCAATCCCAGGCAAAATTTTGAAACAGATCGTAAAGCGGTCATTGTGCAAGCACCTAGAAAACAAGGCAGTAAGAACTACAAGCCAACACAGATTTGTCAAGGACAAATCCTGCCAAACTAATTTGATCTTGTTTTTTGATCACGTCACATCCCTGATAGAGAGAGGGGATGCTGTAGACGTAGTATATCTTGACTTCAGCAAAGTTTTTGACAAAGTGGCCCATGATCCCCATGATTAGCAAGCTATCTAGGTGTGGGCTGGATAGATCAAGTGTCAGCTGGATACACCATTGGCTACAGAATTGTACTCAGAAGGTGATGATGAATGGGTCCTGGAACACTGGGCCTAAAGCAACAGAATGAAATTCAACAGGGAAAAGTGCAAAGTCCTGCACCTTGGAAAAAGAAACCTATTGCACAGTTACAAGATGGGGGATACCTGGCTCAGCAAAACTACGAGCGAGAAGGATCTGGGAATTGTCATAGATCACAAGCTAAATATGAGTCAATATTGTCATGTGGCTACAATAAAGGAAAACGCTATTTCAGGCCGCATTAATAAAAGGAGAGTTTCCAAATCCCACAAGGTGCTAGTCCCCCTCTATTCAGCACTGGTTAGGCCTCACCTTGAGTATTGTGTCCAGTTCTGGACACCACACTTCAAGAAGGATGATGACAAATTGGAACAAGTTCAGGGGAGGGCGGCAAGGATGATCAGAAGGCTGGAAACCAAGCCTTATGAGTAAAAGGCTGAAAGAATTGGGCATGTTTAGCCTTCAGAAAAGAAGACTAAGGAGTGATACGCTAGCACTTTTCAAAGTTAGAGCAGTACGGCAGGGGAACCCATGACATCGGGAGTTTGCAAGTGCTCCAACCCTGGAGGCATTCAAGAGAAACTGAGATCATCACCGGCAGATCTGCTTTGATGGTTAAGCAGGGGGTTGGACTGGATGGCCTCAGAGGCCCCTTCCAAATCCACTAATTCTATGATTCCATGATTATGAGAAGAACACCCACCCCCTGAGATTCCATCTCTCTGACAGTCATTTCTCTCTCTTATCAAAAGGCTGGCTTGGGCTCGTTTTGTCCTTAGCGAGATGGGCAGGGAGTAGCTCAGTCTGCTTTCTCTTGGAAGCCGTCCCATTAGAGGATGAAAAGGAGTTCTCCAATTACATAAGACCGGTTGAAATCAGGATCAAGTGAGGTTAAAAAATAATTAGACAAATCTAAACAAAAGAAAACAAATAACAAACCACAAAGAGATTGGACCGATGCAAAGTATCAACCATCTACCATGTTGGGGAGGGAAAGTGGGGGGAAATCATGTCTCTCCCCTCAGGGTTCCTTTCTCAAAGCCAAACATGCCCAGTTCTTTCCTTCTTTCTATGTTGGCTTTCGGTTCTTCCTGCATTGTTTTGAATCTGCTTGCAGAGTGTCTGCTTTGTAATCGGCTCAAGAATTTTCCCTGAGATGGATGTCAGGCTGACGGGTCTGCAGTTCCCTGGTTCCCCCTTTTTGAAGATAGGGACAGTGTCAGCTCTCCTCCACCTGTCTGGCTGATCACACCTCTCCCATGACGACAAGAGAATATTAGACAGTGGTTCTGCAATTTCTTCAGCCCATTCCTTCAATATCCATGGATGCAGTTCATCTGGCCCTGGGGATTTGGACTCATCCAAACAAATAAGGTATTTCTTTTACGTTGCACTCCTCTTTCATCTCTTTTTTTCTCTCCATCAGGGGATGAAGAGGACAGCGGGAATTTTATGGAGCCATTTGTTCTTTGAGTGAAAAAATATATATAAAGCAGCTAAAAAAAATTCTACACTTTTAAAAGGAGGAAAAGGGAAGAAGGGAAGCTAGTAAAAAAGAGAGAGATAAAAAAATATCCAGCTACTCCTGCTATTGATGTTGATGCACTTCTGATCACGTGAAAAAATCAACAGGGAAAAGGAAGGGGAAAAGGTTCCCTGGGCAGATAAACATTCAAAGGACCCTCAGATGACAACAGACTTCACAATGTCCACATACATAGAAAAAACAAATAGCATCATGATGCACAGTGATTGCACTTCACATGAAAACGATCTGAGAGGTGAGAGACCGTACAAATGCCTACAGTGTGGAAAGAGCTTCTTTGAGAAAAATCACCTAAGTTCCCATCAAAGAATTCACACAGATGAAAAACCATATGAATGCATGGAATGTGGAAAGAGCTTCAGTCATAGCCGTATCCTGAATTCACATCTAAGAACTCACACAGGGGAGAAACCATATAAATGCATGGAATGTGGAAAGAGCTTCAGTCAGAGCAGTCACCTGAGTTCACATCAAAAAACTCACACAGGGGAGAAACCATATAAATGCATGGAATGTGGAAAGAGCTTCAGTCAGAGCAGTCACCTGAGTTCACATCAAAAAACTCACACAGGGGAGAAACCATATAAATGCATGGAATGTGGAAAGAGCTTCAGTCAAAGCAGTATCCTGAATTCACATCTAAGAACTCACACAGGGGAGAAACCATATAAATGCATGGAATGTGGAAAGAGCTTCAGTGAAAGAAGTACCCTTAGATCACATCAAAGAATTCACACAGGGGAGAAACCATATAAATGCATGGAATGTGGAAAGAGCTTCAGTGAAAGAAGTACCCTTAGATCACATCAAAGAATTCACACAGGGGCGAAACCATATAAATGCATGGAATGTGGAAAGAGTTTCAGTCATAGCAGTAACCTGAGTTTACATCTAAGAATTCACACTGAGGAGAAACCATATAAATGCATGGAATGTGGAAAGAGCTTCAGTCGTAGCTGTACCCTGAGTTCACATCATAGAACTCACACAGGGGAGAAACCATATAAATTCATGGAATGAGGAAGTGCTTCAGTCAAAACCATAGACTTAGTTTACCATGGAGAACTCACACGGGGGGGGGGGGGGAAATGGAATATGAAAAGAGCTGTCATGAGAGCTGCTGTCTCCATTTACATCAGAGGACTCGCTTTGACAAGAAACCATATAAATGCATGGAATGTTGAAAAGGTCAACGGTGGCATGTTATAATTGAGGCATCTCAGCAGGACAATCGGAAATACCCTTCGCAATCTGTGCAGAGGTGGCCGAGGGATCCTTACGTGGAGAGACCTCATTTTCAGAAATCTCCAGAAATCTTTGTCCTTGTGGAGACCTCTCTAGCCTGGATCCAGAAGATCTCGCTCCCCATCCAGCTCAGGCTGCTACCCTCTTCCGTGATCTGCTTTTCCAATCACCAAGATCACCTCTGAACATAAAGTCAAAGCAGGAATAATAAATAGCATTCAATATGTTTAAATGGTTGAATTCCATGGAAAGGATAGCATTAAAAGGACAGACAGAAAAATTTCGATCTGGCAGATGATACGTTGATTATCTATGGAAAGGTTTGCGACAGTATTAGTGACCAGTTATGTTCCAGGATACCAGTTTAACAGGAGTATATAGGCGCAGGTTATAGTTTGTGGCAGTTGGACTATACAACTTGACCGGTTCAGTACAATATGTTTTCTGAGCCTCTGACAACGCCAGCTAGGCTTCATTGAGTCATTCTAACCTATCTATCTGTATTGGGGAATTAGAACCTTCACTGTCTAGGCCAATGAGCTGTTTTTTGGAAGGACTTAGACAGCAAACGTTACACTTTACTGGGAAAATGATTTCTGTTTTGGGGGCGTGGTTTGTTGGGCTTATCTTTGAATAAAGTATTGATACCCATTTGAGATCCTGGGACTACCGTCTCTCCTTGCCTGACAGATTCAGTGGATGTTCCAGTCCTTTTTCTTCCTGTTCTGAGTGGACCCTGTCCTGTTAAACCACTTTATGGTCTTGGCCACCATGCTGCCGCTTCGTTTCAGGGTTTTGGCAATCTTCTTATAGCCTACTAGGCCATCTTGATGTAGAGTAACAGTTGATTTTTTCAGATCCTCAGATAGTTCATGACCTTGAGGTGTCATGTGGAACTTCCGGTGGCCAGTCTGAGAGCGTGAGAGTGATAACACCTGCTCCCCCTTCGAACCTGAAGCTGCAGGGCGCCTGCCCTCCCCCCACAAGGTGGGAGCAAAAAACAAAGTTTCTGGCGGGAAAGGGAAGACCCAGAAAAGGGTGAGAGGCTTCCCGTCAACCGACCTGCCCACCAGAGGTCTTTTCAAGGCATTGCACACACACCCCTGCCAGGTAGACCTTGCTATAATCAATGGCGGTCCGGTGGATGCCACCCTGGCCCCTGCTTGTCCCGTCTTCATGGCCGCTTTTCTGTTGGTGCAGTCAGATCCTGTGGACAGGATTCCTGGAGAGCTGAATGCATTCCCCCAAGGCATGCCGGATCCTGGCCCTTCCTGCCTCAGGAAAGCAGCCGGAGGGAGAAATGTCCTTGTGGGTACAGGGATTGGCGAAGGCCTCCTTGCAGGAAGGGTAGGATCCCCGCTTGCTTTCGAGGAGGCAAGAATAAGACTGTTACGGAAGAAGCCCTCCCGAGATCCCAGTCTACTGGACAACGAGGGGCTAGTCTCCAAGATTCCAACTCCTGCGCAAGGTTATATAAAATAAGCCAAATAAAATGGAACCTGAATTTTACAGCCATGAATACTAAGCTCAGAGATCAGGTACAAAATGTCAGCAGGGGTGCCTGACAAGGACATTGGAATACACCTCTTTAGGGTGAAGATGATGTCATCATCTCTGACAACTGATTGGACAGGGATCATATAGAGAGACACTGTGTAGGGATTGCTTCTCTTGGCTAATGCATAACCGCTGTCATGCTTTTGCTGCTGTATATATTTGTCCATAGACTTAGTTGTCTCTGCCTGATTTTCTTGACGGCTGCGACTGGAACACGGCGCTTCGGCCACAGACGCTGCTAAAAACGGCACCACTCTGACAAGCGTGCGGTGGTTTCTCAGCTCCAGCAGTTCCTGCAGGAGACGGATGACCTGGATCCCTTTCAATCTGGCCGTTTCAGTCCTGGTTAGAGGACAGAGACGACGGCTTTGGTCCCGTTCGGTGGACGACCTCGGCTGGGATCTGGACAAGGGGAGTGTGTGTCCCCTTTTGGTTCTGTCCGGCCTCTCCTGAGCATTCAATACCGTCATGCACAGTTTTTTTTCTGGGTCTTTTTCTCCAGGATGGGACTTGGGGGCACTTGTTTTACGGTGGCTCTGGTCCTTCCTGGAGGTGAGAACCCAGCGGGTGATGCTGGGGGACTCCAGTTGGACCCCCTGGCCTTTGACCCGTGAGGTCCCTCGGGGATCTGTTTTGCTCCCCATGAAGGATTTCCTCCGTGGGGTTTCTAAAAAGGTTCGCTGTGCTTTCTTGCTTGTTGCTTCGAATGTGTGTTTGGGGTTGCTTTTGTATCCTGTTTTTAGGGTGGTATTTCTTTGATTTTTTAAAAATTATTTGCCTATTTTCTGTTTTTAGCTTTAAATATTATCTTCATATGATGTTAGCTACCTCGGGCCCTTTCTGAGGAGAGAGGAGTGGATTTGAGAGAGAGAGAGTGAGAGACACCCAACATTAATAAAACAAATTTATTTATTTTATTCAGTTTTACCGGTGTTAAATACCACCTCCATATTACCTTATGTCTGTATTTGTCTTGAAAGGATTGTCACTCACGAATTGGCCTTCTCAGCCACACTAGTCGCTGTTCCAAGACCTCTATTCCTTTATTCTTACAGACCTATTCTTCATAATTCTTTTATCCCACGTTTTATCCCACTCTTCTCCTACTGCTTCTATAGATATAAAATTATATATGTACAGTCACAGGCGCATTTGGTTATATCTGCAACTTTTCACTTCCCCCAAGTCGACTGGTACTTTGTGTCACAAATTAGGGCGCATTCATTTGGTTAAAAAAAAACCAGGATGACCCACCATAGCCTGGAAGTCCTGGGGCTAGAGAGGAAGTGAGGGCTTACCCCTGTGTGTTCGGGGACCGATGATGGGGGGGTTGAGGGTCAAAGATGCCGACCCAATTCTAAACCAGAGGCTCTCGCTATTAGGGTATGTTGTTGTTGTTTAGTCGTTTAGGCGTGTCCGACTCTTCGTGACCCCATGGACCAGAGCACGCCAGGCCCTCCTGACTTCCACTGCCTCCCGGAGTTTGGTCAAATTCATGTTGGTAGCTTCAGTGAGACTGTCCAACCATCTCGTCCTCTGTCGTCCCCTTCTCCTCTTGCCTTCACTCTTTCCCAACATCAGGGTCTTTTCCAGGGAGTCTTCTCTTCTCATGAGATGGCCAAAGTATCGGAGCCTCAGCTTCAGGATCTGTCCTTCCAGTGAGGACTCAGGGTTGATTTCCTTCAAAATGGATAGGTTTGTTCTCTTTGCAGTCCAGGGGACTCTCAAGAGTCTCCTCCAGCACCACAATTCAAAAGCATCAATTCTTCGGCGGTCAGCCTTCTTTATGGTCCAGCTCTCACTTCCATACAACACTACTGGAAAAACCATCGCTTTGACTATGCGGACCTTTGTCGGCAAGGTGATGTCAACTGAGGGAAATGTTGGAAGGCCTTGGAGAGGATGATGTCTTCTTCAAAACTGTCGAAACATGGGACCGGCTGAAAATTTGCTCACCAGAAAGACCAAAAAAAGAACAGGAATGTTTTCGAGAACATTTCCTCACTGGGAGGATGGTGTTTTGTCAGCTGTAGGGGTGACGGGGCCACGATGTGGAAGCCTTCCCTAGAAGGCTGGGAAAGGGGACTTCTTTTTGATCCTACGGTGGAGCCCATCCAGCAACGTAGGTGGCACCAAGTGTGGCCTCCCTGACCTTGTCTTGATGTCCCCATGCCTGCCTTTCTTTCTTTCTTTCTTTCTTTCTTTCTTTCTTTCTTTCTTTCTTTCTTTCTTTCTTTCTTTCTTTCTCCCAATGGGTTGGGGAGGGGAACTCAAGGCAGTGTCCACAGGCTGCCAAAGCATAAATGTATTCCAGATCACAATGAACCACAACATGCACATCAAACTGCAATTAAACCTTTCACCATATGAAAAACGTTCCCAGGTTAAAAGAAGTGTAAACACATGGGCAGCAGCCAGATTGGTGACGGGGGCCGGTGATCAGGATCACACAACTCCCCTGTGACAGCAGCTCCACAGGCTGCTGATCAGTTACTATTGGGTACAATTTAAAGTTCTCGTTTTAGCCAGTTATAAAGCCTTAAATGGCTTGGGTCCCAGCTATCTCAAAGACCACGTCTCCCATGATGAGCCTGCTTGGGTGTTCAGATCATCATGGGAGGCTTTTCTCCCAGTCCCACCGCCTTGAGAGGTGCGTTTGGGTGAGGGCACAGGAGAAGGCCTCCTCTGTTGCTTCTCCCAGTCTTTGGAACTCCCTCCCACTGGAGGCCAAGCTGGCCTCCTCTTGGCTGTCCTTCCATCTTTGCAGGCCAAGACTTTTCTCTCCAGGCAAGCTTTCCCCTCAATCACCAGCTACCTGTGTGTGATTTTTAGATCGATTGTTATGAATTACCGCTTTGACTGGATTGTTAGTACTACGAGTGTTTTCGATTTTTATGTTTTCCATTTCTCAGCAATTTTTTTTTAAAATTGCATACTTATTGATCTTTGCCTTAATATTTCCTGTTAATGACGAAAGGTGCCTCCTTATTTATTGTTCAGTTTTAAATATTGTCTTTTAATGATATTAACCACCGTTGTTTTCAACTTTAAATATTATCTTTTATGGTTGTAAGCTGCCTTGGGTCCTTTTCAAGGAGAAAGGTGGGGTAAAATATTTTCAACCAACCAACCAACCAACCAACCGATTCATGATTCATTTCTCCCCTCCCCTCTTCCCACTTAAATGCTCAAATCCTGCCAGGGCACCAGCAGATCAAAAGCCATTTTATACGGCGTGGCGTTCACCGTGGTCTGTGATAGCCCCTGGGATCAGATCAGTCCCACCGCACTCCCTCTTCCAACTGGGTGTGTGTGAACAAGGCAGGATCAAATCCAAAAAGGTCCTTCCTCCCTCCCGCCTGTCTATCCCGGACTGTCTGAGGAGACTGCCTGTCCTTTCATGCATCCATTGAATGGGGGGCTGCAGAAGGGAAGGTCCCACCCGGGTCCGTTCCTGGTTTTGATGAGACTAAGTGACACAGCGACCGCCACCCCGCCCTGGAAATTGCTGTTGTCATCTCTGATCACCGATCGGAGGTAACTGGGATTCTTCAACGTACCACTCATGATTTCTAAACATGATCAATGCACAGTGAAATGTGTTTCACTCCATGGGCTTTGGGGCGGGGCTGGGAGTTCTCCAGAGTGACCTACAGGCTGTGTTAGGTCTATAGATTGGGTCTTTTGTCTCACAGAACAGTTTGGGTGTCCTGCCTTTAAAGAATAATAATAAAGCCGCACAGGTCTGGAACAGAAAGGGGAAGCTGGTCTGCTCTGCATCGTCATCCCTTCCTTCCTTCCCTTCATTTCGAGACTTTGGCCTGAAAGGCATCCCCAGGGGTTGACTTTCAGGTGGCCTTGACTTCTGCTTCTCTCTTGCAAGGGTCTCCTGCTTTCTGCAGCCGGATGAGCTTCATTTGGACCAGGGTGTGCTCAGAGCAAGGCCCTGCGCCATCCACAAGTTCCTTTCTTCCTCTGTGCTCTTCTCGCCTGGCCCAAATGTCTCTCTTTCTATCAACAGAAACCCCTTTTGACGGTAGCTCCCTCCCTGCACTTCTCGGCCCTTTCTGGCTTAGTTCCTCAGGAGTGAAAGTTTCCGAGTAAACATGAATGCCCGACTGTACAAGGCACCTTATCTCTCAGCTAGGACAAAGAAATCAGAAGCAAGCCATTATCTGTAATTCGTTACTTTAGGGTAACAACTAATGTAACTAGTAGTTATCGAGTTACTTCTGGGTGCAAGGAGTGACGCCGAAATTGCTCAGGTGTAAAAAGTAACACCTGGTTACTTTGAAAAGCTAGTTTTTAAGGGCGTGTTTGTGCAATTTAGAGCCGTGTTGAAATGTGTTTTCTCGGGTTTTATGATATCTTTTTATCAATCCCATCTGCCAATGGAAATCCAGATTCTTTGCCTTCTCTGTGAAAAGATGTCCGAGGTGCCCTGCCAGAACTGACCACCAGAGGAAGCCAGAGAGCCTTTCCCCGCCTGGTCACTGCAAAGCCAGGCCTTCATCAGGCCCACCGGGTTGCCCAGAAGTAATTGGAGACCCTCCCGTCAAGTTCCTTTTCAAATGGCAAGAGTTGGGGGGTTTCCTCTTCTTCTGCCTCTGTGGCGGTGCCTGAACTGGGTGGGCAGAAAGCACCCACCGATGCTTAGTCCCTTTTCTCCTCCCCACTTCTCCGGCTCTTCTGGGTATTCTGCTCAAGGTCTAGGGCTCGAAGAAAACAACGGGCCCGGGGGGCGGTGTGGGGGGACCCGGGAGAAGCAAAGCCCCATCCAGCATAATCTCCCCCAAACTTCTCTTTACGCCCCCCCCGCCTCTGCCAAGAGGGTTGCGGGTGCGCGTGGGGATGATGGTAGGGACTAGCTTTTTGCGGGCAGGGCACTGGCCCTCACCATGGGGGGGGTTCCCCTCCAGGAGGGCCATCAAGCGGGGGGGGAATCACTGGAGGGCGTCTCCCCCCAAAGGGGTTGTGCTGCGCTGGCAAAGGGCTCCACTGGGGGGGGGGGCGCCTCCTACATTATTTCCCAGGAGGGGGCGTGAAATGCTTGGCAAACCCTGTTTGGGGGGGAGGAATAAGGAGGCTCTCGCGACCCCCATCTGGGTCTCCCCTCTCCTGTTTCTGCCCCTCCCCTTGAGGCTCCGCCCTTTCTGCTCCTCCCCCCCTCCCCTCTTTCCCTTCTGGAAAAACCGTGAGCTGTCAAAGGGGGGGAAGAGGAGCCCCTCCCAGCGGTGGGTCGAGGCGGAAGCGGAGGTGGGGAGCTGGGCTGTCCGTGTGTGTCGGTGGGTCCTCCTCGGCTTTCCTGCGAGGAGACCCCCCCTTCTCTCCCCAGATCTTGCAGGATCCCTTTGGGGGGTGGGGTGGCAGAGGGGGAAAAGAGGATGCCCTTTCTCCCCCCCAAGCCTCTCCCCCCCAGGTGGGAAGCGGGCTATGGGGTGCAGCAGGGAAGGAGGGAGGGGGCTGCAAAGGGGGAGAGACACGAGGGGGGTCCCAGAAATGGGGCTGTGGGGGAGAAGAGGGGGGTCAGCTAGGGGGGGCGATGGGGCTCCCTCCCTCCCCCCCCCCAGGTGCCTGGCCTGCCATCCTGAGGCTCTTCTGGATCCCCCTCCCCCTCCATCTCCGGTGTTTGAGGGGGACTCTTAAGAAGAACGTGTTTCAGTGGCTCTAGATCAGGAAGAGGGAAGGGCAGAACAGATCCCCCTCCCCACCAGATCCCAGGCTGGGGATCCACTACAGGAAGGGGCGGGTGGAGAGATGGGAGGGATTTCCTCCCTCTGTGTGTGTGTCTGTGTGTGTGTTGAAGGGGGGCTTCCTGGTGGCATTTAAGGGAAAAGCCTCTTTTTTATCCTGAGAGTGAAAGCAGGGTGGAAAGAGAAAGAGGCCCAGGAAGGCCAGGGGTTTGGGGCAGAGGCAGAAAGGAGATCTCCCCCCACCCCAAGGAGAGGATCCTCTGGCCCACTCTCCTGGCTGCAAGGAAGAGGCTTTTCTGGTTGGGGCCTTTCCCCTGGACGCGCCATTCAGAGCCGCCCCCTTTACAAAAGGCCCGACCCTCCCTCCCAGCTGTTTCTTCATCCGCGGCTCCTTTCTCTGCCCCACAGGATGTAAGAAGTAGAAAGGCCGCCGTCCAGAGGGAAAGCCTGTGCTCTTCCTTCCTCCCAGGATCTCTCCAGACAGATTTGAGCCCAGGTTGCAGGAGTCCCCGTTTGGTTATCTACCACACTGCCTCTCTAAACATGTGCAGAGTGTTATTATTATTTTAGTTCCCAATCCTGCTCGACTCAACCCTATGATAACTGCTGTTGGTGAGACGCAGCTTGGCGTAGGGCTCTCCCGAATTTCTCCTTCCAAGCCGCTCCTGGGTGTGGGGTTCTTTTGGAGAGGGAACGGTGGAAGAGAGCCTTTTTCTTTTACAAAAACATTTATAAACGAACAAAAACCCAGAATCACGAAGTTGGAAGGGGCCTCTGAGGTCATCGAGGCCAACTCCCTGCTCCATGTAGGTCTACAAATCAAAGGCTATCTGCCACCTGGTTGTCTGATTTTCTCTTGAGTGCCTCCAGGGCTGGTTCACACCTCTTGAGGTACAGAATCAGAGAATCGGAGAATAGTGAAGTTGGAAGGGGTCTGTAAGGCCATCAAGTCCAACCCCTGTTAGATGCAGCTAATTGATCCCATTGTCATGCCACTGTCAACAGTTCAGAAATTTCTCCTGATATTCAGCCTAAATCTGGCTTCCTGTACAGTTCAGCCCATTTTTGAATGTCCTGGGATGATCAGGGACAGATCCTGGCCCTCTTTTGTATGACAGCCTTTCAAGTTTTTGAACAGTGCTATCGTGTCTCCCCTCTGTCTTCTTTTCTCAAGGCTAAACATGCCCAGTCCAGCCCATTTTTGCGTGTCCTGCATGCTGGGATAATCAGGGAAAGATCCTGGCCCTCTTCTGTATGACAGCCTTTCAAGCCGTCATCCCGGATTAACATCTCATTTGAATCTCCATCTTAAACTTTGGATTAGGCTCCCACAACGCAATGCCGATACTACTATCACTTACAGAAAATGGCGCTGACTCAGAAGACGATCGGTCCAAAGCCCTAACATCATTACCATCTGTACTCAGGACAAGATTTACAGGGGATGTTCTTTTAACTACATAATGAGACTTTAAACTGAATAGGATACTGAAAACTTTTCCACCGCGATTTCATAATACACTGCTTTTCACGGAGAGGGATGGTGAGAGATTCTGGTTTGGATGTATTTGAAACATCATGCGGACATGATGCACAGTTAGAAGATCGGGGATAACTGTCTCAGCAATACTACAAGCACGAAAGATCTTGGAATCGTCATAGGTCACAAGCTGAATATGAGCCAGCAGGGTGATGTGGCTACAAAAAGGACAAACACTACTTCAGGAGGCAAAGAAGTATATTCTCCAAATCCCACAAGGTGCTAGTCCCCCTCTATTCAACCCTGGTTAGGCCTCACCTTGAGTATTGTTTCCAGTTCTGGACAGCACATTTCAAGAAGGAGGCTACTAAATTGGAACAAGTTCAGAGGAGGGCAACAAGGACGATCAAGGGGTTGGAACCCAAGCCCTAGGAGGAAAGATGGAAATAACTGGGCATGTTTAGCCTTGAGAAAAGAAGACGGAGGTGAGAGACCGTACAAATGCCTACAGTGTGGAAAGAGCTTCTTTGAGAAAAATCAACTAAGTTCCCATCAAAGAACTCACACTGGGGAGAAACCATATGAATGCGTGGAATGTGGAAAGAGCTTCAGTCATACCACTACCCTTAGATCACATCAAAGAACTCACACAGGGGAGAAACCATATAAATGCATGGAATGTGGAAAGAGCTTCGGTCATAGCAGTCACCTGAGTTCACATCTAAGAACTCACACTTGGGAGAAACCATATAAATGCATGGAATGTGGAAAGAGCTTCAGTCAGAGCAGTCACCTGAGTTCACATCAAAGAATTCACACTATGGAGAAACCATATTAATGCATGGAATGTGGAAAGAGCTTCAGTCAGAGCAGTCAGCTGAGTTCACATCTGAGAACTCACACAGGGGAGAAACCATATAAATGCATGGAATGTGGAAAGAGCTTCAGTGATAGCGGGAACCTGAGTTCACATCAAAGAACTCACACAGGGGAGAAACCATATAAATGCATGGAATGTGGAAAGAGCTTCAGTCATAGCAGTCACCTGAGTTCACATCATAGAACTCACACAGGGGAGAAACCATATAAATGCATGGAATGAGGAAGTCCTTCCGTCAAAAACATGGACTTAGTTTTCCATGGTGAACTCACACAGGGGGAAAACAGGGAATATGAAAAGAGCTGCCATGAGAGCTGTTGCCTCCATTTACATCAGAGGACTCGCTCTGACAAGAAACCATATAAATGCATGGAATGTGGAAAAGGTCAACAGTGGCATGTTTCAATTGAAGCATTCCAGCAGGACAATCGGAAATACCCTTTGCAATCTGTGCACAGTTGGCCGATGGATCCTTACGTGGAGAGACCTTTTTTCCAGAAATCTCTAGAAATCTTTGTCCTTGTGGAGACCTCTCTAGCCTGGATCCAGAAGATCTCGCTCCCCATCCAGCTCAGGCTGCTACCCTCTTCCGTGATCTGCTTTTCCACTTACCAGGATCACCTCTGAAAATAAAGTCGATTATCTACGGAAAGGTTTGCGACAGTATTAGTGACCAGCTCTGTTCCAGGATACCAGTTTAACAGGAGTATATAGGTGCAGGTTATCGTTTGTGGCAGTTGGACTTGACAACTTGACCGGTTCAGTACAATATGTTTTCTCAGCCTCTGACAACGCCAGCTGGGCTTCATTGAGTCATACTAACCTATCTATCTGTATTGGGGAATTAGAACCTTCACTGTCTAGGCCAATTAGCTATTCTTTGGAAGGACTTAGATAGCAAACATTACACTTTACTGGGAAAATGATTTCTGTTTTGGGGGCGTGGTTTGTTGGGCTTATCTTTGAATAAAGTATTGATGCCCATTTGAGATCCTGGGACTACCGTCTCTCCTTGCCTGACAGATTCAGTGGATGTCCCAGTCCTTTTTCTTCCTGTTCTGAGTGGACCCTGTCCTGTTAAACCACTTTATGGTCTTGGCCACCATGCTGCCGCTCCGTTTCAGGGTTTTGGCAATCTTCTTTTAGCCTACTAGGCCATCTTGATGTAGAGTAACAGTTGATTTTTTCAGATCCTCAGATAGTTCATGACCTTGAGGTGTCAAGTGGAACTTCCCGTGGCCAGTCTGAGAGCGTGAGAGCGATAACACCTGCTCCCCCTTCACACCTGAAGCTGCAGGGCGCCTGCCCTCCCCCCACAAGGTGGGAGCAAAAAACAAAGTCTCTCTCTCTCTCTCTGGTTAGCTTTCCACGGGGAGGGCGCTGGCTCTGCATGATTTGTGTTTGTGTGTGTGTGTGTCTGAGTTGATACCCCTTCTGCAAGTAGGAAGGCTTGTTGCAATGTTTCGACTGGCAGAGAGCAATGCCTTCTGCCTCTCCCTTCCTCACCCGGGGGGGAGTCCCGCCTTCGCCTCGGATGCCCCCTCCCCGTGGATCCAACCCAGGCTCACTTTCTCTCCGCGGAGAGGGCCCTGGCCCTGATCATGGGGGGGGGGGCTCCGCTTCAGGATGGCCACCAAGGGAGGGGGAATTGCTGGAGGGCGTCTCCCACCAAAGGGGTTCAGCTGTGCCATGAAAGGGTTCCACTAGGGGCGCTCCCTGCTTTTTTTCCCTGGCGGGGTGTGAAATGCTTGGCAGATCCTCTTGGCGGGGGGGAATAAGGAGGCTCACCGATACCCCCCTCCCACGTGGGTCTCCCCTCTCCTGTTTCTGCCCCCCTTTGAGACTCCACCCCTTGCACTCCTCCTCCCTCCCTCCGCCCCGCTTTCCATTCTGGAAAACAGGAAGAACCGAGAGCTATCAAAGGGGGAAGAGGAGCCGCTCCCAGGGGTGCGTCGAGGCGGAACCGGAGGTGGGAAGCTGGGCTCTGGCCTCCTCCTGCCCCCCACCTCTAGGATCCCCGGGGAAGGCCGCTTTGCAAGGGGACAGCGGCTTCCTCACGAGTTTCCCACCAGAGGACTGGCATGGAGGTGAGCAATCGGGTGTGCAGGACTGGGACAGGAGGGGGGGCTAAGGGGTTGCAGAGATACGTTTAAGAAACAAAACAAAAAAGAGCCTCCCCCCACCCCGCAGAGACCGTGCGGTCCAGATTGGGCCCCTCCTCCCGCTCGGTCTGCAATTCACGAAGGCCTTGCAAGGGGGGAGGGGGAGGCGCCTAATTTGTTTTTCTCCCAATCCTCCTCCTCCTCTTCCTCCTAGGGCAGAGATGGCGAACCTTTTTGAGCCCGAGTGCCCAAAGGGCAACACAAAACCAAATTATTTATTTCAAAGTGCCAACACTGCAATTACACCTGAATACTGAGGTTTTAGTTTAGAAAAAACAACTCATGTCATTTACACATTTTTTCTGTCTGGTTCTTTATTGATTCGTCCAACTGACAGCTCTTTTAGAAAAAAGTCACGTGGAGAATGCTACACTGAATTAAATGCATCCTATTTATAAAGCTTATTAAGTACACTGAAATCCTGAACTTGTTTCCTCCAAAGTAAGCTACCCTCAGAAAAGCAGCTATATATAGGAGTGCAAATTTTCAAATTGTATACCTACATTTTATACACTACATAAAGTGTATACAGTCAACCCTCGACTTACGAACGGCCCTAGTTACGAACATTTCAACTTACGAACCGCTCTGATAGGAAAATATTGCCTCGACTTGCGAACTTTGCTTCGCGTTACGAACGGAAAGCTCGACTGCAGTGGCCCACGGAACGGACCATTCTGGCAAAGAGAAGGGGCCGGACTTCCAAGACCTCCCGCTCCGTCAGCCAAACCAAATCAACAAAAACAACACGAGATCAGCGTTGGCACCGTGACCTCCATGTGAGTGGTTTGGTCGGCCGGGAAGGAGAGAATGGGTGGAGGTGGAACCGAAGTGGCTGGTTCGCTGGCTGGTGGAGGGAGGGAGGAAGAGGAGGAGCCTTGCGGTGGCCCTCGGGGTTAAGGAAAGAGTCTCCCCTTCCATCTCCTCCTATTCCCCCCACCGTAATAAGCTGCAAAAACCCGAGGCGGGCAGCGCCTCTCCCGCCCCTTCTCTCCTCTCCCGGGAGCTGAGAGCGCGCCATGTGGATCCAAGTCCGCACCATCGACGGCACCCAAACCCAGACAATCCGGCAGCGCCTTTTCTACCGGGCAAGCAGGTGAGCCGGCCGTGACACTCCCCTCTCGCCAGGGCACACTTGCTCAGCTTTGGCTTCCCCCGCTCCCCCCGGCTGGCGGCTTGCATTGCCTCGGCTTCCACCTGCTCCTCCGCATCGCCTCCCGCGTCTTCCTTTCGGCTTTTGTTTAACTCCTCCCTTACCTGTGGAGAGAGAGATGGAAACGGGCAGAGGATGCCTTTTGTGCCGAGGGAAAGAGACGGTGGCGGCGGTGTAGTTTCAGCCTCTCTTCTCCCCCCCCCCCCGCTCCCCCTGGCTGGCAGTTTGCATTGCCTAAGAACCAAAAACAGCCGGAACGGATTAATTGGTTTTCAATGCATTCCTATGGAAAATTTTCCTTCGACTTACGAACTTTTCAACTTACGAACGTCCTTCCGGAACGGATTAAGTTCGTAAGTCGAGGGTCGACTGTACACACATTTCACTTATTTGAAATGTAGTGTTGGAAAAGAGTTTTACAGATAGCATGACTTGTCAGAAAGATAAGTAAAGCAAATTAAGTGGGGACTCTCACTAGAAGCTAAAATAACCAAACAAAGCGTCTTGTACTACAATGGCATCATGAGAAGACAAGCTCACTGGAAAAGGCAGCAATGCAGGAAAAAGTGCAATGCAGTAGGAAAAGAGGAAGAATGCACATGAGATGGATTGACTCAATAAAGAAAGCCACAGTCTTTTGTCTGTAAGACCTTTTGTCTGGTGTTGCAGTCAAAGCAGGACCTGGAGCAGAAAGACAGGAATTCAGATTTGGGGAATAAACTATGATACTTTTGCCTACTTTGGGGATGAGAAAGAGAGAAACGTGATTGCTACACACTTCAGAAATCTAGTCCCAGGTGTGTTGGTTGTCTTTTACTCGGTGTTTGCTGTTAGTGAGACTCTGCTAAACATTCTAGTTCTACCCAGTTCAATTTAGAGTCTAAACAGAAACTTGAAATACTGTACTTGCTGCTCTCAGCAAAAATTGCAGATCTAAATGCAGTGGAGATGAACTTTGGAAGGTTCCTTTTTTCATGGTTTTATTTATATTTATTACATACATACATACTTTATTGTTACGGCATCAATCCATACATTAGACAAAATTGCATGCAAAGCTTCAAGAACTAGTATATACTGCAATGAGCCAGACCAGACAAACAAAAAGCAAAAAGCAAAATATCTAAGACAACAAATATAGCAGTATAAGACCAAGGTCTAAAGGTTTGGCTGTCTATTCTGGCTGCTATGGCATGCCGTCCAAAATTTCGCTACCAGTTCCGTAGTAGTCCGATTTTGATTGGTTAACAATTGGTTACAGTAGACTGAGTCCGATTGACCTGCCATATCTTTTAAGAGAGGTGTAATATATTTTCCTCTAATCTTGTTGTGTCTGTTACATCTGAGCATGATATGCTCAATAGATTCTATCTCATCAGATCCACAAGGGCAGAGTCTCTGTTCCCTCGGGATCTTCTTAAATCTACCCAGCACCATAGAAGGAAAAGCCTCACATCTAGCCAAAGTAAAGTCTTTCCTAAACTTATGGGTCTCAAGCTGTGATAGATAGGCCATGGGTAGCGGGCAATATTTGTACATGTCTGATTTATATTTGTTTATATTTAATTTATATACCATCCCATTAGTCCCAAGGCACTATTCTGGGTGACTTACAGACAATTACAAACCAGGACAAATAAACTATGAACACTAAAATGTAACAGAAACAGCAATGACAAATCAAAACCATAAAAGCCATTGGCACCAAGAAATTTTCACAATAAAGAGGACCAGATGGGAAGCGCTCAGACAGGGTTGGATTGAAAAGCCTCCCTGAAGAGTAGTGTTTTTTTTTAAAGCTCAGCCCCCATCTCTGTTGTCTGCTTTTCCACTCCTGCTGATGAATGGAGCTACAGAGACAGGATTCTTTCACTCCCCACAGTAGGTGTAACAATGGATCTCAGCAGAGTATTTCTAACTGCAAAGCCAACATCATATTCCCTGGTCTCATTCAATGGTTTTTCCTGCCAGAAGAATGAGTATTTTTTTTCTTTGAAAGATCCAGAGTCTGGCAATCTTGTCTCTTGCAGGGCAACAATGTCCATCTGCAGCCTACTCAGTTTCATGTTGATGACAGCTGTCTTGCGCGCATTGTCTATTTCCTGCAGGTTGTCAGAAAAGCCAGGGGTCATTGTCCGAACATTCCAGGTGCCCAACTTTAGGGCAGAAGTTTTCTTATGATTGTTGCATGGTGCAGGGTTATCAATCTGCTTGTTGGCTTTCACCCTAAACCCCATGCACTCCATGAGGTTAACAGACCGTGGCGAGGCAGCACCTTAGTGGCTTGGGGCTGCCCAGCTTAACGTGGGCGGTAGCTACCTAGTGAGGTGCAATGACCTCTTCCACCATCAGAAGTAGCCCTGGAGTCATGGTCTACACCAAAGACGTATAACCGGTAACTGCTACTTCCTGTGTTGTCGACGCTGTATGCGAAGCTGGAGTGTCCTCTCCAGAGCACGAAGCCTGGGTAAAATAATATGGAGGATAGGCTGTTACCCAAGCAGCAAATCTCCCCTCTCCATGTCGCTGAAATAGTCCAATGGAAAGGCAAGAGCCAATACAATTGGTTCCAGCGACGTCACAGGAGTTGCCAGAGCGACACGAACTGTCTCAGGGACTCTGGCTCTGGATTTTGCCTCGAGGTTAACTCCTGAAGCCTTTTCCATCGGTCGATATAGCAACAGTGGAGGTTTGAAATCGGAGTTTTCCTTCTCCTAGATGGGCTGCCTTCCAAGTCTAATGAACCCCACCTACCCGTATGTATGTATGGTATGTGGGATACCATACATCAGTTAAATGAAAATGTACAGATAACTTAGAGATGGATAGTGTGACATACCTCTGAATTTATTTTGTGCTACCTGTTTCCCCTGGACTGCAAGGAGAACAAACCTATTTTATTTAGTTATTTATTTATTTATTTATTTATTTATTTATTTATTTATTTATTTATTACATTTATAGCCCGCCCATCTAGTCATATAGAACTATCCATTCTAAAGGAAATCAACCCTGAGTGCTCACTGGAAGGGCAGATCCTGAAGCTGAGGCTCCAAGACTTTGGCCATCTCATGAGAAGAGAAGACTCCCTGGAAAAGACCCTGATGTTGGGAAAGTGTGAAGGCAAGAGGAGAAGGGGACGACAGAGGACGAGATGGTTGGACAGTGTCATCGAAGCTACCAACATGAATTTGACCCAACTCCGGGAGGCAGTGGAAGACAGGAAGGCCTGGCGTGCTCTGGTCCATGAGGTCACGAAGAGTCGGACATGACTAAACGACTAAACAACAAACCTGTTTCCTTTCTGCATTTTCCAGTCAGTTATCATCTATCTATCTATCTATCTATCTATCTATCTATCTATCTATCTATCTATCTATCTATCTATCTATCTATCTATCTATCTATCTATCTATCTATCTTTGAAGCACATAGAAAATAAATAAATAACTTGCATGAATTGTAAATATCATCCCTCTGTCCAATCTTACCTGTGGAATCTTGTACAGACTTAAGATGTATGACATATGGAACAAAGTTTCAGTATTAAGTGCCCCGATTGCAGCTATTAAATTTTTCTGGGGCCCACATTCATAGTTGGGGACAAATCTATGTCATTGGAAGAGCAGATCTAGAGTTGTATGATAGGTCAGCCCCTTATCATAGTAGTCGGGATAGAACTGAAACCCAAGGGTGATATTGGGCAAGATCTTTGGGTCCTCGTTGATCTCATTTATAGCAAATGCCAAAGCTACAGAGTGCTGGAAGAGTTTTGTAATCATCCTGAGGACAGAATGGAAAAAGTCATTCTCAAACAGAGTTTCCAACATGCCTCATAATTTTTCCACTGGGGAGTCACTTCAATTAAAGACCACCCTGGTTTCTTTGTTTCATAAAATGCTATGAAAGTTGCTGGTAGTCTAAACACCAGGGCCTGGTGTAGATTAGTTTCCTCTCACTGTTTCATTGAAAGAGAATCTAATTTAAAGAAGGCAACAAATGAGAAAGAGTCAGGAAATGAGTAGAAATATTACTCTTTCCGTATTTCTACCCTGACAGCCTGAACTCGGAAGTCTCATTGCCTTCAAAGGCTTCTGAGCTTACGGATTGAGTTGATAAGATATTGGTGACTTGAAAAGGCTCTCACTCCTTCCTTGCCTCTAATTTGGGAAAAGTCTGTTTCCTGTATTGTTTCACACCAAAGGTCAGAGGAATTTTAAAAAAGCAATGAAGACTCTCTTACATGGGAGCATCAAAATCCAGCTATAAAGAAGGGTGGACTGTGAAGGAATGTTTTGATGAGAAGTACAGTATCTGACCAAGAATCCTACCAATGAGGAGGTTACTGGGATGATGCCACTCATGATGAATAGAAACTGGGTCATCTACTGAGCACCCATTCGTATCTGCTTGGCATGCCCTGTGGGGCAAGAGAAGCAGCAGAAAGATCAACATTGGAAAGCTGAGCTTCTCGCTAAGTTCACTGACTCCCAGCTGTGCTTGTCTATGTCTCTTGTCAGTGAGATCAGCTCAACCTAAAATGGATGACAGCCAAAATTCCCAGTATAATTAATAAAAAGAAGGGTACGGTTCTGAACATCAACTGGCAAGCCTTGAATGACAACTGAGCCATGGCTGTTTCAGCAACAAAGCCAAACAATTCCTGGTGCCCTTGAGTTCTTGTCCCTAATTTGAATATCTTAAGGGGATTATTTATAATAAATTTGTGGTATTATTATTGAATGGGTTTTTTTTTTTACAGTCACTTCTTGGAAGCTGTTGATACTTTGGCAGTTTGTAATAATTACTGTAATTAGAGATTTGCAGGAAAAACAACCACCCTTGTCTAGTTTTTGCCTTTAAGCGGCACAATTCATAATTGCTGTTCAGATGTTATTTTGGCTGTTATTTTCTATATTCTGGAGTGCTGCGTACTGGAGGGGGGGAAAAGCCCATTAGGCCTCAATTTCCTGTGAGCTAAAACTCTTTGTTCATGAACACTATGATGCATTTACTTTACTTTTTTCCTCTTGTATGGATATCAGGAGTTAGATCTACTTGCTAAGTCCAACTAAAGTACACCCATTGACATGTCAACACTTATGTAACTCCCCTTGATTCAATGGGTTATTCTCTGGGAAAGATAACAATTGGATTGGACCCAAGGACAATTTGAGAACAGCTGAAGAGATGTCCTCATGGATGATGCACAGGAAACACAAGAAGGTTTCCAGTATAACATGGACTGATGTCTCAAGAGAAAATAGCTCTTAAATTGTCTTGCTTTAGTTGGTCTGCATAGTTTACAATAAACTTAGAAAATAATTGCTTAACTTTGAACTGTCTAGTTCTGACTATGGAGTAATGTAGGAAAAGGACGACACAATCAAGAAACGATTTTTCTTCTTCTTTATTTATCAGTATATGTAAACTGTTTAGAAAATAAGTTTTTAGAGGTGTGCACCACAATAATGAAATATCCTATTTATACAGTACACAAAACGGCAATAAAATATTCACAGCAAACAAACATTTCTTTTATTTATTATTTCATTTCAATATGCCGTTCCTGCTGGGCAGTTGTACAAACACATAAGTCGGATGTGTTAAGGAAGTCCCTGAGATAAATACAAGGATAAACTAGGCATATGTAACATCTCCAAGAAAAACTGCAACATTCAAGGAAATGAGGAATATTTTGTCCCACTCTACGCTGGTCCCTAGTCTGAGAAGACCCAGATATGGGGAAAGGCAAGTCAAAAGAGTCAGCTACGGTCCACTAAAGCGAACAGCCCGGGCAGGGAGATAAGAAGGCAGGGAAGGCAGATCAGTCCAATATCAGTCCAAACACCAAAGCCAAGTCAATGTCTACTAGAATCGACAAGGAGGATCCAAAGGCAGAATCCAGTAGACAGGTACAGTTCAAAGAGTACCTCCATCCAGCTGAGAACTTTACTGAGGGACTTCAAACTGGGCTCATGCCTTCCATTTTCTCTCTCCCCATAAATTGGGCAGGTGTCCCACCTCCTAAACTGCTCACTAGAACAACTTACACCAAGCATTTGACAGCTCTGGGGGATATGGATTCCACCCCAGCCCCATTGGTTATGTCAACTTGGATAGATAGTAGACACCCTGAAAGCTGCATGTATTCACATCCTGTGGTTCTCCAGAATGAAATAACTGGGAAGGCTATGCTTTATATAAAAAAAATAGGTGATGGAGGGGAAAGTGTCGTTGGTAGAGAAACTAAACAGGTTCAATCTATAAAAACAATAATATAAACATTTGAAGGACACTCAAATATAAAATCAAGACTTTTAATGTCCCTTCTTCATTGAAATAAATCACTCTGTTACTCACTAGGCTGCATTATTGAGTAATATGCTACTAGAATGTATTTGACGTATTACTGAGTCCTATGTACTGTGGTTAACTCATTGTTAACACTATATACTGAACCTGTCATCTTGATTCCAGTTGCTCTGTAGGAAAACTTCATCTAAAGGTACTCTTAGATACTTAAAGTCTTTCTCCTAATTAGCTGTCCCTTGTGTTTTAAGTCAGGCATGAGCAAAATAATGTAACATTTGGGGAAGAAAATACAACCTAGCAATCCACCACCAGAAGCTAAAATAGAGAAGATCTCCACAGCTACCATGTATTTTCCCTTGGTGCTCAGGTAGGTTGGAACAAAAGACAACCAAACACTGCAAAATACCAACATGCTGAAGGTGATGAACTTGGCTTCATTAAAAGAATCAGGCAACTTCCTGGCTAGGAAAGCCACCAAGAAGCTGGTAAGGGACAGAAGTCCCATGTAGCCCAAGACAGCATAAAGCAGGACACCAGAGCCATCAATACATTCTAATATGATTTCTTCACTTAGGGACTGCATGTCCAAATGTGGAAATGGGGGAGAGGTAGATAGCCAAACCATACAAATTGCAGCCTGAATAAAGGAAAAGAAGAGGACAATGGAATGGGTGAGTCTTTTCCCCAACCATCTCCGCATCTTAGACCCTGGCTTGGCAGCCATGAAAGCTACAACCACAGTGATGGTTTTGGCCAATATGCATGAAACAGCCACAGAGAAGATGATGCCAAAAGCAGATTGCTGGAGAAGGCAGGTCACTTTGCCAGGTTGCCCAAGAAAGAGGAAAGGAGAAAGAAAGCAGAAGAGGAGAGAAATTAGGAGAATGTAGGTGACCTCCCGGTTGTTGGCTTTGATGAAGGGAATATCATTGTGCTTAATAAACAGTGCTAGTACCAAGATTGTGATCACAGAGAAGGAAAGAGAGAGTGAGACTAGACTGATTCCTAAGGGTTCTTCATAGGAAAGAAATGTCAGGGGTTTGGAGATGCATCTATCTCTAGTGTTGCTTGGATATTCATCCTCTGGGCATTTGAAACATTCATCCATATCTGAAAAAAGAAAGGGATCCTGTTTCAGATAAAATACAATCCTATATGACATAAATCATAAAAGCACTGAATCATTAAGTTGGAAGGGGCCTATAAGGCCAGAAAGTCTAATCCCCTGCTCAATGCAAGTGACATCATAGTATCTATTATTCAGAATCGCTGAGTAGTATTTTAGTGGCAGGATGCTTGAAGATGGATAGCTATGTTAGAAGGAAAAGCATTATTCCAGTTTTATGACTCATCAGGCAACACAGAGAATTACAATCTCTTTTCACACCTGACATGATCCATGGTGGTTTATGGACTTGGATGTATATCAGCTGCACATACCTATCACTTACACATAAATGTATTTGCTCATGGCACTTTCGACAATTACATTTAACATTATTTCCTTCCTTGGACTTCCCCGCCCCACCTGATGTATGTCAAAGTACAAACAATTGGCCTCCATCCACTCTTTTTTCAGAAATGCAGAATGTGATGAATCACCTACCCTTCTGGTTGGAAACCTGCCCTTCTGGGCAAGGAGAACAATCATAACAGCAGAACTTCTCTCCTTCCTTCTTTTTCTTCTGAGAACCAGCATAACATGAGTCACTACACACAGAAAGGGGAGGCACCTATTCATAAACATTAAAGGATATTAGAACGGAAGGCATACTGCAACATCAGCTATTCTTAGTGGAAGGAATAATGATAATAATTAGAGATGGGGATGACTCAGCATTTTGGCGAGTTGTCCCATTTAGTGAGTTGTCAAAAGTTGAGGATTCACGAAGCACAAAGTTGCCCCCATGAAGTGATGAATAACAAAGTTATTAGTTGATTCGTGGGGGGGATTAAAAAACACACACCCCGCCGCCCCGTTCCTATTACAAAAAACCCCACCATTCTGCCTACTGCCGTCCATCAGCTGATCAGTGGCAGATAGGCAGCTACACCACCCACAGCCACCCAACCCCACAACCTACCCCACCCCCTTCCTCTCCCTACCTTAGCCCCCACCCCGCTCCCACCAACACCCCCTTCCGATTAAAAAAACTCCAAAACACAATTTTCCCTCCCCGCCGCCGATCAGCTGATTGGCAGCCGATAGGCAGCCACACCCCCCCACAGCTACCCACCCCAACAGCCTACCCCCCACACCACCTTCTTCTCCCTACCTTAGCCCCCACCCCACCGACACCCCCCTTACCTTAATTGCTGCTGCAGAGGTCTCCTTCTGGCCTTCCAGCCATGGCATGTAAAAAGGGAGACTGGCTGCCCTTTGCAAAGATGGCAGCTGTGGCTTCATTTAGAGTAGGGAAGCTGCAGCTGCCATCTTTGCAAAGGGCAACCTGGATTCCTTTTTTTTTTTTTTTTTTTTTGGTAATATGAAGGATGAATAAAACAGGTAAATATTCATCCCTTCATATTCATGGGGGTCTCTGGAACCCACGGATATGAAGGGACAAATATTTAACAAATTGGCTATTTTCATTGAAAAAGCTGATCCGTTTTTATATTCGTCCCCATCTCTAATAATAATACGTCATCAAGCTATTTAAAATGTAGAGACATGGAGAATATTAAAAACAGATCTAGTTCTTAGTGAGATATTTTGCCAAGATTACTTCAGAACTAGTCAGATTTCTCACTGTCCTCAAATATGAGCTTGATCTTATTTTTCCAAATGTTTGTGTTTACTATCATTTGCCTGTTCTTTTGTGTAATTGTCAAGCTCAGCAGATCATCTAGTACAGGAAAAAAAATGTGTCATTTTGTGCACCTCTCTGTCTGTCAGTCAGTCGGTCAGTCAATCTCTCTCTCTCTCTCAAAAAAAGTCAGTTTCCTGGATGTGTTTAACTTAGCAGAAAGCTTCAGCCAAATAGAGACAATACAGAGCCTTCTTTGGGCTCATAAAACTCTGGAGTAGGGAGACTTTCTGGCTTCCACAGTGCTCAGCTAAAATTAATCAAAGAATAGAAAACATTCAACAGATTTTACTTGCACAGGATACATAAATTTGTTTCCAAATATCATTAGAAGGTACACTTAGAACTTCAAAACTACATCTCTTCATTTTTTAATTGAAGGTATGGTGCTCCCAGCATGACACATTCTAATCACCCCTAAGAGAGTCTGCCCAGCCCACAGACAATCTTTCCTTCTACCCTGTCACTTAGTCCACACACCTCCTTAAAAAATCTTTGCCACACAATCATGTCCTCATCAATGACAAATTCATTTCCTTCATTGGGACCAACCCTTCCAACTTTCACCCGGTGGAAAGAGTTGTTTGGGAATATCAGCATATTGATGATGTCAAATCCACCGATGATTTCCTGCTGATCATTAAAAGATACTTCTTCACCAGCAGAGTTGTTAAATGAAATGTGTTGAAGAAAGGGCTGAAGCTAATGAAAGAGCAAGAAAGAAAGAAAGAAAGAAAGAAAGAAAGAAAGAAAGAAAGAAAGAAAGAAAGAAGGGAGGGAGGGAGGGAGGGAGAAAGAAAGGAGGGAGGGAGGAAGGAAGGAAGGAAGGAAGGAAGGAAGGAAAAGAGGGAGAAAGAAAAGAAAAGAAACAGAAAAAAGAAACAGAAAAGTACATGTTAGGCATGGACCTCATATATTAAAAATGTACCAATATTTAATGCCCTGCAAGTAAAGCTTTATAAAATGCCACCTTGCAAAGATCCACTTGAAAATGCAGGTACTTTCAATCCTACCCTCAATGCCTTGGTACAGATAGTCCTGGAGCCTTTGGGGAAGAAATAAAAAATAGGTATCTCTGAGCACTTTGGCAGTATCTCAGCACCTTCCCAACACCTAGGTATTTCCCAGCACCTTGGCATTTAGCCACAAAGGTAAACTTGAATAATGAACTGAAGGTTATGGAATCATCGATTTTTAGGATTGGGAAGACCCTTGAGAATCATTAAGACCAAGCCACTGCTAAAATTGCCATTACCTGCCAAGGCTGGAGGTCTTGAAGTCTTCTATGCCTGGTCTCTCCTCTCTGGTTGAATCTAGAAGAATCCATGACATTCAAAGCATGTGCCACAGCATAGACAGCATTATAGATGCCATAGCTGGGGCCAGTCATGTCCATTTCAAAAGCAGCCTCAGGAAGACTCTCCAGTCTTTCCTCTCCGGTACATAATTTACTCTCCTCCTTTGACTCAAGGAGATCTGGAAATGAGCAGTCAAAAGCTTGTTCCCAGAATTCCCTGAGAAAGCTGTTGCTTTCTGCCAGAGAAGGCTGCATGTTCTGAAGATATGTATGAAACTTCTGGTCTTTACTTGAGTGAACTGTGAAAGCAAGGTTCCCATGGAACATTTCAAAATTCCAATGAATTACGAGGCCGTGTAGTGCAAAATCAAATTCGGCTGTCATGATCCAAACTTTCCCAGTACTTGTATTTTCCATATATTCAGCATTTGCTAAATTCATTAATATGCTCAACCACATCATGGTCAGTGTTTCTCCATACATAATAAATGTACTGGTTTTTGCCTCCATAAGAGGTAGATCACTGGTCATGCTTTTCATTTCGGCAACAGAAGGCAAGTATGTTCGGTTTGGTATTCTTTGTATGAAAGCTGAACAGATCTGATTTTGGTGAAGTAAGGGCTCCATAACCTTCAAGAAATGATCACCACTATAATCAGCCACAGCAAGGAGACCAACCCATGTCCATCCAAAATGCAGGAGCAATCGGATTATCCCCACATACTGAACAGCTTCATTTGGGACCATGTGATAAGAGAAAGCCACCTGTCTTGTATCATTCTCTTCGAAGAGAAAAGAACCATAGGTCAGCTAAAGGAAAATGTACAGATATATTAAGGTTGGACGATGTGGGTATATCTGTTTATACGGGGACGTACTACAACAGACTAAACAGCATGGTTAACAGAGATGAGAATTATACCCTGTTACAAATCCAAATGCAAGATCTGATCCCACATCTGTTCTAGCAACACAACTGTAGTCAACAGAGCATCAAGGACACATTTTCTTGTTATCTGCTAATGCTATCTATGCCAATCTTTTCCAGCCATTCCCTTCTGCACTCTACATAAGACAAACAGGACAACCTTTATGGCAGTGGTTCCCAAACTGTGTGCTATGGCATCCTGGAGCACTGCCAACCCAGCCAAGGATGCCACTGAGTCCTCTCATCCTTTGCCACCACCCTCTCCCTCTCCTTGGCTGGCAGGTCTCCCTATGTGCCCAGGCACAGACCCTGGGTAAACTCCTCCCCTGCCTCCAGGCACCTGCCTGTGGAGGAAGAGAAGACACAGAGGTGATCCTCTTTTTGCACCAGGGAGGCTCCAGGACGGAGTCAAGGTACCAATGACTCAAAAACGTTTGGTAACCATTGCTCTATGCAAAAGAATTAAAGAACTGCCATCTGCCATCAGAAAGGGCAACACACACACAAGACTTTTGGAAAAATTGAATCTAACTGGATACTCTTTGACTGACCTCACTATGACTGTCTTTAGAAGAAAAATGGTTCAGAACTAGCCTGGAAAGAGAAACAGCTTAGGGAAGAGATATATACAGATACATATCAAACACACTCAAAGGGATGAAATATCGGTCAAGTTCCTAAGTTATTACAAAGTGTGAATTCCTACCTTGATTACCATGGTTTGCAACTTGTGTCAACAATGCTATTGCTACCTTGTAAACTCTTAATGATAATTATACATAGTTGGTAGTCCTATTCCTTTCCTAATGACTCACTCTCACTTTCTCCGTTATCTGTATCCTCAATTGGTCATGTGGCCATGTATAAATATGACAGTCCTATAGCCTCACGGTTGTGTCAGAGGAAATGGATTTGATCCACAACAAATTTAGCAGCTGGTCTTTAAGGTGCTGACTTTTTTTGTTGGTTTGTCCATCTCTCTCTCTGTTTGTTCATTTGTTTCCTTTTGTGAATATCCAGACTTCCCCACACAGAGATCTTACCTGAGGAATCTTATAGAGACCTGAGATCAACCCCATGTGAAAGGAAATGTCAGAGCCAAGTGCCCCAACAATGGCTACCAAGTTTTTCTGGGGGGCACATTCATAGTTGGGAACAAATCTGTCTGATTTGAAGAGCAGATCTAGTGTGGTACGGTAGATCATTCCCTTACTATAGTAGCTGTCATAGATGTGGAACCCAAGTGTGATGTTGGGCAGGATCCTGGGATCTTCATTGATCTCCTTAACAGCAAATGCGAAGGCCAGAACATGCTGGTAGAACTTTGTCACCATGCTGGGAAGGGAAGAGAAAAGTTAACTGTTTCACAAACAGTTTTGCATTTCATGTCAGAATATTAGCACTGTGGTGGTTTACTGTCAGAAGGCAGTCAGATTGTCAAATGATCCCATGCAAACATTTATTTATAATTTATTTTTTTATAATATTTTTACCTCACCTTACTCCTTTAAAAGGAGCCAAGATGGCTTACATAATTGGAAGATGATATTTAGAGCAGAAGACAATAAGTATACAACAGTGGTGTACATCATTAAACAACCATATTTAAAGTGAAAACAATGAGAATAAAGAGGCAGCTTACCTCCTTAAAAGACACTATTAGAGCTAAAAACAGTAAGCATACAAATATTAAAAAGGAACAAACAAATATCACTCTGAGAAATGGAAAACGCAAGTAGAAATGTGACCAAGAGACACCACCACTCCCAAAGACCCAACATAGATGTCTTCTGTCTTGTTGCTTTGAATGGAATAGAATTCATTATTTTATTATGCTTCAATTGACCTCATGAAAAACATATCCACGTGTCCAAATGTGGGGATGAAGGACAGGTGGACCAGCAGTTCAGTGTCTACAGCAGAGCTGACAGTCTCTGATCTCATAGCTAAGCTTACTCTGTTATGAAGAGGAAAGGACGACGGCTGGATATCTCAATGGTTTAGGTCTCTGGCTACAGACCCAGAGATTGGGAGTTCAATTCCCCACCGTGCCTCCTTGACAAAGGCTGAAGGGTCCCTTCCAGCTCTTCTGTTCTAAGGTATTATTATTATTATTGTTATTAGGAGATTCACTAAGCAGCAATGACTGGGAAAGAGATTAATGTGTTCGTCCAGTTTTGGAAGTCCCGTTCTTGCATTCATAGGTACCACAACTGACATGATAAAAAGAAAATAAAGAAATGATAGCTCCTTACACGGGAAGATCAATACCTAGTTCACGAGAAGGGTGATCCTGGAAGGAAAGTTCTTGATAATGGTAAAAAATATGAGAAACAATCCCCCCAATGAGGAGGGGGCCAGGATGATACCATTCATGCTGAACAGGAAGTGGGTCATTTGCCCGGCAGCTTCTCATATCTCCTTTCCTGCCCTACGCAACAAGAGAAGTGGCAACACGCATAAATTTGCCATCTGATGGCTAGAGGAATACACTGCCTTCTGCCCTCAATGCCAGCCGAATTAATATCATTAGCCTAATAAAAAGATAACATGGATCACTACAGTTTCTCCACTGAAACGTCATAACAGACGTGTGGTTTCTAAGACCAACTAGTCCGGAAAATCAAGTCTCCTTACGACAGCAAGGTGGAACAGTCTCAAAGCCAAAAACTCAACTGTGACAGGGAGGAAACATCAGACTGAGAAAGTCCAGGCCTGAATTTGGTCCCTTTCTGCATCTCAGGACAGAAGGATTTATTTATAACCATTTTCTGACATCCTTACTGAATATTTTTGTCATCTTCCCCGGTATTTTCTGGAAACCTGCTCAAGCTTTCTCAGGGATTAGTAATTATGGTAATTAGATCGTTGCAAGGAAGGCAGCTACCTTTGACTACTTGGTCTCCAAGCAGCAGGATCACCAGAAAAGATTTAAAAAAAATCCTTCCATAACTTTACGTGACAACAAAGAAGTGACAAATTTAGGTTGCCCCGAGTGAGCAAATAACAAGGTCATGCTAGGCCTTGGGATGAAAGCAGAAAAGGACAGCTTAGAACCTTCTTTGGGACAAGTGATGACACAATTGCATTCCTTTCAACCAGAGTTCATTTTTCAACCTGAGGGAAATTTAGAGGCTGAGGCAAAGATGGTGCCCTACTCTATATGCACAAACTGACTGAACTGATATTTGTTGTTGTTGTTGTTGTTTTTTTTAAAAAAAGCTGGGTTTTGGCCACAATAGCTCGTCAGCATCTGTCTCTTCAAACGTTGGCTTCACTCTGCCCCATGATAGGGCCGGCCCTGGGCATCTGTACATGTAAAACACATCCGAAATAGCATTTCCTGAATATGTTCTTTTGGCAGGCTTTCAACTTAAGTCATGAGGTCTTTGAGTAAAATAATTGTTTTCTTGACCACGGGATGACAGAAAAAGAGAGAAAGAAAGACTTATTTATTCATTCATTCATTTATATTTTAAAATAAATTGTATTCTTCTTTTAAAAGGACCCATACATAATAAAAAGACAATATTACAAGCTAAAACAGTAAGTCTACAAATACTGAAAAGGACCACCCAATTATCACACTAAAAGACCAAAAAAAAAAAAAAAAAACCAACACCAAAACACATTCAAATCAATAAAGTGCAAATTATCATTTAAAAACCATGCCTTCAGAACGTTGAACATTTCTGGGCATGGTGCTACAAGACTTGGGAAATAAGAATAAACAGATTGGTTGATTCATCTTGGTGAGACATTTTAGCAATGGCCTTCCCCTCTTCATTTCATCAAAATTCTTCCTGTCAGGCTACTAAGACCAATGTTCCTGAATATTGGTGTAAACTGATGAAATGCTGCAGATAGAGTTAATCAGATAGAGCTTGCAGTCATTTATTTACTTATTTATTGAAACTATTTATTAAACATTACATATTTAAAGAGATTACAAAATTAAGGAGAAACAGGAAAGTTAATTCATCTTGATGAATTGTTTTAACCATGAGCCTGACCTCATAATTCCAATGAAATCCTTCCTCTAAGTTTTCTCAATATGCTGGTGTGCTCGTATGTATTGATGAAGTGCTGGCAAAAGAGCCATTGAGATAAGGGGTTTATGGTCAACTGTTCATATGTTCATTGAACAGTATCTTACACATTCATATAGAACATTCAATGTTTAAATAGGTTGCAAAATTATACAACCCAGATAACAAGAGTTTTTTAAGCAGCTTATAAGGCCAGGTGTGGTCTAAAACCACATGTAAGAAGACATTCTCCACTCCATGGTCAGGATCATGTCACAGCTCCTCTTAGTCTTGCTGATTGCTGAAACGATTCACACTCAACATCAGTGAACTGCTCTGTTTATTGATATGCACCCTGTTCCTACAAGTGCCCTCCACCCTCACTTCCACCCCCAGACTCCTCTTGTCTTCCCTTCATGCCCTTCTCTGTTTCCATCCCGTGGGCATTGGGCCTGTAATTCCTAAACACAAACTGCTTAGGTAAGTACTGGTGTTCACCCCTGGTGGATAAGTGGAGCCTGGATCAGGATCAGGACCTGCCCAGTTTCAGACTTTCTCATGATAAAGATCTCAAACTAGTTAAGTATAATAATAACCTTGGAACAGCAGAGCTGGAAGGGACCTGATGGATCATTGAGTCTAGCCCTTGTCAAGGAGGCACAAGTGGGGAATCGAACTCCCAATCTCTGACTCCACAAACAGAGACCTAATCCACTAAGCTATCCATAAACACAGACTATGTTCACTTGGAAAAGGACTTGAATCTATGGCATCTGTGTTAGTAGGTATGTCCCAGTTGGGAACGTTCATGCTTCCTGGTTGCAGGCCTGGGGATCCTTGTGGCCAAGTGTCCTCGGTGTGGTGTCTACTGTGTCCCTCTTATAGGACCCTGGTGAGGGAAGGAGTTCCTGGGGCAGAAAAAGGGGTTCATTCCAACACCCTGAGTTGTTTAGGGTTTTAATATATGAACAACAAGGTCTTAAACCAGACTCGGTAGTGAGCAGGTAAGCAGTTTGCTTCCTTGAATCCATGCTCACTGTAGTGGTCTCGCTTTTTCTTGTTGATTCATTCGGAAAACAGCATTAGAACACAGAGCCATGATTCTACACTTTTCCACAACCCTACACTTCTTAACGAATTGCCTGCCCTTCTTCCCCGGGATGTTTCAGCCAGCAAAATGAACTCAGTTTCTTCTCGTGAAATTCTGAATGTATTTCTTCAATTTTGAATAGTATATGAATGTTCTCCTTGGGTTGGCCTTCAGAGAGGGTTCAGAACTTCAGCTACTCCACAATTCTGCACGTAAATTGCTGAACAGAGAAAAATACTTTATAGATATAGGTAATGAAGTGGAAAGTGTCAGTGGTGGAGACTTACTGCCTATTTTACCAAGGTTAAACACGTTGCCAGCTTCAAACATAAGAACATAAGCAACTGAAGCATAATTAAATCTAACATTCGAAACTTTGATGTCCGTTCTTTATTCATACAAAGCAGTACATTACTCACTTGGTCATATTATTGAATGATAAACTGTTGGGGTGAATTTGATGTATTACCAAGTTTTGTGTATGATAGGTAGCTCCTTATTAACATTATGTACTATAACTTGCTAGTTATTAGAATTACAACAATCTTGATTCCAGTTATTTTGTAGGAAAACTACATATAAAGGTACACTTAGATTCTTCAAGTCATTCCCCTGATTAGTTGTCGCTTGGGGCTACACTCAGACATTTGCAAAATAAGATAACATTTGGGGAAGAAAATACAACCCAGCAATCCACCACCAGAAGCTAAGATAGAGAAGATCTCCACAGCTACCATATACTTTCCCTTGGTGCTCAGGTAGGTTGGAACAAAAGACAACCAAACACTGCAAAATACCAACATGCTGAAGGTGATGAACTTGGCTTCATTAAAAGAATCAGGCAACTTCCTGGCTAGGAAAGCCACCAAGAAGCTGGTAAGGGACAGAAGTCCCATGTAGCCCAAGACAGCATAAAGCAGGACACCAGAGCCATCAATACAGTCCAATATGATTTCTTCACTTAGGGACTGCATGTCCAAATGTGGAAATGGGGGAGAGGTAGATAGCCAAACCGTACAAATTGCAGCCTGAATAAAGGAGAAGAACAGGACAATGGAATGGGTGAGTCTTTTCCCCAACCATCTCCGCATCCTAGACCCTGGCTTGGTAGCCATGAAAGCTAAAACCACAGTGATGGTTTTGGCCAATACGCACGAAACAGCCACAGAGAAGATGATGCCAAAAGCAGATTGCTGGAGAAGGCAGGTCACTTTGCCAGGCTGCCCAAGAAAGAGGAAAGGAGAAAGAAAGCAGAAGAGGAGAGAAATTAGGAGAATGTAGGTGACCTCCCGGTTGTTGGCTTTGACGATGGTGGTATCATTGTGCTTAATAAACAGTGCTAGTACCAAGATTGTGATCACAGAGAAGGAAAGAGAGAGTGAGACTAGACTGATTCCTAAGGGTTCTTCATACGAAAGAAATGTCAGGGGTTTGGAGATGCATCTATCTCTAGTGTTGCTTGGATATTCATCCTCTGGGCATTTGAAACATTCATCCATATCTGAAAAAAGAAAGGGATCCTGTTTCAGATAAAATACAATCCTATATGACTTTAATGCAAGCCAAACAGTTGTTCTGATTCATTGAGTAGTCTAGTGGCAGGATGACTTAAAATGAATAAATATGTGTAAAGAAAAATCTTTACTCCAGTTTTTTGACTCATCAGGCAACACAGAGAATTGCAGTCTGTTTTTCAATTTGACATGATCCATGGTGGTTTATGTCCATGGATGCATACCAGGTGATACTTCTCATCACTTACAGGTGAATGCGTGAGCTGATTGCGCTGTTGACAATTGAAGTTACTTCTTTTTTCATATTCCTTCCCCTCCATTTCTGTAAATGTATGTTAAATTAACTGTTGGAGCATCTCTCCCTCAGAATATCAGCCTGTTCCACCTGTTCGTTACAGGCGTTACTCCTGGTTGCTATGCCAAGAGGGGCAAAAGAAAATTACCAGAAATCATCCATTCTTAGTCATGGCCCCTACGTTATGGAAAGGGCTCCCTGTGGAAGTCCATCAGGTCTCCCCTATCTCATCCATTCACAGGATGCTAAAGACATTTTGTCTCAGGAAGGATTTAATGGCATCCTCCCTTAAGTTTCTCTTTATATGGGATTCCCAGAACCCACAATCATTTAGACTTTTACTTGATGTAGGGTTTTATTTTATTGGTTTTATCGGGTTGTTGGAGTTATTGTCTATTCTACCTTTGTAAACCACTTACATTAGTGTCTCACACTAAATCAGCGGTATATAAATGTACAAAAAAAATGAGTGGAAAATTGGCTAAAATCACAATCTCTATCAAGTCTTTCCTTCTCAAATACTGAAAGCACGACATCACTTACCCTTTTGGTTGGAAACCTGCCCTTCCGGGCAAGGAGAACAATCATAACAACAGAACTTTTCTCCTTCCTTCTTAGTCTTCTGAGAACCAGCATAACATGAGTCACTACACACAGAAAGGGGAGGCACCTACTTATCAACATTAAAGGAGATTAGAACAGGAGAGAGACTGCTACTTCTGTTACAACTAATAACATAATAATAATAATACATGATCAGGCTATCAAGAATCTAAAGACACTAGAAACATTTCTATATCTTGGTGATTTCATGCAGAAATTTCTTACTGCAGTTCCCTCTTCACTAGCGAAATTTCTGTTTTCTGCCAAAATTTACCCTGGTCTTATTTTTCCCATTTTTGTTATTACTCTTATTTGCCTGTTCTTCTGGATAAGTCATTACCAAACTGAGCACACCTAAAGGCCCTTTGCAGGCCAATTTTTCGAGGGGAAAAAATGCCATTTTGTGCATTAATTCTAAGAATCTGCACATTTTGGTGATTCTTCTGGAAATAAAATGATCGCAACAATGCCAAGAAATCTGATGAGATTTCTCAGAAGAGAAAAATCTCATTCACAGAAATCTCAATGTAAGGAGAAAAGAAGTCCCCCCCCCCCCATCAATTCTTGCTTTCTTGTCAAGAATGGAAAACCCAGAGATTCATGCCCCTCCTACAAAGAAACTATGGTTCAGACAATAGGGAGGAACATGTTCTATATAGGATAATATACTAACATTTTGATGACCATGACTGTTCTGGTTTAGATCCAGACCTACTCATACAAATAGTAAATCCATTATAGTCAAATGGAAGTGTTCATCACAGTGGCCCAAACTTGGTGAAATGGCCTAACATATAGAGGAAAATCACTAATAATAAAGATTTTGAATTCCTGACATCAGTCATGTGATTCAACACAGAAATAATTAAAGGAGGTGCTTATTAATTTGTGACCATTTTCTTGTGCAGGTTGTACCGTTTAACATTCACTGGGTAACTAGACGTGAGGATTTTGAACAACATCACATGGATTAAAGAATTACATTGGATACAATATATCTGACCTATTTAAGACTTCATAGAATCATAGAATAATTGAGTTGGATCTATAAGGCCATCGAGACACCCCCCCTGCTCCATTCAGACTTACATCTGCAACTTTCCTTCCTTCCTTCCTTCCTGCCTTCCTTCCTGCCTTCCTTCCTTCCTTCCTTCCTTCTGATCTATCTATCTATCTATCTATCTATCTATCTATCTATCTATCTATCTATCTATCTATCTATCTATCTATCTATCTATCTATCTATCTATCTATCTATCTATCTATCTATTATGATCAATTTTCTGCAAGTGTTTAGCTGAATGAATAAATCTAATAAATGTATATAACCTTGTATATACTTTTAAAAGCAAGGGGGAAAGTGAATTTCTGGTTTCCACGGAGCTCAACTGAAGTTTAGCAAAGCACAGAAAATATTCAACATGTGTCAGTTGCATAGGATATATAAAAATTGTTTCCAAACATTGTTAGGATGAGGGATACTAGGAACTTTCTCTTCATTTTTGAATTGAAGGTATAGTGCTCACAAGACACATCCTAGTAACCCCTAAGAGAGTCTGTTTCGGTAAAAAGGACCTCCAATTCTCAGACAATCTATCCTTCTACCCTGTTACTGAGTCCACCTACCTTGTTAAAAAATCTCTGCCACACAATCTTGGCCTCATCAATGACAAATTTCTTTCCTTCATTTGGACCAACTCTTCCAACTTCCACCCGATGGAAGGAGTTATTTGGGAATATAAGCATACTGATGATGTCAAATCCAGCAATGATTTCCTTCTTATCATCAAAAGACACTTCTTCACCAGCTGAGTTGTTAAATGAAACACTTTTAAGAAACGGGTGAAGCTAATGGAAGACAGAAAAAAAGAAGCAGATGAAAAGTACATGTTAGGCATGGACCTCATGTTTTAAAAAGTACCAGTATTTAATTCTGTGAAGGTAAAGCTTTATGCAATTTCACCTTAGAAATATCTGCTTAAAAATGGAGATGCTTCAGAGTCCTAGCATCAATGTCTTGAGTATTCATGATTTCATCAGTGCAGACGCCCCTGGACATGGAATTAATCTTAACAATGTACCAATATTTACTTCTCTACAGGTAGAACTCTGTTGAACATCACCTGGCAAATCTCCACTTAAAAATGCAAGTGTTTTACAGTCCTACTTGAATTGTGTCAAATATTCATCATCCAGAATCCAGCAGCAGAACTTAAACCGCATAAGGCTGATGACATCATCAGCTGTAGCAGTTCTAAGTTTTTTTAATTTCCTGAAATTAAAAATTTCTAATTCTAAACCTTTATATTGTTTATAACTGGTAGAATTCGATTCTCATTTGGCAGCTGGTATAACAATTCCTTCTGCTTAGCTACACTGGCTGTCAGGTGGCATACAGATACTATGTCTCAGGTGCCAAATCTGAGAACTCAGCAGCTTAGTAGAACCTGCCAAAGTCCATTTTTAAATAGAATAATCTCCACTAAAGAAAATACATAGTTGCCTACTATATGGTAATATCAAATATACAACTTTGGACTGTTAAGAGAAGAAGGTATCTATCATTTATTTTCCTCCTGTAGAATGTCAGAGGAAAAATTACTTATTCCTAAAAGGGAAAGTAATTCTTTATACCTTCCTATTACAACATGAAGCCTACTTTTCTTCAGTGCCTTCAATACACATTATTTCATCAGTGAATATTATTTCAGGTAGAGATGGACACAAATTGGAAAAATGGTAATTCCACTGATTTGTGGATTGCCATGGTTGACGAATCAAAAATAACAAATTTGTTTTTTTTTCCTGAGGAATGAATCAATTTGTCCATTTTTCATTTTAAAACCCTATAAAATGCCCCCCCCAAGCATCTACAGACACCAAATTTTCTGCAAAGCTTCTCCTGACTCTTCTCTAAAAGCCCCCTATATCGTCAGGTGATATCGATTCATATAAATACGAATCAACGAATTAGCAATTCATTTTTAAATTCATGCCCATCTCTCATTTCAGGGTCTTCAGGGGAGAAATCAGACAGGTTTTATTTCACAAAAATTGCCATAGCTGATAATATTGTCAGTTTTATACATTGCGGATATTCTAAAAAGATTAAGTCATTATTCGATGGGTGCAGATACTCCCTACATTCATGTTGATCTAAATTGTTCTACTCCGTTGTTGTGCCCATAGCTGCTGTGATCTATTGATCTATAGGTAGCCAGTTATATACCGATGAGCCTCTCTGCTTATCTACACTAGTCCACTGGTGGCAGGTGCATGCACTGTCATGGGGGCCATACTTGAGGACTTAGAAGTTTTGTAGAACCTGTGAAAGTGCATTGTCAATTGGAACAGTCTCCAAAAGCTCAGAGTAGCCCCTTTAGGCCATGATAAGGTGTCAGCATAGGTCTGTGGTGGCACAGTAGGACTTTGGTAAGGCCATTGTATTCTTCAAAACTATCACTTTCAAACACCAAAAGTAGATTTGATCTAACTTTTTTTCCCTTAATAGTGTCAGGGCAAATTTTTAATTATTAAAATGGAAAGTTTCTAAATTGCTAAATTGCCCTTACCTGCCAAGACTGGAGGTCTTGAAGTCTTCTATTCCACATCTCTCCTCTCTGGTTGAATCTAGATGAATCCATGACATTCAAAGCATGTGCCACAGCACAGACAGCATTATAGATGCCATAGCTGCGCCCAGTCATCTCCATTTCAAAAACAGCCTCAGGAAGACTCTCCAGTCTTTCCTCTCCGGTACATAATTTACTATCCTCTTTTGGCTCAATGAGATTTCGAAATGAGCAGTCAAAAGCTTGTTCCCAGAATTCCCTGAGAAAGCTGTTGCTTTCTGCCAGAGAAGGCTGCATGTTCTGAAGATATGTATGAAACGTCTGGTGTTTATTTGAGTGAATTGTGAAAGCAAGGTTCCCATGGAACATTTCAAAATTCCAATGAATTACAAGGCCATTTACTGCAAATTCAAATTGGGCTGTCATGATCCACACTCTCCCAACATTTATGTTGTCCGTATAGTCAGGATCTGCAAAATTTATTAAGACGGTCAGCCATGAAATGCTCAGGGTTTCTCCATACATGACAAATGTACTGGCATCTGTCTGCATCATGGGCAATGCACTGATCAGGGTTTCCATTTCATCAGAAGTAGAAAATAAAGTTCTATTTGGTATTCGATATGTGAAAGATGAACAGATCTGATTTTGGTAAAAGAGAGGCTCCATAACCTTCAAGAAATTATCTCCACTGTCAGCATCCACAACAAAGAGACCGACCCATGTCCATCCAAAATGCAGGAGCAATTGGATTATCCCCATATATTGGTGAGCTTCATTTGGGATCATGCGGTAAAAGGAAGCAAGCTGTATTGCATCATTCTCTTCAGGGGCAAAAGAGCCATAGGTCAGCTAAAGAAAAATGTACAGATATATTACAAGGGAATTATGGAGTGTAGCTGTGTGTACATATAACTGTGCACCTTTTTTTCATTGAATATATGATGAAGAAATCCGAATTAGAGTACTCGGCTTTGTAAAAATGCATCTCCTTCACCTTCTCTTTTCCTCCTTCAGAAGCATTGACATGGGAATTACTAGTTTTGAAAATTCAGAGTCTCACACAGAGATCTTACCTGAGGAATCTTGTAGAGACTCAAGATATCTGCCATGTGGAACGAAATGTCAGAGCCAAGGGCCCCAATAATACTTATGATTTTTTTCTGGGTGTCGCAATCATAGTTGGGAACAAATCTGTGCGATTTGAAGAGCAGATCCAGTGTAGTACGATAGATCATTCTTTTACTATGGTAGCTGTCATAGATGTGGAACCCAAGTGTGATGTTGGGCAAGATCCTGGGATCTTCATTGATCTCCTTGACAGCAAACGCCAAGGCCAGAACATGCTGGTAGGACTTTGTCATCATTCTGGGAAGGGGAGAGAGAAAACATGAGCTGTTACACCAATAAGTTTGCATTACTTGTCAAAATGCTAGAGCTGTTCTGGTTTACTTTCACTTTTAAAAGACAATCAGAATGTTCAATGAACCCATGCTAACATAATGAGAGCTCACTGCTCCTTGAATCAAAGGCAGGGAGGTTTCAAAACTCAAAAGTTGGAAATACATGAGAGACCCAACTGTGAAAAAACCTGAGAAATAATATCACTCTTTCATAATATCAGCTGGATGAAAAGGACTGATGATAGGAAGAAGAATTTACAGTGATGCTTTTCTGTTGTAAAACAGCAGTTTATAGGGATCAGAGTTCACCGGATAAAAGGAAGGGGAAAAATAATTCCTTACATAGGGAAATCAGAACCCAACTCATGAGAAGGGTGTTCCTGGAAGGAAGGTTTTCGGGGAAAGTATACAATTTGAGGAACAATCCCCCCAATGATGAGACTATCAGGATGATACCACTCATGGTGAATAGGAAGGGGATTATTTCCGGGGCAACTTCTTGTATCTTTGTCCATCATAAGAGAGAAGAGAAGAAGCAACACAGAGAACATTGCCATCTGAGTCATGAACTTCTCCTGACACAGTGTTGGTTGCTCTCATCTGCAGTCTAGCTTATAACTCTAGTGTAATGAAAACAACATAACATGTGTAGCTGCAATCTCGCTAATGAGAACTCATTAAAGCAAATGCATAATATCTAGCATCAACTAGCTTGGAAAATCCTGTGTCATATGGCAACAAAGTAGAACTGTCTCGAAGCCAAAACTACAAAAGGGGGAAACATCAAACTATAAATGGAGAAAGCCCTGCCTAAATTTGGTCTCACATCCCAGCTCTGGGCAACAGGAGTAGAAGGGTTTATTTATAACCCCTTTTGCATATGCTTATTTCATGCTACTGGGTATTTTCCTGGTAATTTCTGGAAATGTTCCAGAGCTGCCTCAATGGGTAACAATTATTTTGATCACTCAGTGGTTTAGGTATCTAGCTGTGGAGTCAGATGTTGGGAGTTCAATTCCCCAAGATGTCTCCTGAAAATAGTCAACTTGTTTGACCTTGTACAAGATGCATAATCCCAGGGAGCCTCCAGAAGAAAGGCATGGTAAACCACTTCTGTGCGGTCTCTGCCTGGAGAATTCTGCAAAAGGCTGCCATAAGTCAGAATTGACTTGATGGCACATGATTACTATTATTATTGTGACTACAGAACTGGAGAGAAGATAACCACCTTTGCCCAATTTTGCCTCAAAGCAGCAAGATTCATGGTGATCTTCTTGAAAAACTTCTCCACCTGAAGAGGTGACAACAAAGAATTGACAAGTTCTGGTTGCCCAGAGAGATCACACACAAGGGCACGCTAGGCCTTGGGATAACATCAGACAACTTAAACTTCTCCTAGAATTGGCAATGCGACCATTATATCCCACTCCACCCCATAAGTGTACGAGTTTGGCCTGAGCCTCTTCATGCTCTGAGGCAAAGTTGGTTACTGAGGTGAAGGTGGTGCCCCAAACTAATTGTATTCACAGTTGAAAATTAAATCAAACCTGCTATCACCTCAGCTGAGATCAGTGTTGTGAAAGGTTGTCTGGTACACCCATTCTATCCACCAGATGCTCAGGGAAAACATCTGACCAATGGTCTCAGGTGTTCTTTAACACCTGCCTGTTGAGGCTTTTGATGCACACTGCCTAATGAAGGGTTGGCCCTCAGCCCAAGTACATGAAGGAAGTATCCTGAAAATCATTTCCGTTGTGCAGGTGTGTATCCCACTAGCCACCCCCTCCTTCTGCAACACTGGCACCCCCCAGCAATATCTCCATGGGCTCTTGCTTAGCTTCTTAACTCAGAACTGCTTTTATTACTGGTACAGCATCGCTTCCTCCTGCCTTTTCTCCCACAGTTTCATGGGGGTGAATTATAGTCTCTGAACCTTTGGGTGCTATTTACCAGCTTGGGGACCCTGTTAACTGGTGCAAGAGTTGTGAATTTTGATTTAAAATCTCTAGCCGCATAGCAGAAATGCAGAGACTCACACAGCAGAATTAACTTCAAGTCTCCCTTGAGTAGACCACTGCTTATTGTCTCACCAGCTGACACTTGCAGTCTCCATATCTCCCTCTAAGATATTGGTAAGAGAAAGAATAAAAATGTTTCATTTACTCACCACTGAATAGATAAGAACAACACACTGTAGAAAAATGAGTGCCTCATAGCAACAGGCTCCTGCAGACTAAACTCACATAACTGATGGTGAGAACACCCAGACGTTTGGTACTGGGGGACCTCAACCTCCATGCCGAGGCCACCTTAACAGGGGCAGCTCAGGACTTCATGGCCACCATGTCAACCATGGGGCTGTCTCAACATGTCTCACCAACAGCAGTTATCATAGGGTTGAGTTGAGCAGGATTGGGAACTGAAATAATAATAACACTCTGCACATGTTCAGAGAGGCAGTGTGGTAGATAACCAAAGAGGGACTCCTGCAACCTGGGTTCAAAGCGCCCCTTGGCTCAGGAAACTCACTGGTCGTGTGCGTGCTTCTGGGGCCTTGCTTTGGCAAACCCGAGGTCTCCCCCCCCCCCCCCCGGGTTGGCGGGAAGTCACTTCAGAGGCCAAAGTGAAGGGAAGACGAGCAGCTACGGGAGACCTGGGGGGTGGCGGCCCCCTCCCCAAAAGCTCCTGGGGCTCCCGGTGATGGGGCTCAAATGCTCCGACATCCTTATCCAAGCTGCAAAAAGAAACGGCCTTCTGCTGACGGGAGAGTAGCTGGCTGGAGAGCTCTGGGGTTTCGGATCGGTGGCTGCGGAGGCAGAGGTTGGGAGTTTGATTCCCCCCCCCCCCCGCCCCATGGGCCGCCTCCCGCGAGAAGAGCCAGCCGGGGTGACCTTGGGCCACCTCCACCGTCCCGGGAGAAGGAAAGGGGAAACCGCTTCTGAGGACTCCCTCCCTGGGAAACCTGGGGAAAAGGGTCACTCAAGTCAGAACGTGCTTGATGATGATGATGACTGTTTTAATACTATGGTGATGCCTCTGATGGTAATAAAAAGAGCTCACCTGCCTTGCAAAGGTTGGAGGGATCTGGAGTTTGATCTCTTCTCTTTCGGTCCTGGGAAGCACCGGGAGAGATCGGCTCCGTCTCCCCTCCCCCTCCCTGGGAGAAAAGAAGAAGCCAAAGGATCCCTCTGGAGAGATCCTGGGAGGAAGGAAGAGCAAAAGGCTTTCCCTCTGGACGGCGGCCTTTCTCCTTCTTACATCCTGTGGGGCAGAGAAAGGAGCAGCAGATGAAGGAACAGCTGGGAGGGAGGGAGGGAGGGACGGGTCTTTTGTAAAGGGGACGGCTCTGAATGGCGCGTCCAGGAGAAAGGCCCCAACCAGAAAAGCCTCTTCCTTGCAGCCAGGAGAGCAGGCCAGAGGATCCTCTCCTTGGGGTGGAGGGAGATCTCCTTTCCGCCTCTGCCCCAAACTCCTGGCCTTCCTGGGCCTCTTTCTCTTTCCACCCTGCTTTCACTCTCAGGATAAAAAAGAGGCTTTTCCCTTAAATGCCACCAGGAAGCCCCCCTTCAACACACACACACACACACACAGAGGGAGGAAATCCCTCCAATCTACCCACCCGCCCCTTCCTGTAGTGGATCCCCAGCTTGGGATCTGGTCGGGAGGGGGATCTGGTCTGCCCTTCCCTCTTCCCGATCCAGAGCCACTGAACCAAGTCCTTCTTAAGAGTCCCCTTCAAACACCCGAGAGGGAGGGGGAGGGGGATCCAGAAGAGGCTCAAGATGGCAGGCCAGGCACCTGGGGGGGGGGGGGAGGGAGGGAGCCCCATCGCCCCCCCCAGCTGACCCCCCTCTTCTCCCCCACAGCCCCATTTCTGGGATGCCCTCGTGTCTCTCCCCCTTTGCAGCCCCCTCCCTTCCTCCTTCCCTGCTGCACCCCATAGCCCGCTTCCCACCTGAGGGGGAGAGGCTTGGGGGGGAGAAAGGGCATCCTCTTTTCCCCCTCTGCCACCCCACCCCCCAAAGGGATCCTGCAAGATCTGGGGAGAGAAGGGGGGGTCTCCTCGCAGGAAAGCCGAGGAGGACCCACCGACACACACGGACAGCCCAGCTCCCCACCTCCGCTTCCGCCTCGACCCCCCGCTGGGAGGGGCTCCTCTTCCCCCCCTTTGACAGCTCACGGTTTTTCCAGAAGGGAAAGAGGGGAGGGGGAGGAGCAGAAAGGGCGGAGCCTCAAGGGGAGGGGCAGAAACAGGAGAGGGGAGACCCAGATGGGGGTCGCGAGAGCCTCCTTATTCCTCCCCCCCAAACAGGGTTTGCCAAGCATTTCACGCCCCCTCCTGGGAAATAATGTAGGAGGCGCCCCCCCCCCCCAGTGGAGCCCTTTGCCAGCGCAGCACAACCCCTTTGGGGGGAGACGCCCTCCAGTGATTCCCCCCCCCGCTTGATGGCCCTCCTGGAGGGGAACCCCCCCATGGTGAGGGCCAGTGCCCTGCCCGCAGAAAGCTAGTCCCTACCATCATCCCCACGCGCACCCCGCAACCCTCTTGGCAGAGGCGGGGGGGGGCGTAAAGAGAAGTTTGGGGGAGATTATGCTGGATGGGGCTTTGCTTCTCCCGGGTCCCCCCACACCGCCCCCCGGGCCCGTTGTTTTCTTCGAGCCCTAGACCTTGAGCAGAATACCCAGAAGAGCCGGAGAAGTGGGGAGGAGAAAAGGGACTAAGCATCGGTGGGTGCTTTCTGCCCACCCAGTTCAGGCACCGCCACAGAGGCAGAAGAAGAGGAAACCCCCCAACTCTTGCCATTTGAAAAGGAACTTGACGGGAGGGTCTCCAATTACTTCTGGGCAACCCGGTGGGCCTGATGAAGGCCTGGCTTTGCAGTGACCAGGCGGGGAAAGGCTCTCTGGCTTCCTCTGGTGGCCAGTTCTGGCAGGGCACCTCGGACATCTTTTCACAGAGAAGGCAAAGAATCTGGATTTCCATTGGCAGATGGGATTGATAAAACGATATCATAAAACCCAAGAAAACACATTTCAACACGGCTCTAAATTGCACAAACACGCCCTTAAAAACTAGCTTTTCAAAGTAACCAGGTGTTACTTTTTACACCTGAGCAATTTCGGCGTCACTCCTTGCACCCAGAAGTAACTCGATAACTACTAGTTACATTAGTTGTTACCCTAAAGTAACGAATTACAGATAATGGCTTGCTTCTGATTTCTTTGTCCTAGCTGAGAGATAAGGTGCCTTGTACAGTCGGGCATTCATGTTTACTCGGAAACTTTCACTCCCGAGGAACTAAGCCAGAAAGGGCCGAGAAGTGCAGGGAGGGAGCTACCTTCAAAAGGGGTTTCTGTTGATAGAAAGAGAGACATTTGGACCAGGCGAGAAGAGCGCAGAGGAAGAAAGGAACTTGTGGATGGCGCAGGGCCTTGCTCTGAGCGCACCCTGGTCCAAATGAAGCTCATCCGGCTGCAGAAAGCAGGAGACCCTTGCAAGAGAGAAGCAGAAGTCGTGGCCACCTGAAAGTCAACCCCTGGGGATGCCGTTCAGGCCAAAGTCTCTAAATGAAGGGAAGGAAGGAAGGGATGACGATGCAGAGCAGACCAGTTTCCCCTTTGTGTTCCAGACCTGTGCGGCTTTATTATTATTATTCTTTAAAGGCAGGACACCCAAACTGTTCTGTGAGACAAAAGACCCAATCTATAGACCTAACATAGCCTGTAGGTCACTCTGGAGAATTCCCAGCCCTGCCCCAAAGCCCATGGAGTGAAACACATTTCACTGTGCATTGATCATGTTTAGAAATCATGAGTGGTACGTTGAAGAATCCCAGTTACCTCCGATCAGTGATCAGAGATGACAACAGCATTTTCCAGGGCGGGGTGGCGGTCGCTGTGTCACTTAGTCTCATCAAAACCAGGAACGGACCCGGGTGGGACCTTCCCTTCTGCAGCCCCCCGTTCAATGGATGCATGAAAGGACAGGCAGTCTCCTCAGACAGTCCGGGATAGACAGGCGGGAGGGAGGAAGGACCTTTTTGGATTTGATCCTGCCTTGTTCACACACACCCAGTTGGAAGAGGGAGTGCGGTGGGACTGATCTGATCCCAGGGGCCTTCTGCTCTACGTGCCTTTGGCCACTCCAATGGGGAGCTATCACAGACCACGGTGAACGCCACAGCGTACAAACTGGCTTTTGATCTGCCAGTGCCCTGGCAGGATTTGAGCATTTAAGTGGGAAGAGGGGAGGGGAGAAATGAATCATGAATTGGTTGGTTGGTTGGCTGGCTGAAAATATTTTACCCCACCTTTCTCCTTGAAAAGGACCCAAGGCAGCTTACAACAATAAAAGATAATATTTAAAGTTGAAAACAACGGTGGTTAACATCATTAAAAGACAATATTTAAAACTGAACAATAAATAAGGAGGCACCTTTCGTCATTAACAGGAAATATTAAGGCAAAGATCAATAAGTATGCAATTTAAAAAAAAATTGCTGAGAAATGGAAAACATAAAAATCGAAAACACTAGTAGTACTAACAATCCAGTCAAAGCGGTAATTCATAACAATCGATCTAAAAATCACACACAGGTAGCTGGTGATTGAGGGGAAAGCTTGCCTGGAGAGAAAAGTCTTGGCCTGCAAAGATGGAAGGACAGCCAAGAGGAGGCCAGCTTGGCCTCCAGTGGGAGGGAGTTCCAAAGACTGGGAGAAGCAACAGAGGAGGCCTTCTCCTGTGCCCTCACCCAAACGCACCTCTCAAGGCGGTGGGACTGGGAGAAAAGCCTCCCCTGATGATCTGAACACCCAAGCAGGCTCATCATGGGAGACGTGGTCTTTGAGATAGCTGGGACCCAAGCCATTTAAGGCTTTATAACTGGCTAAAACGAGAACTTTAAATTGTACCCAATAGTAACTGATCAGCAGCCTGTGGAGCTGCTGTCACAGGGGAGTTATGTGATCCTGATCACCGGTCCCCGTCACCAATCTGGCTGCTGCCATGTGTTTACACTTCTTTTAACCTGGGAACGTTTTTCATATGGTGAAAGGTTTAATTGCAGTTTGATGTACATGTTGTGGTTCATTGTGATCTGGAATACATTTATACTTTGGCAGCCTGTGGACACTGCCTTGAGTTCCCCTCCCCAACCCATTGGGAGAAAGAAAGAAAGAAAGAAAGAAAGAAAGAAAGAAAGAAAGAAAGAAAGAAAGAAAGAAAGAAAGAAAGAAAGAAAGAAAGTGCCCATCTCGGCGAGGAGTGAAGGCAGGCAGGCATGGTGACATCAAGACAAGGTCAAGGAGGCCACACTTGGTGCCACCTACGTTGCTGGATGGGCTCCACCGTAGGATCAAAAAGAAGTCCCCTTTCCCAGCCTTCTAGGGAACGCTTCCACATCGTGGCCCCGTCACCCTACAGCTGACAAAACACCATCCTCCCAGTGAGGAGATGTTCTCGAAAACATTCCTGTTCTTTTTTTGGTCTTTCTGGTGAGCAAATTTTCAGCCGGTCCCATGTTGCGACAGTTTTGAAGAAGACATCATCCTCTCCAAGGCCTTCCAACATTTCCCTCAGTTGACCTCACGTATACCCTAATAGCGAGAGGCTCTGGTTTAGAATTGGGTCGGCATCTTTGACCCTCAACCCCACTCCCCCCATCGTAGGTCCCCGAACACACAGGGGTCAGCCCTCACTTCCTCTCTGGCCCCAGGACTTCCAGGCTGTGGTGGGTCATCCTGTTTTTTTTTTTTAACCAAATGAATGCGCCCTAATGGGTGACACAAAGTACCAGTCGACTTGGGGGAAGTGAAAAGTTGCAGATATAACCAAATGCGCCTGTGACTGTACATATACAATTTTATATCTATAGAAGCAGTAGGAGAAGAGTGGGATAAAACGTGGGATAAAAGAATTATGAAGAATAGGTCTGTAAGAATAAAGGAATAGAGGTCTTGGAACAGCGACTAGTGTGGCTGAGAAGGCCAATTCGTGAGTGACAATCCTTTCAAGACAAATACAGACATAAGGTAATATGGAGGTGGTATTTAACACCGGTAAAACTGAATAAAATAAATAAATTTGTTTTATTAATGTTGGGTGTCTCTCACTCTCTCTCTCTCAAATCCACTCCTCTCTCCTCAGAAAGGGCCCGAGGTGGCTTACATCATAAGAAGATAATATTTAAAGCTAAAAACAGAAAATAGGCAAATAATTTTTTAAAAATCAAAGAAATACCACCCTAAAAACAGGATACAAAAGCAACCCCAAACACACATTCGAAGCAACAAGCAAGAAAGCACAGCGAACCTTTTTAGAAACCCCACGGAGGAAATCCTTCATGGGGAGCAAAACAGATCCCCGAGGGACCTCACGGGTCAAAGGCCAGGGGGTCCAACTGGAGTCCCCCAGCATCACCCGCTGGGTTCTCACCTCCAGGAAGGACCAGAGCCACCGTAAAACAAGTGCCCCCAAGTCCCATCCTGGAGAAAAAGACCCAGAAAAAAAACTGTGCATGACGGTATTGAATGCTCAGGAGAGGCCGGACAGAACCAAAAGGGGACACACATTCCCCTTGTCCAGATCCCAGCCGAGGTCGTCCACCGAACGGGACCAAAGCCGTCGTCTCTGTCCTCTAACCAGGACTGAAACGGCCAGATTGAAAGGGATCCAGGTCATCCGTCTCCTGCAGGAACTGCTGGAGCTGAGAAACCACCGCACGCTTGTCAGAGTGGTGCCGTTTTTAGCAGCGTCTGTGGCCGAAGCGCCGTGTTCCAGTCGCAGCCGTCAAGAAAATCAGGCAGAGACAACTAAGTCTATGGACAAATATATACAGCAGCAAAAGCATGACAGCGGTTATGCATTAGCCAAGAGAAGCAATCCCTACACAGTGTCTCTCTATATGATCCCTGTCCAATCAGTTGTCAGAGATGATGACATCATCTTCACCCTAAAGAGGTGTATTCCAGTGTCCTTGTCAGGCACCCCTGCTGACATTTTGTACCTGATCTCTGAGCTTAGTATTCATGGCTGTAAAATTCAGGTTCCATTTTATTTGGCTTATTTTATATAACCTTGCGCAGGAGTTGGAATCTTGGAGACTAGCCCCTCGTTGTCCAGTAGACTGGGATCTCGGGAGGGCTTCTTCCGTAACAGTCTTATTCTTGCCTCCTCGAAAGCAAGCGGGGATCCTACCCTTCCTGCAAGGAGGCCTTCGCCAATCCCTGTACCCACAAGGACATTTCTCCCTCCGGCTGCTTTCCTGAGGCAGGAAGGGCCAGGTTCCGGCATGCCTTGGGGGAATGCATTCAGCTCTCCAGGAATCCTGTCCACAGGATCTGACTGCACCAACAGAAAAGCGGCCATGAAAACGGGACAAGCAGGGGCCAGGGTGGCATCCACCGGACTGCCATTGATTATAGCAAGGTCTACCTGGCAGGGGTGTGTGTGCAATGCCTTGAAAAGACCTCTGGTGGGCAGGTCGGTTGACGGGAAGCCTCTCACCCTTTTCTGGGTCTTCCCTTTCCCGCCAGAAACTTTGTTTTTTGCTCCCACCTTGTGGGGGGAGGGCAGGCGCCCTGCAGCTTCAGGTTTGAAGGGGGAGCAGGTGTTATCACTCTCACGCTCTCAGACTGGCCACCGGAAGTTCCACATGACACCTCAAGGTCATGAACTATCTGAGGATCTGAAAAAATCAACTGTTACTCTACATCAAGATGGCCTAGTAGGCTATAAGAAGATTGCCAAAACCCTGAAACGAAGCGGCAGCATGGTGGCCAAGACCACACAGCGGTTTAACAGGACAGGTTCCACTCAGAACAGGAAGAAAAAGGACTGGGACATCCACTGAATCTGTCAAGCAAGGAGAGACGGTAGTCCCAGGATCTCAAATGGGTATCAATACTTTATTCAAAGATAAGCCCAACAAACCACGCCCCCAAAACAGAAATCATTTTCCCAGTAAAGTGTAACGTTTGCTGTCTAAGTCCTTCCAAAAAACAGCTCATTGGCCTAGACAGTGAAGGTTCTAATTCCCCAATACAGATAGATAGGTTAGAATGACTCAATGAAGCCTAGCTGGCGGTGTCAGAGGCTCAGAAAACATATTGTACTGAACCGGTCAAGTTGTCAAGTCCAACTGCCACAAACTATAACCTGCGCCTATATACTCCTGTTAAACTGGTATCCTGGAACATAACTGGTCACTAATACTGTCACAAACCTTTCCGTAGATAATCGATGTACCATCTGCCAGATCGAAATTTTTCTGTCTGTCCTTTTAATGCTATCCTTTCCATGGAATTCAACCATTTAAACATATTGAATGCTATTTATTATTCCTGCTTTGACTTTATGTTCAGAGGTGATCTTGGTGATTGGAAAAGCAGATCACGGAAGAGGGTAGCAGCCTGAGCTGGATGGGGAGCGAGATCTTCTGGATCCAGGCTAGAGAGGTCTCCACAAGGACAAAGATTTCTGGAGATTTCTGAAAATGAGGTCTCTCCATGTAAGGATCCCTCGGCCACCTCTGCACAGATTGCGAAGGGTATTTCCGATTGTCCTGCTGAGATGCCTCAATTATAACATGCCACTGTTGATCTTTTCAACATTCCATGCATTTATATGGTTTCTTGTCAAAGCAAGTCCTCTGATGTAAATGGAGACAGCAGCTCTCATGGCAGCTCTTTTCATATTCCATCCCCCCCCCCCCCCCGTGTGAGTTCTCCATGGTAAACTAAGTCTATGGTTTTGACTGAAGCACTTCCTCATTCCATGAATTTATATGGTTTCTCCCCTCTGTGAGTTCTATGATGTGAACTCAGGTTAAAGCTCTGACTGAAGCTCTTTCCACATTCCTTGCATTTATATGATTTCTCCCCAGTGTGAAATCTTTGATGTGATCTAAGGATACTGCTATGACTGAACCTCTTTCCACATTCCATGCATTTATATGGTTTCTCCCGTGTGTGTTCTTTGATGTGAACTCAGGGTACAGGTACGACTGAAGCTCTTTCCACATTCCATGCATTTATATGGTTTCTCCTCAGTGTGAATTCTTAGATGTAAACTCAGGTTACTGCTATGACTGAAACTCTTTCCACATTCCATGCATTTATATGGTTTCTCCCCTGTGTGAATTCTTTGATGTGATCTAAGGGTACTTCTTTCACTGAAGCTCTTTCCACATTCCATGCATTTATATGGTTTCTCCCCTGTGTGAGTTCTATGATGTTTCCTCAGTGTACTGCTATGACTGAAGCTCTTTCCACATTCCATGCATTTATATGGCTTCTCCCCTGTGTGAGTTCTTAGATGTGAATTCAGGATACTGCTATGACTGAAGCTCTTTCCACATTCCATGCATTTATATGGTTTCTCCCCGGTGTGAGTTCTTTGATGTGAACTCAGGTGACTGCTACGACTGAAGCTCTTTCCACATTCCATGCATTTATATGGTTTCTCCTCAGTGTGATGTCTTTGATGTGATCTAAAGGTACTGCTTCCAATGAAGCTCTTTCCACATTCCATACATTTATATGGTTTCTCCCCTGTGTGAATTCTTTGATGTGATCTAAGGGTACTTCTTTCACTGAAGCTCTTTCCACATTCCATGCATTTATATGGTTTCTCCCCTGTGTGAGTTCTTAGATGTGAATTCAGGATACTGCTATGACTGAAGCTCTTTCCACATTCCATGCATTTATATGGTTTCTCCCCTGTGTGAGTTTTTTGATGTGAACTCAGGTGACTGCTCTGACTGAAGCTCTTTCCACATTCCATGCATTTATACGGTTTCTCCCCTGTGTGAGTTCTTAGATGTGAATTCAGGATACGGCTATGACTGAAGCTCTTTCCACATTCCATGCATTTATATGGTTTCTCCCCAGTGTGAATTCTTTGATGTGATCTAAGGGTACTGCTCTGACTGAAGCTCTTTCCACATTCCATGCATTTATATGGTTTCTCCCCTGTGTGAGTTCTTAGATGTGAATTCAGGATACTGCTATGACTGAAGCTCTTTCCACATTCCATGCATTCATATGGTTTCTCCCCTGTGTGAGTTTTTTGATGTGAACTCAGGTGACTGCTCTGACTGAAGCTCTTTCCACATTCCATGCATTTATACGGTTTCTCCCCTGTGTGAGTTCTTAGATGTGAATTCAGGATACGGCTATGACTGAAGCTCTTTCCACATTCCATGCATTCATATGGTTTTTCATCTGTGTGAATTCTTTGATGGGAACTTAGGTGATTTTTCTCAAAGAAGCTCTTTCCACACTGTAGGCATTTGTACGGTCTCTCACCTCTCAGATCGTTTTCATGTGAAGTGCAATCACTGTGCATCATGATGCTATTTGTTTTTTCTATGTATGTGGACATTGTGAAGTCTGTTGTCATCTGAGGTTCCTTTGAATGTTTATCTGCCCAGGGAACCTTTTCCCCTTCCTTTTCCCTGTTGATTTTTTCACGTGATCAGAAGTGCATCAACATCAATAGCAGGAGTAGCTGGATATTTTTTTATCTCTCTCTTTTTTACTAGCTTCCCTTCTTCCCTTTTCCTCCTTTTAAATGTGTAGAATTTTTTTTAGCTGCTTTATATATATTTTTTCACTCAAAGAACAAATGGCTCCATAAAATTCCCGCTGTCCTCTTCATCCCCTGATGGAGAGAAAAAAAGAGATGAAAGAGGAGTGCAACGTAAAAGAAATACCTTATTTGTTTGGATGAGTCCAAATCTCCAGGGCCAGATGAACTGCATCCATGGATATTGAAGGAATGGGCTGAAGAAATTGCAGAACCACTGTCTAATATTCTCTTGTCATCATGGGAGAGGGGTGATCAGCCAGACAGGTGGAGGAGAGCTGACACTGTCCCTATCTTCAAAAAGGGGGAACCAGGGAACTGCAGACCCGTCAGCCTGACATCCATCTCAGGGAAAATTCTTGAGCCGATTACAAAGCAGACACTCTGCAAGCAGATTCAAAACAATGCAGGAAGAACCGAAAGCCAACATAGAAAGAAGGAAAGAACTGGGCATGTTTGGCTTTGAGAAAGGAACTCTGAGGGGAGAGACATGATTTCCCCCCTTTTTCCCCCCTCAACTTGGTGGACGGTTGATGCTTTGCATCGGTCCGATCTCTTTGTGGTTTGTTATTTGTTTTCTTTTGTTTAGTTACGTCTAATTATTTTTTAACCTCACTTGATCCTGATTTCAACCGGTCTTATGTAACTGGAGAATTCCTCTTCATCCTCTAATGGGACGGCTTCCAAGAGAAAGCAGACCGAGCTACTCCCTGCCCATCTCGCTAAGGACAAAACGAGCCCAAGCCAGCCTTTCGATAAGAGAGAGAAATGACTGTCAGAGCGATGGAATCTCAGGGGGTGGGTGTTCTTCTCATAATCATGGAATCATAGAATTAGTGGATTTGGAAGGGGCCTCTGAGGCCATCCAGTCCAACCCCCTGCTTAACCATCAAAGCAGATCTGCCAGGTGATGATCTGTTTCTCTTGAATGCCTCCAGGGTTGGAGCACTCGCCAACTCCCGAGGTCATGGGTTCCCCTGTCGTACTGCTCTAACCGTTAGGAAATTTTAACTGATATTCAACCAAAATCTGGCTTCCTTTAACTTGAGCCCATCGTTGCGTATCCTGCACTCTGGGAGGATCGAGAACAGATCTTGCCCCTCCTCTATATGACAGCCTTTCAAACATTTGAAAAGTGCTAGCGTATCACCCCTCAGTCTTCTTTTCTCAAGGCTAAACATGACCAATTCTTTCAGCCTTTTACTCATAAGGCTTGGTTTCCAGCCTTCTGATCATCCTTGCCGCCCTCCCCTGAACTTGTTCCAATTTGTCATCATCCTTCTTGAAGTGTGGTGTCCAGAACTGGACACAATACTCAAGGTGAGGCCTAACCAGTGCTGAATAGAGGGGGACTAGCACCTTGTGGGATTTGGAAACTCTCCTTTTATTAATGCGGCCTGAAATAGCGTTTTCCTTTATTGTAGCCACATGACAATATTGACTCATATTTAGCTTGTGATCTATGACAATTCCCAGATCCTTCTCGCTCGTAGTTTTGCTGAGCCAGGTATCCCCCATCTTGTAACTGTGCAATAGGTTTCTTTTTCCAAGGTGCAGGACTTTGCACTTTTCCCTGTTGAATTTCATTCTGTTGCTTTAGGCCCAGTGTTCCAGGACCCATTCATCATCACCTTCTGAGTACAATTCTGTAGCCAATGGTGTATCCAGCTGACACTTGATCTATCCAGCCCACACCTAGATAGCTTGCTAATCATGGGGATCATGGGCCACTTTGTCAAAAACTTTGCTGAAGTCAAGATATACTACGTCTACAGCATCCCCTCTCTCTATCAGGGATGTGACGTGATCAAAAAACAAGATCAAATTAGTTTGGCAGGATTTGTCCTTGACAAATCTGTGTTGGCTTGTAGTTCTTACTGCCTTGTTTTCTAGGTGCTTGCACAATGACCGCTTTACGATCTGTTTCAAAATTTTGCCTGGGATTGATGTCAGGCTGACTGGCCTGTAGTTCCCAGGTTCCTCTTTTTGCCCTTTTTGAAGATAGGGAGAACATTGGCCCTCCTCCAATCCTCTGGCACCTCCCCCGTTTCCCATGATTTCAAGAAAACAATGGAGAGCGGTTCTGAGAGATCTTCAGCCAGTTCCTTCAGGACTCTCGGATGCAGTTCATCCGGCCCTGGAGATTTGAACTCGTTCAAGGTGGTAAGGTATTCCTTGACTATTGGTTTATCAATCTCCACTTGCAATCCTGTCTCCCCCACTTGCACTTCCAATTTGTTTGGAAGTTCATAGTCTGTTTTGTGGATAAAGATGGAACTAAAAGAGGAATTGAGCACCTCTGCCTTTTCTTTGTCCTCTGTTATCATTTTTTCATCTCCATTGCGGAGCTGTGCCACTATGCCTTTTGTTTTTCTTTTGCTACTTACATACCAGAAGAATGCTTTTTTTATTGTTTTAGTGAGCTAACCTCAGCTCATTCTCTGCTTTTGCCCTCCTAATGCCATCCCTGCATTTCCTTTCTACTTGTCTATACTCAGTCTTGGTGGCCGGGCCTTCTTTCCATTTCCTGTACATGTCTTTTTTGGTGTTTAGGTCCTCCCTGAGCTTTTTGTGAAGCCACACTGGCCTTTTTTTGCCGTCTTCCCCCTTTTTATCTTGTTGGAATTATTTGTAGTTGTGCCTTTAGAATTTCTTCTTTTATAAGCTCCCACCCTTCTTGGACTTTTTTGCTTGTTAGGATCTCCTAAGAAGACCACGATAGTTTCAGAGTGGTTCCCCTCCCTGCCTGACAATGGTACCATCGCTAACATCCAGAAAATCATGGGAACTGAATTCATGACGGACTGTCTAATCTCTTGGGACTTAGTCGATTCGATTTCTGAATTGGAAGGACATTTAGGGTCCTGCTGTCTTCCCGGATTAACATCTCATTTGAATCTCCATTTTAAACTTTGGATTAGGCTCCCACAACACAATGCCGATACTACTATCACTTACCGAAAATGGTGCTGACTCAGAAGACGATCGGTCCAAAGCCCTAACATCATTACCATCTGTACTCAGGACAAGATTTACAGGGGATTTTCTTTTAACAACATAATGAGACTTTAAACTGAATAGGATACTGAAAACTTTTAAACCACAATTTCTTGATACACTGATTATCACGGAGAGGGATGGTGAGAGATTCTGGTTTGGATATATTTGAAACATCGTGAGGACATCAAAGAATTACTATCTCAAGATAGCTAGGAAAAGGGAAGTGAAGTTCTATACCTATAATCGCAGAGGATGCTGTCCCGTTGGTGAGGGCTCCAACACTGGAGGCATTGAAGAGAAACTTAGATCATCACCTGCTTTGATTGTATTCCTGCCTTGAGCAGGGGGTTGGACTGGATGGCCTGGTAGGCCCCTCCCAACTTCACTTTTCTATGATTTCTATGAATGAAATTCAACAGGGTAAGTGAAAAGCACTGCACCTTGGAAACAGAAACCAAATGCACAGTTAGAAGATCAGATATAACTGTCTCAGCAATACTACAAGCAAGAAGGATCTTGGAATCGTCGTAGATCACAAGCTGAATATGAGCCAGCAGTGTGATGTGGCTACAAAAAGGACAAACACTACATCGGGAGGCATTCAAAGAAGTATATTCTCCAAATCCCACGAGGTGCTAGTCCTCCTCTATTCAATCCTGGTTAGGCCTCACCTTGAGTATTGTTTCCAGTTCTGGACACTACATTTCAAGAAGGAGGCTAATAAATTGGAACAAGTTCTGAGGAGGGCGACAAGGACGATCAGGGGGATGGAACCCAAGCCCTAGGAGGAAAGATGGAAAGAACTGGGCATGTTTAGCCTTGAGAAAAGAAGACGGAGGGGAGACACGATAGCACTGTTCAAAAACTTGAAAGGCTGTCATACAAAAGAGGGCCAGGATCTGTCCCTGATCATCCCAGGACATTCAAAAATGGGCTGAACTGTACAGGAAGCCAGATTTAGGCTGAATATCAGGAGAAATTTCTGAACTGTTGACAGTGGCATGACAATGGGATCAATTAGCTGCATCTAACAGGGGTTGGACTTGATGGCCTTACAGGCCCCTTCCAACTTCACTATTCTCCGATTCTCTGATTCTGTACCTCAAGAGGTGATGAACCAGGCGTGGAGGCACTCAAGAGAAAATCAGACAAGCATGTGCCAGATATCCTTTGATTTGTAGACCTACATGGAGCAGGGAGTTGGCCTCGATGGCCTCAGAGGCCCTTTCGAACTTCGTGATTCTGGCTTTTTGTTAGTTTATAAATGTTTTTATAAAAGAAAAAGGCTCTCTTCCACCTTTCCCTCTCCAAAAGAACCCCACATGCAGGAGCGGCTTGGAAGGAGAAATTCGGGAGAGCCCCACGCCAAGCTGCGTCTCACCAACAGCAGTTATCGTAGGGTTGAGTCGAGGAGGATTGGGACCTGAAATAATAATAACACTCTGCACATGTTCAGAGAGGCAGTGTGGTAGATAACCAAACGGGGACTCCTGCAACCTGGGCTCAAAGTGCCCCTTGGCTCGGGAAACTCACTGGTCGTGTGCGTGCTTCTGGGGCCTTGCTTTGGGAAACCCGAGGTCTCTTCCCCCCCCTCCCCAGGTTGGCGGGAAGTCACTTCAGAGGCCAAAGTGAAGGGAAGACGAGCAGCTACGGGAGACCTGGGGGGTGGCGGCCCCCTCCCCAAAAGCTCCTGGGGCTGCCGGCAATGGGGCTCAAATGCTCCCACATCCTTATCCAAGCTGCAAAAAGAAACGGCCTTCTGCTGACGGGAGAGTAGCTGGCTGGAGAGCTCTGGGGTTTCGGATCGGTGGCTACGGAGGCAGAGGTTGGGAGTTCGATTCCCCCCCCACCCCATGGGCCGCCTCCCGCGAGAAGAGCCAGCCGGGGTGACCTTGGGCCAGCTCCACCGTCCCAGGAGAAGGAAAGGGGAAACCGCTTCTGAGGACTCCCTCCCTGGGAAACCTGGGAAAAAGGGTCACTCAAGTCAGAACGAGCTTGATGATGATGATGATGACTGTGCCTCTGATGGCAATCAAAAGAGCTCACCTGCCTTGCAAAGGTTGAAGGGATCTGGAGTTTGATCTCTTCTCTTTCGGTCCTGGGAAGCACCGGGAGAGATCGGCTCCGTCTCCCCTCCCCCTCCCTGGGAGAAAAGAAGAAGCCAAAGGATCCCTCTGGAGAGATCCTGGGAGGAAGGAAGAGCACAGGCTTTCCCTCTGGACGGCGGCCTTTCTCCTTCTTACATCCTGTGGGGCAGAGAAAGGAGCAGCAGATGAAGGAACAGCTGGGAGGGAGGGAGGGAGGGACGGGCCTTTTGTAAAGGGGACGGCTCTGAATGGTGCGTCCAGGGGAAAGGCCCCAACCAGAAAAGCCTCTTCCTTGCAGCCAGGAGAGCAGGCCAGAGGATCCTCTCCTTGGGAGAGATCTCCTTTCCGCCTCTGCCCCAAACCTGTGGCCTTCCTGGGCCTCTTTCTCTTTCCGCCCTGCTTTCCTCTTAGGATAATAAAAAAGTCCCGCAATGTCACCAGGAAGCCCCCCTTCAACACACACACAGACACAAACACACACAAATACAGACACAGGGAGGAAATCCCTCCCATCTACCCACCCGCCCCTTCCTGTAGTGGATCCCCAGTTAGGGATCTGGTGGGGAGGGGGATCTGGTCTGCCCTTCCCTCTTCCAGATCCAGAGCCCCTGAAGGAGGTCCTTCTTAAGAGTCCCCTTCAAACACCTCAGAGGGAGGGGGAGGGGGATCCAGAAGAGCCTCAGGATGGCAGGCCAGGCACCTGGGGGGGGGGAGGGAGGGAGCCCCATCGCCCCCCCAGCTGAACCCCCTCTTCTCCCCCACAGCCCCATTTCTGGGACCCCCTCGTGTCTCTCCCCCTTTGCAGCCCCCTCCCTTCCTCCTTCCCTGCTGCACCCCATAGCCCGCTTCCCACCTGGGGGGGAGAGGCTTGGGGGGGAGAAAGGGCACCCAATGGACGCTCCCTCTTTTCCCCCTCTCCCACCCCACCCCCCGAAAGGGATCCTGCAAGATCTGGGGAGAGAAGGGGGGGTCTCCTCGCAGGAAAGCCGAGGAGGACCCACCGACACACACGCCTCGACCCCCCGCTGGGAGGGGCTCCTCTTCCCCCCCTTTGACAGCTCAGGGTTTTTCCAGAAGGGAAAGAGGGGCGGGGGGGAGGAGCAGAAAGGGCGGAGCCTCAAAGGGGCGGGGCAGAAACAGGAGAGGGGAGACCCAGGTGGGGGTCGCGAGAGCCTCCTTATTCCTCCCCCCCCCCCCGCCCAACGGGGTCTGGCAAGCATTTCACGCCCCCCCCGCAGGGAAGAAAAGCAGGGAGCGCCCCCCCCCCCGCCCCGGTGGAGCCCCTTTGGGGGGGGGAGACGCCCTCCAGCGATTCCCCCCCTCCCCCCCCCCCCGCTTGGAGGCTCGGGTAGCCAGAGGGGCGGTCTGGGAGTGGGAAGAAACAAATACTGGAAAATAAAAAAGAAACAAAACAAAGAAATACATAAAAAAAAATCCACACCGCGTCTCTCTGCCGCCCCCTGGAGGTCAAGGGCGGGGGAGAGCGCTCGGCCGAGGAGCCGCGGCCACTGACTTCGGGCAAAGGAACGGCCGAGGGAAGGAACGGGGGAAGGAACGGAGGGGAGAAGCCCAAGAGAAGCCCCGCTGATCCGGGACTCCGCGCGGCGGCTGGGACGGGGGTGCAATTCTGCACGGGGGCAGCCCCGGGAGCCGGACCCCGGCAGATGGGAGGAAGGCGGCCGGCGACGGGGAGGGGGGGGGAAAGGGGCACCTTTGCCTGCTCTTGGCGTTCCGTTCCTTTCCTGCTTTCCAACGTTTAATTTCTCTAGCAATATCTTTTTCCCCTCCCCTCCTTTTCCTCCTCCTCTTATCCTAGAGATCCCGGCCAGAACTAGGTGGAAAAAGTTACTTTTTTGGGGGAGGGGAACTACAACTCCCCAAATCCCCCCCCCAGCCTGGGGACAGGGGGAATGTCGGAATTGTAGTCCCCCAGCAAAGGACCGCTCTGAGCTCAGATCCAGACCGACGCCTGTGGACGGGGCGGACCGGATTCCCGTGGCGTTTCCTCTCGCTTTCTTTCAAACAACGCCGAGGAGTCCGGTGAGACCCCGAAATGCAACGCAGCATTCGGAACGGCAGCCCGCTTGATCAGACGCAGAAACCCAGACTGCGAAGATCGACTGACAGTCAGACCTTTTATTCCGGAGCGGGCGGTTCTGGAGGACCGCTTCGGGCCTCGGGTGGTGTGGAGTGCAGCCCACGGAGGCTGCAATGGCTTCGTCTTCTGGGTGCCACGGGGTTCCTCGACTTCTTCTCTCTTTCTTTTTGAATAGGTGCTGCAGATGCTGCCCTTTGGAAAGGGACTCCCGTGCAGTCCCTCTATGCAGGGATCTAAAAAGTCCATTATTAACTTGTCTTATCTCTTGCTAGTCACACAGCAGAAAATTCATTTTATATCTTGTTTTTACTATCTGCTGTGCAAGAACAAACATCCGAAGGCAGGCAGGTAGAATATCTTTAGTAGATCTCTAAAATAAGCTACAAGACTCATGGTTGAGCGACTCTTTGTTTCTTTCACTTTTTTTCACATTTCTCTCTCTAATATTCTCTTTTTCTTTCTTTCTTTCTTTCTCCCTCCCTTTTTTCCGGACTCACGCCCATGGTCTCCCTCCCCTACATCTGTGCCTTATTTGATTTAGGTATCGATTTGTCTGTCTGATCGATAGGCTGCCTTTCTCCTGATCAGGGGACTCAAGGCAGCTCCCAGTATTAAAAAAGAATACAATTTTTTTTTTAAAGTAAGTTGTACATTAAAAAAAGCACACTATAAAATGGATGAAAACACATTGAATAATACAAAATTTTCCAAATGTTAATGTTTAAAACAAACTTAACTTTAAAAAGGGCATTCAGGGACTCAGGCATGATTGTTAAAATATGTTGACCGTTAACCTTTTTTTCTTTAATTGCTATTTAATTTCTGGTCCTCTCCTCTGATTTCATTAATCCCACCACCATCATCCCGTTCTGTTGATTTCCCCATAGACTGCTTTGCTCGCTGTTTATTATTAATACGACATTTGTTCTTGTTTCCCCAAAGAAAATGTTGCTTTGGGTTTTTCTTTTAAATTTCCTCCTTAATATAAACTTCCTTGTTTGAAAGGTGGTGACGCCTAATATAAAAGTTTGTGTGTTTGAGTGTAGCTCCTGGCCTTTCCATCCCTTTTTCATGCTCACATCCGTCACGCAGTGCTACATTTGGTAAGAATCTGCTTCCGATTTGCACATCTCACTGAGATGCAGTATTCTCCAGCATGATTCTTCCAGCTAGTGACATATAAGTGCAATATAAGAGCTAAGTTAGTTGTATTTTAGTTTGTGCTGTGCTGACATTTAAACAAATGAATGAAAAGGGTAATTAATCAGTTATTTTACCTGTGCAGGTAAGAGACAAGAGGCTTTAATCAGAGTACTTAATCATCGTCCCGACGAATTTATTGGTCTGTCTCATAACAAGCAACCAGGAATGTTATTTATTTATTTGTTTGTTTGTTTGTTTGTTTATTTGACCTTAGACTTGAATCATTCCCAGTTAGGACTTTGCTACCAAAAGGTTACTTTCCAAATTGTTGAGGGAAATAAAGATATTAGCCTCAGCCTTCTTTTTATTTCTCGGGACTGCTTTTTTTTAATTTTGACTTACCGTTGCAAATAAAGCAGTGAAATATTAAAACAGGATCAGTTGTCGTACGGAAACAGGGTGCGATTAAAAACCTTTTTAAAAAACCTCTCTGTTACAAATAATTGCAAAAATCAGGGGTCGATGAGTGCCTGGCCCATCTTTCGTAGCCCTTGTCCTTAGAGGTTTGCAACACGGGGCTTTGGGTGCTGGCGGAAGCACAGAACGAACATCAGGGAGTTGGCCAGCTTGGCTTCCCTGGGCGGAGGGTTCCCTAGTTTGCCAGCGGGCTCCGAAAAAGCCTTCGCTGGTATGCTCACCAGGCGTGGCTCTATGGGTGGGCACCAGGGACCAGATAAGGGAGTTTCCTACAGCTCTCAAAGGATCGGCAGGCATAGATCGGAGCATCCTTTGCATTTTGCTTGCCCGGTTCTTTGCTAAAGCATTGCAGGGAGTTGCTTTATCTAATTAAATTAATTTCAGAGGCTGTTGATTTAAAGATGCCTTTCCTTGGGCCCCGGCGAGCCGTCCTCTTTCTAATATCTCATTGGTGAGAGAGGAGCTGCTGTTTTTTTCTAGGGAGATTTTCTGGGCCATCGCACTTAAAATATGAATGAAGTTTTGCATTGACTTATTTAAAATATTTTTCCCCACTTCCCTCTTTAAAAGGCAGCTTACATCATTAAAAGATAATTTGGAAGCTAACAATACTGAGTACACAAATACTAAAAAGGATCAAACGAGTGCCATACTAAAAAAAAAAAAAAATTTATCAACAGCAAGACTCAGTCGAAGCAACAAGGTATGATAATCCATGAAAAAACCCTACTTAGGCAAGCCAGTCGCTCAGGGAAAGCCTGCCTGAAGAGAAAGGTCTTTGCCTGCTTGCGGAAGAACAGGAAAGACGGGGCCAGGCTGGCCTCCAGTGGCAGGGAGTTCCAGAGTCTAAAGGAGCAGCCACAGAGAAGGCCCTGCTCTGTGTCCCCACCAAAGACACCTGTGAGGATGATGGGACCGAGAGAAAGGCCTCCCCTGATGATCTTAACACCCGAGCAGGCTCCTAATGGGAGATGCGGTCTTTTACATAGCTTGGGGCTATCTGTTTGTAAAATCAGAAAATGGGAGCCAGGGAGCTGGAGAAAACCATCATGGGAGTCAATAATGTTTGCCCGTCCCTTTGCATTTGAATTATTTTAGTCGTAGGGCTCTAAAGCCGAGCAAAAAATGGAGGCGACTGGCCACATGGACCAGAATCAAAGCCCACCCTCAAATTACCATATTGTGGCGCTACCTTTATAAGGCCAGCACAAAAGTTATAAATCATGGGTGCAAGTCTTTGAGATTTTGGGATAGTGGCTTGGGGAGATCCTTTGTGACATCGGTGTGGGTCAAACCCCTTCCTTGATTCTTGGTCCTCTTTTTAATGCCTCCCAAATGCCTGTTATTTTGAAAAAAGGAAGAGCCAGTGTGCCAGGTTGAACTGTGGAACTCTATGCCACAAGGTGCCCTGCAAGCTGTGAACTTGGGTGGCTTTAAAATCGGGTTGGATCCATTCATGGCGGCTCAGGCCCTCCGTGGCTATGAGTCAGTTCCTCTACCTCAGCCTGAGCTGAAGCAGCGCATGATAGAGAGGGTGCGGTTGTGCTCACGTCTGGCCGGTGGCTTTCTCGGAGGCAACCGAGAAGCCACGGGAGGCGGGCAATCCAGAACATACGATCCTTTGGTTGATCCACCATGCTCTTGTTATGTTGTTCTGGGAAATGCAAATCTGCCGTTCTAATAACATGGTGTGGGACTCTTTAGCGTCCGTGGATCACTTTTCCCACCCTCTCAACCCTTTCTTCGCTTCTGGTTGCAGATGGCGACCCCACAGCGAGGCGTGAGGATAACTCGGAAGCTGCGGGACTGGACCATCGAGCAGGTGGAAAGCGGGAAGTTCTCGGGAGTCGTCTGGGAGGACCCTCCGGCCAAGATGATGTTCCGTATCCCGTGGAAACACGCCAGGAAGCAGGAGTTCCGGCATGAAGAAGATGCTGGGTTTTTCAAGGTATTGTGCTTGTGTGTTAGGTAGAAAAGATTTCAGCGTGGGTCTCGCCGGACTGCGCACAATCTTGAGAATGAACCAGAAATGTGGATTTGTGGTTAGGGACAGTGAAAATATGCAAGAACTTTATAGACCACTAAAAAAATCACATGAGCTTTTTTGTGCTCATTTTTAGTGGTCTATAAAGGAAGAGAAGACTCCCTGGAAAAGCCCCTGATGTTGGGAAAGTGTGAGGGCAAGAGGAGAAGGGGACGACAGAGGACGAGATGGATGGACAGTGTCATCGAAGCGACCAACGTGAATTTGACCCAACTCCGGGAGGCAGTGGAAGACAGGAGGGCCTGGCGTGCTCTGGTCCACGGGGTCACGAAGAGTCGGACACGACTTAACGACTAAACAGCAACAACAACAAAATAGCATTGGCCTTTTTTGTAGCCGCATCATACTGTTGGCTCATATTTAGATTGTGATCTACGACAATTCCCAGGTCCTTCTCGATCGTAGTTTTGCTGAGCCAGGTATCCCCCATTTTGTAACTGTGTGGTTGGTTTCTATTTCCGAGGTGCAGGAGTTTGCACTTATCTCTGTGGAATTTCATTCTGTTGTTTTCAGCCCAGTACTCCAGCCTCTCAAGACCATGGTGAAATTTGTTTCAGTCTTCCAGGATCTGAGCTATTCCACCCGATTTTCTGTCATCCACAAATTTAACAAGCATTCCCTGCATTCCCTCATCCAAGTCATTCGTCATATTGTTGAAAAGCACCCGACCCAGGACTGAGCCTTGGGGTTTTCTACATGTTCCTTTCTCCCAGTTGGAGAAGGAGCCATTAATCATCACCCTCTGCAATTGCAATTCCCCCCACTCCCCTCTCTCTTCCCTCCCCCCCCCCAAACAACCATGTTGTGCACCGAAAACTCATGAGGAGGCTTTGTGGAAAGTGCAGTCCTGGGAGATCAAAGGGGGGGGGGGGGCTGAAGGACAGCAAGAGAGGCAAGGCCCACGCCTTCGCCGTCCAGTTCCCATCTGACCCGCTCCAAGGGGAGAAGATCCCCCGGCATTCCTGACTGTATATTTTCCTCCTAATGGGTGCCTTAAGGACACCCCATCTTCCTTTGCAGGATCCCACACCCGAGGAGGAAAACACCTGGAAAGGGGAGGGGGCAAGGAAGGATCATGAAAGAGACCCTCCCACCACCCTTCATCAAGCCGGAGGGGCAAGCTGGGCTCCTGCCTCCCCCTTCCTCGCCCGGGGGTCCTGCCTTCCCCCTCCCCTCCCACCCCCGTGGATCGATCCCGGGCTAGCTGATGAATAATGGTGGAATATCCATCCTCTTCTTTCTATAATCTATTACAAGCACCTTAGTTTTTGAAGTATTTAGAAGCAAGTTGTTCTCGCTACACCGTTTTATCAATCGTTCTCTATAAGCAGCCTCCTTCTCCTCTGGACCTCTCCAGGAAGCTTTATCCTTATTAGTCATCACTAATTTAGTTTTGCTTCATATCACTGGGTTTACGCTAAGGATGAGCAAACTTACATCCTAGCCATCATCTCCGTTAGACACACACACAAGATATGCGTTAGCCAGATAATTTATTTTATCCACTTCTCCCCCTTCTAAGCTGTTCCTTGATGTTCAGGCCTCAAGAGAATAAAGTAAATTTTGGGACCAAAGATGCAAATCAAGAGGCCAGCACTGGAAGCTAAGATAGAAAAAAAAAATCTCTACAGCGACCATGTGTTTCCCCTTGGTGCTCAAATAGGTGGGAACAAAGGACACCCAAACACTACAGAAGACCACCCTGCTGAAGGTGATGAACTTGGCCTCATTAAAACTGTCTGGCAGCTTCTTGGCTTGGAAAGGCAGAGTGAAGCAGATGAAGGACAAAAATCCCATGTAGCCTAGGACAAGATAAAACATGGCAACGGTATTGTATTAACAGATGAGGAAATTACCGGGTTTCAGTGTTAGATCTTGACTGACTGTAGAATTTTTGTTGCAATCTTTAAATAACTCTCTTGGCAGCATGGTGACAACATTCTACCAGCATGCCTTGATCATGGCATTTACTGTCAATGATATCAACAAGAATCCCAAGATCTTGACCAACATCAACCTTGGCTTCCACATCCTTGACAGCTACTCTGAGACAAGGATGACCTATTGGACCTGCTCTCCAAATGGCAGAGATTTCTTCCCAATTCTGAATGTGATGGACAGAAAAGTCTCCAAGCGGTCATTGGAGGACTTGACTCTGACACCTCCTTTCTCATGGCTGACATCTTAGATCTCTACAAAATCCCTCAGGTAGGGGATAGGATACAGGGATCCATGGGATCTATGGTGAGTTCTTGTGAACCTACTGGTCTTGTAACACTTATTTAGTGTGGCCATAAGAGAGGATTGAGTTGATGGCCCCCGATTATTATTATAATGAGGACAAATGCACTTGGTCTCCTTGAACCGTACCCTATACTGATCCATTGTGTCCACACATCTGAAGGAAGGAAATTAATGTGAATTAAGAATTGAAAATAGAATCTGGAATCTCCTCTTGAAATATTGTTTTCCACCTGTCTTGTTGTTTGGTTCCTTGAAGTCTTCAGTGTGTTTCATGTTAGAAACAGAACGTTTATGACGCTGATTTCACATGTGTCAGGAATCTTTTGCAGAGGAAGCAGAGGCAAACTGCTCAACCCTATAGTCAGGATCATAGATGGGCACGAATCAGAAGAATGGTGAATCATTGGATTTGTGATTTGTCAAGGTTGATGAATCATGAATTACAAATTTTTGGTTTTTTTCCTGATGAATCAATAAATCAAATTGTCAATTGATTTTTGACTTTAAAATTCTATAAAACAGGCCCCCCCCCCCCAAGCACCTAGAGACACCAAAATCACAGGAAAGCTTTCTCTGACTCTCTTTTATAATTGCTCCAAGTTTGGAGACTATTGGGGTTCAGACATCCAGGTTAAACACCCATAAAGTGGGTCCCCCTAGGAAAGCGCCCTTTAGCAGCTGACTTGGGGAAACCCAATCTTCACCAAACTTTGAGGGATTGCAGAGGAGAGTCGGGGGAAGCTCCTCTGTGATTTTGTCTCTAGGTGCCTGGAGGGCCATTTTATAGCCCAATGAATCAACAAATTAAAAAGCACGAACATTCATTGATTCATATCATCAGGAACATAGATTTGTATGAATATGAAACAATGAATGAGGGATTTTTGAATGAATTTGTTAATTCACACCCATCTGTAATCAGGCTATGTTCTGCATATTGGACGTCTTTAAAGTTAGGACTCAAACACAGGCTTTAATCCTTGTGATAACTTCCTTAAAAGTGGAATTGGGTAGAGGTAGTCTTTTCATTTCCATTCAACTGTGCTTTGCTTTCAAAATCGCTACAACCACCTCATCTCCAGAGGCTATGTTTAATCAGTTTTTGCTTGTGGTGGCCATCTGGAAGAGATTTACAACTTTTCATCCTCTTAGGAAGCAGACAATTTTTCCCCCCTATATAGAAATAACACACACAATACCAGACAAGTCCCCCGCCCTCCCGGCCAAATCTCGAACTCAGGGTTGAAATACTGAAGAAGTAATTGCTTCTCTTGGTAATTACTAAAATTATTATAATTTTGTTCACCAGGCTCAACCACTAGAGGATTTCCAGAATACTCTTGAAGAGAATGAATAAACAAGTCTGAAAACAGTTCTATATATAAAAAATATCCTACAATGGAATTGAAGGTTGGGAGTGGGGGGGGGGGGCGGAAGAGTCTGTGAGGACTCCGTCAATTCCATCTCTGGCCGTTTTCCCCTGCTGGTGTCTTTCCAGCCTGAGGTGAAGAAGGAGCATTGTTCATCTCAGCTTCTGTTCAAGGCCTGCATTTCAAACATCACTTGGTAGTTGTAAATAGGTCGGTATAGCTCCTTTGCAGGAGCTTTGTATCATTCATTAAAGCCCATTTAGATCCGATCTAAGAGGAGAGTTTGCTTCTGAAGGGAGGTTTTGCTGTCACAGGAATGGGGTTCTTGGTATTGCAACCTCAATTTCCCCTGTGCTGAATCCAAGGCAGGAAAGACGATGAGTTGTTCTGTGAAGGATCCCCTCCGCGTTCCTCATGAGTGGCACCAGCCCAGGGAAATCCTTATCGGTGGGATTCTTTCTCAAATAATTTACATTTTCCATGAAGCTTCCTTCAGGGAACATCCTTCTCTGAACCTTTTCGACGTTGTAAAGTAAGGATTCTTCTCAACCCTTCCTACTTGATCCTTTGCATTTCTAAGCCAGGCAAAATCAGAAAAATATACTGTTGAAATTATGTCACTAATAGTCAAAGTATTTTGAAATTCAAACTCTAGAAATAAGTCAATTAGGCCAGCTGAAGAGGTACAAATACATGTTTATTCAATCGTGTCAGTGCTTAGATTGATCAGCATACAGAAAACCAAAAGTTTTTATCTGCCAATTTAAGAAGAGGAAAATAATATATCTTGATTTTCCTTCCTTCCTTCCTTCCTTCCTTCCTTCCTTCCTTCCTTCCTTCCTTCCTTCCTTCCTTCCTTCCTTCCTTCCTTCCTTCCTTCCTTCCTTCCTTCCTTCCTTCCTTCCTTCCTTCCTTCCTTCCTTCGAAGGAAAAACAGGAATCCCTAGATTGCTATGTTTCCCTTTTCAAAGATTCGCTGAAGCATGAAGTTATATGCACAGATACTGAAAGAACGAACCAGATTCTCTTTCAAGCACAGCAGAAAGCCTTAAGGCTGATCAGAACCCTTCTCATTCTGACCCTATAGCAACATAAGCAACATTCAGCACCAGTGCACTCAACAACCTTTAGATGCATTATTAACTGAGGAGGAAACATCTTGGCTTAAGTGTTAGAACTTTTGTTGGACTGTAGAATGCTTGTTGCAATACTAAACTACCTCTCTTGGCAGCATGGTGACAAAATTCTACCAGCACGCTCTGGCCATGACATTTGCCATCAGTGAGATCAACAAGAATCCCGAGATTTTGCCCAACGTTACCCTTGGCTTCCACATCCTTGACAGCTACTATGAATCAAGAATGACCTATCGAACCACTCTAGACCTGCTGTTCAAGAGGCAAAGATTTCTTCCCAATTATGAATGTGACGGACAGAAAAATCTCCAAGCAGTCATAGGGGGACTTGGCTCCGATACCTCCTTTCTCATGGCTGACATCTTAGGTCTCTACAAAATCCCTCAGGTAGGATGGGATACAGGGATCTATGAGATCAATGGTGAGCTTTTGTGAGCCTACTCTTCTGTTATTTCCTTTGCTAGTTCACGGAGGATGGAATGCAGGGATATATGAGATAGAGAACTTTCATGAATCCTTTCTTCTGTTATTTTGACTGCAAGGTTATACTTCAGGGAAAGGTAGAAAATACAGGCAAAGAAGTCAAGTTCATTTTGCAGAAGAGGAGAAGATGTAGCTGGAGGAATCCTTGCCTTTTCAAATGTGTCAACACCTTTGGCCAATATTTCTTCCATTAATAGTGTGGTATAGTAGATAGAGTGTTGGACTAGGACTCCGTTAAATAGAGTTTGAATCCTTACTCAGCCATGGAAATTCACTGGGGAAGTGAAACTGCTAAAACCATTCCTTAATATCCCACTTCCTTTGAAAGTCCTAGTAGAGTCACTATAAGTTGGATCCGACTTGACAAAATACACACAATACAGAAAAACATACTTCCAAATTATCACAGCCATGTCTGTCCTTTTTCTTATAGTTCACATATGGCTCTTTGGATCCTGAGGTGATTCATACATCTCAGCACCCTTACTTCTACCATATGGTCCCTAGTGAAGACCATCAATACATGGGGATTATCCGGTTGCTTCAGCATTTTAGATGGATATGGGTTGGGATGATCGTTGGAGATAATGACAGTGGGGAACATTTTGTGCGAGCCATGGAGCCATGGCTTTCTGAAAATGGAATCTGTTCAGCCTTTGTACAAAGACTGCCACGGCAACCTTATTTCGATGACTTGGGTGAAACACTTCTGACGGTCTCCCGTATGGTGTATGAAACTTTCGCCAATCAAAAAGCCCGTGCATGTATCATATATGGAGAAATCTCGACAATTACATGGCTAAGAATAATTACATTTCTGCGAGATCCGGAAAATAAAGGGTACTGGATGTATAGAAAAGTGTGGATTACGACAACTCAGATTGATTTTATGGTAACAGGATCACTAAAGCTTTGGGATCTTCAGATGTTTGAAGGTGCCATCGCCTTTACTATTCACAGAAATGAGCTTTTAGAATTTGGAGCGTTTATTCAGCTCATCAAACCGGGCTGGAACCAAAGAGATGGTTTTCTGAAAGATTTCTGGGAGCAAGCCTTTGACTGTGTCTTTGGAGAAATGGTTCCTGACAATGAAAAATGTACTGGAGAAGAGACTCTGGCAAGTCTCCCTGTGCCTGTTTTTGACATGCACTTGACCGGACACAGCTATAGTATCTACAATGCCGTCTATGCCCTGGCACATGCTTTGCATGCCATGTACTCATCTAGACTGAAGCACAGAACCATGGTACAGCACCCAGAATGTGAACTTCAGAATCTTCAGCCTTGGCAGGTAACATCTCTACACCTTTCTAAATATTTTGATTAATAAATTAATACAAGGTCAGTTATGCATCAAGAAGTAAGAGGACTGTTTTCCTCTTTCTCCTTGATGGATAATTGATAATTTGGAACTATGAAATTTGTTTGATTGCTCTTTTAGAAATGGAGCATGGGATACAACTAATGTTCTCAATGTTTTAAGTGAGAGCTTTTATTATTAGTGCATGTGGGTGCAACAATGATTTTGTGCTGGCAGACAAAACCAATATACTATAAGGAAATTCTAAAAGTGGGAGAAGCCGAAACAACAGATTGTAACTTTAAAACTGGACTTCAGGTCAGCACCAGAAACAAGGAAGGCTAAAACGTCCCCAGATTTAAAACAGCTCTTACAAATTGAAAAGACTGATCTTGTTTGTCTTGAAATAGAATGGTTAGTCTCTACTATGGATCCAGGATGTAGGGCATGTAATATTGATTCTCAAATAAGCTGGAGGATGTATCATTCTCAAAAAAGGAGGGAACAAATTTGATTTTCTTATAAACTGAGCATGTGGGACAGACTTGCCAGTTAGAGTGTTCCAGAGCTGATGTATTGTACATACATTGTTGTATCTTCATGCCGGAAAAATAAAGGGCATGGGGGGGGGGGGGGTGGAAAGGCAGACTTCCTTTGAAGAGTAAAAAATCCAGACTTGCTTTAAGGCAGTGGTCCCCAACTTAATACACATTCACTTTATTATCCTGCTTTGAAAGGTGAAAGGAAGAAATTAATAAACAAGGGCTACAACACATATAGGGAGGGACGTGGTGGCGCTGCGGGTTAAACTGCAGAAGCCTCTGTGCTGCAAGGTGAGAAGACCAGCAGTCGTAAGATCAAATCCACGTGATGGAGTGAGCTTCCGTTGCTTGTCCCAGCTCCTGCCAACCTAGCAGTTCAAAAGCATGCAAATGCGAGTAGATAAATAGGTACCACCAGTGGGAAGGTAACGGCATTCCGTGTCTAGTCGCGCTGGCCACGTGACCATGGAAACGGTCTATGGACAAATGCTGGCTCTACGGCTTGGAAACGGTGATGAGCACCGCGCCCTAGAGTCGGACACGACTGGACTAAATGTCAAGGGGAACCTTTACCTTTACAACACATATAAGAAGATCCATGACTTCCCCAGAAAACACCTGGTGGCCCTTTTTGAGGTTCATGGCATCCAGGTTGGGAAACACTGCTCTAAAGAATGTAATGGAGTCATGGTCCACCAGAAAGGAGGACATTTTGCCATGGAATTTGCGTACAATTTTGAAAGACATACTCAAAGTGTTTCAACTCAGATTAGCTGTGTTACTGCCAGCTTTCAGCAAACATTTCTGAAACGAGCCTTCTGACACCAGTTTTCAAAGGAGAAATAAGGTACAGAGCCGGGGCAATCTGAATTTTTGACCCTGTCAGTTAATGAGCTGATTCTTAGCAAGAGAATTTTAAATTCCTTTCTGGCCAAATAGGCACAATACCCCATATTCATAAACTGGAGGTTTTTTGATGAATCGATCTTTTCCATCACGTACATGGACTTTAGTAGATGAAGCATAAGGAATAATAACTGCATAAACCTGAGGAAGTATCCTATTCAGTGTGTAAGCACAGACATCTCAAAGGGCAGAAGCTGTTGCACTGATCTGAAGAGGTGCCAAATATATCCCAGTAAAACTTCACTCCTAGCTTTAATTTCTCTTGTCTTTTATTCTTATTTGTTCTGTTTCCCTTTTCTGCCAGCTTCACCCATTCCTGCAGAGGTTGTCATTTAACAGCTCAGAGGGAGAAACAGTGTCTTTTAATGAGAAAAGGGAAATAGGAGGTGGATTTGACATCATGAACGTGGTCATATTCCCCAACAACTCTTTCCATCAAGTGAAAATTGGAAGGGTGGTTCCTGGTGCTCTTGAAGGAGATGAAGTCGTGATCGATTGGGATAGCATTGTATGGCACCGAGGCTTTAACCAGGTATGGATTATGGAGGGTGGGTTTACTTCCCTAAGGGGGTCATGTTGGTGAATGAAGTTTCCTTTGCCTTCAGATCTCGTCAACTTGGTGTATTAGCCTCTAAAATAAAGACAATGCTACCAACCACTTTCAAAAACTAGATGAAGTGTTGACTTCCCAAATATACCTATCCCTAATTTGAAAACAAGATTAGTGTTACATTCTTTTCTGTAGAAGTGAATATTTATTGTGCATCTCTTGAGTCTTCGTGAGTTATGAAGGTTTCCAGAGAAGATTAATTCAAAAGACCCCAGTTGGCCAACCTGGTTTCTGTAGAGTACTTGACTAGAAGGAATATTAGATATCTCTTTGTAATGACCCTTCTCAACTCTGTCCTTATTAAGAACAGGTGCTTCCCATTTCGGTTTGCAACGAGTACTGCCATCCTGGCTTTCAGAAGAAAAGTAAGGAAGGAGAAAAGTTTTGTTGTTATGATTGTGCTCTATGCCCAGCAGGAAAGATTGCAAACCAGACAGGTGGGTGTTCCGATATTGGTTTTTGTCATATAAAGATAATTGAGTTTCTGGGGTTAAATGGCAAAATTAGGAAATGAAGGGTTGCCATGACTGGTATGTAACCACATAGCTATTCAATGACTAATGATTAAAGCAGATGGCAAGGTCCTCTTCTGCAAGACTGGATGATATCATCATCATGGGGTTACATTACTCTGCAAGGAACACACAGCGAGAGCAGTACTTGTAATACCACCATGACACAGCAATTCAGTAGCAATTCAGAGTGATTTTTATTTATTTATTTATTTATTCGATTTATACCCTGCCCATCTAGACCAATGGTCTACTCTGGGTGGCATTACAAAATTTTAAAAAAACAATAGCACCAATAAACATGCAAGAATCCAAGATGTAAAAAATGTAAATATTAAGATACAGCAGGAGGGAAAGCCTGCCTAAATAACCATGTCTTAAGTTTGCTTTTAAAGACACCCAGAGAGGGAGCCAGGCGGATCTCAACGGGCAAGTTGTTCCAGAGCCGAGGGGCCACTGTCGAGAAGGCCCGGTTCCTCGTTCTTTCCTTCCGGGCCTCCCTTGGCGTTAGGCCCCTCAGTCGCCCGGCCTGGCTAGAACGAGTGTCTCTGGCAGAGCTGGGTGGGAGAAGGCGTTCTGCCAGATATCGAGGTCCTAAACCGTTTAGGGCTTTATAAGCAATCGTAAGAACTTTGAAATCAAAGCGGAAACGAATGGGCAACCAATGCAAGGCGGCCAGCGTGGGGGAAATATGTTGGTGCCTCTTCACCCCAGTTAGAAGTCTGGCCGTGGCATTTTGTACCATCTGAAGTTTCCGTGTGAATCTCAAAGGCAGCCCCATGTAGAGCGCATTACAGTAGTCTAATCTTGAGACTATGAGCGCATGGACCAAAGTGGTGAGCGCCCCCACATCAAGATAGGGACGCAGCTGGGCAATCTGCCGAAGGTGGAAGTGTGCGGAACGGACCACTGACGACACCTGGGTCTCCATGGTGAGTGCCGGGTCCAGATGTACACCCAAGCTGCGAACCTCACTCTTGGTGGTAAGAGTCACCCCCCCCAAAAGAGAGGGAGTTTCCCAGACCACTGATGTCTGGGGCACCCACCCGAAGGACCTCCGTCTTGCCCGGATTCAGCCTCAGTCCGTTCTCCTGCATCCATTGCTGAACAGCCCCCAGGCAGCGCTCAAGGGACGAGACAGCATCCACTGTTGTTGGAAAAAAGAAGATGTAGAGCTGAGTATCATCAGCATACTGATGACACGAAGCCCCACATCCCCTGATGACCCCTCCCAGCGGCCTCATATAGATGTTAAACAGCATTGGAGAGATAATCGAGCCCTGCGGGACCCCACAATTGAGGCTCCACGGGGCCGAGAAACTCTCTCCAATCTGCACTCTCTGGGGACGGTCCTCCAAGAAGGAACGGAGCCAGGCCAAAGCCAGGCCACCGATTCCCAACTCGGAGAGCCTCCCCAGGAGGATACCGTGGTCGACGGTATCAAAGGCGGCTGAGATATCGAGGACCAGCAGAGACATTTTGCCCCTGTCGGCCTCCCTCAGCAGGTCATCAAACAGGGCGACCAATGCTGTTTCCGTGCCGTGGCGCGGCCTGAAGCCCGACTGGAATGGATCCAGGGCATTGGTTTCATCCAGAAGAGCCTGTAGCTGCTCGGCCACCACCCTCTCAACTACCTTGCTAAGGAAAGAAACATTGGCGACAGGCCTATACTTACCAATATCGTCCGCCGCCAAGCTCGGTTTCTTCCTAATGGGCCTAATGAGGGTTTCCTTGAGGGCAAGGGGAACCTTGCTCTCCTGGAGAGACCCATTAATTATTACTGTAGCCCATTCAGATGTTATAGGCCTGGCTGCTTTGATTAGCCAGGCCGGACAAGGGTCAAGGGAGGAGGTGGTGGCACGACAGCGGTCAAGCACTGTCCACCATATCTGACGTCACAGGCTGAAAGTGGTTAAGTCTCATCGGGCAAGACGGAGCGCTGGATGTCTCAGCTCGATCTACTGTATCCAAGTAGGGGGTAAGGTCCTGGCAGATGGCCTCCACTTTTGATTTTAAAAAGGCTGCAAATTGGTCAGGTGACATGCTAGAGGGAGGCCAATCACCATGACCAATTCTGGATAGATCGCAAACTATACGGAAAAGTTCCGCCTGCTGATTGGAAGCTTTGCTTATCCGGACAGCGAAGTAAGATCGACTAGCAGCCTTCACCTTGGATTGATAAAGGTTAGTCACGATCCTAGCAGCTATTTGATTATTTTCTGTCGGGTTCCGCCTCCATATGCGCTCTAGCCTTCTCCTATTTTGCTTCATTAGTCGCACCTCTGGATTAAACCAGGGCGAAGGGCGATCTCTGCACCGGAGAGGGCGTTTAGGTGCGATCGTGTCAACAGCCCTGGTGGTGGCAGCCAGCCAGCTATCCACCAGAGCCTCAACAGGAGCACCAGTCAGATCGGCCGGAATCCCTCTCATGGTATCCTGGAATCCTATAGGATCCAGTAACCTTCGAGGGCGGACCATAACAACAGGTCCTTGCTCCCCGCGGGGGGGGGGGGGGGAGAGCCACTGCGAGGTTGAATTTGATTAGGCAGTGATCCGTCCATGACAAGGGGTATTATTTTTGGCTATTAAAGTCTCCCTCTCACCCCCATCCTGAAGCTCCCAAAGGCTCTGTAGGGGAAATCAGAGTTGTAGAAATCTTAAGAACATTGCTCATGAGTTATAGGGATTCCCTTCACTGTCTTGCTCACAATAGTCCAATGATTTGTGTATTGGTATAGCAAAACAAGAAATCTTAGGGTACAAGACTGAGGAGAAACCCAGTTAGTGCATCAACATAGACTTACTATTGTGTGTTTGGAGAAACACACATGTCAACTTATCTAAGCGGATCCAGAAACCAGCTGGGATCAAAAGAAGATGGTGCCCAGGCTTTAATTCATGTCATGTGCAAAAACAAAACCTACAGTAGCCAAAATTCTCTTCCCTAACTTAAGTCAGCATAAGAAAAGTGATGTCATCAGCAATGGTAGATTTCCACTGTTTAAGTAGTTCTTGGTTTCAATTCCTCTTTGGTTCAACTAATTCTCACTTTGTGTGATTCAGGTGGCTTCATCTACAATGTGTTCCCTTAGTTGCAGTATTCTGCTGCAGAACACATCATTTCCCTTAACTAGTGAAATTAGACCAAGAATATTTGGGTATAATCTCCCTCAAGCGCTGTTTGTTCCCCACTTTGAGACTCAGAGAAGTAAATCAATGAGTCTTCACCTGAGACCCAGATGCATGACAGCCCGACATGACAGTGATCATTAGTGAACCAGAAGATTACTGTCAAGATTACTGTGACCAGAAGATTTACCTGCACATTGGCTGTAAGATAGCCTTACTGAACCCACCGAGTTAAATGCATTCATCATCAACACAGCAGCCAGATTATTATAACTAGTAATTATACCAAAACTTAGGATATTTTTTTTAAAAAAATACATAGCAGTTAAGATATGTGGAACAAGCAAGGAGATGTCCTTGTGAGCACACATTGCTTTGGGCAATTGACATCAAAGTTATATTTCTATATGCTCCCCTTCCCCATTTTCTGTTTGTGTTCTTCAGATATGGACGAGTGTGTCAAATGTCCAGAAGACCAGTATCCAAATGAGAACAATAATGGATGCCTGCCCAAACTTCTCATCTTTTTGTCATATGAAGAGCCCTTAGGGTTGGGTTTAGTCTTGGTTGCTCTCTCTTTTTCCCTGATCACAGCCTGGGTCTTAGGAATTCTCATGAAGCACAAAGACACCCCCATTGTCAAAGCCAACAATCGAGACCTCACTTGCACTCTCCTCATCTCTCTCCTCTTCTGCTTCCTCTCTTCTTTGCTCTTTCTTGGACGACCTGGAAAGTTGAGCTGCCTCCTCCAACAGCCGGCCTTTGGCATCATCTTTTCAGTGGCCGTTTCATGTGTGTTAGCCAAAACCATCACCGTGGTTGTGGCTTTCATGGCCACCAAACCTGGATCTAACATGAAGAAATGGTTGGGGAGAAGGACAGCAATCCTCATTGTGCTGTGCTGTTCATTATTTCAAGCAGGAATTTGTGCCATGTGGTTAGCAATGTCTCCGCCATTTCCAAATTTTGACATGCAATCTTTAATTAAAGAGATTGTTGCAGAATGTAATGGAGGCTCTGTTCTTATGTTTTACCTTGTCCTAGGCTACATGGGATTTCTGTCCTTCATCTGCTTCACACTGGCTTTCCAAGCCAGGAAGCTGCCAGATAGTTTTAATGAGGCCAAGTTCATCACCTTCAGCATGGTGGTCTTTTGCAGTGTTTGGGTGTCCTTTGTTCCCACCTATTTGAGCACCAAGGGGAAGTACATGGTTGCTGTGGAGATCTTCTCTATCTTAGCTTCCAGCGCTGGCCTCTTGATGTGCATCTTTGCTCCCATGATTTACATTCTTCTCTTGAGGCCTGAGTTGAACACCAAAGAACATCTGACAAGAGGGAAAAGGAATAAAATGAAATGACTTCCCTAGCATACACAGATTCTTCATCTGTAGATGGTGAAGTTGATCTAGAGTTGCTCACCCACATTGATCTATATCACTAATATAGTTTCTATCAATTTCTTCAGGTCTCTGCTAAAATTGAATAAATGTTGTTTCACTTAGCTATCTTGAACTATCCATTGTGATCACACGAGGAGAAAGAAGATCCATATGAATTAAGTATACATAATAAAACTAGAAGTTTGCTGGTTGAATTATTCTTTCCCCATTGCACTTTTAAGTAATTCTTTGATATTATTTAGTTGTAACGTTATTTTTATAATGTTTTATTATACATGTTGGAAGCCGCCCAGAGTAGTCAATTGACTAGATGGGCGGGGTATAAATGCAATAAATAAATAAATAAAATAAATAAATGCCAGGTAGACCTGCAAAAAAAAATCACGTTAGTCTTTAACTGTTATGGAACTCTTTGTTGTTGTTGTTTGCATGAACAGACGAGCACAGCAGGCCCCATCTGCTGGCAATATGGAGAAAGAAGCTTGGCCTAAAGCTGAACCTCTGCCCTCTGTCCTACAAGTTATGTCTTTTTACCCCAACTGTATCACGTTTTCCGTGTCTCTATGGAACTATAAGAGGGAGTTGAAGGAACAAGTTCCGGGCCATGTTGATCCTTCTTTTAATGTTCACATATTTCGATGGAAGGCCCTGATACTAGCCACACTTATTGAATAAATAATGCTATGGAGATGTCAACAGAAATGTTCTTTAAGCAGAGGCTGAGTATTAGGGTATAGCTAATCCAAGCTCCCTGCAATTGTGAATTGCTACAATTGAAACTCTGCTTCTTGTGACTTTCTACTTGGTTCTGAATCATCCTATGTCTCAGGTATAGTAGTATGTGGCAGTGTTGTGAGCTGTCTGGGTACTCTGCTGGAGGTAAACCTGATTTTTGGAAGTGTCAGCTGAGAGAGTTCAGTTCTCCCTCGGAGAGGCGCAGGGTTATACCCTCTTCCACTAAATGTCTAGATTCAGCGAACCCAGTTCTGTTCAATTTTGATGGTTCATCTTCCAGGTATAGTAGAATAAGCAATGCCGAGGATCAGTCTTGGAAATGTGCCGAACCAAATTTGTTTTCAATGTGAAACCCAGACTGCTGGTTTTCAGGAGGCACGGTGGCTCAGCCTGAGGTCCTTATGACACATGGCTATGTGCAATTCTAGTTATCCCCCTCAACCCCCTTTCTTGGGTTGAGAAAGACTCAAATTGGTGTTCTCAAATTGAAGTTTAGAAATGTGAAAGTTTTATCTGAAGGGTTTGATTTCTACAAAGAGCACTCAAGTGATAAATATGCACACGTCAGCCAGGATCTTTCTACCTCCCGTAGCTCCAGTGAGGATAAAATAGGATAATCTCTCATTTGCTACCATGGATTTTTTTTTCAGTGTGAGAATGGAGCCTGATGTCTTTCAACTGGTATGGAATGGCATGGGATGCCCTTGTCTGAGAAGAAAATAGTGGTGTCAAGAAAAAGGTCAGGAGGGTTTGAGGAAAGATTATTTGAAGCACAACCAGCTCTGGATTCAGTCTCTTCTTCCATTCACCGAGTTGTATAGATTCAAATCAAGGGTGGCTGGTATTCCTGGGTTCATCAGATGCAACCAAGAATAGTGCCCGGCCGTAAACCCAAGGCATCCTGCTTTGGGAAATGCTTAGTCTTCTTAACACTCATTTTTGTCTATCTTCCCCGTTGCTTAGATTCAATTCATACACTGCCCTACTATTTACAAGATTAAAAAATTTACAAGATTAAAAAATCTCCCAGATGCCACATAACACATAAAGCAATATGATGATAAAAACAATCATACAAAAAAGAGAGAGAAGAAAAGAAAAATAATTAAAATAGTAGTGTTAACACCATCCTGGAGATTCAGTTATTGTAGGAAGCTTTCAATAGTTCTGTTTTCTACAATTTTCTAAACATCAGGAGGGAAGGAGCCTGTTGTATATCCAATGGAGATCTATTCCAGAGACTGGGGGCCACCACCAAGAAAGCCCGATCCTTCATCTTTGCCTTTCTGGCCTCCCTTGGTGTGGCCACTTTTAGCAACATTGTAACTCTGTTTTTCGTCCAGGTCCGTCCCCCCCCCATTGCTTTTTTCATCAACGTATCCTGTTTTGTTTATTTGATTTATGTACTATGCGGTCTATGGACTCCTCTGGGTGGTTTATAAGTTAAATCTTAAAAATCCCACAGACTCTACATAACAATAAATATGACAATATGAAATATGATGATCATACCAAAAAAGAGAGAGACAAAGAAGAAGAAAAGAAAAAATAAAACATTATTAACAGCAACCTGGAGATTCAGTTGTTGAAGGCAGCTTTGATTCATGATTTCCTGAACAGAAGAGGGAAGGAGCCTATCTCTATTGGTAATATTTGCAGGGACTAGGAACCATCACCAAGGAAGCCCATGTTACCCATGTTTTGAAATCATGGGAGCCACGGTTTCTCAGTTTCTCCATAGGTCAGATCCTGATCTCCTGATACTTAGAACGAGCCACTAAGATTTGGAAGCAAACCTCAGCCTCAGAGTATCTAATGTCAAACTTTGACTAGCATACATTGTTGTATTGACACAACTGCTCACATGCCCAGGAAGACTTGGCTAATTTAAAGGTTGGCATTAGTTACAATGGAACAAATTTACAGCAAAAATTCACTGAAGAAATATATCTGGCTTCCCAGACATACTAGAAAAAACATTGACTTGGCATATTAAACAGAGAGTGTAGTCCTGGGTCAGACGTTTGGCTGGTGCCTTTATGAGGAAAACAAAGCATACCTACCTTGCACTAATCAAGAGTATATGAAAGCTATGAATAGTAGCTGAGATTAGTAAGACTCTTAGGAGGAAACCAAGCCTTATGAGGAAAGCCTGAAAGAATTGGGCATGTTTAGCCTTGAGAAAAGAAGGCTGAGGGGTGATAGGATAGCACTTTTCAAATATTTGAAAGCCTGACATACTGAGGAGGGGCAGGATCTGTTCTCGATCATCCCAGAGTGCAGGACAGGCAACAATGGGCTCAAGTTAAAGGAAGCCAGATTTCGGTTGAATATCAGTTAAAACCTCCTAACTGTTAGAGCAGTACGGCAGTGGAACCAGTGACCTCGGGAGTTGGTGAGTGCTCCAACACTGGAGGCATTTAAGAAAAACTTGGATAATCACCTGGCTATATATATATATCTCCCACCAACCTATTCTTCAATTTCTGCTCTTCAGATACGGATGACTGTTTCAAATGTCCAGAAGACCAGTATCCAAATGAGAACAAAAATGGATGCCTGCCCAAATTTATCATCTTTTTGTCTTATGAAGAACCTTTAGGATTGAGTTTAGCCTCGGTTGCTGTATTGTTTTCTCTAATCACAGCCTGGGTTTTAGGAACTCTTATGAAGCACAAGGAAACCCCCATTGTCAAAGCCAACAATCGAGACCTCACCTACACTCTCCTGATCTCTCTCCTCCTCTGTTTCCTCTCTTCTTTGCTCTTTCTTGGACAACCTGGAAAGCTGAGCTGCCTCCTCCAGCAGCCGGCCTTTGGCATTATCTTTTCAGTGGCTGTTTCTTGTGTGTTGGCCAAAACCATCACCGTGGTTGTGGCTTTCATGGCCACCAAACCAGGATCAAACATGAAGATATGGCTGGGAAAAAGGACTGCAAACTGCATTGTGCTCTCCTGCTCCTTGGGTCAAGCAGGAATTTGTTCTGCATGGTTAGGAACATCTCCCCCATTCCCAGATATAGACATTCAATGTTTGACAGAAGAGATCATTGCAGAATGTAATGGAGGCTCTGCTGTCATGTTTTTTGGTGTTGTTGTTTTTTTGTCCTAGGCTACATGGGATTTTTGACCTTCGTCTGCTTCACATTGGCTTTCCTAGCCAGGAAGTTGCCGGACACTTTTAATGAGGCTAGATTTATCACCTTCAGCATGGTAGTCTTCTGCAGTGTTTGGATGTCCTTTGTTCCCACCTATTTGAGCACCAAAGGCAAAAACATGGTAGACCTGAGTTGAATACCAAGGAGCAGCTTAGAAAGAGAAAAAAGGAATGAAATGGAATTTCTTTCCTAAAGTAGAAACATATTTGACAAGGATATGATGGAATGGATCTAGAGTTGCTTACTCACATTAGCCCTGACTAATTTATATCTGTGGTAAAGATGAATAAATCTTGTTTCATCTTGAACTATTCATTGTACTTATATTTCAAAGCAGATTAATGTGAATTATAAAGAGAAAATAAAACTTGACATGTTTTGTTTGGATTATTGTTTTCCGATTTGATTTCCTTTGATACAATTAATGTGTATTACATAGATGGTATAACTTGTGGTATCACTTCAACTTTGGATTGGCTGACTTCCATCCAGTGTTGCTATTATTCTACTTTCAAAGAATGTCATATGGAATAAAAGAATGTTGTATGGAATAATTGAGTGGATAACTCTTGGTTATTTGCATGGCTTGTTTGTCCTCAACTTATTTACTGCTGCCTGCTGGAATATATTTATTTATTTAAATATTTTCATTCTGTCCTCCTCCTTAAAAAGGACCTAAAGCAGCTTCCATCATTAAAAGCAAAATATTAAAAGCAAAATACAGTAAATTACTCAAATATTGAAATAACTTAATAAAGATTGCATTAAAAATGTTTGGTACAACATTGCTAACACAGATTTAAAGGCAGTTGAAATGCATGCCATCCCATTTTAAAACTTCTCTTAGAAAATCACTAAGGATAGCTTGCCTGAAGAGAAGGTTCCCTGTTTGGAGAAGGGTAGCAAAGATGGGGCCAGCCTGTCCTCCTTTGGGAGGGAATTCCAGAATCTGGGAGCAGTGACAGTGAAGTCCACCTCTTGTGTCCCCACCAAACACACCTGTGAAGGTGGTGGGATTGAGAGAAAGGCCTCACTTGGTGATCTTAACACTTAGGCAGGCTTATAAAGGGAGACATGGTCTTAAAATCAGCTTGGATCCAATCTATTTAGGGCTTTATAGATTAAAACCAGCACTTTGAATTGTTCCTTAAAACTGATCAGCAGCCGATGGAGCTGCTGTAACGGGGGTGGTGGTGGTGGTGATGTGATCTTCATAACCGTCCCAGAAGCCACAGGTGGTACATCTCCCCATCAGTGCAATATCAGAAGTCATGTTTTCCTCTGTAGCCTTCCCAGAGCATGTCAAGCATCATAAGACTGACAAGAGTTGGAGCAAGAACGCTGCCTTGGTTATACTGGAAGAGATCAGAGAAGATGCTTTGTGGACCGCATAGACTTGCACACCATCATGGAATTCTTGAACAGTCTGTGTTAATTTCTCAGGGCATCCAATTTTTTTCATGGTTCTTCAGAACCCTCATATTTGAAGGGTTTCGACTGGAGATGGTGATACACGCTTGTATAATATAGTGAACTTCCATCCTGGTTTATATGTCCAGTCCAGGACCTTCCTAGGAAACTCTCTGATCCAGAGTCTCCTACCAACTCTCCTCAGACTGAAGAAGCTACTTGTATGAGCACCAAAACATTTCAACCTAATAAGAAAGAAGTCCAGTTGCCATGATTCAGCTTCCAGATCTCTGATCCATTAATTACTGAATGAAAACCCAGAGGCATGACAGGAGAGGTGGGAGGCTTCTCTGAGCCTTTTCACAGTCCCTCCAGAAGTTTTCAACGAGTTTTCATTCGGACACCTGAGAAGAAAGGGATATCATTGAACCTCATTCACATTAGCATGAGGAATGTTCGAGCTGCTGCTGAGCCACGCTTCGGCAGCGTGGCTCGCCTTTGCCTCCCTCCCTGGATCGCGAGACTTTCAGTCTCATGAGAACGGCTCGGAAGGAGAGGAGGGAATGTTAGGATATTTAAGGGACGTTCCCCCCTCTCCCCTCCCTCTTCCTTTGCTGGCATCGGTGAAGGACAGAGCTCTGCTGCTCAGCGTTGTGCGAACTGCTTCACAGTTTGGAGGCCAGCCAGGATCAGTGCACTGGAGTCTGGGGGAGAGGGTAGCATTGGCTCCCTCCCATGGTTTGACTGTTTATTTGGATTAATTTGGTTTTATTTTATGATTACTTGGTTTATTGTGTGATTAAATTGATTTAATTTTAATATTATTTGCTTACTTTACTTTTAAAATAATTGATTGTTGTTCGGATTATTGCAGTGAAGGGGGGGTCACGCCCACGCAGGTTGCGCGGGTCGCGTTTCCGCACGACCGGGGCTCGAGGATTTCAACTAGTCTAAGCACTAGGCAAATGAAAGCAGGCTATTATAGAGGGGTTGGAAAAGGGAGCGCAGCGTTGGACCTCCAGCCCAACACCTTACCTTTGGCGAGGGCCGGGTAGGCAGGAGGCGGCCGCAGAGCGGGCGGTGCGGCCGCTTGGCTTTTCAGCCGTTTGGAGTTACGATCTCTCCGTCCCAATCCTCCCTCCTTCGGTGTTTAGAGCGTCTGGGTGTTCCTCGCTTTGAATCGCGCCATGTGCTTAATGGTTGGGAGAAGCACGTCGGGTTGCCAGGCACTAAATTTTAAATTAGCCTCGTTGCTCTTCATTAGCCTATTCAAATCAGTGGATCATAATTTAAAATAAAATAAAATAATAATAATCAATCAATAAATAAATAATAAACAAGTATATATCAATTGGGAGGATTAATTTAGTTTTAATTTACTACTGCAATTACTCATAACTAAGATTGTAGATTGATCTTCAATTAAGTTTAATTACGTAAGTGGGTAATTGGGCTAGGAATTGATTAATTAAAATTGATTGAGTGAATTAATTTCATTAATAATTTATTTGAATTAATAAATTTAATTACAAGAAATTACAGGGAATTGATGCTATTAGAATCATTGTATAAATTAATTAAAACAATTATTAATAATAGCAAGTTGATAAATAAGTGCTTTTGCAAGAGAAATCATTAGGTAATTCTTACAGAAACAAGATTTACAAAGCAGCACTAACTTCAGGATCGGTAGGGCTGCATTCCTGTGCAGCAGGTGGCAGCTGAGAGTCATCAGCTGGTGCCCCTAATGGCGGTCCACTAAAGGGGGAATCTCATCTGAATTGGCAATTAAACTGGTGTGACCCCCGGTGCCTTTTGACAGGTATTGGCGCTACGTCCATAATGGCCTCGCGAAAAGGGCAGGGCAATAGGAAGGGAAAACAACCAGCTAAGGAAAGGCCAGTTCCCCAAGTGTCAGTGCCTCAGTCTTCGTCGGATGAAGAATCCTGGCCAGTATGGCAACAGCTACAGGAAAAAATCTCTGCTTTGGAAGCCGAAAGGCAGGTGAGACAGGCCCCACAGCCTAGCGAGGCACAACCACGCCGATTGGCTAGGGAGGCCAAGAGTCATCATAGGGCCAAGCTCAGGGCTATAGCTGATGATCTAATGTCCAGATTTGCTATCCTTGAAGCAGAGCAGCAGACGGAGGGGACGTCCAGGTGTGAGGCAGATGGGGCAGCTGCAACACCACGGCGGCGGTGTGTGGAGAAAGATAGAGTGACACCTGCCCTGGCAGCATCTGGTACGGCAGCAGTGGCTCTCGACACACAGGAAGTTGTGGAGGAGGCCATTCCAGAATACCTGTATGGAAGGGAGGAACCAAGTGTGGTGCCGCCTCTGTCAGGTGAGTCAGCCATTGCACCGGGCACTCCTACACCGATCCCTGCTTGGCCTTGGACAGGCAGCGGACAATTTAATTCCCCCTTTTATTCAGCTTATGACACCCAGAATTTCAGGGCCCCAAGTACCTTGTGGCCCGGTACAAGAGTGCAGTTTAGCGGATGGGCTGCGCCATATCCTCAAGTTTCATTTCCAGTAAATCCTACGGCTGGTGTAGGGGTTTGGCCATACCCATCTGTTCCAGACACGGACTACAATACTGTGCCTTTACAAGCATTGCCAGGGCTTGATCCTGCAAACACTGGGCTCTTTCTGGGACCAAGTTGGTGTTAGAGATCATCATGTGTTCTGACCAATTATCTTCAATGAGCTAAATTAAGTACAGAGTCAAAACATGGAGTTAACTTTTAATAACTTTATAAAAGGTTTATTGACTACAGACTCTAGTTTCAGTAGCAAAGGTCAAAATATAGCATTTGAGTGAAAAATAAAGAAGGCATATGTCTTACATATTCTAGGCAAGTTTCTTCAGCTTTGAAGAACGTTTCTAAACTGGGTAAACCACCCCCTAAAGCTGGATGGCATGGATGCAAGTGTGGATGGAGAGAGAGCATTCAGATAGCATGTGCTCAGGCGATCTCCATCTTGGAAAAGGCCCTTCCTCAAGGAAGAAGGCAAGATACAGCATCTTTCCTATGGCTTCTCTGTAGCCATGGTTGTTGGGCAAGAGTTCATTTGGTTCTCTCTATTTATGAAAGCCAGTTTCCATGGGAGTGGATACAGGATTGGCATCCTGCAGTCCAAGACCTTCCACCAAGTCAAGAATCTTTTGCCTTTGGCTCAGAAGAAAACTTCCATCTTCTTCTCTGTTGATTTGTATCCCCAAGTAATAGCTGGCTTGTCCAAGTCGCTTTACTTCCACTTCTTTGTTGAGGTTGGATACAATCTCTTTGATGTTTCGTTGATCTTCACAACAAAGCATCAGGTCATCCACATATGTAAAGATGTACACAGGTCTGCCATCTTTGTTTCATGTGAAGAGACAGGGGTCCGCTTTACTTTTGATGAAGCCTTGGCTTAACAGCATCTTGTTCAGCTTCTTGCTCCATGCGCTTACTGCATGCCTTAAGCCATAGATGCCATTCTGAAGCTTACATACTAGATCCTTGTTCTTGGGACCTGTGAAACCAGGAGGCTGTTGCATGTATAATTCCTCCTCAATTTCTCCATACAAAAATGCAGTTTTCACATCCAGATGTTCAACATGCATTTTTCTGGAAGCAGACATTCCTGCCTTTCACTCTTTGCTCACTATCTCTTAAATTCCTCCACAGAACCTCCATGTACCCAGTAAAGTGCTCCCATTGTAACTAGTCTGAAGGCCAAGCAGTAACAGGATATATTGCTGCCTAGTGCCAACTATACTAACTTCTTAAGAATTTAGTGAAATAAAGAAAAATGTTGCACTTCAGTTCTTTGATTAGACAGACATTCATACTTTAACATATGGAAGACTAATGGAGGGAGAGTACTGGATTTCATTTCCAAATTCTCCAACACTACCTAACAAATTTAGAGACAAAATGAATGAATGAATGAATGAATGAATGAATGAATGAATGAATGAACAATATCATAGAAAATCTGGCAGATGTTGAGTTTTCAGGCCTCCCATAATCTTGGATCTGTCCTCTCATTATAATAGTCCAGCTAGTGCCTGTGGTCAATGGATTTCAGTTGGAACAGATGATGAACTTTGGGATAAATGATAAAGTGACGAATCAAGAAACTTTTCTGTTCTTAGTAGAAAGAAATACAGATGGACACAAACCACTGGTTTGGCAGTTTGTGTCGGTTTGTTTAGCGGCCAAACAGGTGTTTGGTGCCTCAAAGCCCCTCCTCTTCTGGCAGGCACCCACTCAGAGGCAGCATTCTGGCTTCCCTAGCCTGCCTCCCCCAGGCGCTGCCTCTGAGTGGCCTGTATCTTGATCTACCTGACTAACAGGATATCCTGTTCTTCTGGCCAAGAAGAGTCACAAAAGTAACAAAGAAGGGAAAACTGTTTTCCTATGGATCACGCTGCTTAGAGACAAAACTAGGGAGCAGGTGTTATTTTTTTTAGCAATCCCCTAATCATAATAATTATTTTTCATTGACAAAGCTTAAGGATCTTTCCATAGGTTACTAGAAAAACAATCAGCAAGCAACTCTCAGAAGAGGTTGTGCACCCTCCGTATATCCCGAGCAAACACAAGGGACAAAGACAGGCAGAATTCTCTGACTTTTAAAGACTCATGGTTTCCTCTTTCCTACCGTATCATTCCGGCTTCAGTATCCTAGTTTGCACTCAAGGCATGGTTTTGTAACCTTGCCAATGTTAAGAATGATATCCTTGTTTTTACGAACTGAAATCTGAGAATTTGCCAACTTCCATTCTAGGCTGTTTGTGCCAGCAGTTACGCTGCAAAGGAGCACTGTAGGCAGTCTGTGCATCTAGAGGAAAGCTCAGCCAGCCAATGGTTATCTTGCTGTTGTTCCTTCTTTTGCCCCCTCTAATGGGCAAAGGAGATATGAACAGCTGCTCTGGAAATGATCCCCTTCTTGTTCCACATGAGTGGTATCATCCTGGTAGCCTCCTCATTGGTGGGATTGCTTCTCAGTTGATGTATTTTTTTGAACAGCTTTCTTTCTTGGTACATCCTTCTCAGGAATTAGATTTTCGTTTCCTCAAGTAAGGCATTCAGAATTTCTTTCCCTTTCCTGTGTCATGTGATCTTGGATCCCCAGAAATGTAGGTGGTGGGCCTCCAAGACAGCATGTTCATCATCTCCAATCGCACCCCTCGTCCTGAGTCACTTAAGCATATGAGTCTCGTGCTTTCTAATGACAGAGCAATCTCATCTGCTAGCTGAGGGATCTCTGATGTTGGGGCCTCTGAGAGAGCCATTGCTCTCCTGGACCTGTGCTAGCAGGATGGAACTCAAAGAAGAACAATGTTTCCACTGTATTTCTCCTCCTTTAAAAATAAATTAGAAATAGTTTTGCTTTCTATGAATACTGGAGGAGGGCATGATGTTGTACCCATGCCTCAGCTATTGTATATTTTGAGTCCAGGAATGGTTCCCCTGATTTCTTCCCCACCCCAACACATGAACACCACCCTTCCTTGGTCTGATCTCAAACATTAGATTTGAGATATTGCAGAGGTAAGTGCTGATGATGACTCCATGGGAGAGTTGGAAGGAAGTTTTTATGCCCAATGTTCTTCTTTAAGAACAGACATCTTTCTCAAGACTTAAGGGGGATGGCTATGTCCCTGTGTTGCTGGTGAGTGAATATAATGTTGCATCATAAAAGCATTACTGGATACTTGGTTCCTATTGTTATAGGATGCCAGTGTCTTCTTTAATTAATAAATAACTCTGAATACTTCTTTGGAGCTAAAAGGTTTAAAATGTTTTTGCCATTTCTTAAGTAGAATACTGTTTTTATACATTTGATTTGGAAACAGTGATTTGTTGTAGGTTTTTCGGGCTGTCTGGCCGTGTTCTTTAGGTTTTTCTTCCTAACGTTTCGCCAGTCTCTGTGGCCTGCATCTTCAGAGGACAGGAGTCAGAACTCTGTCTGTGCTCTGGTGCAGTTTGTGGGATAGTTGAGTATTTATAGCTGTGGGATCAGCTTTTTGTCCTTTTCAGGAGACTGGGTGATTATGGTGATCAGTGTGTTTTTTGTTGTGGGTGTATTGTTGTGGTGAAATGTTAGGAAGAAAAACCTCAAGAATATGGCCTGACAGCCTGAAAAATCTACAACAACCATCGGATTCTGGCCATGAAAGCCTTTGAGAATACAAACAGTGATTTGTTTCTGTCTTCTCTCTCACTCCACGAAACCATCGTACATTTGCATGAATTGTTACAAACTAGCATTCCTTATTTGAAGTCAAACGAATTCATAATTGTTACACAATTATCCTGTGCACTACGTTTTCATTTGCAGCATGTTTACAAAGTTCTACCAGCATGTTCTGGTCCTCGCATTTCCTGTAAACGAGATAAATGAGAATCCTGCGATCTTGCCCAATGTCACACTTGGCTTCCACATCTACGATAGTTATTATGATAAGAAGCTGATGTGTCGTACAACTTTGGATCTGCTCTTCAAACTACACAGTTTTCCCCCCAACTATGAATGTGGCCCCCAGAAAAACTTGTTGTTGTTTAGTCGTTTAGTCGTGTCCGACTCTTCGTGACCCCATGGACCAGAGCACGCCAGGCCCTCCTGTCTTCCACTGCCTCCCGAAGTTGGGTCAAATTCATGTTGGTTGCTTCGATGACACTCTCCAACCATCTCATCCTCTGTCATCCCCTTCTCCTCTTGCCTTCACACTTTCCCAACATCAGGGTCTTTTCCAGGGAGTCTTCTTCTTCTAAGAAAAACTTAGCAGCGATTATTGGGACGCTGAGTTCTGACACGTCCTTCCACGTGGCGGACTTCTGAAGTCTCTACAAGATTCCACAGGTAGGAACTGTGCAGTTCTAATTCCTCTGTCTCGTTTGTGCTTAAGACAGAGATACAAAGACAGAAAGAAACATAGAAAGAATTGATGAAATAATAGAATGTTCTTGTGTGCTAAACAGAGAATAGCTGAAGAAAGAGGAAGTTCAGAACAAAGGTTACATGTTTCTATCCAGTTGCTTCTTCATAACATTCTACAAGACTTTGTGTCAAACTGTTACATGTCTGACGGAGGAGTCCTGCATTTTCATTTTTATTTCTACTAACATGGTAATTAAAATCAGGATTCTCTCTCTCTGAATATCCACATATTCAAAGCTGGGTTTGCTATTACGTGAAGGGCACACAGCAACTACACATACATGCAGATAACTTTTATAATTCCTCTGTACATTTTTGTTTAGCTGACATATGGCTCTTTTGCCCCAGAAGAGAGTGATATATTCCAGGCCACATCCTTCTATCGTATGGTTCCAAATGAAGCTGATCAGTATATGGGGATCATTTGGTTACTTCAGCATTTTGGATGGACATGGATCGGGCTGCTCGCTGTGGATGATGACAGTGGAGATCATTTCTTACAGGTCATGGAGCCACTGTTATACCAAAATAAGATCTGTTCGGCTTTCACAGAAAGGATCCCGAATCAGGTTTTCTTGCCTTCTTATAAAGACTTGAGAAGCATGACCTTTAATATTTATTTGAATTTTCTGGACACAAAAACCTGCGTATTTGTCATCTATGGTGAAGCGCTGTCCATTATGTGGCTGAGTTTTTATATAGGTATAGCAGATCCTGAATACATGAAAAACACAACCGTTGGAAAAGTGTGGATTATGACAAGCCAGTTTGACTTTACAGTAATAGGCAAAACAAAATATTGGGATTTTCAAATATTCTATGGCAGCCTTTTGTTCACAATTCACTCAACTCAACCTCAAGGGTTCCAGAGATATATTCTGAACACTAAACCCTTTCAGACACAAAACAATGCTTTTTGAAGGACTTCTGGGAGCAAGCATTTGAATGCTCTTTTCCAGATTATGGCATGAGAAATGATTGTCAAATATTTACTGGGGAGGAGAGACTGGAAACACTTCCAGAGTCTGTGTTCGAAATGGACATGACTGGCCACAGCTACAGTATCTATAATGCTGTCTATGCCGTGGCACATGCTTTACATGCTATGGATTCATCCAAGTTCCATCACAGACAAGTGATGGGTGGTAAAAGACTTCAAGGTCTCCAACCTTGGCAGGTAATATATATGCTGACAAATTGTTTCCCTAACAAAGACAAATTGGTTCATTTTTTCCATTCAGGAAAGAGCAACTGTACAACGGCATAAACTAGAACAGTAAATTATCACTAGTTCACAAGTTAACACTTGGATCCTGTATCGTCTTCCAGTTGCATGGGTTAGAGTGCAACGATGGACAGAAGTGATTAACCTCTTAACTAGAAGCTAGCCTTTACTGCTATTTACACCATTGCACTTACATAGGTGTAACAATCTAGTAGGAGTTTAGACATTAACTGGAAAAAAGATCTTTTTATTTTGAAGTAGGAAGTTTTCAATATTGATTGGATACATCAATTAACACTGGGATTGAGATACATTAACACCCCCCAATTGTATATGGATTTCCCATGAGGGCAGGGACAGAAATTCGCTAGCTGTACTTTCACCTATCCAATCAAAGTCTGCACAAGAGAGTCAATCATCCATTCCACCTTCACACACACGCATCTACTCTTAAACTGCAATGATGACTTGGTGTAGCTCTCGAAAAGAAAAAGCAAGAAGCAGTATACCAGCCCACCCCCACCGCAGTTATGCTTGAAAGTGAAATGGTGGATGGCGTCCTGATGGGATTTCTTTCACACCCTGAAGATGGCTTCTGCAGCTAGGGGAGAAAGGAAGAAAGGGACCTAGTAGAAGCCTAGCCTACAAATTTCTACAGAAACCCAGGAACAAAGTGATTCCGACTCAAGGGCAGATCTACTATGAAACCAACAAATCTTAAGCTTCAAAGCCTCTAATCCTGGAGGATTTTAGTCCACTTCTTTTTTTTACAAGTGGTGATCTGTCATAGAACAACTCCAGTCACTGGGGTTACCCAGACCTCGTTGCTGGTTGCAAAGAGCCCCCCATAACAGTTCAAGGTTCAGGGCCCCAAAAACATAGGTTTGCCACTGATCAGACTACCTCCAGCTCAGGGAGTTCATAGAATCATAGAAAAGTGAAGTTGGAAGGGGCCTACAAGTCCATCCAGTCCAACCCCCTGCTCAAGGCAGGAATACCATCAAAGCATATCTGCCAGGTGATTATCTAAGTTTTTCTTCATAATGCCTCCAGTGTTGGAGCACTCACCAACTCCCGAGGTCACTGGTTCCACTGTCATACTGCTCTAACAGTTAGGAAGTTTTTCCTGATATTCAACCGAAATCTGGCTTCCTTTAACTTGAGCCCATTGTTGCATGTCCTGCACTCTGGGATGATCGAGAACAGGTTGGTCTCAATTTGTATGGCAACCTGAGACTAATCAGATTGGATGGTGTTCCCATATCCCTACATACAACTTTATCTTTAATGAAATGCATATGGAGGCTTTCTGGACAGGAAGTTGCTAAGATGTTGGGACCAACGTCTCTCATTTTGTCTCTCACTCTCTTCCCACTAGCTTCACGCCTTCCTTCAAAGCATTTCCTTTAATAACTCAGCTGGAGAAGAAGTGTCTTTTAATGATAGGGAAATTGTGGCTGGCTTTGATATAACAAATGTGCAAATATTCCCAAATCAGTTGTTCCTTCGTGTGAAAGTGGGAAGGGTGGATTTGAATCAGCAGAACAAGTTCATCCTTGACAGGAATATAATTGTGTGGCAAATATTTTTCAAGCAGGTATGGATTTGGTAAGGGGGGATACAAATGGGTAGGTGGTTTGAGAGGTTTAAATAGCTTTTCCGTATTGTTTTCTGTGATCAGGTCTTTGTAGGTTTAAAGTATATCATACTTTTTTTTAAGTGATACCATATATCACTTTAAAAAAAAGCTACAACAGTTCTGTAGTTCTTTGTCTCTCAAATATCTTTCACACTTTCTGTGCAAGTGAAACATGTTAAATGGTAAACATGTACCTTGATTAACATTATTTGGAGTCTGAGATTCTGACTTCCGTGCCACGGAGGAGAGTAGCTCTTCCTCACGTCCCCCTATTCCTTTCTAGGAAACTTAAAGGAAAAGAATAAACAGAACCTATGAGAAATCGCATTAACTGCAGTTGATCTACTTTACGTATGACTTAGGACCCAGTGTGATGTAGTGGACAGTGTGGCAGACCAGGACTCATGAGGCCTGGGTTCAAATCCCTGCTCAACCATGGGCACTCACTGGGGGGGGGGAACTGGTAAAACCACTCCTTACTAAGAAAGCCCAATTACAGTTGTTATAAGTCAGTTCTGACTTGCCGGCACATAACAACAAGAAGAAGTATGACTTCATTTGGGAACAACTTAATATATCCATCTTCATGAAAATACTCCAATGTACTCCCTCAAATGTCTCTATGGATGTCTTCTCTGCCAATGAATCACTTGTTTCTTTCAACATCCACTGAGAATGTGTTGCTGCTATTATTGTTAGTTTTAGACATTGCCGCTTCGTATTTGTTTCCCTGGGGACTGGCTGGGCCATTTACCGGGTGCCGTGTGGTGCTCGGTTCCATTGTCTTTGTGCCAAAACATGAAGCAGTCTGGCTGCCCTTCCCCGACTCCCTGCACAGTCAACCACTGTGGTGCAGAGATGGGATGGGGTGTCTCCTTGCTCAGCCAATGAATGGTTGGAAAGGTTGTGCAGTTGGCACAACGATGACAATGATGGAGCCAAGCACCATGAGAAGCCCGGTAAGTGGTCTGGCCGGTTCTGGGAGGTGGGATTGGGCCACCACGGCACCTGTGGTGCCATGGTACATATTCAAATTAATACAAAGTGCCATGTCTAGTTATTATTCTTAGCCATTGCTATCAAAGTAGCACTGGTCACTGAAACGGTGTTTATTTAGTCCTAAACTCCTTCAATGTTTATGGATAGGTGCGTCCCCTTTCTGTGTGTAGTGACTCCTGCCATCCAGGTTCTCAGAAGCAAAAGAAGGAAGGAAAAAAGTTCTGTTGTTATGATTGCTCTCCTTGCCCAGAAGGGAAGGCTTCAGATCAGAAGGGTATGTCATATAGTACATCATATATTTCTGAAATGAGCATAAATTAAAATGAACACCTACTAAATGCAGAAGCATGCAAATTTATTAGGATAATTTTTGTCACACTTATACCCTAGACTACATGATAAAAAGTATGATCTAATATGATTCCTGCAAATGCAACCAGTTCATATAGACTACGGTGTAATAATAATATTAGAAGTGAAGAGCTGGAAGAGATCCTAAGGATCATTGAGTTCAGCCCCTGTCAGGGAGGTCCTGTGGGGAATCAAATCCCCATCCTCTGGCTCTGCAGCTAGAGACCTAGACCATATCAGTATCCAATACAGTGGTGCCTCAACTTACAGACATCCCTACTTACGAAAATTTCGAGTTACGGAAAGCTCCGGCCGCAAAATTTTGGTTCGACTTGCGGCCGGAGCTTCCACTTACGAAAAGAAAAAGGCAGGGGGAAAGGGCGGGAAATTTAAATTTACTAACTGTTGGTGGCGAAGAGGCTGCTTCTTTGTAGCTCTTTTGCCCCAGCAGTTAGGGAAAGGGATGCGGTGGGGGTGACCCAGAGCTGGGAGGCTTGAGCCTCCTGGCTGCTCTGGCGGCAGCAGTGGGGGCGGCGGAGGCAGTGGTCACCCAGCGCCGGGAGGCTTGAGCTGGCCGGGGTGCTTTGGCCGCTCGCCCCTGGCCGCGGCGGAGGCAGCGGAGTGCCGGGAGGCTTGAGCTGGCTGGGTGCTTCGGCCGCTTGCCTCCTGGCTCGCCTCCCGCTCGCTCCTCGCCGCCTTCCGCCATTTGAATTTCCCGCCATGGGCCCACGGAGGGTGACGCGGAGCAAGCGAGAGGCGAGCCAGGAGGCAAGCGGCCGAAGCACCCCAGCCAGCTCAAGCCTCCCGGCGCTGTATGACCACTGTCTCCGCCGCAGCCGGGGGGCGAGCGGCCGAAGCACCCCGGCCAGGCTCAAGCCTCCGGGCGGTGGCAGTCGCTGTGGCGGTGGAGCCAGGGCCGGGAAGAAGCAGTGGAGGGAAGGTGCTGCTTCTAACTTTTTACTGTTTTGGGTGGCTTTTGCAGGGTGGGATTGGGCTGGTGGGGTTATGCTTAGGTTTATTTTTAGATTTGTTTTGTTTTTTTGCAGGCCCAGGGGCTTGCAGTGTTTTATTTTTATTTTTATTTGGGGGGGGGGGGGTATTTTTTTCTTCGGCCGGAACGGATTAATCCGTTTTCAATGCATTCCTATAGGAAATGGTGCTTCGACTTACGGAAATTTCGACCTACGGCCGCCGTTCCAATACGGTTTAATTCCATAAGTCGAGGCACCACTGTATCTTTTTCAAGTGACGAAAAAAGTTACGGGACATCCATTAGTGTGTAGCAGCCTAGTTCACATCCCTTTCCAAAATCATCTTCTCGTCTTCATATTGCTGCTGAGTCAGAAGCAGGATTCCCCCCCCCCCTTTCATGTGATGTATTTATCAAACTGAGATTCTGCCTTTGGACTGAAAACTGTGTGTCTAGGTACTCACAACAGAGATAGAATAATAATTTTATACCAAATAATACCTTTAATAAGGACTTTTCTTTACTGATACATTGTATTGTTACATGCCATCACGTCAGATGGTGACTTATAGTGATTCTAATGCAGTTTCTAATATGTTCACAACAGCTTAATTTCTAAAGCTCCCATTATATGGAATAACTACTGTATAGTGGATGGCTTCCGAGAGTGTAACGGATATTTGTTTGCTGACATGACTGACTCAAACCATGAGGATGAAAAAAAAGCACCAAACTTTACTTCTGTTTACGGTATTCAATGTGAAACTAGTACCACTGGCATTTCACTGGTCTAGGGATGCATTCAAAATCATGTTGAACTATTTTCTTTTTTCAGATATGGATGACTGTTTCACATGCCCAGAAGATCAATATCCAAGCCAGGAGAGAGTCAGTTGCATCCCCAACAAGATAACCTTTCTGTCCAATGATGAACCTTTAGGGATCAGCCTGACTTCACTTTCTCTTTCCTTCTCATTGGTCACAGCCTTGGTCCTGGGCACTTTTATTAAGCACAGGGACACCCCCATCGTCAAAGCCAACAACCGGGATGCCAGCTACCTTCTTCTCTCCGCTCTCCTGTTCTGCTTCCTTTCTCCTCTGCTCTTTCTTGGACAACCGAATGACATGACCTGCCTCTTCCAACAATCTGCTTTTGCCACCGTCTTCTCTGTGGCTGTTTCTTGTGTGTTGGCCAAAACCATCACTGTGGTTGTGGCTTTCATGGCCACCAAGCCAGGGTCCAGGATTAAGAAGTGGGTGGGGGAAAGGCTCACCCATTCCATTGTTCTTTCCTGCTCCTTCATTCAAGTTGCAATTTGTATGGTGTGGCTATTGACGTGTCCCCCATACTTACATTTGGACAAGCAGTCCCTAAGCGATGAGATCATAGCAGAGTGTAATGCTGGATCTGCAATCATGTTTTATTTTGTCTTGGGTTACACGGGACTTCTTTCCATCATCAGCTTCCTGTTGGCTTTCCTAGTGAGGAAGTTTCCTGATTCTTTTAATGAAGCCAAGTTCATCACCTTCAGCATGTTGGTGTTTTGCAGTGTTTGGGTGTCTTTTGTTCCCGCTTACCTGAGCACCAAGGGGAAATACATGGTTGCTCTGGAGATGCTTTCTATTTTAGCCTCTAGTGGTGGGTTGCTGAGTTGCATTTTCATTCCCAAATGTTATCTTATTCTGCTGATGCCTCAGTTAAACAGCAAAATACAGTTAACAACTAAAAAAATTTCTAGTATCTAAGTGTATAATTATAATAGTGTGGAAAAAACAGATCTTCTTGGTTGTTAAATGAGAAATCACAATTTTATTTTATTTTATTAATTTTTAACAACTATAATACATAAAACAAAACTAAAGAAAATCTACATATACACTTAATATGCTCTGCGCCTCATGGAACCAATGGGGATAATCTATATCCTTCTCTTTATGGAGTACCACTTCCCTTCCAGAGATACATAGACTCTTGTGAAGGTACACGACCCTTCCCCTTCATTAATGCAAAATCAATAAATTCCCCCTATATATCTCTAAACACATTCTTATTTGTTATTCCTTTTACTTTAATATTACATGTCAATTTACCATTAATAGCTATATTCCATCTTTATGCCATTCATTTAATTGGAGATTGCACTTAACTTTCCAATTCTTTGCTATTGTTTATTCATCTGCTGTTACTGGTTACTGTGATCAGTTATCTTGTTGTCCAATTCCATTGTTCACTCTTAAATATTGATAAAAGTGCTATTTTAGGATATATTCCTAGATTTCCTAGAACTTTAATATTTAACTTATTTCTTTAAAATCCAGCTTCAAAAATTTCTGTATATAATAACATTCACACGTGAAAGTCGGGTCCCATGTCTTAACCACATCTCCAACATATCTTAGAATAACTTTTATTAGAGATGGGCATGAATGAGAAAATGGTGATTCATGATTCATCAAGACTGATGAATCACAAATTTATATATTTTTTTCTGACAAATTAACAAATTAATTTGTCAATTCATTTTTGTCTTTAAACCTCTATAAAACATTTCCCCATCACCTAGAGACACCAAACTTGCAGGAAAGCTTACCTTGACAAGATTTTACAAGTCCTGCTGGTTTGGTGAAGTTTGAATTTCAGATGTCCAAGTTATACACCCACAGGTTGTTCCCCCCCCCAGAAAAGTTCCCTCTAGGCACTTAGAGACACCGCAAACACAGAGAGGCTTCTACTGACTCTCCTCTACAATCTCTCTAAGTTTGGTGAAGATTGGGTTTCAGATATCCAAGTTATGTACCCATAAAATGGGTCCCCCCAGGAAAGTGCCCTTAAGCCGTTGCCTTGGGGAAACCCAATCTTCACCAAACTTGCAGAGGAAAGTCATTAGAAACTTCTCTGTGATTCTGGTGTCTCTAGGTGTCTGGGTGGAACTTTCCTGGGGGCCCCTTTTTTTGATGTACAACTAAGAGATCTGAAACCCAATCTTCACCAAACTTGGAGGGATTGTACGGGTGAGCCAGAGAAAGTTTCCCTGCAATATTGGTGTCCCTAGGTGCCTGGGCGGTGCTTTATAGCCCAACAAATTGACAAATCAGAAATCACCAAAAAATCATTGATTTGTATTCATTGGGGGCATTGATTTGCATGAATGCAAACTGATGAATTAGCAATTTTTGAGCAAATTTAGTGATTTGTTTTAAAATTTATGTCCATCTCTAATCCTAACCCGTGTGTATTCGAGGGAGTGTAAGCCCATCCAGCACAGGCTGAATCCTTATTCCTTGATGTGCCTTTTGAGTGACCAAGAGCACCTCTTTCTTGTCTGGATTGTTTCAGTTTATTTACCTTCATCCAGACCATTACTAACACCATACCCTTCTTAGTTTAATATGATACATGTTAATGAGGTCAATGAACCAAAAAGAAATAAAAGTGGAAAACAATATTCCAAAAGGCATTCCAGGTTTATTTTCAATTCTTAATTCACATTAATTTGCTTTTTTTCAGACATCTGGACACAATGGATTGGTATAGTGTGTAGTTCAAGGAGACCAAGTGCATTTAGATATGCTTGTCCTCATTATAATAATAATTGGGTGCCATCAAGTCAATTCCACTGTATCTTATGGCAACGCTAATTAAGATGTGTTATAAGTCCAAATGATTAATTAGTGAAAGTGAAATACACTATTTTCTGTATGAGTCATAAGTTATGTAATGTTATAAGATTTCTTGGTATGCAATATCTGACATGTCTTGTTTAGACAAATTTCTGAGCTTAAGCATGTATACTTTATAGTCTATAAAATGTTTCTTAAGTTGTGGCATGATGTGTCTGAAAGATTTGCCTACATATTACATGCTCACTATGTTTTAGCCATCCTTGCCATGAGTGTTTTGAAGTTTGTATTTTTTTCCCTTCTTTGCTTTTTAATTTTCTGTATCCCTATTGTTTTAAAATAAATTTTTAAAAAAGAATATCTTATGCCTGTGGTTTTTATGGTTTTCTAAGTAGAAAAGGTTTACATTCTATTCTTCTGAGATCATCCTGTGAATTGTGCAGCTTGCCCAAGGTCACATAGGCTACCTTTTCAGTGATGCACAGTGGAAAGCTAAAGTCCAAAACATCTGGTTCCACTGTCAAAGACCTAACTCATGAATAGAATAGAACAGTGATGGCGAAACTGTGGCACGCATGCCACAGCTGGCATGCGGAGACCTCTCCCTGGGCATGTGAGCGGAGCGCTACCCCCCCACCCCACGCAGCCGAACCTCAAACTACTCAAACTGCACGATTGTAAGCCACCTATCCCTGCTACCTTCCTTGGTTGCGGCACTTGTAAATCAGTTCTTTTAGAGATCGGAGAGAAGGCTGCTTTATTGTTTTCTGCTGTAGAACAGCCCGGGGCAGTCAATCTGGCTTGTGAATTCCTACTTCCGCTGGAGGTGACTGCAAGCAGGAGGGAAAGCTCCAATTAAGACAGGAAGGAAGGTGCGAGAGAGGGACGGGTGGATTCATCAAGCTTGTTTAAATGTAAGAGTGTAGAAAATTTAGGTTTCATAAAACCATGAAAAAACGGACGTGACTGCAAGGAGAGAAGGCTCCAATTAAGGCGGGAAGGAAGGTGCGAGAGAGGGACAGGTGGTTTCATCAAGCTTGTTTAAATGTAATGAGAGGAAACAGGGACATACTGAACTGATGCAAATGATTGCTGAAAATTGAGGGAGGGAGGGAGGGAGGTTGTGTGTGTGAGAAACTGACTCTTTCATAAAACTGTGAAAAAAGGAACCTTCCAAAGTGTTTGTGTGTGTGTATGTGTGTGTGAGAGAAAGAGAGACACAGAGAGACTGGACTCATAAAACCAGAATTAAAAAGGCATCAAAAGCTAATCACAAGGGGTGGATTGCATTGCATTCAAAAGTACCCAGTAAAGGATTTTGGTAAGATTGAATTATGGTACACATTTGATTTTTTTCTGGCCAGCCTTACAAATTGCTTTCTGTTTGACAGAGTGGGAGGTGGAAGTAATTTTAAGGCATTTTCCACATAGTTCTATTTTTAATCCAAAATATGGCCCTGCAATATCGTTTTCTGGTAAGTAGGGAAATTAACAAAAGAAACCTAAACATGTTTGTCTTAAAACAGCCTTTGATGAAAAGATTTTTCTGCCCTCTGCACCATTTGAAATATTTAAATATGTAATATTTTATTATGTGATTATTTAATTGTCGTTATATTTAATGATTGATGCTTTTGAATTGTGGTGCTGGAGGAGACTCTTGAGAGTCCCCTGGACTGCAAGGAGAACGAACCTATTCATTTTGAAGGAAATCAACCCTGAGTGCTCACTGGAAGGACAGAACCTGAAGCTGAGGCTCCAATACTTTGGCCATCTCATGAGAAGAGAAGACTCCCTGGAAAAGACCCTGATGTTGGGAAAATGTGAAGGCAAGAGGAGAAGGGGACGACAGAGGACGAGATGGTTGGACAGTGTCACCGAAGCTACCAACATGGGTTTGACCCAGCTTCGGGGGGCAGTGGAAGACAGGAGGGCCTGGCGTGCTCTGGTCCATGGGGTCACGAAGAGTCGGACACGACTGAACGACTAAACAACAACATATTTAATGATGTTTTATATGTTGAATTTATTTTATACTTGTAATTATGTTTTTTGTTTGATTGTGTTGTGAACCACCCAAAATAGCCTGGCTAGATGGGTAGCATACGAAAGAAAGAAAGAAAGAAAGAAAGAAAGAAAGAAAGAAAGAAAGAAAGAAAGACTTTTAACTTGGCAGCAATAGGTCAAGGTTTGAAAAATTATAGTACCATAGTACTATAGAAATATATCAGAAATATATCATTAGATCTTCACCATATGTTATGGGATGGAGCTCTGCAATCCTGTGATGTAACACTTCTAAAATGCAATGCTATCCATGTTTATAGAAGCGTAAGTCCCTTGTAGTCAATGTAAGTATGTATATAACTGAGGAGGCATTATTTTGTTGGCCTCAGTAATTTAGTGACCTACCTAACTTCATAAACTCTGCAATTTATACACGTAGGTAGTTCCACTGTCGGCATAAAATAAGTGTATAAGAAGTTCTTCGTACTTTTCTGCTGTGGGGGTTCTTTATTTCCTCCACGTACATTTCTCTTGGAATGCAGAGTGGCATACAACAATAGTGGGAGATTGTGAAGGGTTTGAAATGGAATATGCATTTTTTTAGGGCTGACATCGACGTCTATGACGTCTACGTTGGCCCGGGCATGTTGTGAGAATGGCTGATGGTCGGATTCCAAAGGATCTCCTGTATGGAGAATTAGTGCAGGGAAATCGCCCCAGAGGGAGACCACAGCTGCGATACAAGGAGATCTGCCAGCGGGATCTGAAGGCCTTAGGAATGGACCTCAACAGATGGGAAACCTTGACCTCTGAGCATTCAGCCTGGAGGCAGGCGGTGCAGAGTGGCCTCTCCCGATTTGAAGAGACCCTTGTCCAGCAGGCCGAGGCAAAGAGGCAGTCCCGAAACCAGCAAAATCAGGGGACTGGACAGCGGACAGATCGTATTTGTCTTCAGTGTGGAAGGGATGGTCACTCTCGAATTGGCCTCCTCAGCCACACTAGACGCTGTGCCAAGACCTCTGTTCAGAGCACATTACCATAGTCTCTCGAGACTGAAGGATGCCTACACTGATCTTCTCAGCATTTGAAACTGTCATCCATGTCTGAGGGAGAGAAAAAACGGTTCCTCAAAACTCAAGTCTATATCATATAGAATCAATATTTGTAAGTAACCTCAACACTAAGTTGAATGGCCATTCATTTAGATAACGGGAAAAATCTGAAAACAAGTATCAGAAAACATGGGCGAAATTTGGAAGGAATAAGAATTTCATAGAAAAGGCATAAGATTTTTGAAAAAAATCAACCAGATTTCATTGCAATTTCAATTCATGTTTTTGATTCAATGTGAGTCCAGAATACTGATGCTTATGTTGCATTTTCCTCCCAGCAATCGGAAGATCCATAATGTGGTTCCAGTGATATGGGGAAACTGAATAATTTATTGCACTGCAATATCAAACATTTCCAAGAAAAGAGTGTGTCCACTGTATGACTATGACACTGTATGACTATGAATGAAATCAGTAATAGATCTATAATGGAAAGCTACCTATATGGGGTCCCCGCTGCAGCTTCTGTTCGCATGGGCTAGGGAGACACCAGTTCCTGGGCACGTCATGCTGTCTTCTTTGCCTGCTCCATTAAGTTGTCAGAAGGAGCAATATCACTCATTCATCCTGAGTGCTTGTTCCTTTTTTGATAGAGTCTTCAATGTTATTCTACAGCCAACAGATGGCAGCAGAATCTACCAATGTATTTCTTTTCACCCGGCAGTTATGCTTTGATTGTATTCCTGCACTGAACAGGGGGTTGGACTTGATGGACCTGTAGACCCCTTTCAACTTCACTTTTCTATGATTCTATGATTTCTGTGATAATGACCAAAAATGTCTCTCACTTTAGGAGACAGGAATTAAATATAAACTTTTTTGTCATGGATCCAAAACAGAATTTTTTAAATTCCAAATACAATCTTCTGCAAAAAGAATGATGGATGTATTCTACATAAAACTTAGCTATCTTATTCTCAAATTTTATTTCCATCACAGATCTGAATGATGAATAAATTGCCCTCACTTTCCCAGGAACCAAATATGGAGTAACAGAAACAGAGTTGAATCAGGCAGAGTTTGTTGTAAATCAGGAATTTAAAAACCTCAGAAGATAGCAATCTGGCTACTTTCTTAGTTGTGCAAATACGTACAAATTGAATATCTGAACACTCTACAGTGGCCAGAACTTGTAGCAAAATAATTCATTTCAAGATATGTCTGAAGAACCAGTTCGAATCACAAGCTATGTGATGACTAAACGGAGGGATAAAGAGAGATGAGAGAGAATGTGTCAGAGCTTCATGTCTCTTTTATGCGTGAATGGCAGGAGCAACCTTCTTATGCAAATTGCACCTTGGCTCCATCCTTCATTAAATGGAGATTCCCTCCATTTCACAGCCCAACCTAGAAATCACCATGAAGTCTCTAGCTCTCTTCCTCTTTGTCTTCTCCCTCATTAAGCCAGGTCTGTGTTCAGATTGGGTGTTTCCTTACATGTACAGAGATAGGTTCTAGCAGGGAAAAAGGAATAGACGGGAAGTAACTGATTCTTCTCATGCAAGTGCTGCTAAAACAATGTAGAACTACTCTTAAAATAGTTTTTTTTCATCACTATACCCAATATATTAAAGGGAGGATGTTAACAATTTAGCTATCCTATCTTTTTTTCTTCTTTTTTCCTAGGATTTTCTGAAATTCGCTTGACACAGTCTGGTGGGGAGACATGGAAGCCTGGAGCATCCCTCCAGCTGACCTGCGCAGTCTCTGGATACACCATCACTTCTGGGTATACCTGGCATTGGATCCGCCAGCCACCCCAGAAAGGGCTGGAATGGATAGGGAGGGGATACTACAGTAGTTCCACCTGGTACACAGATTATGGCTCAGCTTTCCAGAGCAGGATCTCCATCACGGCTGATGCCTCCAAGAATGAATATTATCTCGAGCTGAGGTCCCTGACAGCTGCCGACACAGCCGTGTATTACTGTGCCCGAGGAGCACAGTGAGACAAATCAAGTCCGGCATCTGTACAAAAAGGGGAACTTTGTCTCAAGTTGAATCAGGTCACTGGGGAGAAAACAGTTTCCTGGTGCCAGAGCTTCCCTCTTCACATTGACACTCCAGTTTCCAGTGAGGTGGAATGCAAAGCTCCCTTTCCAAGTTTAGTTTGTAATAAAACTGTGACATTTCTCATCAGCACACAGTGAATTAAACTGGAAAAGTGCCCATTTATGGCTGGTTTTCTTTGAATTGGGACTCACGGACTTCATCAGAGGGCTGTGAATCTTACTTCCTCGTGCAGATCCCTCCCACAGTACCTCTGCATGATTTTATCCCCTCCCACCCACTACCTGAGGTAGATGCCTCATTCTGCTTAGTGCCAAAGAGGGCTTATCTTCAGATCCTGGGGGTACAAATCAAGTCTGGCATCTATAGAGAAAGGGGTCTGTCCTCTTTTTTAAAAAATCAAAGAAAAATTGCTGGTGCTCCACGTTGAGGTCAAAACTCCTGTTTTCACTCAGCAGGAACTCTACACGGTAAACTTTATAGATATAAATATTAAATATATTTTGAAGAATTATGAAAATATATAAATAGTAAGCATTTTGTTCATTTATACCATTCAATATGAGTCGATTATACTGGTGGATATGTTGCATTTCCCTCCCCCCCAGCAATCAGAAGATCTATGGGTTGTTCCAGTGACACAGTGAAACTAAATAGTCACTTGCCGTGCAATATCAAGAAATTCCAAGTAATGTGTCCACAGAATGAATGCTAATGAAATCAAGAATAGATCTGGAATGGAATCCTCCCTATAAGGAGTTCCCCCGGCAGCTTCTTCTCAGGGGCCCACAGGCCCCCATTGAGAATGCCTGGACTAGCGTTTTCACACCGAGATCCTTATATCTTGAAGAAAATGTTGTCCATGAATGGGAAGCCTTTTAGTCATGCAAGTTATTTCAGTCACCCAAGTGAGAAAGCAAATATTAAATGTTTGATCTCCTGTGGAGATATTAGATTTCAATGTGGTTCTGTTCCTGTCTTTCATTTGTCAAAAATACAAAGAAATATTTTTTTATGAACAACTGTATATTGAGCAAAGCCTGTCTGTTAGGTATACAATCCATTTATCTGCAAAGTAAGAATTTTTAATCAAAACAACAAGCTTATGTGGAAAGTTTTGCATAAAACCCTGTCATTTCATGATCAAATTAGATTTAAAATCCTTATAATGGATCCAAAATACAGAGGTTCTTAATCCAAATAAAAGCTTTTACAAAAAAAGAGAGATTAATTCTTCATAATACTTGGCCATTTTATGGTCGAATTTCATTTCCATTATAGATCTGAATCAATGTATAAATTCAGCTCCCCATGAATCAAAGTTGTCCTTTCCAAATCAATCTCGACTAATGCAAATGGAGCAGAATCAGCCCGAGTTGGTTGGGAATTAGGGATTTAGAAATCCTAGAAAATAGCAATTTGGTTGCTTTCTTAATTGCACTAATAGACACCTAATACACACTAAATGAATTCCTGAACACTCTCCAGTGGCCGAAGCTTGTGCCAGAATAATACATTTCAAGATATATTTGAAGATCCCCTTGGAATCACTAGCTAGGTGGTGAGTAAAAGGAAAAATAAGGAGAGAAGAAAGAGGGGCAGTCACATCATCTTCAGGTCTCTTTTATGTGTGAAAGCCAAGGGTATCATCCATATGCAAATATACACATGAGCTCCATCCCTCTTTAAAGAGAGATTCCCTCTATTTCACAGCCCATCCTAGAAATCACCATGGAGTCTGTGGCTGTGTTTCTCTTCATCTTCTCAATCATTAAACCAGGTCTCCGTATGTTGAAGACCAGCTGTGAGATTCCGTATGTCTATACAGAGAGCTCCGTGTTATGAGGAAGAGAGATCCATATGAGGAGAATGCTAGTTTTCCTCTAATGTTCAAGACCATTGTTTTCAAAGTTGCAAGAGCTGATGACGAAATTATGATACGCACTTAAAACATTTTTCGACCTTCAATTTCCTTAGTACAGTCAACCCTCGACTTACGAACGGCCCTAGTTGCGAACTTTTCGACTTACGAACTGCTCTGATAGAAAAATATAGCCTCGACTTGCGAACTTTACTTCGAATTACGAACCAGAAAAAAACCCTAAGTCATCTTAGGTTAAAAGGGAAAAAAAAGAAAAAAATTCTGCCCCTAGTGGTAGGAATGGATTAACCGGCTTTGCATTAGTTCCTATGGGAACTAATGCTTCGACTTACAAACCGCCCCTTGACCTAAGAACCAATAACAGCCGGAACGGATTAATTGGTTTTCAATGCATTCCTATGGGAAATGCTTATTCGACTTACGAACTTTTCGACTTAAGAACGTCCTTCCGGAACGGATTAAGTTCGTAAGTCGAGGGTTGACTGTATATTCAAAGAAAGGAGGTAGCAACTATGGCTAAATCGTGTTCATTAAGTGAACAAGTGGAATGAGAAGTAAAAATCAATTTCAACAATTTTGAAAAATGAGGCTCTTTCTTTTATAATTTGCAACATTTGAAATTTACATAGCCCATCACATTGCTTTCTCTTTTTTTTCTCAAGGATTTCTGAAATCCGCTTGACCCAGTCTGGAGTCGGGACACGGAAGCCCGGAGAATCCTTCCGGCTTACCTGCACAGTCTCGGGATACACCACGACGTCTGGCGCTGGACGGGATTGGATTCTCCAGACACCCGGGAAACGGCTGGAATGGAGAGGGTTGGGATCTTCCAGTGGTTCCATCTGGAAGACAAATTATGGCTCAGCTTTCCAGAGCAGGGTCTCTATCACCTCTGATGCCTCCAGAAATGAATCTTATCTCGAGCTGAGATCACTGGCAGCTTCAGACACAACCCTGTATTACTCTGCACGGGGACACAGTGAGACAAAGCAAGTCTGGCCTCTGCACGAAAAGAGGAGCTTTGTGTCAAGCTGAACCAGGTGAGAGGAGAGTACAACGTTTCCTAGTGACAAAGCTTCCCCCTTCACATTGGCACTCCTATTCAGAGTGAGGTGGAATGCCAGTCTCCCTTTCCAATTTTAATTTCTTATCAAGCTGTAAAGTCTCTCATCTGTACACAGGGAATTACACTGGAAATATGACCATCTGTGGCTGATTATTTTTTTTAAACTATGACTCCCAGGATTCTCCAGGAAGCTTCGTATCCAAGCGCTTCATGCAGGTGTTTCCATGAATGCACCAACTTGTTTCTCCCTTCCCTCCCACCTGCCACTTACCTCGTTCTTACCTGTGCCCAAGTGGGCTTCTGGTCTGAGCCTCGGATCTCAAAGCACGTCTGGCATCTCTACAGAAAAGGGAGACTTTTTTTTTCGTTTTCTTCCATGAAAGACAGTCTGGTATTACGACTTCAGGACACAATTCTTTTCATTTTGCTGGAACTATAAATTTAATGGTTATAAATAAGTAAGATTTTGCTTGGCATACAACAAATGTATCTCTTTTGCTTCTTTGCAAACATCCTGGGAGGCTCGTAAACTAATGGATTAAACCTCAGGGCCTTTTCTGTGGCAGCTCCCAGGTTACCTCTAATATTTTGTTGCAAACATCCTTCTCGGCTTATGAACATATGGATTAAGTCAACATCAATAATAGGGGGGGAGGAGAATCTCCTTGGCCGGAATTATGGCATTTACGTCAGAACTGACTTCCCTCAAATGTTTAGGACAAGTTGTGACCTGCTTCATTTCAGGGTTCATGGCATTATTTTCTCTGCATTTCTGGATCTCTGATCTAAAGAAAGATCTCACGAATGAGGGAGAATGAAAACAGCTATCAGTGGGGAAGGCGGACATACATAACCCTACTTGTGTGACCTCATACAACCGTGTTCGAGCTTCTTCATCTCTTTTATGCATGAATGCCAGGCACAACCTTCATATGCAAATGTGGCCATGGGCTACCTCACTCTTGAAATAGAGATTCCCTCCATTTCGCAGGCCAACCTAGAAATCACCATGGAGTCTCTAGCTCTCTTTCTCTTTGTCTTCTCCATCATTAAGCCAGGTCTCTGTTCAGATTGCTTGTTTCCTTCATCGTATAGAGAAAGGTTCAAGCAGGGGAAAAGGAATAAGTGGGAAATAACTGATCCTACTCATGCAAGTGCTGATAAAATAATTTAGAAGGACCCTTAAAATACTTTTCTCTCATCACTATTCCCAATATATTAAAGGGAGGATGTTAACAATTTAGCTATCCTATCTTTTTTATTCTTTTTTCCTAGGATTTTCTGAAATCCGCTTGACGCAGTCTGGTGGGGAGACATGGAAGCCTGGAGCATCCCTCCGGCTGACCTGCGCAGTCTCTGGATACACCATCAGTTCTGGGTACACCTGGAATTGGATCCGCCAGCCACCCCAGAAGGGACTGGAATGGATAGGGTGGAGATACTACAGTAGTTCCACCTGGAAGACAGATTATGGCTCAGCTTTCCAGAGCAGGATCTCCATCACTACCGATGCCTCCAAGAATGAATATTATCTTGAGCTGAGGTCCCTGACAGCTGCCGACAGAGCCGTATATTACTGTGCCTGAGGAGCACAGTGAGATAAAGCAAGTCCGGCGTCTGTACAAAAAGGGGAACTTTGTCTCAGGTTGAATAAGGTCACAGGGGAGAAAACAGTTTCCTGGTGCCAAAACTTCCCTCTTCAGATTGTCACTCCATTTTCCACTGAGGCGGAATCCAACTCTCCCTTCCCAGTTTTACTTTGTAAGAAGCCTGTGACATTACTCAGTTGCAAACAGTGAATCAAACTGGAAGAGTGCCCATTTGTGGCTGATTACCTGTAGATTAGGACTCACAGACTTCACCACAGAGCTGTGAATGTTAGTTCCTCATGCAGATCCCTCCCACAGTACCTCTGCATGATTTTATCCCCTCCCACCCACCACCTCAGGTAGATGCCTCGTTATTCTCAGTGCCAAAGTGGGCTTATCCTCAGCCTCTGGGGGTACAAAACAAGTCTTGCATCTGTAGAGAAAGGGAATCTCTTCTCTTTTTTTTAAATCAAAGACAATTTGCTGGTGCTCCAGGTCAAAGCTCCTGTTTTCACCCAGCAAAAAGTGTAAACTATAAACTATATAGTTATAAATATATATAAATATCCTTAATATATTAAATATATATTTAAGAACTATGAAAATATATAAATCTTATATGTATTTGAAAATTAAGAGTTCACTTCATTGATTCCATTCAATATGAGTCCATTATAATGGCAGAAGTTCCTGTGCACGTCACGCTCTCTTCTTTGCCTTCTCCATTAAGTTGTCAGATGGAGCGTTATCACTCATTCCAATATCCTGAGTTCTGGGGCAGAGCCTCCCATGCTATTCTACAGCCATTAGAGGGCAGCACAATCTGCCAAAGTGCTTCATCAGGACCAAGAATTCTCATCTCAGGAGCCAGAAAGTTCCAACACAAGTATGCCCTGAATTCTAACCAAGAGATGCCGGTCTAAAATCTGACCGGGATCGTGCAAGAAAGAATTCTTCAGCAATCAAGCTGACAAAGTCTTGCCTGCTGCTTGGTCGTAATGCTAGTTTTGAGCAGTAAAGGAGTGGAGGGGTTTGCTGGGTAGTTAATAACTGCCCACAAGTTGGCATATCCCATTTTGGAGCACTTTGGAAAGCTGCAAGAGAGTTCGCCCATGAATCAGTCACTGTATTAGAGAGGAGAAGAGGAGAAGATGCAGGGTGGTGTATGTTCTCTGAGGTGTACCCGTTGTAGAACATGTGTCTTGTAGCTTTCCTTCAGAGTTCTTCCCCTCTTTGAGTGGGACAACGAACAAATTTCAGGGACTCACAATAGGTTAACCACAGGGAGAAGGCACTAACAGAAGATCCAGGCAGATGGCGTCAATGAAGGAAGAAGACCTGAAATGGGAGATTAAGGATAAAACACAGAGATTCAGACCCACTCCACACTTTGGACTCTATAGCTCAGAAATCACTTCCGAGCCAACGTAACTGGTATAGGATCATTGTGGAATGCCAATATTTTGACTACAGCTTCCACTGGCCATCCTGACGGAGGGATTCCAGCAGATGTGATCTGAAAGAATTTATGTTTTCCAACTCAGATTATGTCATCTCCAGAACAATATGGTGTTTTTACATCAGTTGTAGTTACCACCAAGATAGAACTTCAAAGAGCACACCTGAAATTCCATAAATTGATTGTGACCAGAGATCAAAGAGAATACACAATTCAGGAGAGAAGGGAAAAAAGGCCCCATGAATGAGGGAGAATGGAATCAACTATGAGTTATGGGAGGGGCTACACAGCACCCCAATTGTGCAGCCCGAACACTCAAAGCCCATGAAAAAATCTTCCTGCAACAAACATCATCCTATTCCAATTAAGTTTGCGAAACTAACTAAAGTTAAAGGTAAAGGTTCTCCTTGACATTTAGTCCAGTCGTGCCTGACTCTAGGGGGCGGTGCTCATCCCCGTTTCCAAGCCATAGAGCCAGCGTTGGTCCGAAGACAGTTTCCGTGGTCACGTGGCCAGTGTGACTAGACACGGAACGCTGTTACCTTCCCACTGAGGTGGTACCTATTTATCTACTTGCATTTGCATGCTTTCGAACTTCTAGGTTGGCAGGAGCTGGGACAAGCGACGGGAGCTCCCTCCGTCGCGTGGATTCGATCTTACGACGGCTGGTCTTCTGACCTTGCAGCACAGAGGCTTCTGCGGTTTAACCCTCAGCGCCACCACATCCCATTTGCAAAACTAAAGTGAGTATTAAAACAAAAGATGAAGAAAGAAAATTAATTTAATTTCCTTGTAAACAGCGAAAAAAAGTAGTTCTCCAAACAGAGGCTCTTAATACAAATACAAGATTCGGGGGGGGGGGGGGGTAGAGATGTATTCTACATGACACTTTGCCATTTTATTGTCAAATTTGATTTCCATCATACATCTAATTCAATGCATAAATTCACCTCCTCAAGAACCAAATTTCTCTGTTCCAATTCGACCAGGACTAATGCAAGTGGGGCTGATTCAGACTCAGCTGGTTGGGAATCGGGGATTTAGAAAACCTAGAAGACAGCATTCTGGCTGCTTTTTAAATAAGGCACTAAATGAATTTCTGAACACTCTTCCATAGCCAGACCATGTAGCAAAACAATTGATTGAAAATGTGTCAGAGCTTCTTCATCTCTCTTTTATGCGTGAATGGCAGGAACAGCCTCCTTATGCAAATTGCACCTGGGCTCCATCCTTCATTAAATAGAGATTCCCTCCATTTCGCAGCCCAACCTAGAAATCACCATGAAGTCTCTAGCTCTCTTCCTCTTTGTCTTCTCCATCATTCAGCCAGGTCTGTGTTCAGATTGGGTGAATACATGGAAAATAACTGGTTCCTCTCATGCAAGTGCTGCTAAAATAATTTAGAAGAACCCTTAAAATACTTTTCTCTCATCACTATACCCAATATACTAAAGGGAGGATGTTAACAATTTCCCTATCCTAACACATTTCTTTCTCTTTTTCTCCTAGGATTTTGTGAAATCCGCTTGACGGAGTCTGGTGGGGGGGCATGGAAACCTGGAGCATCCCTCCGGCTGACCTGCATGGTCTCTGGATATACCATCACTTCTGGTGCTGGATTGAACTGGGTCCGCCAGCCACCCCAGAAGGGACTGGAATGGATAGGGTGGGGATACTACAGTAGTTCCACCTGGAAGACGAATTATGGCTCAGCTTTCCAGAGCAGGATCTCCATCACGGCTGATGCCTCCAAGAATGAATACTACCTCGAGCTGAGGTCCCCAACAGCTGCCGACACAGCCGTGTATTACTGTGCAAGGGGACACAGTGAGACAAAGCAAGTCCGACGTCTGTACAAAAAGGGGAACTTTCTCTCACGTTGAATCAGGTCGCAAGGGAGAAAACCGTTTCCTGACACCAAAACTTCCCTCTTCAAATTGACACTCCATTTTACACTGAAGTGGAATCCAAATCTCTGTTCCCAGTTTTAATTTGTAATAAGACTGTAAGATTTCTCATCTGCAAACAGCGAAATAAACTGGAACTGTGCCTGTTTGTGGCTTATTATCTTTGACTCACAGACTTCATCACAAAGCTCTGAATCCTAGTGCCTCTTGCAGATCCCTCTCACAATACTTCTGCATGATTTTACCCCCTCCCACCTGATGTAGATGCCTCATTCGGCTCTGTGCCAAGTATACGGCCGCATGAAGGGCGCTTGAAATGCGGTGCCGTTTTGCCCTCTCCGGTCCCGGATGAAGCCAGGCAGGACTGGGTCACATGATGGAAGGGAGGGGGCGAGTGAGTATAAAAGATTAACTCGCCCCCGACGCGATCTCCTTTTCTGAACAGGCACTGCAGAGCGTAGGAGGGAGCCTGAGCTGGATCGGAGCTTGCTGGGCTGGAAAAGCAGTGGAGATTGCGGTTTGGTGGAGGGTGGTTGGGCTCACTCCTGAGGGTGTCCAATACCTGGGCTAGGGCCAAGTTTGTTGGGACGAAGGCGAATATTTTGGAAGGATATCAATTTACTTTGGACACTTTCCATCAAGCGGGAAGGGCGGGAGCGGCGGGGCGGGCTCGCCTCGCCGCGGCGCGAGCGGGTTTACGTTTTTTGGCTTCGTACAGGGGTTCTTGTAAAATCAGTGGGGTTGGAGCACCGTGGATGTAACGCGTTTGGTTGCAGGGGTTTTAGGTTGCTGGTTCTGTGGCTGCTGTGTTGAGTGGAAATCGCACGGGCGCCATTTTGTTTTTCCCCTTTTCCCGCCTCCTGAGTCATTGGCCGCCATTTTAAGTTTCATAAATAAGGCAGTATATATTTGCAAGTTCACATTTAATCAAAGTTATATAGTGGTAATCATTAGTGGTGAAGGGTAATTTACATAGGGGAAATAATCATTTACATTGAAAGTTCATTGAGGGGTTCACAGTTATAAATATTAGAGTCTTCAGTGGTTAAAAACACTTTATATATACAAAAAAAAAAAAGTATTGCAGGGCAGGTTTGGTTTAGGGGAGCACTTTGAATCACGAGAAGAATTTATTTGTGTATATTTGGTTCAATTCATGGTACAGAATTTGGCTTTAGCAAATTGGAAATAAACAATAATAATAACAGAAATTGGAGAATAAGCAGTATATAAAAAACAAAAAAACAAAATAAACATTAAGGTTAGAAGATTAGTTGAGTAAAGTTGAGAATTATACGCACAATACGATTTATCATAAGGTGAAGTATAAGGATAGCGGTAGGGTGACACCTACTGGACATTAGTTGCAAGGGTTGAAGTCTCTAAAACTTAGACAAGCTTTACAAATACTAGAGGAATTGGGGAGATACACGTAAGGAGCAATTAGTTATAATGCCGCCCAAGAAGGGAACTGGAGGGAAGACAGGAAAGACACCAGCGAAAAGACAGAGGGCCGTTCCTCAGATTTCTCCACGGGAATCCTCGTCTTCTGAAGATGAGTCATGGGGGATGCTGCAAAACCTACAAGAAAAGTTATCTAAGTTAGAGGCACAAAGGATGGCTAGACGGGCTTCCCCACAAGGGGAGGTTACGCCACGCAGATCGGTTAGGGACACTAAGGGCCGCCGCAAGGCGGAGCTAAGGGTCTTAACACAACAACTTATGGAACGGTTTGATGCATTAGAATCCCAACAGGGTCACGGAAACGAGAATCAAGCCGTGGAAGGAGGAAATGCTGCGGTGGCTAGGGGGTCTGGCGGTCGGAGAACCTGGACGAAGGAGGTGGCCGAAGTTCAAGAGACGGGACAAGAAAATATAGCCAGAGGTGACACCTATGAGGAACCCAGTACAAGTTCACATCGGGCGGTAGAGGTTCTTGGGACACCGGCCACTTCTTGCGGTGAGTGTTTGGCCATGCACAACACCCAGTCTACTTCGGCCGCATGGCCTTGGGCTGGTGGCACACAGCAAACACTTTGTGCATCTGCACATTGTGGAAATTCACACGGGGGTTGGCCTGGTTGTTTTTGGCCCCAGGTAAGCCCACATTGTTGTGGGTGGAACTCACATTACCCGCCTGCTCACACGGCTGGGGCACCTGGTGAGGGTAAGAGCACAGGAACATGGCAACACCCTTCAGTTCCCAACACAGGGTATAATACGGTTCCGCTAGCGGCACTGCCTTATGCCGATTACAGTACACCGTTGGGAGACCATTTGACCGCGGCGGTTAAGGAAAAGATTTGGAAGGGTGAATTCTTGGATCTTTATGATCTGGTTAATCGTGAGGTAGAAATCAAGGAAATTGATAAGGATGACGAGAAATTAAAAGAAAAATACAGAAGGAAGAAGCCTGAGAGAAATTGGCCTAATTGGATCACGGGCTTTACCATATACGCTGGTGTGCTGGTTAAGGCTCAACCGTGGAAAGCATCAGCGTTGTTCCAATATTTTGACATTATATGTAGGGCAAATTCGGATTTTGCGGGGCAGGCTTGGCTTCGTTACGATGAAGCGTTTAGAATGAAAAGCGCTATCAGGCCTGATTTACGCTGGGATGAGCCACACCCAGGGCTTTGGCTACAGCATATGACGCCAGCCAAGTGTAGTTTAGGTGACAGATTTGATAGTGGCCATCTGAACAAGAAATTTACTGGGAACGTTAACGCCCGCCCAGGGGCGGGGCAGGTGGTTCAACCCCGCCTGCCCTGCTATGAGTACAACTCTAGGGGTTTTTGTGCCAGACATCCCTGCAGGTTTAGACATGACTGTATTACCTGTGGGGGGAAGCACCCTAACGCATCCTGCTTTAAAGCAGGGGCACAGCGACAGAACAAACCAGGAGGGTACCGGTAGGAAGCCCGAAGGGAACAGCGGTGCCCCTGGAAAGGGGGCCCACACCAATTAAAATTTCAGTATTAGAAAAGTGCTTAGCAGACTATCCAAGAGTGGGGGATGCTGAATATTTGAGATTGGGTTTTAGATATGGGTTCCGGATCCCAGCCTTAGGCGTCAGAACAGCCTTTATGGCCAAAAACCTTAAATCAGTGAAAGGGATGGAAGCTATAGTGTTAGAAAAGATTAAAAAGGAGGTTCGGGAAGGTAGGGTCCTGGGACCCTTTGAGGAACTGCCCATAGGTAACCTCAGGGTGTCGCCGCTGGGGATTGTCCCCAAGAAAGCCCCAGGTGAATTTCGCCTAATTCATCACTTATCATTTCCGGAGGGGACGTCAGTTAACGACGCAATTCCCCAGGAACTTTGTTCAGTGAGATACACCTCCTTTGACGAGGCAGTTAGGATGATTAGGGCCTGTGGAGTGGGCGCTGAACTGGCAAAGGCGGATGTTAAGTCGGCATTCCGGATTTTGCCAGTCCACCCCTTAGACTTCAATTTATTGGGTTTTCAATTTCAAGGGCAATATTACATAGATAGGGCCCTACCTATGGGTTGCTCAATTTCGTGCGCCGCTTTTGAAAAGTTCAGCACTTTCATTGAATGGCTAGTTAGGCAAAGAGTGGGCTGTAATTCGACAGCTCATTACCTAGATGATTTTCTTTTTTGTGGGAAAGCAAATTCAGGAAAATGTAGATTTATTTTGGATGCCTTCCGGGAGATGGCCCTTGAGATAGGTTTGCCCTTGGCAGAGGAAAAGACGGAAGGGCCAGCAACATCACTGACTTTTCTAGGTATTGAGCTTGATACACTTCAGCAGACTTCAAGGCTGCCTCAGGACAAATTATCAAACATTAGGAATAGGCTTAGTACTTTAATAAGAAAGAAAAAAGTGACATTAAAAGAGTTACAGGAAATAGTGGGATACCTGAACTTCGCGTGCAAAGTAGTTGCACCAGGTCGCGCCTTTTTGAGGCGGCTGTGTGGAGCTATGTCGGGCTTAAAAAGGCCAATGCACAGAACCAGAGTCACCAAGGGTATGAAGGAAGACCTGGCAGTTTGGAAACAATTTCTGGATCAGTTCAATGGGGTTTCCTTCTGGAGGTCCGAACTTAGCCTAAAAGCGGATGTGCAGGTAAACTCTGACGCCGCGGGGACTTTGGGATTTGGAATTTATTTTCGTGGTAGATGGTGCGCAGGCACTTGGCCCGAAGAATGGCACCAGGAAGGAATAACGAGGGACTTGACGTTTTTAGAATTTTTTCCAATAGTCGGGGCCCTCTGGCTCTGGGCGGAGGAATGGGCGAACACTGTAGTTCGATTTTGGTGTGATAACCAAGCAGTAGTACACATCATTAACAATCTGACATCACATTCGGAAAGAGTCATGTATTTAGTCAGGGCCTTCACCCTGAGGGCGTTGCAGTTTAATGTCATGGTGCACGCCCGACATGTCCCGGGTCTTGACAATCAGATAGCTGATGCTCTCTCACGCCAACAGATCAAGCGTTTCAGGGAGCTGGCACCGGAGGCCAGGGATCTGCCAGAAGTGCTTCCAGCGGAGGTCTGGCAGATTGGCGTGAGGAGGCGTCGAGAGCAATAGATCTTGCACTGGCCCCGAGGACAAAAAAGGGTTATTTAGCAGCAGGTACAGAATTTTTTGAATTTAGGGAGGCAGTGAAGCTAGAACAAACATGGCCGGCTCCAGTGGAGCACCTCCAGCAATTCATAATATTTTTGCATAGGAAGGGGTTAGCGTCAGGGACCATTCAAGGAAAACTGGCAGCCCTGGCTTTCCATGCTAAATCAAACGGTCACCGGGATTTTTCTGGTGATTTTCGCATTAGGAAGATGCTGGAAGGTTGGGCCAGGGAACGAGGGAAAGTTCGGGATACTAGGGCACCCATATCTCCGGAGCTCCTTGGCCGCCTATGTGAACAATGGAGCGCATTGTGTAGAGACAGTTATGAGGTGGCATTGGTTCACGCAGCTGCATTGTTGGCATTTTTTGGGGCACTGAGAATTAGTGAGCTCGTTGCAATGGGAAAGAATGACATTTCACAGAGGGCGTTACAATTTGGGGACGTTATTTTACAGGATGGGCAGTTAACGATCATCATTAGACGGTCTAAAACAGACCCACGGGGAAAAGGCAAACATCTAACACTAGGGCAATGTAGTGTACAAAGCATTTGTCCAGTAAAGGCAGTTCAGAAATTTTTGGAATTAAGGGGTGCAAAGCCTGGACAATTTTTTCAGCATATAGATGGGTCACCATTTACGAAATATCAGTTTTGGGCACTGACTGGCAGGGCACTGGAGAAGATAGGATTGAAGGACATGAGATTCGGGACCCACTCTTTTCGGATTGGAGCAGCCTCAACGGCAGCGGCTATGGGTTACAACACAGATCAAATTAAACAGTTGGGGCGCTGGTCGTCAGCTTGTTATAATAAATACATTAGACCTCTTCCTAACGTATAGGCAGGGTTGTTTATATCGTTTCAGGTTTCAGGAGTCGTGATGGCCGAAAGCAAGTTATGATCATCGGCCACAGTTATGTTTTTTGGGCGGCACGTTACGCTGCATCTTCCCCGTGGGGGAAAGATTTGGGGCTTGGTGCCCATACGTTGGTTACATGGAAAGGCATGCGTGGCATGCATTGGATACAGCTCGGCAGGATGACATCTTTCGGCGCTAGGCCACCAGACATTTTATTAATTCACTTGGGAGGCAATGATTTGCCCGGTTTGTCTGGTAAGGCGGTCATAATTGATATCTTAAGAGATCTCAAGAAACTGAAGGAAAAGTATCCTGCTACACGGTTAGTATGGTCTAATATCATCCCGCGTTTAGCCTGGCGAGGTGCACAGAACATCGAAAAGATCAATAAGGCCCGACGTCGGGTCAATAGGGAAGTGTGTAGAGGTGTCTGCAGCGGCGGCCTCGGATCTGTGGTTAACCACCACAGGATACAAACGTCTCACTCAGAATATTTTCGTAGTGATGGCGTACACTTGTCTGACATTGGCCTGGACATTTTTCTTGAAGATATAATAGGGGGCCTGCGTTCTGAGCTGGTTTTGGATGGCGGGCATGGGACTTAGTCTCGACTAGTCCCTATGCTGTGGCGTGTAGTGCGGGAAAAAACTGGTTGTCTCGGTGTGTCCCTTTGATAATTATGAAAAGCCAACAGCGCATCCGACCTCCCGGCTCTGCGGATCGTGCGATTACAGGGCCGGCGGCGGGAAGATGCGCTGGGCCACTTTCGGACCGACAGTCAGCAAATAAAGATGGCTCGAGGTCTGGGGTGTTTACTAGAGGCCGGCCGGGTTCCTGCTGTCATTAAGACAGCTGGAGCCTGGGGGCCTGGGACTCGCCCATTGACTGATTAGGGTATCGTGGATGCCCTACATTTCTCCACACTACCGCAGGCCCCCTCATTTAAAGAAGGACTGATTTTGTCTGAATTAAGTTAATAAAGTGTGGCCCGTATTTAACCCATATTCTGTCTGGCGTCTTCATTTCGGGGCCTGGGAGGGCAAGTATACGGCCGCATGAAGGGCGCTTGAAATGCGGTGCCGTTTTGCCCTCTCCAGTCCCGGATGAAGCCAGGCAGGACCGGGTCACATGATGGAAGGGAGGGGGCGAGTGAGTATAAAAGATTAACTCGCCCCCGACGCGATCTCCTTTTCTGAACAGGCACCCACCCGCCCGCCCTATTTCTAGTGTGTTCGGGGTCGCCTTATGGGGCCGGATAGGAATTTTTGACCTCTATCCTGATTGGCTGTGGATGGAGGGATTTTTCGCCTATCCCACACTGGAAAAGGGTTTGTTGGCATATGAATGGTGGTTATTCTTGGTCACACGGGCGTGTAGTGCGGGAAAAAACTGGTTGTCTCGGTGTGTCCCTTTGATAATTATGAAAAGCCAACAGCGCATCCGACCTCCCGGCTCTGCGGATCGTGCGATTACAGGGCCGGCGGCGGGAAGATGCGCTGGGCCACTTTCGGACCGACAGTCAGCAAATAAAGATGGCTCGAGGTCTGGGGTGTTTACTAGAGGCCGGCCGGGTTCCTGCTGTCATTAAGACAGCTGGAGCCTGGGGGCCTGGGACTCGCCCATTGACTGATTAGGGTATCGTGGATGCCCTACATTTCTCCGCACTACCGCAGGCCCCCTCATTTAAAGAAGGACTGATTTTGTCTGAATTAAGTTAATAAAGTGTGGCCCGTATTTAACCCATATTCTGTCTGGCGTCTTCATTTCGGGGCCTGGGAGGGCAAAGTGGACTTCTCTTCAGACCCTGGAGATACAAAACAAGTCTGGCGTCTGTAGAGAAATGGAGTCTGTTCTATTCCCTCTAATCATTGACATTCCTGTTTACAGTGAGGCTATCTCTTCTACTTCTTTGCAAACTTTCTTATCAGTTCATGAACACATAGATTCAACCATCAGCTGTAACAGGGTGGATGGAGAATCTCCTGGACCTGAATAATGGCATCTACATTAGGGCTGAGTTCCCTCAAATGTTTGGGACAAGTTCTGACCTGCCTCATTTCCGGGGTCATGGCACTATTTCTCTGCATTTCTGGATCTCTGTTCTAAAGAAAGATCCCATGAATGAGGGAGAATGCGAACAGAAATCACAATAGAGTCCTTAGCTGTGTTTTCAGTCGTTAAGCCAGTTCAGTGTTCAGAATGGGGTTTTCCATATTTCGAGAGAGAGAAAACTTAGCAGTATGGAGGAAATGTCTGATTCATCTGATAATAATGTAAGAAGAGCCCTGCTGGATGAGACCAAGGGCCCATCTAGTCCAGCATCCTATATCTCACAGTGGCCCCACCAGATGCCTCGGGGAGCACGAGATCCATGTCTCTGGATACCACTCCCCTGCATCTTGCGTTTTGAGGTGCTTCAAAACCATTGTTCAAAACCATTGTTCAAGACCACTATTTTCACAGTTGCAACAACTGATGAAACAATTAAGAAATATATTTAACATTTTATTTGGCCTTCCATCACCCAATATGTTCAACCGAATAAGTTAGCAACCATGGCGAACTCTTTTGAACTAAGTGAATCATTGAAATACACTATAAAAAACGATTACAACATTGTTTTTTAATTTTATGATTTGCAACATTTACAATTTATATGTCCCCTATCTTCCCCCCCCTTTTTTTTTTTTTTTTTTTTTTAGGATTTTCTGAAATCCATTTGACCCAATTTGGTGGAAGGACATAGAACCCTGGATCATCCCTCCGGCTGACCTGCGCAGTCTCTGGATACATCATGACTTCTGGTTCTCACTGGAATTGGATCCGGGGAGGGGATGAATATGAATGAATAGGGAGGGGATACAACAGTGCTTCCACCTGGAAGACAGATTATGGCTCAGCTTTCCAGAGCAGGGTCTCCATCATGACTGATGCCTCCAAGAATGAATATTATCTCGAGCTGAGGTCCCTGACAGCTGCTGACACAGTTGTGTATTACTGTGCTGGGTACACAGTGAGACAAAGCAAGTCTGGCCTCTGTACAAACAGGGGAACTTTGTAGCACATCGAATCAGCTGAGAGGAAAGAAAAAACTTTCCTGATGCCAAAGCTTCCCTCTTCACATTGACGCTCCAGTTTGCAGTGAGGTGGAATCCCAATCCATATTTTCAATTTCAATTTCTCACACATTTTCTTTGAATTATGACTTCTTCAGACAGCTGGGAATCCTAGTGCCTCATGCAGATCCCTCCCAAAATACTTCTGCATTATTTTATCCCTTTCCACCCACCACCTGAGGTGGCTGCCTCATTTTTCATTGTGCCAAAATGGGCTCATCCTCAGAACCTGAGGGTACAAAACAAGTTGGCACTTTTGTTATATTCCTCTTTAAACAGATGTTTCCAGCCTTTTCTAGCCAATTATACAAAACATAATGGGGCCTGAAGCTGTAAGCCATGAAAGATGCCATGACTGAGGGGGAATGCAAACAGCTGTGAGTTCAGCAAGAGGGAAATATGCAGCATCCTGCTTGTGTGACCTCTCCACTCAAAGCCCATACAACAACTTTCCACCCATAGGGAAAAAGACACTGGACTTTCATCAAGCTATACGATTTCAGGAAAGCCTAGGAAACTGACCTGAGTGAAAGAACACTCTTCAGAGCAGAGTGTAACAAAATAACAAGAATAATAATCCTTTACTAATGAGTTCAGAGATTTGTTTGAAACCACTAGCTATGTGATGAGTAAATGGAGGAATAAAAAGAGAATTAGAGAGTGTGTCTGAACTTCTTCATGTCTCTTTTATGCATGAATATCAAGCAGAACCATCTCATGCAAATTGCACATCCGATACCTCCCTCTTTAAAGAGAGATTTCCTCCATTTCACAACCCATCCTGGAAATCACCATGGAGTCTCTACCTGTCTTTCTGCTTCTGTTGTCAGTCCTTAAGCCAGGTCTGTGCTGGGAAAAAGGGGTTTCCTATTAATAGAGAGAGGAATTAGAGCAGGAAAAAAAGGAATAAGGGGACAGAAACAGATTCTGCTGTAGTACCAGCTGGAAGTGCGGCTGAAGCAGTTAAGAACTATTCTTAAAAGGTTCTTGTTCCAGCAAAATCCCCAATAAGTTCAAGGGAGGACATTAGCAGTGATGTTGGGAATTTTTGTCTATCCCTGAAAAGAGATATCAAAATCAATTTCAACCATATTTAAAATGTGTTGCTTGGATTTAGGACATGCAACTTTTAAAAATTTATATGCTCTTACCATTTTCTTGCTGTTTTTCCTAGGCTCTTCTGAAATCTGCTTGACCCAGTCTGGTGGGGAGACATGGAAACCTGGAGCATCCCTCCGGCTGACCTGCGCAGTCTCTGGATACAGCATCACTTCTGGTTATGACTGGAATTGGATCCGCCAGCCACCCCAGAAGGGGCTGGAATGGGTAGGGAGGGGATACTACAGTAGTTCCACCTGGTACACAGATTATGGCTCAGCTTTCCAGAGCAGGATCTCCATCACTACCGATGCCTCCAAGAATGAATATTATCTCGAGCTGAGGTCCCTGACAGCTGCCGACACAGCCGTGTATTACTGTGCCCGAGAATCACAGTGAGACAAAGTAAGTTTGGCTTCTGTACAAAAAGGGGAACTTTGTCTCACGTAGAATCAGTTCACAGGAGAGTAAACTGTTTCCTGGTGCCAAAGTTTCCCTCTTCACATTGACACTCCAGTTTTCAGTGTGGAAGAATCCAAATCTCCCTTCCCAGTTTGACTTTGTAATAAGCCTGTGACATTTCTCATCCCCAAACAGTGAATTAAAGTGGAAGTGTGCCCATTTGTGGCTGATTATATTAAAATTAGGACTCACAGACTTCATCAGAGGGCTCTGAATCTTAGTTCCACATGCAGATCCTTCCCACAATACCTCTGCATGATTTTATCCCTTCCCACCCACCACCTGAGGTGGCTGCCTCATTCTGCTCGGAGCCAAAGTGGGCTTCTCCTCAGCCTCTCGGGGTACAAAACAAGCCTGGCATCTGTAGAGAAAGGGAATCTCTTCTCTTTTTTCACCAAAGACTATTGGCTGGTGCTCCAAGTTCAGGGCAAAGCTCCTGTTTTCACTCTGTAGGAACTGTAAACTATAAACTATATAGTTATAAATATATATAAATATCCTTAATATATTAAAAATATATTTAAGAATTATGAAAATATATAAATCTTAAATGTATTTAATAATTAAGAATTCAGTTCATTGATTCTATTCAATATGAGTCCATTATAATGGCAGAAGTTCCTGGGCACATTATGCTCTCTTCTTTGCCTTCTCCATTAAGTTGTCAGATGGAGCGTTATCACTCATTCCAATATCCTGGGTTTTGGGGCAGAGCTTCCCATGCTCTTCTACAGCCCTTAGATGACAGCACAATCTGCCAATGTGTTTCATCATCATGACCAAGAATTCTCATCTCAGGAGCCAGAAAGTTCCAACACAAGTATGCCATGAATTCTAACCAGGAGATGCCAGTCCAAAATTTGACTGGGATAGAGCAGGAAAGAATCGATCAGCATTCAGGCTGACAAAGTCTTGCCTTCTGCTTGGTCCTAATGCTAGTTTTGAGCAGTAAAGGGGTCGAGGGTTCGCTGGGTAGTTAATAACTTTCTTCAATTTGGCATATCCCATTTTGGAGCCCTTTGGAGCTGTTCGTTTATTCTATTCAACATGAGTTCATTACACTGGCAGTTATGTTGCATTCTCCCCCCCCCCCCCCAAGCAATCAGATGATCTCCGGGCAGTTTTAGTGACACAGTGAAACTCAATCATCACCTGCCGTGCAATATCAAGAAATTCCAAGTAATGTGTCCACAGAATGATTGTTAATGAAATCAAGAATAGATCTGGAATGGAGACCTTCCAAACAAAGAGCAGGTTTTGGTCTCCCAGATTGGGTATTGTATTATAGATCCTGTGTATTAGTCTGGATAAAGGAATGGATAACTTTAGATAATGATAGACTGCTCAATCTGGAAGGACATGACTTACAGTTAGGTTGGCATGCTTTTCTATGGGGAAAAAAAGATAAAGAGCAGAAAAGTTTGAACTTGCATATGGTAAGAAGAGCCCTACTAGGGACTTGGAAAAAGATCATCCAGCAGATTTATCAAAAAACACCAGTCTGGGTATCACCCATAGAGGCCTTTACACAACCTAACCTCATGACAGAAGCGAAACTTCTAAGATATCAAGATCTATTAAAAAATGATTGTGAGTTAAGGTCCAAAGAATAGTTAGAAACACAAAACATATATCTAGACTCGTGGTCCAGAGCACAAGTGGAATCTAGGTACAGAAAAGATAAAATAGAGGGCTTTTATACAGAACAAACGATATTCGATAAACTTCTGCTGGGCTCAAATGATAAAGTAATTAAGAAAATGTATGATTACTTGCTTGAACTTAAAATGCAAGATGAGATGGTCAAAGAATGCATGATTAGGTGGGCACAAAATATAGGACATAATACTGATATTGATCAATGGTTGCAAATATGGAAAAATAACATTAAGCTCACAAAATCGGTAAATTTCAAGGAGAACATATACAAGATGTTTTATAGGTGGCATATGACTCCAGAAAAATTGTCAAAGATTTATACAGAGGTGTCAAATGTTTGTTGGAAGTGTGAAGCACAAGAGGGAAGCTTTTACCATATGTGGTGGACTTGTAGAGTAGCGAAACAGTATTGGATAGCAGTACATACTCTGTTACAAAAAATACTGCTTTGTAATGTTCCACTAACCCCAGAACTGTTTTTACTGAGCATTATACCAGATAATATAGACAAGAGAAAGAACTACCCAGTTATATATATAGTCACTGCAGCCAGAATTCTTTACGCTAAGAATTGGAAGAAATTGGAGATACCGAAGCAAGAGGAACTTATTGAGAAGATATGGGAAGCGGCAGAAATGGATATTTTATCAGAAGTGTTGAAAGACTGGCCAATACAAAAGGCAACTGAACGATGGGATTTATTATATAAATGGCTTGCGTCACCAGATAGTGCTTGAATAACATAGATTTAAACTAAGATGTAACTGTAAGTTAAAACCTGGAGGGCAATCAAATTGTAGAAAAGCGGAAAGTCGATTTGATATTGCAACATGAACAGATTGGATGACTGTATATTTTGTGTTCTCCTTCCCCTCCTTTTCACCCCCATACCCCCCTTTACCTTCTGTACCCCTTACCTTATCCCAAGTCGTTAATTTAAAAAAAAAGAATAGATATGGAATGGAATCCTCCTCATAAGGAGTTCCCCCGGCAGCTTCTATTCACATGCAAACATCCTGGGAGGCTTGTGAACATACGGATTCAACCGCAGGGCCTTTTCTGTGGCAGCTCCCAGGTTACCTCTCATGTTTCTTTGCAGACATCCTTGTCAGCTCATGAACGTCTGGATTCAGCCACCATCAGTAACAGGGGGGTTGGAGAATCTCCTGGGCCTGAATAATGGCATTTATGTCATAGCTGACTTCCCTCAAATGTTTGGGACAAGTTGTTACCTGCCTCATTTCCAAGGTCACGGGCCTATTTTGTTTGATTTCTGGATTTCTGTTTTCAAGAAAGATCCCACGAATGAGGGAGAATGCAAACAGCTATCGGGGGGGGGGGGGGCATGCATCACCTACGTGTGTGACCTCATGCAACAACTTGGCAACAACAACTACCCATGCACTGAATCTTCATCATGTAATAATATTTCATTAAGTCTAGGAAACTAAAGTGAGTGAGAGAACACTCTTCGAGGGAAGAACCTTATAGCAAATGAATTCCTTTCTGGATGTGTTTGAAGATTAATTTGAAACAAACGGCTATGTGATGAGTAAATGGAAGAATAAGGAGAGTAGAAATGAACCATGTCTGAACTTCTTCCTGTCTGTTTTATGTGTGAATGCCAGGCACAACCCCCATAGGTAAATATGCCCAGGGGCTACCTCCCTCTTTCAATAGAGATTTCCTCCATTTCACAGCCCTTCCTAGAAATCACCATGACGTCTGTAGCTGTGTTTCTCTTCATCTTCTCAACCATTAATCATTGCTATGCATTACTGTTTTGACTGCATATTTAGTGCTACCTGTGTTTCCCATTTCTCAGAGTGGCATACCTTCCTTTGGGAAACACAGGCTAGTATTGCAGGAGAGGGAGATGTGGTAGTCTGCATGGCTCTTTCAGTTCTCTCCAGCTTCCTCCTTTAACATCTGAGGTGGTGGGTTCTTTATGCCCAGTAGATGAGTGTGCATGGACGTGAGAGCATGGAGGCATTTTTCTGTCCCCCAGGAACAACTGGAAGCTGCACCAGCCTCCACACTATGAGCTCCCTTTGAGAAACAAAGTGTGCACACATAGAGGGAAAGCTGGCAAAGAAGTACTGAATGTTGACCTCAAAAAGACATCTTTTCCCAATGAGAAACCATTCCATGCTTCAAATCCATCAAGGCCCATGAAAGATAGCAGTGGGCCACTGCACTTCTCTGCAGTTTCTCTTCAGGCATTATTTGTACAAAACTATTACCTGCAAAATTGCAAAATCTTCTCAGTGAGACAATCAGAAAAGGTCTTGCCTTCTTCAAGGTGAGGAGATATATAATTTCTGATTAATTGGTCTTCCAAATAAATAATGAAAGTGATTTTCTAACCCTCGTTTTTCACAAGGGGGCAGCAGTGGCAAAAAGATTCTGAAGCACTATCTAGGCTATGTGGAAGTGGTACACAACAGCTTGCGGTTTGAACTGTCGAATTATAATTACCGGAGCTGTTTTCCTCAGAATCTAACTGTAATTACAGTTGGCAATTAACCGTATTTTGACCGTGTTTCAGCCACACACAAATTTCGTATAAACCTGCAATATGTACCGAAAAAGAAATTGTTTTTGAGACTTGGACATACTCATTTTTTCTTTATTCACTTTTCTTTCTCTTCCCTGACCTGCAGATAACATAAAACGGAGGGGGGGGGGGGGGGAAGCAATGGGCACAAATCAAAACTGAGGAAATCAATCACAGACAGGCATTTAAGTGAAGTGGTCTGTATTGAGATGCTTCAAAAGCTCAGCACATAGACAGTTAAACCAAGTGTATGTCTACATGAAAGATGTGAGCATGATCTAAATAGAAAACAATATATGTAGGTGGATGCCATCATTTGTTCTGAGTTCTGATGTTGGACAGACAGATCTAAAACAGTTTGGGCTGAGTCCATTCCTCCAGCCAATCAAGTCTCTGAAATTGGCTTCTCTACTATAGGGCATCTGCATTAGGGTATTGGGATTAAGAGTGGATAACATTGGAAAATACGAGGCTCTTGAAATTAGAAGGTTATGATTTGAAATGGGGGCTGGCATGCATTCTTTTGGTATAACATGACTGAGGATTTAAAACAATTTAACAACCATATATTAAGGAAGGCACTTCTGTCGATGTGGAATAAAGTGAAACACCAAATGTATATCAAAATGCCACACTGGGTGACGCCAATTGAAGCATTTGCTCTACCATATCTGAGAGAAAACAAGAAAATAGTAAGATATAGTGAGGTTTTAAATCTTGATGGTTCTATCAAAACTCATACTTCCCTATGTCACTTTATTTAGCAACAAAGGAAAGTCACCACAGCCTGCTGAAGGACAACCATTATTATTATTATTATTTTTCAAAGTGGAGAACTCTGTACAGTCACAGAGCTTCATCAGGAAGGGCAAAAACAAGGAGCATGATAGGGTATTTTTCACAATCTCTTCCCAACAGTCTGAGATGGTGGGTATTGCTTTCCTTTGGCTGGAAGCCAACATCAGGAGATGTACTCAACAAGAGGTCCATTTCCTTCATCATTTCCCCATGAGAGAAATATTTCTGAACTGCTGCTCCCTTTCATTTTTGAAAATTCCCTAAATATGACAATGACATACTTTGGAACCATCAAGAACTGCTGGATGGCTCAGTGGTTTAGGTCTCTAGCCATAAGTCCAGAAGTTGGATGTTCAATTCCCTGCTGGTCCTCCATGACAGGGGCTGGACTTACTGATCCATAGGGTCCCTTCCAGCTCTGCAGTTCAATGATTAATATTGTTATTATTCCCGACCCATCACTCTCTGCATGAGTATTAAACTATAGCTTATCGCAACTCACAGGACAGGGAGCTTATATATCTCCAGAGGCTATACGGTTGACAGGAACTAATCTAAATTTTTATGGGCTGTTACCCATATGTAAATGCAGGGGTTGGCTCCTTTTAAAATCAGACGCAGAGGAACCCATCTTTGCTGCCGACAGAGTCCTTCTCTTTCCTTTCCCGCTAAATACTTTCAAAGCAACTGAGGAAAACATGATCTCTCTTCAATTTGTTGTCCTTCTAGCTGTGTGCAGAGGTATTTTCCCCCCTCCTTTGAAATTCCAACGTATTCTCTTATTCCATGGTTTTAATGTCAATAGAACTTCATGAAACTGCTTTCTCCCCAGGTGTTCAACTGGAGGTCCAGCTGCTTGAATCAGGAGGTGAAACCAAAAGGCCTGGAGAGTCCCTTCGCCTGTCCTGTCATGCCTCCGGTTATCCCTTTGGAAGCCACAGTGCACATTGGATCAGACAGGCGCCCAGGAAGGCATTAGAATGGATTGCATGGATATATGATGATGGAAGCCAGTTGTCATATGCTGATTCCGTCAAAGGGCGCTTCACGATCTCCAGGGACAACTCAAAAAACATGCTGTATTTACTAATGAACAGCCTCAGACCAGATGACACAGCAATGTATTATTGTGCAGCAGATACACAGTAAGGGGAAGTGAATCTAAGCCTTGATTAAAATACCCTCCTTTCTTGGAGGCAGCTCCCTGCGTTGATCCATGTGCACTAGCTGGAACCTAAGAAATAAGCCAAGCAAGACCAGTCAACTTACTTTGTCAGTCTGAGTGAGCCAAAAATCATGTATGGAACTGCCTGTCTCAGTTCTTAGAATTTGGGCAAGGAGTTCACAAAGGTAGCCAATGTCGATTTAGGGCTGTCAGCAGAAGACAGCTGAAGTCAAGATTTTTTGTCTACAGAGTTAGGCATCCTTCAGTCTCGAGGGACTATAGTAACGTGCTCTGTATGGAGGACTTGGAAGAGCGTCTAGAGTGGCTGAGAAGGCCAATTCGAGAGTGACAATCCCTTCCACACTGAAGACAAATAGAATCTGTCCCCTGTCCAGCTGTTGAGGTCCATTCCTAAGGCCTTCAGATCCTGCTTGCAGATCTCCTTGTATCGCAGCTGTGGTCTCCCTCTGGAGCGATTTCCCTGCACTAATTCTCCATACAGGAGATCTTTTGGAATCCGACCGTCAGCCATCCTCACGACATGCCGAAGCCAACGTAGATGTCGCTGTTTCAGTAATCAGAAGCCCCCACACACGAATCTTCATTGTACAATAACATTTCAGTAAAATTTAGGAAATTAAAGTGAGTAAGAGAACAAAAGGGTGGGGGAGAAAATATTCCAGAAGACAGAAAGGCTCCCTAGACAGCAGTGCAGGTCTTTCTGCTTGCCCTACAGCTTGGGAATACAGATGGTGGAGTGGCTACAAGGGGTTGTGTGTATAGTGTGAAGATCTATACACACAGGTTAGGGAGTTAGAAATTTTAGACACCCTAGATGATAGCAATTCGGCTCATTGCACTGATAGGAATTAAATGAATTCTGACCACTCTTCAGGGGCAGAACCTTGTAGCAAAATAATTCATTTCAACCTCTCTTAGAGGATTCATGTGGAATCACTAGTTATGATGAATAAATGGAGGACTAAGGAGAGAAGAAAAAGGTTGAATTTTGTCAAACACTAGAGAGAGACAGAAAAATCCTTTTCAACACCATTTTTAAAATGTATTTCTTTTGTTACATTGTTTGCAAAGTTTACAATTTACATAGGCTATCACTCTTATTTCTCTCTCTCCCCCCCCCCCCCCCAGGATATTCTGAAATCCACTAGACAGAGTAAAATGGGGGGAAATGGAAGCCTGGAGGACTCCTTCAAGTTGACCTGTGCAATCTCTGATTACACCATCTCTTCTGGCTCTGCCTATGACTGAAATTGGATCTCCTTAGAAAGGACTGGAATAGGTAGGGTGGAGATACTACAGCAGTTCCACCTGAAAGACAGATTATGGCTCAGCTTTCCAGAGCAGGATCTCCATCATTAGCAACGCCTCCAAGAATGAATATTATCTCAAGTGGAGATCCCTGACAGCTGCAGACTCAGCTGTGTCTTACTATGTTTGAGCAGCACAGTGAGACAAAGCAAGTCTGGCCTTTGTACAAAAAAGGGGAACGTTGTGTCAAGTTGAATTATTTGGGAGCAGGAAAAAACATTTCCTGATGCAAAAGGTTCTCTCTTCACATTACAGGAACACAGGATACAGTGAGGTAGAATCCAAATCTACATCTTGGTACCTCATGCAGGTCCCTCCAACAACATCCTGATATGACTGCCCTCCCCTCCCACTCGCCACCTGAGATGGTGGCCTCATTCTGCCCTGTGTCAAAGCAGGCTTTTTGACAGGGCCCCAGGGGCACAAAATCAGGCTGGCATCTGGAGGATTACCTTGGGCTGAATAACGGCATATGCCTCAGGTCTCAACTCTCTGAAATTTTTAGGAGACCTGCTTTATTTCCAGGGCCATGGCATTATTATCTCTGAATTTCTAGACCTCTATTGCAAAGAAAGATCCCATGAATGAGGGATGATAGCTATTTTTTTAGAGGTGAATGAATGGAAAGTTATGCTTGCATTTCCTCTACAAACAGGATTTCAGCCTATGACTCAGTGCTTGCATGTTGATGGGATGATGATTGTAGACTAGACTATTCACACAGATACATTTAGTTCTGGGAAACTATGTTGATACTAATTGTTAAGGCTTTACTTTGTTTCTTTAAGTCGTTCTCATTCTTTTATAGACCGGAATGAGAGACAGATAGTAAGAGATGAAGCTGAACTTCTCAAATACTTTTCCCTAAAGTGAACACACTTCCACACTGCCGGAATATCTCACTTTTGGATCGCTTCTGGTGCTGTTAGGTTTCTGGAGACCACAAATGTTTTGATTCTGAGTGAACCATCCCTCCCCTTTTGAAAGCTGAGTCCTCCTTAGTAGTCTGTCCTGTAGCCCATGCAGATGTTGAGTCTGCACCAAAATAGAGCTGTGGGTGGTGTTATCTGAAGTGACAACCCTGTCGCTCATTTGGAGTTTTTTGGCATCCTATTGATGCAGCGCTATTCTAGATAAGCAAGACCCATTGACAGTATTATGCTTCCCATCCTAGGTAGATGAATTGCTATTTCCCTATGTCACTTTATTTAGCTTTATTAAAATGGAAAGTCACTACAGCCTGCTCAATGACACCCAAGGGAAAAGGCAGAGAAGAGGCCAGGAAGGGGTATATCTACCCTGCAGATATAATGAACAATTTTTTTTTTCCAAAATGAAGTACTCTGTGCAGCCACAGAACTTCCACCTGCTTCGGAAAGAGGGCAGAAACAAGCAGCACCGTATGTTATTTTTCACATGATGTCTTCCCAGCAGTCTCAGGTGATTCCTGTGACTCAGCTTTGCTCTGGCTGGAAGCCAACATCAGGAGATGTACTCATCAAGAGGTCCATTTCTTTTAGAAATCCCCCATGAGAAATTTATTTCTAAGCTGCTGCTGCCCTTTATTTTTGAAAATTCCATTTGCACTCTAAATATCCCAATCACAAACCCTCCCAAGCTGCTGGATAGATCAGTGGTTTAAGTATCTGCCTGTCGAGCCAGAGGGTGGGGGTTCGGTTAATCACTGTGCCTCTTTGACAGAGGAATTAAGAGAGAGGTAATGGAGTACATTCGAGCTTATTAATGCCTCTTTTATGTCTGAATGTGAAGCCTATTCTCCATATGCAAATAGGCTCATGGGCTACCTCACTCTTTAAATAGAGATTAACTCCACTTCACAGCCCACCCTAGGAATCACAATGAATTCTGTAACTGTCTTTCTGTTTCTCTTTTCATTCATTAAGCAAGGTATGTGGGAGATTCCATTTTCTATGGAGAGAGATTGTAACAAGGAAAAAAATAATGTGAGGAAAATAACTGATTCTACCATTGCTGAAGACCAGCTGCAACTGCTCTTATCTATTTTATTTTTTTATTTTTTTTCCCTAGGCTTTTCAGAAATTCGCTTGACCCAGTCCGGTGAGGGGACATGGAAGCCTGGAGCATCTTTCCGGCTGACCTGCACAGTCTCTGGTTACACCATGACTTCTGGTGCTGGATGGGATTGGATCCGCCAGCCACCCAAAAAAGCACTGGAATGGCTAGGGGGAGGATATTACAGCGGTGCCACCTGGAAGCCAGTTTATAGCTCAGCTTTCCAGAGCAGGATCTCTATCACGGCTGATGCCTCCAAGAATGAATATTATCTTCAGCTGAGGTCCCTGACAGCTGCCGACACAGCTGTTTATTACTGTGCAAGGGGACACAGTGAGAGAAAGCAAGTCTGGCATCTGTACAAAAAGGGGAACTTCGTGTTCATTCAGTTGGGAGAGGAGAAACTTGTTTTCTGATGCCAAAGCTTCCCTCTTCACATTGAGAATCCAGTTTTCAGTGAGGTGGAATCCACATCACCTATTTCCAATTTTAGTTTGTAATCAAGCTATGAAGTCTCTCATGAGCACACTGTGAATTAAATTGGAGATGTGACCATTTGTGGCTTATTTTCTTTGAACTATGACTCCCAGAATTCTCCAGTGAGCTTTGTATCCAAGTGCCTCATGCAGGTACCTCCAAGAATACTCCAACATTTTTGTACAGATGCAAGTCTGGCATCTATACAAAAAGGGAAACTTTGTCTCACGTAGAATCAGTTCACAGGGGAGTAAACTGTTTCCTGGTGCAAAAGTTTCCCTCTTCACATTGACACTCAAGTTTTCAGTGAGGAAGAATCCAAATCTCTCTTTCCAGTTTTAGTTTGTAATAAAACTGTGACACTTCTCATCTGCAAACAGTGAATTAAAGTGGAAGAGTTCCCATTTGTCGTTTCTTTTCTTTTAATTGGGACTCACAGACTTCACCAGAGAGCTGTGAATCTTGTACCTCATGCAGATCCCTCCCACAATACCTCTGCATGATTTAATCCTTCCCACCATATGTGTGTGTGTGTGTATGTATATATGTATATATACATATGTATTTAAGAATTATGAAAATATATAAATCTAAAATATATTTAATAATTAAGCGTTTGGTTCATTTATACCATTCAATATGAGTCGATTATACTGGCAGTTGTGTTGCATTCCACGTCCCCAAGCAATAAGAAGATCTGTGGATGGTTCCAGTGACACAGTGAAACTGAATAATCACTTGCTGTGCAATATCAAGAAATTCCAGGTAAAGTGTCCACAGAATGATTGCTAATGATATCAAGAATAGATCTGGAATGGAATCCTCCCTATAAGGAGTTCCCCTGGCAGCTTCTATTCACGTATGCTGGGGAGACACCAGTTGCCTTTTTTTGGACAGTAAAGCGCCCAGAGTAGATAAGAAAAGTAGAAAAGCCAAATAAATGAATAAAATAAATAAATTAATTCCTGGGCAAGTCATGCTGTCTTTTTCGCCATCTCCATTAAGTTGTCAGATGGAGCATTATCACTCATTCCAATATCTTGAGTTTTGGGGCCGAACCTGCCATGCTCTTCTACAGCCCTTAGATGGCAGCACAATCTGCCAATGTGTTTCAACATATGACCAAGAATTCTCATCTCAGGAGCATGAAAGTTCCAACACAAATACGCCCTGAATTCTAACCAAGAGATGCCGGTCTAAAATCTGACCGGGATTGTGCAAGAAAGCATCAATCAGCATTCAGGCTGACAACGTCTTACCTGCTGCTTGGTCCTAATGCTAGTTTTGAGTAGTAAAGGGGTTGAGGGGTTCGCTGGGTAGTTAATAATGTCCCTCAAGTTGACATATCCCATTTTGGAGAACTTTGGAAAGCTGCAAGAGAGTTTGCCCATGAATCAGTCACAGTATTAGACATGATAATAGGAGAAGAGGCAGGGTGGTGTATGTTATCTGAGGCATACCCGTTGTAGAACATGTGTCTTGTTGCATTCCTTCAAACTTCTTCCCCTCTTTGAGTGGGACAACCTACAGATTGCAGGGACTCACAATAGCTTGATCACGGGGAGCACACACTAACAGAAGATCCAGGCTGCCTTAGGATTAGATCTGAGTAAAGTTCTGGAAGTGAGCCACTCTGAAGAGGATCTATATCTCTGCTCAGGCTATTGTAATTTGGATCCATGCCCCTTGGCGGAATGGGTCCCAGACAGATGCCCAAATGGTGAATTATGGCCCTGGCAATTGGACATATTGTGAGAAGGCAAGAATACCTGGAAAAAAAAACTTACTGCTAGGAAACGTGGAAAAGAAAAAGTACGAGAGGAAGACTGATCATGAGATGGATGGAGTCAATGAAGGAAGTCATGTCTTTTCGTTAGAAGACCTGAAATGGGAGGTTAAGATTAAAACATAGAGATTCAGTCCCACACCTCATGATGGACTCTATAGCTCAGAAATCACTTCCAAGCTAACGTAACTGGTTTAAGATCATTGTGGAATGGAAATGTTTTGACTACAGCTTCCACTGGCCATCCTGACTGAGAGATTCCAGCTGGTGTGATCTGAAAGAATTCATGTTTTCCATCTGAGATTATGTCATCTCCAGAGCAATATGGGGCATTTGCATTGATAGTAGTTTCCACCCAGGTCGGCCTTCAAAGAGTAGACCTATAATTCCATAAACTGATTGTGAACAGAGTGAAAAGAAAATGCACAATTCAGGAGAGAAGAAAAGGAACATGTTAGAATTGCATATCCGTTACCCTTTTTATGTCTGAAATGCTGGACGTGTCTTCAATATACAACTTGACCCTTCTGCTACTTTTCTCTTTAAAAAGAGGTTTTCCGGCCTTTTCCAGCCCACCCTAGAAAACACAACAGGCCTGTACATTTACACCATGAAAGACTCCATGACTGAGGGAGAATGCAAACAACTGAGTTCAGAGAGAGATAGATATGCAGCATCCTTCTTGTGTGACCTCTCCACTCAAAGCCCTTACAACAACTTTCCACCCACAGGCAAAATGACACTGGACCATCAAGCGATAAGATTTCAAGGCAGAATCTAACAAAAAATAATAATAATCCTTTACTAATGAGTTCAAAGATTCATTTGAAACCACTAGCTACATATGTGATGAGTAAATGGAGGAATAAAGAGAATTACAGAGCGTGTCTGAGCTTCTTCATGTCTCTTTTATGCATGAATTCCAAGCACAACCTCCTTAAGCAAATTACAAATGGACTACCTCACTCTTAAAATAGAGATTTCCTCCATTTCACAGCCCATCCTGGAAATCACCATGGAGTCTCTACCTGTCTTTCTGTTTCTGTTGTCAGTCCTTAAGCCAGGTCTGTGCTGGGAAAGAGGGGTTTCCTATTACTAGAGAGAGGAATTAGAGCAGGGAAAATGGAATATTGGGGCAGGAACAGATTCTGCTGTAATACCAGCTGGAAGTGCGGCTGAAGCAGTTAAGAACTATTCTTAAAAGGTTCTTGTTCCAGCAAAATCCCCAACAGTTCAAGGGAAGACATTAGCAGTGATGTTGGGAATTTTTGTCTATCCCTGAAGAGAGACATCAAAATCAATTTCAGCCATTTTTAAAATGTGTTGCTTGATTTTATGACATGGAACTTTTAAAAATTTATATGCTCTTACCATTTTCTTGCTGTTTTTCCTAGGTTTTTCTGAAATCCGCTTGACGCAGTCTGGTGGGGAGACATGGAAGCCTGGAGCATCCCTCCGGCTCACCTGCGCAGTCTCTGGATACAGCATCACTTCTGGTTATGACTGGAATTGGATCCGCCAGCCACCCCAGAAGGGGCTGGAATGGATAGGGTGGGGATACTACAGTAGTTCCACCTGGAAGCCAGCTTATAGCTCAACTTTCCAGAGTAGGGTCTCCATCACTGCTGATGCCTCCAAGAATGAATATTATCTCGAGTTCAGGTCCCTGACAGCTGCCGACACAGCAGTGTATTACTGTGCAAGGAGACACAGTGAGACAAAGCAAGTCTGGCGTCTGTACAAAAAAGGGGAACTTTGTGTCATGTTCATTCAGTTGGGAGAGGAGAAAATTGTTTTCTGATGCCAAAGCTTCTTCAGTGAGGTGGAATCCACATCACCGATTTCTAATTTTAATTTCTTATCAAGCTGTAAAGTCTCTCATTTGTACACTGTGAATTAAATTGGAGGTGTGACAATTTGTGGTTTGTTTTCTTTGAAGTATGACTCCCAAAATTCTCCAGAAAGCTTTGTATCCAAGTGCCTCATGCAGGTACCTCCAGGAATACTCTGACATTTTTGTACAGATGCAAGTCTGGCGTCTGTACAAAAAGGGGAACTTTCTCTCACGTAGAATCAGCTCACAGGGGAGTAAACTGTTTCCTGGTGCAAAAGTTTCCCTCTTGAAATTGACACTCCAGTTTTCAGTGAGGAAGAATCCAAATCTTATTTCCAATTTTAGTTTGTGATAAAACTGTGACACTTCTCATCTGCAAACAGTGAATTAAAGTGGAAGAGTGTCCATTTGTGGCTTCTTTTCTCTTAATTGGGACTCACAGACTTCACCAGAGAGCTGTGAATCTTAGTACCTCATGGAAATCCCTCTCACAATACTTCATGATTTTATCCCCTCCCACCAACCACCTCAGGTAGATCCTGCTTGGTTCCAAAGATGGCTTATCTTGAGACCGTGAGGGAACAAAACAAGTCTGGCATCTGTAGAGTAAGGGAATCTCTTCTCTCTCTCTCTCTCTCTCTCTTTTTTTTATTATTATCAAAGACAAATGGCTGGTGCTCTCAGTTTAGGACAAAGCTCCTGTTTTCACTCAGCAGGAACTGTACACTGTAAACTTTATATATATTGGTTCATTTATACCATTCAATATGAGTCTATTATACTGGCAGTTGTGTTGCACTCCACGCCCCCAAGCAATAAGAAGATCTATGGGTAGTTCCAGTGACACAGTGAAACTGAATAATCACTTGCTTTGCAATATCAAGAAATTCCAAGTAAAGTGTCCACAGAATGATGGCTAATGAAATCAAGAATAGATCTGGAATGGAATTCTCCCTATAAGGAGTTCCCCCGGCAGCTTCTATTCACGTAGGCTGGGGAGACACCAGTTGCCTTTTTTGGACTGTAAAGCTCCCAGAATAGGTTCGTCTAGATGGGAGGTATAAAAGCCAAATAAATAAATAAAATAAATAAATTAATTCCGGGGCAAGTCATGCTCTCTCCTTTGCCATCTCCATTAAGTTGTCCGATGGAGCGTTGTCACTCATTCCAATATCCTGAGTTCTGGGGCAGAGCCTCCCATGCTCTTCTACAGTCATTAGATGGCAGCAGGAAGTGTTTCATCAGGACCAAGAATTCTCATCTCAGGAGCCAGAAAGTTCCAACACAAGTATGCCCTGAATTCTACCCAAGAGATGCCGGTCTAAAATCTGACGGGGATCGTGCAAGAAAGAATCAATCAGCATTCAGGCTGGCAAAGTCTTGCCTGCTGCTTGGTCCTAATGCTAGTTTTTAGCAGTAAAGGGGTGGAGGGGTTTGCTGAGTAGTTATTAACTTCCCAGAAGTTGGCATATCCCATTTTGGAGCACTTTGGAAAGCTGCAAGAGAATTTGCCCATGAATCAGTCACAGTAATAGAGAGGAGAAGAGGAGAAGATGCAGGGTGGTGTATGATCTCTGAGGCGTACCTGTTGCAGTACATGTGTCTTGTTGCGTTCCTTCAGATTTCTTCCCCTCTTTGAGTGGGACAACCTACAGATTGCATGGACTCACAATAGGTTAACCACAGGGAGAAGGCACTAACAGAAGATCCAGGCTGCCTCAGGATACGATCTGAGTAAAGATCTGGAAGTGAGCCACTCTGATGAGAATCTATGTCTCAGCTCAGGCTATTGTACTTTGGACCCATGCCTCTTGGTGGAAGGGATCCTAGACAGATGCCCAAATGATGAATAATGGGCCCTGGCCTTTGGACATGTTGAGAGCAGGCAAGAATACCTGGGGGGGGGGGACATCCTTCTAGGAAACATGGAAGGGAAAAGGAAGAGAGGAAGACTGATCAGGAGATGGATGGAGTCAATGAAGGAAGTCATGTCTTTTCGTTAGAAGACCTGAAATGGGAGGTTAAGATTAAAACATAGAGATTCAGTCCCACACCTCATGATGGACTCTATAGCTCAGAAATCACTTCCAAGCTAACATAACTGGTATAAGATCATTGTGGACTGGAAATGTTTTGACTACAGCTTGCACTGGCCATCGTGACTGAGGGATTCCAGCAGATGTGATCTGAAAGAATTCATGTTTTCCATCTCAGATTATGTCGAGTCCAGAGCAATATGGGGCATTTCCATCGATTGTAGTTTGCACTCAGGTAGGCCTTCAAGGAGTAGACCTATAATTCCATAAATGGATTGTGAACAGAGTGAAAAGAAAATGCACAATTCAGGAGAAAAGAAAAGAAACATGTTAGAATTGCATTTCCGTTACTCTTTTTATATCTGAAATGTGTCTTCAATATACAACTTGGTCCTTCTGCTCCATCCCTCTATAAACAGAGGTTTCCGGCCTTTTCTAGCCCATCCTAGAAAACACAACGGGGCCTGTAGCTTTACGCCATGAAAGACTCCATGACTGAGGGAGACTGCAAAGACCTGTGAGTTCAGCGAAGGGGAGATATGCAGCATCCTTCTTGTGTGACCTCTCCACTCAAAGCCCTGGCAACAACTTTCCACCCACAGGGAAAAAGACACTGGACCTTCATCAAGCGACACGATTTCAGTAAAGCCTAGGAAACTGACCTGAATGAAAGAACAAACTTCAAGGCAGAGTGTAAAAAAAAACAAACCCTTTACTAATGAGTTCAAAGATTCATTTGAAACCACTAGCTACGGTATGTGATGAGTAAATGGAGGAATAAAGAGAATTAGAGAGCGTGTCTGAGCTTCTTCATGTCTCTTTTATGCATGAATCCCAAGAACAACCTCCTTATGCAAATTACAAATGGACTACCTCACTCTTAAAATAGAGATTTCCTCCATTTCACAGCCCATCCTGGAAATCACCATGGAGTCTCTACCTGTCTTTCTGTTTCTGTTGTCGGTCCTTAAGCCAGGTCTGTGCTGGGAAAGAGGGGTTTCCTATTACTAGAGAGAGGAATTAGAGCAGGGAAAATGGAATATTGAGGCAGGAACAGATTCTGCTGTAATATCAGCTGGAAGTGCGGCTGAAGCAGTTAAGAACTATTCTTAAAAAGTTCTTGCTCCAGCAAAAGACATTAGCAATAATGTTGGGAATTTTTGACTATCCCTGAAGAGAGAGATAAAAATCAATATCAACCATTTTTAAAATATGTTGTGTGGTTTTATTACATGCAACTTTTAAAAATTTATATCATGTATCATTTTCTGGCTGTTTTTCTTAGGCTCTTCTGAAATCCGCTTGACGCAGTCTGGTGGGGAGACATGGAAGCCTGGAGCATCCCTCCGGCTGACCTGCGCAGTCTCTGGATACACCATCACTTCTGGGTATACCTGGCATTGGATCCGCCAGCCACCCCAGAAAGGGCTGGAATGGATAGGGAGGGGATACTACAGTAGTTCCACCTGGAAGACAGATTATGGCTCAGCTTTCCAGAGCAGGATCTCCATCACGGCTGATGCCTCCAAGAATGAATATTATCTCGAGCTGAGGTCCCTGACAGCTGCCGACACAGCCGTATATTACTGTGCCCGAGGAGCACAGTGAGACAAAGCAAGTCCGACATCTGTACAAAAAGGGGAACTTTGTCTAAGGTTGAATCAGGTCACAGGGGAGAAAACATTTTCCTGGTGCCAAAACTTCCCTCTTCAGACTGTCACTCAATTTTCCAGTGAGGTGGAATGCAACTCTCCCTTCCCAGTTTTACTCTGTAAGAAGCCTGTGACATTACTCAGTCGCAAACAGTGAATCAAACTGGAAGAGTGCCCATTTGTGGCTGATTACCTTTAGATTAGGACTCACAGACTTCACCACAGAGCTGTGAATGTTAGTTCCTCATGCAGATCCCTCCCACAGTACCTCTGCATGATTTTATCCCCTCCCACCCACCACCTCAGGTAGATGCCTCGTTATTCTCGGTGCCAAAGTGGGCTTATCCTCAGCCTCTGGGGGTTCAAAAGAAGTCTGGTATCTGTAGAGAAAGGGAATCTCTTCTCTTTTTTTAATCAAAGACAATTTGCTGGTGCTCCAAGTTGAGGTCAAAGCTCCTGTTTTCACTTTGTAGGAACTGTAAACTATAAACTAAATAGTTATAAATATCCTTAATATAGTAAATATACATTTAAGAATAATGAAAATATATAAATCTTAAATGTATTGATAATTAAGAGTTCAGTTCATTTATTCCATTCAATATGAGTCCATTATAATGGTAGAAGTTCCTGTGCACGTCATGCTCTCTTCTTTGCCATCTCCATTAAGTTGTCAGATGGGGCTTTATCACTCATTCCAATATCCTGAGTTTTGGGGCAGAGCCTCCCATGCTATTCTACAGCCCTTAGATGGCAGCACAATCTGCCAAAGTGCTTCATCATCGTGACCAATAATTCTCTTCTCAGGATCTAGAAAGTTCGAACACAACACAACACAAGTACGCCCTAACGAAGAGATGCCGGTCTTAAAAATGACTGGGATCGTGCAAGAAAGAATTAGTCAGCATTCAGTCTGACAAAGTCTTGCCTGCTGCTTGGTCGTAATGCTAGTTTTGAGCAGTAAAGGGGTTGAGGGCTCGCAGGGTAGTTAATTTTGTTGTTGTTTAGTTGTTAAGTCGTGTCCGACTCTTCGTGACCCCATGGACCAGAGCACGCCAGGCCCTCCTGTCTTCCACTGCCTCCCGGAGTTTGGTCAAATTCATGTTGGTCGCTTCGATGACCCTGTCCATCCATCTCGTAGGGTAGTTAATAACTTCCTTCAAAATGGCATATCCCATTTTGGAGCCCTTTGGAGCAATTCATTTATTCCATTCAATATGAGTTCATTATCATTCATCTATCATTGTGAAGATAGATCTCTAAGCAGCAGAGAATCTTTGGCAATGTTGGAGTCTTTTTTTACTGCGTCACAACTGAGAGACTTGAGAAAAGTGAAACTAACTTTTCCACCTTAACCCTCCCTCCCTAAGAATTTGGCTTTTTATAAATTAGAAGCTTGAGAACCTTGAATATCTCTGAATAATTTAATCTATGGAACTTTGCTCTGAGCCATAAAGGTGGATTATAAATCAAATAGTCATTTTTATGACCAGAGTGTCCTCCGCAAGACTTTGAATTTCGGGCTGACCAAGGATCCATGAGGGGAATTTGAGCAATTAGTCTGTTTGACTTTTATGGTTACGGATGGGAGATTGAGGGTGAGACTCATTATTGGAATTTACAATGGAGGCCTGTTTTCAGGATTTTCAATCCGATCTCATCAATCATCTCGGAACTCAGATTTTAGAAATGAAAGCAGAAATTCAGACAACATTTCTTGGCTTGGATATTAAGACAGAGATAGGAGACAAATCAACCAATTTCACTGAACTTACTGAACTGCCGTCATCGGAGACAGATGGACAGACTATTGTTCTTGGGAAGCAGGAGATGGGAGACAAACCGACTGATTACATTGAATTCACTGAACGTCCGATATCGCCAGAGAGGGAGAGAAAGACTGTTTTCCTTGATGACATCTTTAAAGATGGGAAAAGGAGGGGTGGAGATAAGGGGGGAAAGCATGTTGACATAATTTCGATTGAAAATAATGTAAAAGGGAAGGCATGGGTGAATTTAGGGGCAGAAATTTATGATCAGAGATCGGATAGATCTGCGTTGCTTCAAAATCAAGACATCGATTATATTGGGAGGAAATTAGTAAATCGGATAGAAAATGCCTTAAAGAGATTTCATAGATGGCATTTTAAAACTGGCAAAAAGGGAGCAAGAGACGAATCTTGGAAATATGATACTGGAGCTGAGAAGCAAAAATAAAAAGGGAGAAAGTAACCTGCTGATTAAATGATTAAAAAAAAAAAGGGAGAAAGTAACCTGTTGATTAAATGATAAAAAAATTTTGGTTTGAGAGATATATAGTCACACATAAAGCAATATGAGTAATTATATTATGAGCAATTTTGGCCAGGTGGGAATCTCAATGGTAGACAAGCATATGTAATTATGAATTTTAGAAAGGTCGATGAAGAATAATAATACTAGATGTTTTTGTGTCCATGGTACATATATAGAGATTAAATATGTGTGAATTATTATGGTGATTATATAGACAAGATTAGGTATACAATATCTTTTTATCTGCAAAAGTGGAGAGCTCTGAGAAATGTTTGACCTGGCTTGGAGTTTTTTGGTGGACAAGCAATCTTTAAGATGAAATTAGGAATGCTTATGATGAGTATTGGATAGAGGGGTATGCAGGTGAAAGAATTTATAGAGATTTCATGGATGGCACTTCAAAGCTGGTAAAAAGAATGCAGGAAATGAATTCTAGATTTTCAAGGCTATAAGTAATCAGAAATCCCTGGTCTATACATGGAGCTGAGAAATATAACAAAAATTGGAAAGTTACTTGCTGAATGTCTCAAATGGTTGATAAGTACATATAACGCTTAAATTAGAATACATATTTTGATTATAATTGTTTAGAAGTTATTGATGATAAGTTAGAAACATAAAGACACCAAGTAATATATGAATCATAGTCTGTCTATGCAGTTAAGAATGGTTTGAATATAAGATCAATATAGATCTAAGTTTATATATTAGATAATGCATGTATGTTAATTATTATAAAGCTAGGAAGTCATTTTTTGATCTTAATAATGGTTTAAATATGTTTAGTAGGGTAATATGGTTTATGTAGTCAGAATTATATACCAGATGGATAAGGCCTAAATATGTTAGTAGGGTAATATGGTTTATGTAGTCAGAATTATATACCAGATGGATATATGGAAATTATCTCCCCGCGTATATGTCTGTGTTTGTTTTGTATGTCTTGTTTGAGTTATAATAATAATAAAAAAATTTAAAAAAAAAATATGAGTTCATTATACTGGCAGTTAGGTTGCATCCTCCCCCCCCCCCCCGCCCCAAGCAATCAGAAGATCTATTTGTAGTTTTAGGGTTTAAGTGATGATTGAAACTCAGTCGTCACTTGCCATGCAATATTGAGAAATTCCAAGAAATGTGTCCACAGAATGATTGTTAATGAAATCAAGAATAGATCTGGAATGGAGACCTTCCTATGGGGAGTTCCCCCGGCAGCTTCTAGTCACGTGCAAACATCCTAGAAGGCTAAAGATCCTACAGATTCAACCGCAGGGCCTTTTCTGTGTCAGCTCCCAGGTTACCTCTCATGTTTCTTTACAGACATCCTGGTCAATTCAGGAACATATAGATTTTAATTTTTTTTATATTTTCATGTTTCAAGCGTTTAATTGTATTTTAAATCGTATACTGTTTAATTTATCTTTTAATACTTAACTTATTGTGTTTTTAAATTGTGTGAATTTTAATGTTGTGAGCCGCTTTGGGTCCCTTGTTGGGAGAAATGCAGCATATAAATAAAACTAATAATAATTAATAATAACAATTTAGCCACCATCAAAAATAGGAGGGAGGAGAATCTCCTTGGCCGGAATAATTGCAGTTACGTCATAGCTGACTTCCCTCAAATGTTTGGGACAAGTTGTTACCTGCCTCATTTCCAAGGTCACGGGCCTATTTTGTTTGATTTCTGGATCTCTCTTCTCAAGAAAGATCCCACTAATGAGGGAGAATGAAAACAGCTATCAGTGGGGAAGGCGGACATACATAACCCTACTCGTGTGACCTCATGCAACCGTGTTCGAGCTTCTTCATCTCTCTTTTATGGGTGAATGCCCGGCACGACCTCCATATGCAAATGTGGCCATGGGCTACCTCACTCTTAAAATAGAGACTTCCTCCATTTCACAGACCATCCTAGAAATCATCCTAGAAATCATCTGGATACACCATGACCTCTGGCTATTCCTGGCATTGGATCCGCCAGCCACCCAAAAAAAAAGGACTGGAATGGAAAGGGAGGGGATACTACAGTAGTTCCACCTGGAAGACAAATTATAGCTCAGCTTTTCAGAGCAGGACCTCCATCACTACCAATGCCCCCAAGAATGAGTATTATCTCGAGCTGTGATCCCTAACATCTCCCAACACAACCTCTGTACAGAAAGGGGAACTTTGTGTCAATTGAATGAGTTGTGGCGAGATAACAATTTCCTGATGCCAAAGGTTCTGTCTTCACAATGACACACCTTTTTATTGTGATGTAGTATCCAAATCTACGTTTTTAATTTTAGTTTTGTAATAATACTGTGAAGTCTCTCCTCTCCACACATTGAATGAAACCCGAGGTGTACCCATTTGTGGCTTTTTATTTGGGACTATGATTCCCAAAAGTCTTCAAGACGTTTTGTATCCAAGTGCCTCATGCAGGTGCCTCCAAGAATACACCACCATAATTCTCCCTTTCCTCCCCACCCAACTGCCTCATTGTGCCCTATGCCAAAGTGGGTTGCTGGATTCAACCGCAGGGCCTTTTCTGTGGCAACTCCCATATTACCTCTAATGTTTCTTTGCAAATAATCTTGTCAGCTCATGAACATATGGATTCAGCCACCATCAGTAACAGGGGAGTGGAGAATTTCCTGGGCCTGAATAATGGCATCTACATCAGAGCTGACTTCCCTGAAATGTCTGGGACAAGTTGTTACCTGCTTCATTTCCAGGGTCATGGGCCTATTTTGTCTGATTTCTGGATCTCTCTTCTCAAGAAAGATCCCACGAATGAGGGCGAATGCAAACAGCTATCAGTGGGGAAGGCGGACATACATAACCCTACTTGTGTGACCTCATACAACCATATTTGAGCTTCTTCGTGTCTCTTTTATGCGTGAATGCCAGGCACAACCTCCATATGCAAATGTGGCCATGGGCTACCTCACTCTTGAAACAGAGATTCCCTCCATTTCACAGACCATCCTAGAAATCACCATGGAGTCTCTAGCTGTGTTTTCAGTCATTAAGCCAAGTCAGTGTTCGGAATGGGTGTTTCCATGTTTCTAGAGATAGAAATTTTAGCAATATGGAAGACATTTTCGATTCATATGATGTTCAAGACCATTGTTTTCACAGTTGCAACAGCTGATAAAACAATCAAGAAATATACTTAACATTTTGTTTTGCCCTCCATATACTCAATACATTCAACCAAATAAATTAACAATCATGGCTAACTCTTTTGAATTACTGTAAGTGTATCATTGAAATGCAATGTAAAAAATCCATTACAACCATGTTTTGTTTTCTTTTTTTTATTTGATTATTTGCAACATTTACAATTCCTCTGTCCCTTGTCTTTTCTTTCTTTCTTTCTTTTTTGCAGGTCAAAGCTCCTGTTGTCACTCAGAAAGTACTTTGAATTTCACGGTTATAAAAATGTGACATTTGTCTTTTGCCTAAAACTAATTGATCTGTTAAGCTTCCTTGCAAACGTTCTTGTCAGCTCATAGACATATGGCTTCAGCCAACATCAAGATTAGGTAGGTAGAGAAGCTCTTTCACTCCAAGAATGGCTTATACTTTAGGAATGATCTCGCTGAATTATTTAAGAGAGGGTGCGACCTTCTCGATTTCTGGGGCCATAATATTGTTCATTGTTCATTTCTGGACACACAAACTAAAACATCATCATATTCCAATTATGTTTATGAAACTAAAGTGAGCAAGAAAATGATTCTGACCTGCTTCCTTTCTTGGGTCGTGGCATTATTTTCTCTGCATTTCTGAATCTCTGTTCTAAAGAAAGACCCCACAAATGAGAAAGAATGCAAACAGCTATCGGGGGGGGGGGGGGGGAGCATGCGTAACCCTACTTGTGTGACCTCATGCAACAACTTGGCAACAACAACCACACACACACTGAATCTTCATCATGTAATAATATTTCATTAAGTCTAGGAAGCTAAAGCGAGTGAGAGAACACTCTTCGGGGGAAGACCCTTATTGCAAATGAATTACTTTCTGGATGTGTTTGAAGAAGAATTTGAAACCAACAGCTATGTGATGAGTAAATGGAAGAATAAGGAGAGTAGAAATGAACCATGTCTGAACTTCGTCCTGTCTATTTTATGTGTGAATGCCAGGCACAACCCCCATAGGTAAATATGCCCAGGGGCTACCTCCCTCTTTAAATAGAGATTTCCTCCATTTCAGAGCCCTTCCTAGAAATCACCATGAAGTCTGTAGCTGTGTTTCTCTTCATCTTCTCAACCATTAATCATTTCTATGCATTACTGTTTTGACTGCATATTTAGTGCTACCTATGTTTCCCACTTCTCAGAGTGGCATACCTTCCTTTGGGAAACACAGGCTAGCATGGCGGGAGAAGGAGATGTGGTAGTCTGCATGGCTCTTTCAGTTATCTCCAGCCTCCTCCTCTAACATCTGAGGTGGTGGTTCCTTATGCCCAGTAGAAGAGTGTGCATGACGTGAGAACTTGGAGGCATTTTTCTGTCCCCAGGATCAACTGGAAGCTGCACCAGCTCCCATTATGAGCTCCCTTTGAGAAACAAAGTGTGCACACAACTGAAGAAATAAGCCAAGCAAGACCAGTCAACTTGCTTTGTCAGTCTGAGTGAGTCAAAACTGATGTATGGAACTGCCTGTCTCAGTTCTTAGAATTTGGGCAAGGAGTTCACAAAGGCAGCCGATGTCGATTTGGGGCTGTCAGCAGAGGACAGCTGAAGTCAAGATTTTTTGTCTACATGTTCCTATTAATCCATTTCCCTTGTGCAAGGGCAAAAGTAGGTCTGGATCACGGTAACGTTTGAAACTGGGGAGGGGCGGCTATGCAGCACCCTAATTCTGTGACCTGTCCACTCAAAGCCCATGCAACAATCTTCCTCTCAGAAGCCCCCACACACGAATCTTCATTGTGCAATAACATTTCAGTAAAATTTAGAAAACTAAAGTGAGTGAGAGAAGAAAAGGGATGGGGGAGAAAATATTCCAGAAGACAGAAAGGCTCCCTAGACAGCAGTGCAGATCTTTCTGAATCATTTGGGAAAGGCGAAAAACATTTCCTGATGCAAAAGGTTCTCTCTTCACATTACAGGAACACAGGATACAGTGAGGTAGAATTCAAATCTACATCTTGGTACCTCATGCAGGTCCCTCCAACAACACCCTGATATGACTGCCCTCCCCTCCCACTCGCCACCTGAGATGGCTGGCCTCATTCTGCTCTGTGTCAAAGTAGGCTTTTTGACAGGGCCCAGGGGCACAAAACCAGTCTGGCATCTGTACGGAAAGAGACTCTTTTTTTCCCCTTTGTCGAGGACAGTTTTTTGGTGCTACAAATGCTTGTACCCACTCAGCAGGAACAAAGACAATTATAGGAATAAGAATTTAAGATTATTCCTTTGCACACAACAAATGTATCTCTTATGCTTCTTTGCACATATCCTTGTCAGCTCATGAACATACGGATTCAGCTGACATCAGTATTAAGAGGGTGGAGGATTACCTTGGGCTGAATAATGGCATATGCCTCAGGTCTCAACTCTCTGAACTGTTTAGGAGACCTGCTTCATTTCCGGGGCCATGGCATTATTATCTCTGCATTTCTAAATCTCTGTTGCAAAGAAAGACACCGTGAATGAAAGAGAATACAAAAGCTATGACTTCACAGAGACGGAGCTAAGCAGCATGCTACTGAGTTGCTTGTGAATCAGTTCAGTCTACATCTAAAAATGAATATTATTTTGAACTGAGGTCCCTGATGGCTTCCCTGTTCACTCAAAGCCCATATAACAAACTTCCTGCCACAAGCACACGCGCACTGAATCTTCCTCGTGCAATAATATTTTGGTAAAGTCTAGGAAACTAAAGTGACTGAGAGAACACTCTTCAAGAGCAGAAAATTATATGGATTCAGCCAACATCAATCTTAGAGGGTGGAGCTCAACCTGAATAATGGCATATAATTCAGGGCTGACCTCCCCGAATTCTTTAGGAGAGGTTCTGGCCTACTCTGTTTCTGGGGCCATGGCATTATTATCTCTGCATTTCTCTATTGCAAAGAAAGATCCCATGAATGAGGGAGGATAGCTAGTTTAATAATAAACTGGAGCTGTCCCATTTGTGGCTCTTTTGGGGAGGGGACTATGACACCCAGAATACTCCATGCAGCTGTGGATTTCTCCAATTGCCTCTTGCTGATCCCTCCCACAATTACATGACATGGTTCCTCTTCCATTCTACCCTCCACCTGAGGTGGCTGCTTATGTTTTGCTTAAGTATGTAACACCCCCCCCCCCCCCGAAGTAGTGGTTCACTAAGTCAGAGGGAGGGAAGGAAGGAAGGAAGGAAGGAAGGAAGGAAGGGAGGGAGGAAGGAAGGAAGGAAGGAAGGAAGGAAGGAAGGAAGGAAGGAAGGAAGGAAGGAAGGAAGGAAGGAAGGAAGGAAGGAAGGAAGGAAGGAAGGAAGGAAGGAAGGAAGGAAGGAAGGAAGGAATCTTTTTAGTTATTTTTCTGCATTAGCAGTTCCTTGCTGTTCAACTCAGGTCTCAAAAGAATGATATAGCACTTGGGGAAAAAGATACAAATCAGTAAGCCAGCACTGGAGGCTAAGATAGAGAAGATCTCCACAGCTACCACGTACTTCCCTTTGGTGCTCAAGTAGGCTGGAACAGAAGACAACCAAACACTACAGAAAATCAACATGCTGAAGGTGATGAACTTGGCTTCATTGAAAGTGTCTGGCAAGTTCCTAGCTAGGAAAGCTATCACAAAGTTGATAACAGACAAAACTGCTAGGTAGCCGAGGACAAGATAAAACATGGAGACAGACCCTTTGTTGCATTCTACTATGATCTCTTCAGTCAGGGATTGCATGTCTGCATCTGGGAATGGAGCAGACGTCCCTAGCCAGATGGCACAAATACCTGCTTGAATGAGGGAGCAGAAAACGACAATCGACGTCGGCAGTCTTCTCCCCATCAACTTTCTCATGTTTGAACCTGGCACTGTAGCCATAAAAGCCACAACCACAGTGGTGGTTTTAGCCAACATGGAGGAAATTGCCATGGAGAAGATGATGCTGAAAACAGACTGTCGGAGAAGGCAGGTCAACATCCTAGGTTGTCCAAGAAACAGCAAGGAAGAGAGGAAGCAGAGCAGTAGGGAGGTGAGGAGAGTGTAGGTGATGCCTTGGTTGTTGGCTTTGACTATGGGGGTGTCTTTGTGCTTAATAAAACTTCCAGTCACCAAAGCTGTAATTATAACAAAAAACACAGCAAGAGAGGCCAACCCAATCCCTATGGGATCTTCATAAGACAGGAAGGTTATACTTTTGGGGATGCAGTGGTCTTGATTCTTGCTCGGATAGTGATCTTCTGAACACTGGAAACAGTAATCCATGTCTGGAGAGAAGCAGGAGATAAGTCCATGTCAATGCCATCTCATGCATAAAATCTGGACAGTCTTTACCACTACCTCCAAAAAGGGGAAGGGTCACTGGTCATTCTGACTTCTAGTTGGTGGTTCTAGAGGTGGAGGTATTTTTATATATATATAAAGAAGTGGTCATTTTGGTACTTAGTTCTAACACTGCTACTCTGGGCATATTTATTTATGGTAAGGTGTTTAAGGTCCTTCTTTATCAACAGCTATCCATTCTAACCCTTTATGCTGGAATATTTGTGCACTAAACTACTTACCATTTCGGTCTGAAATCTTCCCTTCCGGACACGGATCACAATTGTAGCAGCAAAATTTCTCCCCTTCTTTCTTTCTCTTCTGAAAACCCGCAGGGCAAGGGTCACTACACACCGAAACTGGATGTACCTATCCATCAAGAAAGAAAAAGGGGAGAAACATAGACATTATGGTGATCTCATCAAGAAGCAAATGATGATTTGAGAAGAACAGACAAAATTAGTGAATGCAACATATCTTTCAACATCAGCTATTTCCAGATTGCAATTTTTGGACCTTAGATAGATATATAGAAAGGGCAATCTGGGGACCAGGAAGAAAAAATAAAATTCTACTCAGGTTAAGAAGATTCCTGCACTGAGGTCCCATTGCACGTCATCAATACAATTGGTTTAGGCTTCTCATAGCCCTGCCAAATCTCAGTTGCCTTGTTAATCATTTGTTCTTGTTACCTGGTGTCATCGTGTTGCTTCAGACCTAGGGTAGCCCTAAGAGTATTCTCAAGGTACATGAGATATTCAGGGAGTGGTTTACCATTGCCATTCGTTGTGGGTATCCATGGCTGAGTGGGGAATCAGACCTAGGTCACCTGAGTTTGATACTCCAACCACACTGGCTCTTCACGTTTGCAATTTCTCACCTTTGATTTGCTCAAAAAATGTATCATTGTTTCCAGACGTGCACTTCAATGTTAATTACACTTCTCAATTGTTTTAATGCAATCCATAACATTGATTCCATCATGCCTTCCCATTACAAATTGTGCATTATTTTATGTAGAAAATGAAGTTTTGAATTGATGATATGAGAGTCCACAATTCACACCTGATTAAAATTATGGTGCCATTCAATTAAATTGTCATGAATGACATCTTTTCCTTCAGGAGCTTTGGGATCCACTCTTCCAACTTTCACCCTCTGGAAGGAGATGTTAGGAAAAATGACCATATTCACAATGTCGAAGCCAGTTACCATTTCTCCACGATCATCAAAAGACACCTTTTCTCCCATAGAGTTGTTAAATGAAATGCCTTGAAGAAATGAATGAAGCTAGTTCAGAGGGAGAGAAAAAACACAGAGTAGCACCACCTATTAGAGTCCTGAAGCCAATATTTAGATGTGAGTCACACTGCTGACCCTCTACCAGGGATGGGGACTCAAGTCACCAGACTTGCTGTCAAGTTGGACTCAAGTCACACCGGTGACTCGGACTTGGCTCAGGGTTTTTTCAATGACTCGGAGGCAACGTGCAACTCGGAACCCACCCACCTCTTCCCTTTTTTGTAGGGGGAAAAAAACTTGTTTTTAACAGGGACTTGGACTTGAGACTTGGGAATCAGGACTTGGTAGCAAAGACTTGAATATGGACTTGGGACTTGGTCTTGCCAACATCCCTGTCCTCTACCAAGCTCAGAAACACATGCAATTTTTTACAGACTTGGAGTGTAGGAAGAAGCATGAATCTGCAACTATAAACTCAGTAAGAGCAGCCACAGCCTTCACTTTGCAAGACCTAAGTGGAGCTGTTCACAACAGGACATTTTGGAAGTCCTGTTGTGACCACATGTTGGAAGCAACTTGACAGCACACAACATTTTCTCAGTATATAAGATCTTATTTTGGATTTCAGCTGTGGACGACACTGTTTCATGTTATTTCACTTTATATGCATAGCAATAAAACCATTACCTGCCAAGGCTGGAAATTCTTAAGACCTCCGCTTTCCGTGGTTCCTCTAGGTTTAGCTACAGATGTGTCCATGGCATGCAAAGCATGTGCAACGGCATAGACAGCATTATAGATGCTGTAACTATGGCCAGTCATGTGCATCTCAAATACAGGCCCAGGTAAAGTCTCCAGTCTCTCCTGTCCCGTACATGTTGTGTTATCCTCCTTTGGTGTACCGGGATTGGGAAGTGAGCAGTCAAAAGCTTGCTCCCAGAAGTCCTTGAGGAAACCATCTCCTTGGGTCCAAAAAGGGTTTATGTTTTGAAGGTATCTTGGAAAAGCTGGGTGCTCACCTGAGTGAACTGTGAATGAAATGGAGCCATGTAACAACTTTAAATTTTCAGGTGTTACAAGTCTTGTTACTGAAAAATCAATCTGGGCAGTTGTAATCCAAACCTTTCCATGAATTGGCTTTTCCTGATATTCGGGGTCTGCTAGGCCAACAAGAGTTGTCAGCCACATCAAGGTCAAGGTGTCACCATATATAACACACGTCCTGGTTTTCCTGTTTGTTATATGTAGGTCAACTCTGGAGATCATAACCATCAGATCGCCAAACGAAGGCAAAAAACTTTGATTTGGGATCCTTTCCATGAAAGCCGAACAGATTCCTTGTTGCAAAAGTAAAGGCTCAAATACCTCCAGGAAACCTTCGCCACCTTCATCATCCGCCACGAAAAGGCCAACCCATGTCCATCCAAAATGTAGGAGCAAACGGATAATCCCCATCATCTGCTGGACCTCATTTGGTACCATACGATAGAAGAGAAGAGGTTCTTTTGTATCATTATTTTGTGGGGCAAATGAACCATATGTAAGCTACAAAGAAATGTATATACTGGTGATGTGTTGTGAAATGACTGAGGGCATATTTGCCCGAGTGTTCACGGTGAGATTCATGGTGGTAGCACCTGGAAACATACGAATATGATGCCATATGTAGGAAACTGAATCTACCTAATATCCTTCAAACAGACCAAAGTCAGTCCCCAGCTAGCTTTGGATTTCCAGTCAGTAATATCTCTCCCCTGTTCAAACTGCAAAACCTCACCAGAATTTTTTTAATTAACATATTTTACCTGTGGAATTTTGTACAGACTTAAGATGTCTGCCATACGGAAAGAAATATGAGAACTCATTCCTCCGATGACAGATACTACGTTTCTCTGGTTTACACATTCGTAGTTGGGGACAAATCGGAATGAATTGTAAAGGAACTCCATTGTGCTACGGTAGGTCATCCTTGCATCAGAGTAGCTGTCCAAGATATGGAACCCAAGGGTGAAGTTGGGTAAGATCTCTGGATTCTTGTTGATCTCATTGACGGCAAATGCCAAGGTCTGGATGTGCTGGTAGAACTTTGTCACCGCACTGCAGATAGAGTCAAACATTACTACCGCCACAAATGTGGGTCCATGGTTTTTGTGTGGGTGGGTGGGTAATGATCTTGTGGTTTTGTACCTAAACTGTAGGTTCTTCGAATTTCAGATCAAGTGTTTACTGCATCTATTCTATACTGCATTTATTTATTTATTTATTTATTTATTTATTTATTTATTTAAAAATTTTATATTTAATAAATTGTATATAATAAATTTTACTTAACAAATTTATATTTATTTATGTTTAAAATATTTTTATCCCACCTTTCTCCTCAAAGAGAACCCAAGGCGACCTACATCATTAAAAAAAATAGTTAAAAGCTAAAAACAGTAAGTTTACAAGTATTTTAAAAGAATTAAACAAGTATTATATTAAAACGGTAGTAAAATCAATACTAAAACACATTTAAAACAACAGACCACAATAATCCATTTAAAAACACTTCTCAGACCACCAGTTACTAAGGGAAAGCCTGCCTGAAGAAAAAGTTCTTTGCCTACATGCGGAAGGACAGCAAAGATGGAGCCAGCCTAGCTTCCTGTGGGAGGGAGTTCCGGAGACTTGGAGCAGCCACAGAGAAGGCTCTCTCCCATGTCCCCACCAAAGAAAGGCCTCCCCTGATGATCTTAAAGCCCAGGCAGGCTCACAGATGGAGATGCAGGCTTTTAAATAGCTTGGCTTACTTAGTAGCACAATGTCGGATTTGGATTATCTAAATTGTCTGAATTAATAATGTAATGTAGTCATGGTGGTGGGATAGCTCAGTGAGCTGGAGCGCCAAAATACAGAGCTAACATTCCGGAATTTATTTCTCCACCCTGCCTTGTAAGCGAAAACCAGTTTATGTGGCCTTGAACAAGCTATGGAAATTTATAGAATCACTGTAAATTAGAATTGATTTAACAGCACATAATTATAATTTAAAAAAACAATGTCTATGGAGGTTTCTGAACTCAAATTTATAACTTTTGTGTACTAAGCAACAGGATTTCAGCCATCATCTGGGAATGTAATTCTATTAATGCTTTTCTCAATGCAGGATGTCCAGTGTTTAACATAATGAGAGATGATTAAAGTAATATCAATTAAATCCTGCTTGTTGACTAAGAGTCTGTATTACCCTTAGTAAAAATCTCTCATTTTGACCTTCCACTAATTAAATGTAATCCATAAAAAGCAAAAGTTTAATATTATGAATGCTGAAGTGAACATGAAGGAGCTGCTGTTCTGTTGCTTGGCCTCAAGAGCGAATCTATAGTTTCTCCAGAATCACAGAAGTTCTGAAGCACACAGATTTAGTCCAAAAAACAGCTTGAGGGTGCTCATGGATTCGTCTCTGCGACTGGATGCCCAGGTTTCAACAGTGGCCAGGAGTGTATTTGCACAGTTAAAATTAGTGCACCAGCTGTGTCCATTCCTGGAAAGGTCTGATCTGGCCACAGTGACAAATGCTCTCGTTACATCCTGGCTGGATTACTGTAACACACTGTACATGGGGCTGCCTATGAAAAATGTCAGGAAACTTCAGCAGGTCCAAAACACAGCAGCCGGATTGCGAACTGGGGCTGGTCATAGCGATCATATAAGCCCCCTGTTACAACAGTTCTACTGGCTGCCGATCCCTTAAAACACTGGTTCTAACCTAAAAAGCCCTAAACATCTTGGGCTCAAGCCATCTCAAGGATTGCATCTCCCTTTATGAGCCTCCTCAAGTGTTATGATAATCAGAGGAGGCCTTCCTCTCGGTCCAGCCACTTTCACAGGTAGGTTTGGTGGGGAAAAAGGAGAGGGCCTTCTCTGTGGCTGCTCCCAGACTCTGGAACTCCTTCCCACTGGAGGCCAGGCTGGCCCCATCTTTGCTGTCCTTCCACAAGCAGGCAAAGACCTTTCTCTTCAGGCAAGCTTTCCCTGAGTGACTGGCTGCCTGAGTGGATCATTGTACCTTACTGCTTTGAATGTGTTTTGGGGTTGTTCATGTTTTTCATTCTGGTATGGTATTTGCTTGATCCTTTCGTATTTGTATACTCAGCATTGTTAGCATTAAACACTGTTTTTTTAACGATATAAGCCACCTTGGGTCCTTTTTAGGGAGAAAGGTATGGTAAAAATGTTTTAAATAAATAAATAAAATACATAGGTAGCAGCAACCAGCCATCCCAAATTCTTTCCAGTCTAATGGAGTTCATGGGGAAACCCGCCTCAACATGATGAAAAGCAGCTGACAGACTGGGATGATAAAATACCAACTTTACATGAGATAAAGTCATTGCTTACATAGGAAGATCAAAGCCCAGCTCCTCAGAAGGACGTGTCTCAAAGAAAATGAGAGATAAGATACACATAATCTGAGAAGCAGTCCCACCAAGGAGAAAGTCACCACGTTGATACCACTCATGAGGAACAGGAAGAGGGTCACTGATGGGACACACAATGCTTTTTGCTTGGCTCACCGTCTGAGCAAATAGAAGCAGCCACACCAGGAAGACCAGCATGTGAAGGCAGACTTTCTCCTTATACTCAGCCATTGCTGTGACCCCCGGTATCCTTATCATGGGCATCAAAAATATTTGAGCAAGCTACAGTAGACCACGGTTGACTGTGTCCTTGGTGATGGAAAGCAGAAGGTTCTCAGCCCTAAATGTGACATCGATAGAAGCATGACCTGCAAGACATGAAAGACACAGTAGCCTGAGGATAGGATGATTAACTTGTACAACTCACAAGAGCTCTGTCTCTTCCTATTAATCCCAACTGTGAAGGGCAGTACTTGGAGGGATTTTAATCTCTTCCCTAGTTGTTTATAGATTATTTTTCAACCGTCATCCACATAGCTTGTTTTGCAAGGGGAAACAAGAGCAGTGGTTTCAGATAATTGCAGGGTAGGTAATTGCCTATAATGCATTTACTTCCCAGAGGTCTCTGCTCATAGCAAACGACTCTGTTTTTCCCCAGTCTTCTACTCTTCAGCGGGACAGTCCAAGTAAGAGGCAAACCCATGAGACCCCAACAAGCAAACATCAACTGGAGTGTTAGATCCAGCAGTATTTGCTATTGATTATTATTCTTGGACCTGTGTCTGGCAGCCATCATGGCAATAAGTGCAATTTACTAACAATGCAGAATATACTGTATTTTTTCCAGATGCCAAGAATATTTCCACCAATAATTGGCCTTTTCTGCTGTATTCCCAGTTCCCTTGCAATATGCCTACTGCAAAGGTGTGAGGTTGTGAGGAAGTCTTATGAATGCCTTACATACACACACACACACACACCAATACACACACACACACACACACATAGCCTCATAATTACCTTGTCCTCAGTGGATGGATTTTCATGAGGTGGACACTCAATGTTGTTTTTACGTGTCATCAAGTCACTTCCAACATGTGGCGACCCTAGAAATGGGCAATCTTCAAAATGTCCTGAATCCCACAGCCCCGCTCAGGACTTCTAGACTTAAACCTATGGCTTCCTTTTCAGACTTAGTCCATCTCGTATTTGGTCTTCCTCTTTTCCTATTGCCCTCAACCTTTGCCAGCATTATTGTCTTTTCCATAGAATCCTGCCTTCTCCTGATGTGCTTTGGTTTCAACATTCTGGCCTCCAGAGATAATTCTGGCTCAATTCGATCTAGGACCCACTTGCTTGTCTACGCAGAAAGGCTTTCAACCTTTTTTTTTTTTACATCTGTCACAAGGGGGCAACAGTGTTTTAGATTACAAAAAGCCATTGCCCGTGTGTGGAAATAAAACTGTCCACTGGATCTGTAGTTCTGTGGTTTGAGTTGTGCTGATTCATTTCCTGAGCATCTGGCTGAAAACTGACTCTCCACTTACCATTCCAGACCCCATACTTTCCGTGTGTGTGTGTGTGTGTGTAACCATAACATTGAGGCAATTTAACTTGGCTTTCCAAATGCTAGCAGAGATATGATGTTCTGTAAGTGGGCTTTTCCATGTGTGGCTGATTTAAAAGAAACATCTCTTGTAGGAGACTTCAAACTGCATTATAACTAAAGCATAGCAGGGAAGATTCAAGAAGGAATGTTCAGAAGAGAAATTTAGGCAACCACTTGGCAGATATCCTTTGATTTGTGTTCCTGCATTGAGCGGGGTTTGGACTTGATGGCCTTGTAGGCCTCTTCCAACTTCATGATCCTAAGAAGAATTGAAATCAGAGATATCCATCCATCCATCCATCCGAGATCAGCATGAAACAGAAAACCAATGATTCATGATTCACAACCCCCCCCCCAAAAAGCGAACTGGTTCATGGTTTATTTCTTTGGATTCGTGTCCGATTCAAGTGATTGAATGTAACTTTCATAGTTGCTACTTCACCCCTTACAGGAAGAAATTGTCGTCTGCTTTGAAAAAAAGAGAAACAAGGGACAAAGAACAGAATAATCTATCCTTACTCTAACCTTCTTACCACACCACTATGCTTCTTGTCTTTTATATTTTATGCTTCTAATTGTAATTTATTGTATTGTATTTGTTTTCACTGCACTTTATGATATTTGATTTATGCCCCAATTGTATTATTTTGTTATTCTGTTGTTTATCAGTTGTAAACTGCCCAGAGTGGCCCTGGCTGCCAGATGGGTGACATAATAATAATAATAATAATAATAATAATAATAATAATAATAATAATAATAATAATAATAATAATAATAATAATAATAACAACAACAACAACAACAACAACAACAACCAAAAGTAGAATATTCATTTTAACCCAATACATTTATCTTAGTTTTAATGAAATCTAACTTCAAAGTCACACACTTTGTAGTCAAAATGTCCTGCCTGATTCCTATCAGTTTGTAAAACTAAGGATCACCCAACTTACTAAATCATGTGTGATGCATATACATTAAGAGGCAGAGGTTGCTAAAGGGGTGAGAGAGCAGAGGAGTGTCTTGTTTCTCAGCCATGATGTCTTTTATACTGAGCTTTATGTAAATGCAGGAATAGCTTCCTCTTTAAATCAGTCCTGCCATCTCGTAGTTCCAAAGCCATCAGGAAACAGTGTCTTGTGTTCCCCATAGTGCTTTTGGGGGGTGTCAATATTCTTCAAAGAAACAGAGAGGGAGAAGATGCTCTGTTTTTCATTTCTTTGCATTTCCATGGCCTTCACAGGTATTTTCTCCTTGCCAATGTAGTTCCATTCTCAGTGTTAACAGGAAACACATCTCTTTAAAGTGCCTTTCTTTCCAGGTGTCCAATCGGCAATCCAGCTGGTGGAGTCTGGAGGGGGTGTAAAAAGGCCCGGAGAATCCCTCCGCCTCTCCTGTCAAACCTCTGGCTTCACCTTTGGTGATCACTGGATGAGCTGGGTGCGACAAGCTCCAGGAAAAGGGCTGGAATGGGTTGCACGCATTAAATACTGGTATACTGATGAAAAGTACTATGGCAACTCCGTGAAAGGGCGATTCACCATCTCCAGGGACAACCCTTCAAGCACATTGTATCTGCAGATGGACAACCTGAAACCCGACGACACTGCAGTGTATTACTGTGCGAGAGACACAGTGAGAGGAAGTGAATCTGAAGCTGGATCAAAACAGGCCTTCACTTAAGTTTATTAAGCTGCAGTATGTTGAAGGGCAAGTCTGAACTTTCTCTGGAGGCCGCAATGACAAAACTGAGCCTGTCCTACTTTGGGCACACCACAAGACAAGACTCACTGGAAAAGACAATAATGCTTGGAAAAGTTGAAGGCAGTAGGAAAAGAGGAAGACCAAATATAAGATGGATTGATTCCCTGAAGGAAGCTGCAGCCTTGAGTCTACAAGAACTGAGCTGGGTTACCATAAATTGGAGGTCTAGAGATGGACACGAACCACCAGTTTTATTTCTGCTTAGCTTCTAGGCTCCGTAGGCACAACATGAAATTCAAAGTATTAAAAATCATGTGTGTTTTCAGCTGTCGCAGGTATGTCGTTCCATCTTGCAAAAATCAAACTTATAGACACTGCTAGGCATATATGAAAGTAAAACTTGTTGTAGGCAAGCTCGTCAAATGAGAATGAAAAGGTTTCAAAATGTAGTAGCTTACAAGCAAATAACAAGGCATATATGAATAAGATTCAAAGTCTTCGAACTATGAAAAGTTGCAGACACTCAAATGCACAGCTTCTATTGTTGGCAGAATCCTATTCATACAGAATACAGAAGCTTAATGCCCAAATGAGCCCATTCTAATACTGACTTCTCGTAGGCTAGCCAATTTATGCAAAACCAAATGCAATTTCACTTCCTATTTATTTCCTCATAGCATATCCTCTCACATTGACTTCCTGAGAAAAGACTCATAGTCCTCATCAGAGCTAGACTGCTGTTCCATTATGAAATCTTCGTGGTCCATACTCCTCATGCTGGCAGCCTCCTTCTCATGTCCATTGGTTTTAATATTTTTCTTTGCTCAGTTCATGAATTAACTCTGATATATGGCTTTGTTTTCTCCTCTCCTTCTCAACTCTTTCTTTTCTTCTCTTCTCTTTCAAGGTGCCCACTCGCAAGTGGTTCTGACTGAAGAAGGTCCAGTTGTGAAAAAACCTGGAGAATCCCATAAATTGACCTGTGCCACCAGTGGGTTTACTCTGAGTAGCACATGGATGAGCTGGATCAGGCAGAAACCTGGCAAAGGATTGGAATGGCTTCTGGAGTATAAGGACAGTGGGAGCAATAACTATATCCCTGAAATTCGAGGGCGATTCACAGCTTCCAAGAGTGACTCTGACTTCTATCTCCAAATGAATGACCTGAAAGCAGAAGACACGGCTGTGTATTACTGCGGAAGATACACATACACACAGTGAGAAACATCTTACCAGACCTCAGACAATAACCCTGTACTGCAGCCGCTTTGGAGGGAAGTCATGTGACAGGCACCAGTGAGGCATAAACCATAAACCCATCTGACAAATATAGCAAGGAAAATATTATACAGGAGAACAGGATCAAGTCATTATCATTAGCAGCTCACTACTACTACAGGGGACGTGGTGGCCCTGTGGGTTAAACCGCAGAAGCCTGTGTGCTGCAAGGTCAGAAGACCAGCAGTCCTAAGATCGAATCCACACGATGGAGTGAGCTCCCGTCGCTTGTCCCAGCTCCTGCCAACCTAGCAGTTCGAAAGCATGTAAAAATGCAAGTCGATAAATAGGTACCACCTCGGTGGGAAGGTAACAGTGTTCCGTGTCTTGTCGCGCTGGCCACGTGACCACGGAAATTGTCTTCAGACAAACGCTGACTCTATGGCTTGGAAACGGGGATGAACACCACCCCCTAGAGTTGGACACGACTGGACTAAATGTCAAGGGTAACCTTTACCTAGGAATAACGGAAGTTGTCACTCAATGAATATTGAAGGCACCAGATCAGAGGAAGGTTCCCTTGGCTCAGTGGTTCCCAACGCTGGGTGCCCAGATGTTCTTGGACTAAATCTCCCAGGAGCCTTCTCCACTGGCTGTGTTGGCCAGGATTTCTGGCGGTTGAAGTCCAAGAACATCTGGGGACCCAAGGCTGGGAACGACTGCCTTAGCTAGACACTTAAATGGAACAAACTAAGCACTTCTCATTCTTACCACCTGGAGGAAGCTGTTGCTTGTCTCCATATGTTCCAGGAAACCTCGCCATAGAAGAATTAGAAGACATACAATCTCAAGGTGTTGAGGAGAGGGGAAATCATGTCTGAACCCTCTCAAATCTTTACATCATGCTTATGCATCACACAAAGGTGCCTCCTCCGAAATCAGTTTGCAAAGGGAGGGAAAGGATTTAGACATTTCCCCCACCACACAAACTTCTTCTACTTATATTATTTTTGGAAATCAAATTAAAAATGGTACACGGAGATGGAAAACCCTCTGAGATCACATAGTACAATGGCTGCTGTTGAGAAAGTCACCAGCCCTATTCAGGGGTGAGCTTTTTTTATACAAGCTCCTGCTACCACCCCCACTTCAAATACCAGCGATGACCACCAGACCAGAAACGGGATTCCATTCAGATGGTTAAGGAGATGAATCAATCCCCTGCTCACTACACTAAGTAAGTTACTACTCGAGTAAGAAGTCAGTGGAGCGGATGGAGGAGCTCACTCACCAAATCCCCACGGAATCAAGGGGGCCTACTCTAACTGAGATTCCCTATGGTAAGGAACAGGATTTCAGCCCATAATTTCATTCTCTGCCCAACGATCGGGCCAGCCCTGACCACAGTGAGAAGGTTCTGGCTTAGCCATTCCCTTCTCTGTGGACCTCTTCCCTATAGCAATTCTACCAACATAGAACTATTTGTGCTTGATTCCACCTCGGATCATGTCCACAGAGGTTCCCTAGCCCTGCACAGTGGCAAACTCAAATGTCTTCACACCACGTCCATTACAGGTGACAAGCCATGATGGGGATGTATCATCTCCAGGCTTAGAAAGAAGGGACCTCCAAAGGCCAGATGCAGGGGAGGGGGATCAGGAGACAGGTCTCTAGTTGTCTCGTGTGCTCCCAGAGGCATCGGGTCCAGGAAGCTGGACTAGATGGGCCCTTGGCCTGATCCAGCAGGGCTCTTCTGAGGTTCTTATGTTCAAGGGCATTTGTGCCACCAGGATCCTCACCAGGCCCAACCCCGGTGATTGTCAATGCATAAAGGCTACTTTGAGACTTTTATGCTCTATTGTTTTGTCCCTTCTTTTCTGAATATATAACCAATTTTTTAAAAAAGGATTCTGTTGTTTTAAAGACTACTGTGACCACACATACACTCATAGATACGTATCTCTACCTCTAATGTAGCAAGATATTTGTGCACAGAGGGGTCCCTACTCTGCAACTCACTACATATTATTCAAGCCAATGAGTCTAGGCACATGTCACAGGCTTATGGTCCCTGAACACATTTCACAAGATGCTGCTACCTCGGATACTTTACAAAGCAGTTGAGCCCATTTTATTACTGACTCCTCCTAGGCTGCCCAGTTTATGCAAAACCAAATGCATTTTCACTTCCTATTTATTCCCTCAAAGCATATCATGTCACATTGACTTCCCAGGAAAACAGTCACAGTATCTTTTCAGAGCTAGCCTGCTCTTCATTATGTTGCCTTTCTGGAACGTACCCCTCATTCTGGCTGCCTTGTCCTCATGTGTGTTGATTTTTTTTATTTTTTTCTTGCCTAATTTCATTACACTCCAAGCCAAGGTTTCTTTCTTACTCCTCTATTATCTCAACTCTTTCTTTCCTTTCTTCTCTCAAAAGGTGTCTGCTCGCAAGTGGTTCTGACTCAGGAAGGCTCAGTTCTGAAAAAACCTGGAGAATCCCATAAACTCACCTGTGCCACCAGTGGGTTTACTCTGAGTAGCAGAACGATGCACTGGGTCAGACAGAAGCCTGGCAAAGGACTGGAATGGCTTGTCCGGTATTACAGTGCTGGAGACAATAATTATTCCCCTTCCATCCGAGGGCGATTCACGGCCTCCAAGGGTGCCTCTGACCTCTATCTCCAAATGAATGACCTGAAAGCAGAAGACACGGCCGTGTATTACTGTGCAAGAGAGACACAGTGAGAACCATCTTACCAGACCTCAGACAAAAACTCCTTACTGCAGCAGCTTTGGAGGGAAGTCATGCGAGCAACACCAGTCAGTCATAAACCATAAATCCATCAGACAGACTAGATGCTCAGAGGAAAACATTCTACAGGAAAACAGTACTGACTCTTTATTATTAGCCATGAACAGCTGCTAACCCTTAGCCTAGGTCCATTATGTTAGGATTTGCTTCATCTCTTTAAAATACAGGACAGTCGAGCAAAGCCATGCTCCACACCTCCCTGCCGTAGGGTTTCCTACACTCCCTCCATCCAATGAGTTCAGTAAAACATTTTGAGGGAAGCCAAGGTGCCTCCAGTTCAGCCTTGCTCCTCGTTATCTTGATGATTCGGCAATCTGGTGTACCCACAATGGGGGAAATTAAACTGGTAGCTTCTGGGAACCTTTCAGGAAAATATATTTTGTCCCATCCTAATGCTTGAGATTCCCTCTTTGTTCTCGAGTCGTGTCTCTGATCCAGATTTGTGGAATTCAGGCATGTGAAACTTTTCCCGCTGCATTTCTCCATGCCATCATAATCCTCCATGGGTCCATGTCCTGAAGTGTAGGGCGCTATAGAAAGGTATAGGTGGCGAGCCAAGGGAAAGGCGGCAACCTCTTGTCGGGAGTATCCAATGGGACAATAAGGCATTTCACAGAAGAACCTGGTGCCTGTGGGGCAGGTAGAACCGTGGGGTCTGAATTACCAGGAAAAGCTGAGCTCCTCACTTCTCTCTGTCTGTCTTCCCTTGCTTTGACATGGACTGAAATTCCTTCAAATTCCATTCCTTCTTCTTTTTTGTCCATATCTCCTCTTTGGCACCCTTGGCATCTTACTTATTCCCTTTCTCCTACCTGTTTGGTTTCACAAAAGAGGTTTCCTGAGACTGTCACCATCTCCACTTGCAGAAACTGCCACTCCTTCCATTGTTTCCCCATCGTCTTTTATTAACCCAGAACCCAACAACTGTCAAGAATTGGCCTTGGATGGCTGTCTCGTTGCAGCCTCCCCTTCCATGCCTTGACTTTGGGATGGACCTCCGTGATGGAGTCCCAAAAGAGAGCACAGCCTTTATTCTTTAGACTCATTGCTCACCTTGTGTATGAGAGGGACAGAACTGGAAATGGGGAGAAAGAACCAGGTGCTTCTCCTGATTCATTATTAGGAGAGACAATTTGATAAGAACTGGAGAAATGCATTGGCAAAGCAGCTACCATGTTCTCTAGACTCACAAAGAGAGTATGGCTTAATAAGAAGCTGACGGCATATACCAAGATCCAGGTCTATACAGCCTGTGTCCTGAGTACACTCCTGTACTTCAGTGAGTCCTGGACCCTTTGTCCACGGCAGGAGAGGAAGCTGAACACATTCCATATGCATTGTCTCCAACGCATTTTTGGTATCACCTGGCAGGACAAAGTTCTGAACACAGTAGTCCTAGAACGAGCTGGAATTTTTAGAATGTCTACATTACTGAAACAGCGACATCTACATTGGCTCCGGCATGTCATGAGAATGGCTGATGGTCGGATTCCAAAAGATCTCCTACATGGAGAATTAGTGCAGGGAAAGCGCCCCAGAGGGAGACCACAGCTGCGATACAAGGAGATCTGCAAGCGGGATCTGAAGGCCTTGGGAATGGACCTCAACAGATGGGAAACCTTGACATCTGAGCGTTCAGCCTGGAGGCAGGCAGTGCAGCATGGCCTCTCCCATTTTGAAGAGGCACTTGTCCAGGAGGCTGAGGCAAAGAGGCAGTGCCAAAAGGAGCAAACTCAGGGAGCTGGATAGGGGACAGATTGTATTTGTCTTCCGTGTGGAAGGGATTGTCACTCTCGAATTGGCCTTCTCAGCCACACGAGACGCTGTTCCAAGACCTCTATTCAGAGCAGGTTACCATAGTCTCTCGAGACTGACGGACGCCTATGCCTAGTGGGTCTATATCCAACACATAGTTGTAGAAAGGATACTTAGTTACTCTGTGCAAACATTGTAGGTGATTTTTTTTTTAAAAAAAAGTTTAAATAAATAGAAAAATGTGGTGGTGACACCTTAAAGACGACCTTCTCATTTTTTAATGTGACTTTCGTGGACAAGTCCACTTCATCAGACAACCGAGTCGATACACATCCACTCATACACACAGATCTTCACCTCGGATGCAACAAGGTACTGCTGCACAGAGAGGTCCCTGACTCTGCAACTCACTGCAAGTCACTCGAGTCAATGAGTCAAGGCACAAATCACAGGCTAATGGGCCCTTGACCCCTTTAATGAGAATCTGCTCCCTGGGAATTCTATGTTTCAAACAAGGGGGTGAGCCCATATTAATACTGACACCTCTTAGGCTGCCCCATTTATGCAAAACCAAATACAATTTCACATCCTATTTATTCCTTCAAAGCAGGTCACGTCACACGGACTGCCCAAGAAAACACTCACAGCATCTTTCAGAGTTAGCCTGCTGTTCCATGATGTCGTCTTTGTGGTCCATCCTCCTCATGCTGGCAGCCTCCTCCTCATGTCCGTTGGTTTTAATATTTTTCTTTGCTCATTTCATGAATTAACTCTGATATATGGCTTTGTTTTCTCCTCTCCTTCTCAACTCTTTCTTTTCTTCTCTTCTCTTTCAAGGTGCCCGCTCGCAAGTGGTTCTGACTCAAGAAGGTCCAGTTGTGAAAAAACCTGGAGAATCCCATAAATTGACCTGTGCCACCAGTGGGTTTACTCTGAGTAGCACATGGATGAGCTGGATCAGACAGAAACCTGGCAAAGGATTGGAATGGCTTCTGGAGTATAAGGACAGTGGGAGCAATAACTATATCCCTGAAATTCGAGGGCGATTCACGGCCTCTAAGAGTGCCTCTGACTTCTATCTCCAAATGAATGATCTGAAATCCGAAGACACAGCCGTGTATTACTGTGCAAGACACGCACAGTGAGAAACATCTTATCAGAGCTCAGACAATAACCCTGTACTGCAGCCGCTTTGGAGGGAAGTCATGTGACAGGCACCAGTGAGGCATAAACCATGAACCCATCTGACAAATATAGCAAAGAAAATATTATACAGGAGAACAGGATCAAGTCATTATCATTAGCAGTTCACTACTGCTAATCCTTGGCTGAAATCTCTTATTTTGGGGTCTGCTTCATCTCTTTCTAATGAAGCTCAGTGGAACAAAGCCATGCGCCTTGCCTCTCTGCCAGAGGGGTTCTTCTGCTTGCTCCATCAAGTGAATTAGCCAAGGTGCCTTGAGTTCAGTCTTCCTACTCATTATTTTGATGATTCGGCAATGTGGTGTACCCACAATGGGGGAAATTAAACTGGTAGTTTCTGGGAACCTTTTGGGAAAATATATTTTGTCCCAGATTATCATCCTAATGTTTGACATTCCCTCTTTGTTTTCGAATCCTATCTCTGATCCTCATTTGTGGAATTTGGGTAGGTGAAACTTTTCCCAATACATGTTTTATTTCTACTTAGATTCTAGCTTCCATAGGCATAACATGAAATCCAAAAGTTGTTTTAAAATGTGAGTTTTCAGAAGTCACAGACAAAAAGCAAAAACTCAAAGTGTGCTGCTTACGTAGCGCTTAAATCTCTCTCTGGGCAGTCTAACTACAATCTAATTATGTAGGGTACACATTGGCCCCCACTCCAGCAAGATGGGTGCTCTATTTACAGACCTCAAAAGGATGGAAGGCTGAATTAACCTTCAGCCAGCTGACTAAACCTGGGTTCACATGCAGGTTGCGAGCACAGTCTTCACTGCAGTACTGCAGTTTAGCCACTGCAAGATGAGGCGAGTCCTTCCATCCTTCAAAGTTCATCCTTCCACTATATAAGACACTGCAGGCAATTGCTTTATCAGATGTGAAAAAAGAACTTAAGTTGTAGACAAGCACCTAAGTCTAATGAGAAGGTTTCCAATAAATTCTAAAAGTGTGGTAGCTTATAATCTAATAACAGGGCACATATCCTTAAGCAAGATCCAAAGTCTTACAGCTATGACAAGTTGCAGACTCTCAAATATACAGCTCCTATTCTAGGCAGAATACAATTCATATAGGAGTTTATACCCCAAATGAGCCTATTTTAATACTGACAACTCCTATCCTGCCTAATTTATGCAAAACCGAATGCAATTTCGCTTCCTATTTATTCCCTCAAAGCATACCCTCTCACCCACACTTCCTGGGAGAAAACCCTCAGACCTTTTCAGAACGAGCCTCCTCTTCCATCATGTCGCCTTTGTGGTCCATTCTCCTCGCACTGGCAGCCTCCTTCTCATGTGTGTTGGTTTTTTATGTTTTCTTGCCTAATTTCATTACACTCCAAGCTATGGCTTCTTTTTTCCTGACTTTTCATCTCAACTTTTTCTTTGTTTTCTTCTCTTACAAGGTGCCCACTCACAAGGGGTTCTGACTCAGGAAGGTCCGGTTGTGAAAAAACCTGGAGAATCCCATCAACTCACCTGTGCCACCAGCAGGCCTGACCTTAGTGGCACGTGGATGAACTGGATCAGAGAGAAACCCGGCAGAAGATTCGAATGGCTTGTGCATTATAACAGCCCTGGGAACCATTATTATTCCCCTTTAATCCGAGGGCGATTCACGGCTTCCAAGGGTGGCTCTGACTTCTATCTCCACATGAATGACCTGAAAGCCGAAGACACAGCCGTGTATTCCTGTGCAGGGGACACTGTGAGAAACAGTCCTTCTGAATCTCAGACAAAAACCTCTAGACTGCAGGAGCTTTGGAGGGAACGGGTAAGCCATAAACCACAAACCCAACTGACAAACCGGATATACCAAGGAAAACCTTTTACAGGAAAGCACAACCAAGACATTGTTCTTAGCAGTGAGTAGCTGCTAACCTTTAGCCTAGGTCCATCACGTCGGAAGCTGCTTCATCCCCTTCTAATACAGTTATTGTTTTTGTTATGTCCCATCAAGGCACTTCTGATTTATGGTGACCCTTTGAATGAGCGATCTCCGAAAGGTTCTGCCCGCAACAGCCCTGGTCAACTCTTGAAAATTCCACCTTGTGGCTTCCTTTAAGAAGTCCATCCATCTCGTATTGGATCTTCCTCTTTTCCTGCTCCCTTCCACCTTTCCCAGCATTATGGTCTTTTCCAGAGAATCCTGCCTTCTCACGATGTGCCCAAAGTAGGACAATCCTAGCTTCAACCATTTCCCCCCCACAGATAATTCAGGCTTGATTAGCTCTAGCACCCACGTGTTTCTCTTTCCAGTAAGTCCAGGGCATCAGCAAAGCTCTTCTTCAGGAGAACAGCTAGCCTGTTAACAGCCATGGATCCGGGGAGTTTCCCCAAAGAGTAGCTGAAGGGGAACCCAAGCAGGGGGAGCCTCGTCCCAGGGATATCCAAATGCAGACCGAGGCACTGTCTGTCCATGTGGTCAGAGAAACACCACATCAGAAGTGGCGGAGGCAGGAGAGAAAAGAGAAGTGGGAAGCCCTAGCCTCAGACCAAGGGAACTGGGCTCAGCCTGAAGATTCCCTTGAGGTTATGAAGAAGCAGATGGAGGGAAACAACACTGTGTGCAGGGAACATCTGGAGCCGTTCAGCTCTGAACACACGGGGTTGTGTGCACTAGAGCAGATCCACCAACATCTCGTACAAGGGGAGAAAAAGGCAGAACTATTTCCATGAAGGACACGAATCTCCTCACTTCTGTATCTTAAACCCAAAGACCTTGGGGCAGAAGCACCACCACCCACAGCCAGAATGAAGAGGCTGGGTAGGAATGATGATGAGAAAAGTTCCCTTTACCCAGACCTGCTTTGATTTACATTCACAGAGGCCTTCATCATCAGCTGCACTGACCAGGATTTCTCACTGTAGTTCAAGAACATCTGGGGAGCACTGCTGGATTGGGGCCACCTATTTGCTTCTGGTCCCAGCTGGAACCCCAAGTATACTGGGCAAGGCCATCACTTAGCACTCTGGAAAATTAGAGGGAGTGGTACTGGGGAACCAAAGATGGGAACCACTGTTTTAAGATAGGCACCTTAAGGGAAGAAATGAAGCCTTTCTCATTTTCACCCCCTGGGGGTAGCAGTCAATCGTTCCAGGAAGCATCACCAAAGTATAGGTGGAAGACATACCGTCTTGCCTGGACACCCACAAAACTTCACAACATGCTTATCTAGCAAAGAAAACCGGTCCCCTCCCAAACCACTTTCAAGAGGGAGGGAAATGTTTATACATTTTCCCCACTACACAACACTCCCATCCTTATATTATTTTTAGAAATCAAATTATAAACCATCAATGGAAACGGGAGGTCCTTCTGGGACTCCACAGCGCAAGAGCTGCTCCCGAGAAAGTTGCCAGCCTTCTGTGGGTGTGAGCCTTTTTTGATACAAGCTCCTGCCATGACCCCCACTTGGAAGACCAGACATAATCATCAGACCTAAAGAGGGATGTCATACAGATTGTGGAGGAGCTGGATCAATTCCCGGCTTGGGAAGTCACAACTAGAGTAAGCCCACGGATATCGGTGGAACGGATCGAGGAGCTCACTCACCAAATCCCCACTGAATCAAGGGGACCTGTCCTGATTGACAATCCCAATGGCAAGCAACAGGAATTCAGCCCATCATTTCATTTCCTGCCCAACGACAGGGCCAGCCCTGAGGACAGTTAGAAGGTTCTGGCTCAGCCATTGCATTCTCTGGACCTGTGGCTTGTAGGAATTCTCCAAACATGGAACCATTTGTGTTGATTTCACCCCACATTATTCTCCCAGAGGTTCCTTTGCCCTACACAAGCACAAACTCAAAGGTCTTCACACCCCTTGATTAGGGCATTTCTGACATCAGAGAATCTTCACAAAAGTCTGTGATTATCAGTGCATAAACACTGCTTTCAGACTTTTATCTTCTTCTGCTTCTCTTATAAACAGATCTTCAAGTCTGATGAAGCAAGATATTCCCACACTAAGCGATCTCTACTCTTCAACTCACTGGATGTTGCTCAAGCCGATGGGTCAAGGCACAGGCTTATGGGCCCTTTGACCCTTTTCAGGAGATGCTCCCGCCTGGGAACCTTTGCTTTATAAAGGGATGGAGCCCAGCCCACATTAATAATGAGTCCTCCTAGGCCGCTTAATTTATGCAAAACCAAATGCAATTTCTCTTCCTATTTATTCCCTCAAATCATATCCTGTCACCCAGACTTCCCAGTAAAACACTCGCAGACTCCTTCAGAGCTAGCTTGCTCTTCCATGATGTCGCCTTTGTGGTCCATACTCCTCGTGCTGGCAGCCTCCTCCTCATGTGTGTTGTTTTTTTCTGTTTCCTCATCTAATTTCATTAATTTGATCTAAATTTCAACTTATGTTTTTGCCTTTCATCTCAACCCTTTCTTTCCATTCTTCTCTTACAAGGTGCCCAATTCGCAAGTGGTTCTGACTCAGGAAAGTCCGGTTGTGAAAAAAACTGGAGAATCCTATAAACTCACCTGTGCCACCAGTGGGCTTACTCTGAGTAGCACATGGATGATCTGGATCAGGCAGAAACCTGGCAAAGGATTGGAATGGCTTGTGCGGTATTACAGCGCTGGGAGCATTATTATTCCCCTGCCATCTGAGGATGATTCACGGCCTCTAAGGGTGCCTCTGACTTCTATCTCCAAATGAATGACCTGAATGCAGAAGACTCGGCCGTGTATTACTGTGCAAGAGACACAGTGAGAACCATCTTACCAGAGCCCAGACAAAAACTCTGGACTACAGCCGCTTTGGAGGGAAGTCCTCTGAGTGGCACCAGTGAGTCATAAACCATAAACCCAACTGACAGACCAAGTACACCAAGGAAAACATTGCACAGGAAAACAGGACCAAGTCCTTATTCTTGGCAAAGAACAGCGGCTAATCCTTAACTTGGGTCCATTCCTTGGGCGGCTGATCATTTCCTTCTAACACAACATGGCAGGTCAAAGCCTTGATCCTTGCCTCTCTGTCATACAAGTTTGCTACACTCCCTCCATCCAACACATTCTTTTTAAAGCATTTCGAGGAAAGCCAAAGTGCCTCGGCTTCAGCCTTTCCCGTTCTCCTCTTGAGGATTCTGGAAACTGGTGTTTACTCAGGATGAGGAAAGTTAATTTGGTATTTTCCGGCTAGCTTTCAGGAGAAGAGTTGGCCCCAGATTAACATTCTCCTGTTTGGGGTTCCCACTTTTTTTCTCCCACTCCTGTGTTTAATCCTAAAGGGATTAAATTAAAGCAGGGGAAACTGTCCCCCACCGTGTTTCTATATTCTATGAAGTCCTCCATGTTCTGAAGTGCAGGGTGTTGTACAAAGCCATTGCCAGACCGGCAGAAAGCAAAAAAGCAAAGTGTGCAAACTTATGTACGCCCCTCAGTGCTTCAATCTTTCTCTCAGCGATTTAGAATTTAATTGCGCAGGCTACACGTTGCCCCCCCCCCCCTGATAGAAGATTATTCAATTTACCAGCCACAAAAGGATGGAAGGCTGAGTCCACCTTGAGCTGGCTACCCAAGCGGGCCAGGATCAAACAGCTCATGAGCACAGTCTTCACTGCAGTACTGCAGTTTAACCTCGGTGTCACGAGGCACATCATTTCGTCTTCCAAAAAATCATCCTTACATTCTCGAAGGCTTTCACAGTCGGGATCTGATGGTTGTTGTTCCTAATGTTTCGCCAGTCTCTGTGGCCGGCATCTTCAGAGGACAGGAGTCAGAACTCTGTCTGCTCTGGTGCAGTTTGAGAGCAGACAGAATACTGACTCCTGTCCATTGAAGATGCCGGCCACAGAGACTGGCGAAACGTTAGAAAGAACAACCTTCAGAACACAGCCAAAGAGCCCGAAAAACCCACAACAACAATCATCCTTACACTTTATAAACTGTATTATAACCATACATGCACTCATAGACACAGATCTTCATCTCTGACCAAACAAGATATTCCCGCACAGAGGGGTACAGACTCTGTAACTCACTGGACGTTACTCAAGGGCCAATGAGTCAAGGCCCAAATCATGGGTTTATGGCCCCTTGACCCCTTTCAGGAGAGGCTGCTCCCTGGGAACCTTTGCTTTATGAAGGACTTGAGCCCGTATTGAGGCTGACTCCTCCTCGGCTGCTTAATTTATGCAAAACCAAATGCAATTTCACTTCCCATTTATTACCTCCAATCATACCAAGACTTCCAAGTAAAACACTCACAGAGTCCTTTTCAAAGCTAGTTTGCTCTTCCATCATGTTGCCTTTGTGGTCCATCCTGCTCGTGCTGGCAGCCTCCTCCTCATGTGTGTTGTTGGTTTTTTTATGTTTCCTTGTCTATTTACATTAATTAGCACTAAGTTACAGCTTTGTTTTTGCCTTTTGATCTCACCCTCTTCTTCTTCTTCTTTTCTTTCAAGGCGCCCACTCGCAAGTGGTTCTGACTCAGGAAGGTCTGGTTGTGAAAAAACCTGGAGAAACCCATAAACTCACCTGTGCCACCAGTGGGTTTACTCTGAGTAGCACATGGATGAAGTGGATCAGACAGAAACCTGGCAAAGGACTGGAATGGCTGGTGGAGTTTTACAGCGCTGGGAGCAATTATTATTCCCCTACAATCCAACGGTGATTCACAGCCTCTAAGGGTGCCTCTGACTTCTATCTCCAAATGAATGACCTGAAAGCAGAAGACACAGCCGTGTATTACTGTGCAAGAGACACAGTGAGAACCATCTTACCAGAGCCCAGACAAAAACTCTGGGCTGCAGCCGCTTTGGAGGGAAGTCCTCTGAGTGGCACCAGTGAGTCATAAACCGTAAACCCATCTGACAGATGAGATACACCATGAAAAATATTATACAGGAAAATATTTCCTACTCATTCTTTTTAGCAGTGAGCAGTTCCTCATCTTTAGCCTAGGGCCATTTCATCAGGAGCTGCTTCATCTTCTTCTAGTGGAGTTATTGTAATTATGGGCCGTCAAGTAACCATTAACTCATGGTGAGTTCATGAATGAATGACCTCCGGTCCTCAACAGCCCTGGTCAACTCTAGAAAATTCCACCTTGTGGTTCCTTTAAAGAGTCCATCCATCTCATATTTGGTCTTCCTCTTTTCCTGCTCCCTTCCACCTTTCCCAGCATTATGATCTTTTCTAGAGAATCCTGCCTTCTCTTGATGTGCACAAAGTAGGACAGTCTTGGCATCAACGTTTTTTTCTCCACAGATCATTTAGGCTTGATATGTTCTTGCACCGACGTGTTTCTCTTTCAAGCAAGTCCAGGGCATCAACAAAGCTCTCCTTCAGGAGAACAGCCAGGCTGTTAACAGCCATGGATCCGGGGAGTTTCCCCAAAGAGTGGCTGCAGGGGAACCCAAGCAGGGAGAGCCTCATCCCCGGGATATCCAAATGCAGACCGAGGCACTGTCTGTCCATGTGGTCAGAGAAACACCACATCAGAAGTGGCGTATGCAACTGGGGAGTGCTAGAGGGAAAAGAGAAGTGGGAAGCCCCAGCCTCTGCCCAAGGGAACCGGGCTCAGCCTGAAGATTCCCTTGAGGTTATGAAGAAGAAGATGGAGGGAAACAACACTCTGTGCAGGGAACATCTGGAGCCGTTCAGCTCTGAACACACGGGCTTGTGTGCACTGGAGCAGATCCACCAACATCTCGTACAAGGGGAGAAAAAGGCAGAACTATTTCCATGTAGGACACGAATCTCCTTATGTCTGTATCTTAAACCCAAAGACCTTGGGCAGAATCATCACCACCCAAAGCCAGAATGAACAGGCTGGGAAGGAATGATGGGAGCTGTAGTCCAAGGCATATAAAAGGCACCAGATAGGAGGAAAGTTCCCTTCACTTGGTAGTTACAAACCTTGGTCCCCAGATGTGCTTTGATTTATATTCCCAGAAGCCTCCATCATCAGCTGTTTTTTTTTAACTTTTAGGCATCCTTCAGTCTCGAAAGACTATGGTAACGTGCTCTGTATGGAGGACTTGGAACAGCATCTAGTGTGGCTGAGAAGGCCAATTCGAGAGTGACAATCCCTTCCACACTGAAGACAAATACAATCTGTCCCCTGTCCAGCTCCCTGATTTTGCTGCTTCCGTGACTGCCTCTTTGCCTCGGTCTGCTGGACAAGGGTCTCTTCAAAATGGGAGAGGCCGTGATGCACCGCCTGCCTCCAGGCTGAACGCTCAGATGTCAGAGTTTCCCGTCTGTTGAGGTCCATTCCTAAGGCCTTCAGATCCCGCTTGCAGATGTCCTTGTATCGCAGCTGTGGTCTCCCTCTGGGGCGATTTCCCTCCACTAATTCTCCATACAGGAGATCTTTTGGAATCCGACCATCAGCCATTCTCACGACATGCCCAAGCCAACGTAGACGTCGCTGTTTCAGTAATGTATACATGCTAAAAATTCCAGCTCGTTCTAGGACTACTCCATTTGGAACTTTGTCCTGCCAGGTGATACCAAAAATGCGTCGGAGGCAACGCATATGGAAGGTGTTCAGCTTCCTCTCCTGCCGTGCACAAAGGGTCCAGGACTCACTGCAGTACAGGAGTGTGCTCAGGACGCAGGCTCTATAGACCTGGATCTTGGTATATGTCGTCAGCTTCTTATTGAGCCATACTCTCTTTGTGAGTCTAGAGAACATGGTAGCTGCTTTGCCAATGCATTTATCCAGCTCGGCATCTAGGGAGAGAGTGTCAGAGATCGTTGAGCCAAGGTACACAAAGTCATGAACAACCTCCAATTCTTGCGTGGAGATGGTAATAGAGGGAGGTGAGTCCACGCCTTGGCCCATGACGTGTGTTTTCTTCAGGCTGATTGTTAGTCCAAAGTCTTGGCAGGCCTTGCTAAAACAATTCATGAGTTGTTGGAGGTCTTCAGCAGAGTGGGCAACAATGGCTGCATCATCGGTGAAGAGGAAGTCCCGCATGCATTTCAGTTGGACTTTGGTCTTCGCTCTCAATCTAGAGAGATTAAAGAGCTTTCCGTCTGATCTAGTCCGGAGATAGACACCTTCTGTTGCAGTTCCAAAGGCGTGCTTCAGCATGACAGCAAAAAAGATCCCAAAAAGGGTTGGTGCGAGGACACAGCCCTGTTTCACTCCGCTTCGGATGTCAAAGGGATCTGATGTTGAACCATCAAAAACTACAGTGCCTTTCATTCCCTCATGGAAGGACCTGATGATTTTAAGGAGTCGAGGTGGACATCCAATCTTGGGAAGGATTTTAAAAAGGCCATCCCTGCTAACCAAATCAAAGGCCTTTGTGAGATCTATGAAGGCGACAAAGAGTGGCTGTTGTTGTTCCCTGCATTTCTCCTGCAACTGTCTGAGGGAGAATACCATGTCAGTGGTGGATCTATTAGCTCGAAATCCACACTGTGATTCTGGATAGACTCTGTCTGCGAGCACCTGGAGCCTCTTCAGCACAACACGGGCAAGCAGCTTCCCTACAACACTGAGAAGAGAGATGCCACGGTAGTTATTGCAGTCGCCCCTGTCTCCTTTGTTCTTGTACAATGTGACGATGTTTGCATCCTTCATGTCCTGTGGTACTCCACCTTCCCTCCAGCAAAGACAAAAGATTTCATACAGCTCGGTAGTGATGGTCTCTTTACAGCACTTCAGCACTTCAACAGGGATGTTATCCTTTCCAGGTGCCTTGCCGGAGGCGAGGGAATCCAAGGCCGCTTTTATTTCTGCTAAGGTTGGTTCGCTGTCCAACTCTTCCAAGACAGGCAGGCACTCAATGTTATTTAATGCTTCTTCGGTTACTACATTCTCTCTGGAATATAGCTCAGAGTAGTGTTGCACCCAGCGGTCCATCTGCTGTGCTCGGTCCTGGATGATCACGCCTGTAGCAGACTTCAAGGGAGCAGATTTCTTCTGTATTGGACCTAAAGCCTGCCTGATACCATCATACATTCCTTTGATGTTACCTGTGTCCGCTGCTATCTGTATTGAGAGCAGAGCTGAAGCCAATAATCGTTGGAACATCTCCTGGCAGCCTGTTGGACTTGGCTACGAGCAGCTCGAAGAGCTTGCAAGTTGTACTCGCTAGGAGAGGCTTTGTATGCTGCTAGAGCTCTCTTCTTATCCTCGATGGCTGGCATCAACTCCTCCGAATGGGCTTCGAACCAGTCAGCCGTCTTTTTGGTCTTCTTGCCAAATGTGGACAAGGTGGTGTTATACACAGCATTCTTAAAGTGTTCCCATCGTTCAGGTGCATTTGCATCAGCCGGGCCTGGAAGGGTTTCCTCAAGCGCTTGGGCAAATTCCTCCACTTTTCTTTGATCGCAAGTCTTGCTGATGTCAATACGTGGTCTTCCTTCCTTTTTCGTGTGATATAATCTCTTTGTTCGCAGTTTTACTCTACTACACACCAGGGAGTGATCAGTATCGCAATCAGCACTCTGGTAGCTGCGTGTGATCGTAATACTAGGAAGGTTAGAACGTCTAGTGAGGATCAAATCGAGCTGATGCCAATGCTTGGATCTTGGATGTCTCCAGGAAACTCTGTGTTGAGGCTTCGTATTAAAGAATGTGTTGCTGATGCAAAGACCATAATAACAGCAAAACTCCAGCAGGCGTTGGCCATTTTCGTTCATCTTTCCAATGCCAAAATGGCCTAGACAAGTGGGCCAAGAATTGTGATCAGCACCAACTCTAGCGTTAAAGTCTCCAAGAATGAACAGTGCCTCTCTTTCAGGGACTTTTTTGATAGTAGCTGCCAGATCGTCGTAGAATTTATCTTTCACTTCTGTAGTGGATGACAGTGTTGGTGCATATGCACTAATGAGGGTGACGGGTCCCGCTGATGAGTGGAGCTGCAGAGACAGGATTCTTTCACTCCCCACAGTAGGTGGAACAATGGATCTCAGAAGAGTATTTCTGACTGCAAAGCCAACACCATATTCCCTGGTCTCATTCAATGGTTTTCCCTGCCAGAAGAATGAGAAGTTTTTTTCTTTGACAGATCCCGAGTCTGGCAATCTCGTCTCTTGCAGGGCAATAATGTCCATCTGCAGTCTACTCAGTTCCATGTCGATGACAGCTGTCTTGCGCACATCGTCTATTTCCTGCAGGTCGTCAGAAAAGCCGTGGTCAGAAAAGCCAGGGGTCATTGTCCGTACATTCCAGGTGCCCAGCTTTAGGGCAGAAGTTTTCTTATGATTGTTGCATGGTGCAGGGTTATCGATCTGCTTGTCGGCTTTTACCCTAAACCCCATGCACCCCGTGAGGTTAACAGACCGTGGCGAGGTAGCACCTTACTGGCTGGGGGCTGCCCAGCTTAAGGCGGGCGGTATCTACCTAGTGAGGTGCAATGACCTCTCCCACCATCAGAAGCAGCCCCTGGCGTCATGCTCTACGCCAATCGAGCAAAGACTTATAACCGGTAACTGCTACTTCCCGTGTTGTTTCGACGCTGTATGCAAAACTGGAGTGTCCTCTCCAGAGCACGAAGCCTGGGTAAAATAATATGGAGGATAAGCTGTTACCCAAGCAGCAAATCCCCCCTTTCCACGTCACTGAGATAGTCCAGTGGAAAGGCAAGAGCCAATACAACTGGTTCCAGCGACGTCGCAGGAGTTGCCAGAACGACACGAACTGCCTCCGGGACTCCGGCTCCGGGTTTTGCCTCGAGGTTAACTCCTGAAGCCTTTTCCATCAGTGGATATAGCCACAAGGCAGTGGAGGTTTGAGATCAGAGTTTTCCTTCTCCTAGATGGGCTGCCTTCCAGGGCTGACGAGCCCCACCTACCCGGCCTGCTCTCTAATAGTGCAGAAGTATGATCTGACCCTTAAAAGGTTCATCAGCTGTGCTGACCAGGATTTCTCAGTGTAGTTCAAGAACATCTGGGGAGCACTGCCGGATTGGGGCCACCCATTTGCTTCCAGTCACAGCTGGAACCCCAGGTATACAGGGCAAGGCCACCACTTAGCACTCTGGAAAATTAGAGGGAATGCTGCTAGAGACCCAAGGATGGGAACCACTGGTTTAAGATAGGCACCTTAAGGGAGGAAATGAAGTCTTTCTCATTTTCACCCCCTGGGGGCAGCAGTCAATCGTTCCAAGAAGCATCACCAAAGTATAGGTGGAAGAAATACAGTGAGGCCTGGACACTCCCACAACACTTCACAACATGCTTATCTACCAAAGAGAACTGGTCCCCTCCCAAACCACTTTCAAGAGGGAGGGAAAAGTTTATAAACTTCCCCCACTACACTACACTCCCATCCTTATATTATTTTTTGAAATCAAATTATAAACCATCAGTGGAAATAGGATGTCCTTCTGAGATTGCATACCACAATAGCTGCTCCCAAGAAAGATGCCAGCCTTCGGTGGGTGTGAGCCTTTTTTCATACAATCTCCTGCCATGACCCCCACTTGAGAGACCAGACATCATCATCACACCTAAAAAGGGGATGTCATGCGGATTGTGGAGGAGCTGGATCAATTCCTGGCTTGCTACACTAGGGAAGTCACAACTAGAGTAAGCCCACTTAAATCAGTGGAATGAATGGAAGAGCTCACTTACCAAATCCCCACTGAATCAAGGGGGCCTACTCTAACTGAGATTCCCTATGGTAAGGAACAGGATGCCAGCCCATAATTTTATTTCCTGCCGAACGACAGGGCCAGCCCTGAGGACAGTTAGAAGGTTCTGGCTCAGCCATTGCATTTTCTGGACCTGTGGCTTGTAGGAATTCTCCCAACATGGAACCATTTGTGTTGATTTCACCCCACATTATTCTCCCAGAGGTTCCTTTGCCCTACACAAGCACAAACTCAAAGGTCTTCACACCCCTTGATTAGGGCATTTCTGAAATAGGAATCTTCACAAAAGTCTGTGATTATCACTGCATAAACACTGCTTTCAGACTTTTATCTTCTACTGCTTCTCTTATACACAGATATTCAAGTCTGATGAAGCAAGATATTCCCACACTAAGGGATCTCTACTCTGCAACTCACTGGACATTGCTCAAGCCAATGGGTCAAGGCACAGGCTTATGGGCCCTTTGACCCTTTTCAGGAAATGCTCCTGCCTGGGAACCTTTGCTTTATAAAGGTATGGAGCCCAGCCCATATTAATAATGAGTCCTCCTAGGCCGCTTAATTCATGCAAAACTTCCCATCATTCTATGTTTTTAGAAATCAAATTATAAACCATCAGCGAAAATGGGATGTCCTTCTGAGATTGCATATCACAATAGCTGCTCCCGAAAAAGTTGCCAGCCTTATGTGGGTGTGAGCCTTTTTTCATACAATCTCCTGCCATGACCCCCACTTGGGAGACCAGACATAATCATCACACCTAAAGAGGGATGTCATACGGATTGTGGAGGAGCTGGATCAATTCCCTGGATAAATTCCCGGCTTGCTACACTAGGGAAGTCACAACTAGAGTCAGCCCACTGAAATCAGTGGAACGAATGGAGGAGCTCACTCACCAAATCCCCACTGAATCAAGGGGGCTTGTGGTATTTTAAAGTCTGTCATCACCACACATTCACTCAGATACACAGATCTTCATCTCTGAAGAAGCAAGATCTTTCTGCACAGAGGATTCCTTTCACTTTGCAACTCACTGGACGCTGCTCAAGCCAATGGGTCAAGGCACAAGTCACACGCTTATGGCCCCTTTGACCCCATTCAGGAGAGGCTCCCGCCTGGGAACCTTTGCTTTCTAAAGGGTGGGAGCCCATATTAATAATGAGACCTCCTAGGCAGCTTAATTTATGCAAAATGAAATGCAGTTTCACTTCCTATTTATTCCCTGAAAACATATCTTCTCACACACACATCCCGAAAAGACACTCACAGTCCTTTTCAAAGCTAGTTTGCTGTTCCATTATGTCGCCTTTTTGGTCCATAATCCTCGTGCTGGCAACCTTCTCCTCATGTGTGTTGGTTTTTATCTTTCCTTGATTAATTTCATTAATTACCTCTAAATTTCAGGGTTTTTAAATTGCCTTTTCACCACAATCCTTGCTTTCCTTTCTTCTCTCAAAAGGTGCCCGCTCGCAAAAGGTTCTGACTCAGGAAGGTCCGGTTGTGAAAAAACCTGGAGAATCCCATAAACTGACCTGTACCACCAGTGGGTTTAGTCTGAGTAACACATGGATGAGCTGGATCAGGCAGAAACCTGGCAAAGGATTGGAATGGCTTGTGTACTATTACAGCCCTGGCAGCAATTATTATACCTCTGCCATCCAAGGACGATTCACGGCTTCCAAGGGTGGCTCTAACTTCTATCTCCAAATGAATGACCTGAAAGCAGAAGACACGGCCCTGTATTCCTGTGCAGCGGGCACAGTGAGAAACATCTTACCAGAGCCCAGACAAAAACTCTGGACTGCAGCCGCTTTGGAGGGAAGTCCTCTGAGTGGCACCAGTGAATCATAAACCGCAAAGCCACCTGACAGACGAGATCCACCAAAGAAAACATTATACTGTACAGGAAAAGAGTACTGACTCTTTCGATTATGAGCAATGAACAGCTGCTGCTCACCCTTAGCCTAGGTCCATTACGTTGGGGTTTGCTTCCTCTCTTTCTAAGCAAAGTACAGTCGAGCCAAGCCATGCTCCACATCTCCCTGCCATAGGGTTTCCGACCCTCCCTCCATCCAATGAATTAGTTAAAACGTTTTGAGGGAAGCCAAGGTGCCTCCAGTTCAGTCTTCCTCCTCGTTATCTTGAGGATTCAGCCATCTCGTGTACCCACCATGGGGGAAATTAAACTGGTATCTTCTGGGAAGCTTTCGGCAAAATTTGTTTTATTCCAGATTGTCCTCCTAATGTTTGAGATTCCTTCTTTGTTTTCGAGTCCTGTCTCTGATCCTGATTTGTGCAATTCGGGTAGGTGAAACTTTTCCCGCTGCATCTCCACATGCCATGAATATCCTCCATTTGCCTGCGTTCTGAAGTGGATCAGAGAGAAACCCGGCAGAATATTCGAATGGCTTGTGCATTAGAACAGCCCTGGGAACCATTATTATTCCCCTTTAATCCGAGGGCGATTCACGGCTTCCAAGGGTGCCTCTGACTTCTATCTCCACATGAATGACCTGAAAGCCGAAGACATGGCCGTGTATTCCTGTGCAGGGGACACAGTGAGAAACAGTCCTTCCAGATCTCAGACAAAAACCTCTGCACTGCAGGAGCTTTGGAGGGAACTCCTGTGAGAGACACCGGTAAGGCGTAAACCACGAACCCAACTGACAGGCCGGATATACCAAGGAAAGCATTACCAGGACATTCTTCTTAGCAGTGAGTTGCTGCTCATTTTTAGCCTAGGCCCATTACTTCGGAAGCTGCTTTATCCCCTTCTAATACAGTTATTGTTTTCCTTATGTCCCATCAAGGCACTTCTGGCTTATGTTGACCCTTTGAACGAGCGATCTCCGAAAGGTTCTGCCCGCAACAGCCCTGTTCAACTCTTGAAAATTCTACCTTATGGCTTCCTTTAAGAAGTCCATCCATCTCGTATTTATTCTTCCTCTTTTCCTAGTCCATTCTACCTTTCCCAGCATGATGGTCTTTTCCAGAGAATTGTGCCTTCTCACGATGTGCCCAAAGTAGGACAATCCTAGCTTCAACCTTTTTTTCTCAGAGATAATTCAGGCTTCATTTGCTCTAGCACCCACATGTTTCTCTTTCCAGTAAGTCCATGTGGTCAGAGAAACACCACATCAGAAATGGCGGAGGCAGGAGAGAAAAGAGAAGTGGGAAGCCCTAGCCTCAGACCAAGGGAACTGCGCTCTGCCTGAAGATTCCCTTGAGGTTATGAAGGAGCAGATGGAGGGAAACAACACTCTGTCCAGGTTACATCTGGAGCCGTTCAGCTCTGAACACACGGGCTTGTGTGCACTGGAGCAGATCCACCAACATCTCGTACAAGGGGAGAAAAAGGCAGAACTATTTCCATGAATGACTCGAATCTCCTTATGTCTGTATCTTAAACCCAAAGAAGTTGGGGCAGAATCATCACCACCCACAGCCAGCATGAACAGGCTGGGTAGGAATGATGGGAGTTGTAGTCCGAGACATATAGAAGGCACTGGATAGGAGGAAAGTTCCCTTTACCCGGTAGTTACAAACCTTGGGTCCCCAGAGGTGCTTCGATTTACATTGCCAGAAGCCTTCATCATTGGCTGTGCTGACCAGGATTTCTCACTGTAGTTCAAGAACATCTGGGGAGCACTGCCAGATTGGGGCTGCCCATTTGCTTCCGGTCACAGCTGGAACCCCAAGTATACGGGGGAAGGCCTTCACCTAGCACTCCGAAGAATTAGAGGGAGTGCTGCGGGGGTCCCAAAGCTGGGAACCCCTGCTTCAGTTAGACACCTAAAGAGAAGAAATGAAGCCTTTCTCAGTGTCCCCACCTGGGGGCAGCAGTCAAGCGTTCCAAGAAGCATCACCGAAATATAAGTGGAAGACATACCGTCAGGCCTGGACATTCCCAAAACTTTACAATATGCTTATATACCAAAGCAAAATGGTCCCCTCCCAAACCACTTTCAAGACGGAGGGAAATGTTTATACACTTCCCTCACTACACTACACTCCCATCCTAATATTATTTTTAGAAATCAAATTATAAACCATCAATGGAAACGGGAGGTCCTTCTGGGACTCCACAGCGCAAGGGCTGCTCCCGAGAAAGTAGCCAGCCTTATGTGGGTGTGAGCCTTTTTTGATACATGCTCCTGCCATGACCCCAACTTGGAAGACTAGGTATAATCATCATACCTAAAGAGGGATGTCATACGGATTGTGGAGGAGCTGGATCAATTCCCAGCTTGCTACACTAGGGAAGTCAGAACTAGTGTAAGCCGACTGAAATCAGTGGAACGGATGGCGGAGCTCACTCACCAAATCCCCACTGAATCAAGGGGACCTGTCCTGATTGAGAATCCCAATGGCAAGCAACAGGAATTCAGCCCATCATTTCATTTCCTGCCCAACGACAGGGCCAGCCCTGAGCACAGTTAGAAGTTTCTGGCTCAGCCATTGCATTCTCTGGACCAGTGGCTTGTAGGAATTCGCCCAACATGGAACCGTTTGTGTTGATTTCACCTCACATTATTCTCCCAGAGGTTCCTTTGCCCTACACAACCACAAACTCAAAGGTCTTCACACCCCTTGACCAGGGCATTTCTGACATCAGAATCTTCACCAGGCCCAACTCCTAAGTCCCTGCATAGAGACTGCTTTCAGACTTCTACGGCTTCGTCCCTATTTAAAAAAAAAAAAAGAAAAAGTTTTGGGTATTTTAAAATCTGTCATCACCACACATCCACTCAGATACACAGGTATTAATCTTTCACAAAGCAAGATCTTCCCACACAGAGGAGTCCCTTTACTCTGCAACCCACTGGATGTTGCTCAAGCCACTGGGACAAGGCACAAGGCACAGGCTTAGGGACCGCTTTGACACCGTTCAGGAGAGGCTCCTGCCTGGGAACCTTTGCTTTATAAAACGGGGGAGCCCCTGTTAATGCTGACTCCTCCTAGGCAGCTTAATTTATGCAAAATCAAATGCAGTTTCACTTCCTATTTATTCCCTTAAAACATATCTTCTCACGCACACATCCCGAAAAGACACTCACAGTCCTTTTCAAAGCAATTTGCTGTTCCATTATGTCGCCTTTTTGGTCCCTAATCCTCGTGCTGGCAACCTTCTCCTCATGTGTGTTGGTTTTTATGTTTCCTTGATCAATTTCATTAATTACCTCTAAATTTCAAAAAATTTTATTGCCTTTTCACCACAATCCTTGCTTCCCTTTCTTCTCTCAAAAGGTGCCCGCTCGCAAGTGGTTCTGACTCAGGAAGGTCTGGTTGTGAAAAAACCTGGAGAATCCCATAAACTCACCTGTGCCACCAGTGGGTTTACTCTGAGTGGCGCAGGGATGAACTGGATCAGACAAAAACCTGGCAAAGGATTGGAATGGCTTGTGTTATATTACAACGCTGGCAGTAATTATTATACTTCAGCCATCCGAGGGCGATTCACGGCCTCCAAGGGTGCCTCTGACTTCTATCTCCAAATGAATGATCTGAATGCAGAAGACACGGCCGTGTATTACTGTGCAAGAGACACAGTGAGATCCATCTTACCAGAGCCCAGACAAAAACTCTGGACTGCAGCCGCTTTGGAGGGAAGTCCTCTGAGTGGCACCAGTGAGTCATAAACCGTAAAGCCACCTGAGAGACGAGATAGACCAAGAAAAACATTATAAAGGAAAAAAGTACTGACTATATTATGAGCCATGAACAGCTGCTGCTCACCCTTAGCTCAGGTCCATTACGTTAGGGTTTGCTTCCTCTGTTTCTAAGCAAAGGACAGTCGAGCCAAGCCATGCTCCACACCTCCCTGCCCTACGGTTTCCTACACACCCTCCATCCAATGAGTTCGTTAAAACATGTTGAGGGAAGCCAAAGTGCCTCCAGTTCAGCCTTCCTACTTGTTATCTTGAGGATTCAGCCATCTCGTGTACCCACCATGGGGGAAATTAAACTGGTAGCTTCTTGGAAGCTTTTGGCAAAATTGGTTTTGTTCAAGTTTGTCATCCTAATGTTTGAGATTCCTTCTTTGTTTTCGAGTCCTGTTTCTGATACTGATTTGTGGAATTCAGGCAAGCGAAACTTTTCCCGTTGCATCTCCACATGCCATGAATATCCTCCATATGACTGCGTTCTGAGGTGGATCAGAGAGAAACCCGGGAGAAGATTTGAATGGCTTGTGCATTATAATAGCCCTGGGAACAATTATTATTTTTTAATAAATATTTTTTATTGGATTTTTTCTTGTTTTCTATCCATTGCAACCAGAGTGCTTTATTACAATATGTTCCATTCATTTAATCTTGTTTTATACTCTCTAACATAATATTAATCTAATCTATTCTACTTAAATTGGTGTAGATTTCATCCAGGTATAAAGAGGTTCCCATTTATTATTATCCAGTCTGTCATTTAGTGTATCTGTCAAAATATCAATTTCTGCTAGTTCCAAAATCTTCTCAATAAATTCCTTCTTTGTCGGCACCTTTGCAGTCTTCCACTTACTGGCATAGACAATTCTAGCTGCAGTTATCAGGTGTAAGGTCAAGTAAGTCTTGTTTTTTTCGAGTGTAGCTGGTAATATATTCAATAAGAAAATTTCTGGTGTCAAAGCAATTTTAACCCCTAAAATTTTCTTTATCATTTCATGAATCATTTTCCAAAAGTCCTTGGCCCTTCTGCACATCCACCACATATGATAGAAGCTCCCTACTTTCTTTTCACATTTCCAACACTTATTAGAAACATCTTTATACATTTTTCGTTAATTTCTCTGGTGTTACATACCATCTGTAAAACATTTTGTATTTATTTTCTTTTAGATTTATAGATTTAGTCATTTTAATATTTCGTTCCCAAATTTGTGACCAGGCACTTAGTTCTATATTATGACCTATATTTTGAGCCCATTTTACCATGCAATCCTTCACAATTTCATCTTCCATTTTTTCCTCCATTAAAGTATTATATAAACCTTTCATCAATTTTTCCTCTGAGTCCAGCAACCCCTTATCCAAAGGTATTTTGTCTTTCTGAAACCCTGTAGCTTTATCTTTTACATATCTTGATTTCAACAAGTTTATCGACCACCAATCTAAGATAATACCTTGTTCTGCCAGTTCATCTTTGTTCTTTAGATTAAAATCACTATCTAATATCTCGGCATGTCTCCCGTTTGTCCCTTGAGATGTTCTTGCCGGATCAGAGAACGCTTCTAATGGAGCTACCCATAATGGTATCTTTCTATAATGTTGTGCCTTAACTGTCTTCCAGACCCATAACAGAGCTCTTCTGATCAAATGTAAATTAAATGTTTTGCATTGCTTATCATCTTGGTACCATTACATGGAACTATTTCCATTGATTTCACCTCACATTATTCACCCAGAGGTTCCTTTGCCCTACACAATCACAAAGTCAAAGGTCTTCACACCGCTTGATTACGGCATTTCTAACATCAGAATCTTCACCAACGTCTGTGATTATCACTGCATAAACACTGCTTTCAGACTTTTATCTTCTACTGCTTCTCTTATATACAGATATTCAAGTCTGATGAAGCAAGATATTCCCACACTAAGCGAGCTCTACTCTGCAACTCACTGGACGTTGCTCAAGCCAATGGGTCAAGGCACAGGCTTATGGGCCCTTTGACCCTTTTCAGGAGATGCTCCCGCCTGGGAACCTTTGCTTTATAAAGGGTTGGAGCCCATATTAATAATGAGTCTTCCTAGGCTGCTTAATTTATGCAAAACCAAATGCAATTTCTCTTCCTATTATTCCCTCAAATCATATCCGCTCACCCAGACTTCCCAGTAAAACACTCACAGACCCTTTCAGAGCTAGCCTGCTCTTCCATGATGTTGCCTTTGGCTGGCAGCCTCCTTCTCATGTGTGTGTGTTTTTTTTTTATGTTTCCTCATCTAATTTCATTAATTTGCTCTAAATTTCAGCTTATGTTTTTGCCTTTCATCTCAACACTTTCTTTCCATTCTTCTCTTTCAAGGTGCCCATTTGCAAGTGGTTCTGACTCAGGAAGGTCCGGTTGTGAAAAAACCTGGAGAATCCCATAAACTCACCTGTGCCACCAGTGGGCTTACTCTGAGTTGCACATGGATGAGCTGGATCAGGCAGAAACCTGGCAAAGGATTGGAATGGCTGGTGGAGTATAAGGACAGTGGGAGCAATTATTATTCCCCTGCAATCCAAGGGCGATTCACAGCCTCTAAGGGTGCCTCTGACTTCTATCTCCAAATGAGTGACCTGAATAGAGAAGACACGGCCGTGTATTGCTGTGCAAGAGACACAGTGAGAACCATCTTTCCAGACCTCAGACAAAAACTCTAGACTGCAGATGCTCTGGAGGGACGACCTGTGGGGACACCAGTGAGCAATAAACCATAAACCCAACTGATAGACCAGGTATGCCAAGGAAAACATTGCACAGGAAAACAAGACCAAGTCCTTATTCTTGGCAGAGAACAGCTGCTAACCCTTATCTTGGGTCCATTCCTTGGGAGGCTCCTCATCTCCTTCTAACACAACATGGCAGGTCAAAGCCTTGATCCTTGCCTCTCTGTCATACAAGTTTGCTACACTCCCTCCATCCAACACATTCTTTTTAAAGCATTTCGAGGAAAGCCAAAGTGCCTCGGCTTCAGCCTTTCCCGTTCTCCTCTTGAGGATTCTGGAAACTGGTGTTTACTCAGGATGAGGAAAGTTAATTTGGTATTTTCCGGCTAGCTTTCAGGAGAAGAGTTGGCCCCAGATTAACATTCTCCTGTTTGGGGTTCCCACTTTTTTTCTCCCACTCCTGTGTTTAATCCTAAAGGGATTAAATTAAAGCAGGGGAAACTGTCCCCTACCGTGTTTCTCTCTTCTATGAAGTCCTCCATGTTCTGAAATGCAGGGTGCTGTACAAAGCCATTACCAGAACGGCAGAAAGCAAAAGAGCGAAGTGTGCAAACGTATGTACGCCCCTCAGTGCGTAAATCTCTCTCTCAGCGATTTAGAATTTAATGACGCAGGCTACACGTTGCCCCCCTACCCAGATAGATGGGTATTCAATTTACCAGCCACAAAAGGATAGAAGGCTGAGTCCACCTTGAGCTGGCTACCCAAGCAGGCCGGGATCAAACTCAGCTCGTGAGCACAGTCTTCACTGCAGTACTGCAGTTTAACCTCTATGCCAAGAGGCACATCATTTCATCTTCAAAAAAATTCATCAGCAGCTAGATTGATTATAGCTAGGCAATGGAAATCAAAAGTCGAATTGCAAATTGAAGAATGGTATAAAGAAATATGTAATATAGCAATAAATGATAAATTAACTTGTAACTTAAAGGTTAAGAAAGGAGAGTTGAAAAAAAAATAACTTTTATGATATATGGGGTAGATTTTTGGAATATGTACTAATAAGAGGAAAAGGGAAAGCTCCAAATCAAGAATCAATGCAGTTTTGGAGAAGAGGACAATAGAAGAAGAAGAAGAAGAAGAAGAAGAAGAAGAACAATAAGGAAGAGGAAGATTATGGCAAGAGGTCCTGCATATGGTGGTGGGGAACACAGTTAAATTGTATTTTAGTTCGTATGTTATATGTTTTTGTTTATGTTATAGTTATATAATAAATTAAAAAAAATTAAAAAAAAATTCATCCTTACACTTTATAAACTGTATTATAACCAAACATGCACTCATATACACAGATCTTCATCTCTGACCAAACAAGATATTCCCGCACAGAGGGATACATACTCTTTAACTCACTGGAAGTTACTCAAGGGCCAATGAGTCAAGGCCCAAGTCACAGGCTTATGGGCCCTTGACCCCTTTCAGGAGAGGCTGCTCCCTGGGAACCTTTGCTTTATAAAGGACTTGAGCCCGTATTGAGGCTGACTCCTCCTCGGCTGCTTAATTTATGCAAAACCAAATGCAATTTCACTTCCCATTTATTCCCTCAAATCATACCCAGACTTCCAAGTAAAACACTCACAGAGTACTTTTCAAAGCTAGTCTGCTGTTCCATGATGTCGCCTTTGTGGTCCATCCTCCTCGTGCTGGCAGCCTCCTCCTCATGTGTGTTGATTTTTTATATATATTTCCTTGTCTATTTACATTAATTAGCACTAAGGTACAGCTTTGTTTTTGCCTTTTGATCTCACCCTCTTCTTCTTTTTCTTCTCTTTCAAGGCGCCCGCTCGCAAGTGGTTCTGACTCAGGAAGGTCCGGTTGTGAAAAAACCTGGAGAATCCTATAAACTCACCTGTGCCACCAGTGGGCTTACTCTGAGTAGCACATGGATGCAGTGGATCAGACAGAAACCTGGCAAAGGATTGGAATGGCTTGTGCGGTATTACAGCGCTGGCAGCAATAACTATTCCCCTACAATTCAAGGACGATTCACGGCCTCCAAGGGTGCCTCTGACTTCTATCTCCAAATGAATGACCTCAATGCAGAAGACACGGCCGTGTATTACTGTGCAAGAGGCACAGTGAGAAACCTCTTAGCAGACCTCAGACAAAAACTGTGTACTGCAGCAGTTTTGAGGGAAGTCCTCTGAGTGGCACCAGTGAGTCATAAACCGTAAACCCATCTGACAGAGGAGATACACCGCGGAAAATATTAAACAGGAAAATATTTCCTACTCATTATTTTTAGCAGTGAACAGCTCCTCATCTTTAGCCTAGGACCATTTCATTGGGAGCTGCTTCGTCTCCTTCTAGTGGAGTTATCGTTGTAATTATGGGCCGTCAAGTCACCTTCAACTCATGGTGAGTTCATGAATGAATGACCTCCGGTCCTCGACAGCCCTGGTCAACTCTTGAAAATTCCACCTTGTGGCTTCCTTTAGGGAAGCCACCTTTTCCACCTTTCCCAGCATGATGATCTTTTCTAGAGAATCCTGCCTTCTCTTGATGTCCCCAAAGTAGGACAGTCTTGCCATCAACATTTTTTCTCCACAGATCATTTAGGCTTGATATGTTCTTGCACACACTTAGTTTTCTTTCCAGCAAGTCCAGGGCATCAGCAAAGCTCTCCTTCAGGAGAATAGCCAGGCTGTTAACAGCCATGGATCCGGGGAGTTTCCCCAAAGAGTAGCTGAAGGGGAACCGAAGCAGGGGGAGCCTCGTCCCCGGGATATCCAAATGCAGACAGAGGCACTGCCTGTCCATGTGGTCAGAGAAACACCACATCAGAAGTGGCGGAGGCAACTGGGTAGTGCTATTCATGGCCTCTAAGGGTGCCTCTGACTTCTATCTCCAAATGAGTGACCTGAATAGAGAAGACACGGCCGTGTATTACTGTGCAAGAGACACAGTGAGAAACCTCTTTCCAGACCTTAGACAAAAACTCTGGACTGCAGATGCTCTGGAGGGACGACCTGTGGGGGCCCCAGTGAGCCATAAACCATAAACCCAACTGACAGACCAGGTACACCAAGGAAAACATTGCACAGGAAAACAGGACCAAGTCCTTATTCTCGGCAGTGAACAGCTGCTAATCCTTAACTCGGGTCCATTCCTTGGGAGGCTCCTCATCTCCTTCTAACACAACATGGCAGGTCAAAGCCTTGATCCTTGCCTCTCTGTCATACAAGTTTGCTGCACTCCCTCCATCCAACACATTCTTTTTAAAGCATTTCGAGGAAAGCCAAAGTGCCTCAGCTTCAGCCTTTTCTGTTCTCCTCTTGATTATTGTGGAAACTGGTGTTTACTCAGGATGAGGAAAGTTAATTTGGTATTTTCTGGCTAGCTTTCAGGAGAACAGTTGGCCCCAGATTAACATCCTACTGTTTGGGGTTCCCACTATTTTTCTCCCAGTCCTGTGTTTAATCCGGAGGGGACGAAATTCAAGCCCGGGAAACTGTCCCCCACCGTGTCTCTCCCTGCCATTGAGTCCTCTGTGTTCTGAAGCGCAGGGTGCTGTACAAAGCCACTGCCAGACCCCCAGATCAGGCAGTCAGTGCGTTTCCCTCACAGGCTGACCTAAATCCAGACTGTAGGAGGGAAATCTGAGAAGGCTAGAGTTTGACAAAGCGGACGTTATCCCAGTAAAGGGTAGGTGAGCGGGCTGCCTAGCGGAAGGGGTTTGGCAAATCTGGGAAAACGGATCCATGGCGTTTCTTTTCTATTCTTACAAGAATGAAACCAGAGAATCCTTGACCCGCATTTCAGAATTGAGCCGAAGATCCTCAGCGGAAGAATTTTCTTTGTTGTAGTAATTCCAAAAAACACCATGACTTCTTCAAGTTTTATTCCTCCTTAGCTTCTAGGTTCCATTAAAAAAACGTGAAATACAAAAGTATTTTTTAAAACTTTAACTTTTGAGAAGTCAGAGGCAGAAAGCAAAAATGCAAAGTGTGCAAACCTATGTATGCCCCTCAATGCTTAAATCCCTCTCTCAGTGATTTAGAATTTAATTACGCAGGCTACACGTTGCCCCCCCCCCCCCGATAGATGGGTATTCAATTTACCAACAACAAAAGGATGGAAGGCTGAGTCCACCTTGAGCTGGTTACCCAAGCGGGCCGCGATCAAACTCAGCTCGTGAGCACAGTCTTCACTGCAGTTCTGCAGTTTAACCTCGGTGCCACGAGGCACATCATTTCATCTTCCAAAAAAATCATCCTTACACTTTATAAACTGAATTATAACCATACATGCACTCATAGACACAGATCTTCATCTCTGACCAAACAGGATATTCCCGCAAAGAGGGATACATACTTTGTAACTCACTGGACGTTACTCAAGGGCCAATGAGTCAAGGCCCAAGTCACAGGCTTATGGCCCCTTGACCCCTTTCAGGAGAGGCTGCTCCCTGGGAACCTTTGCTTTATAAAGGACTTGAGCCCCTATTGATGCTGACTCCTCCTCGGCTGCTTCATTTATGCAAAACCAAATGCAATTTCACTTCCCATTTATTCCCTCAAATCATACCAAGACTTCCAAGTAAAACACTCACAGAGTCCTTTTCAAAGCTAGTTTGCTCTTCCATTATGTTGCCTTTGTGGTCCATTCTCCTCCTGCTGGCAGCCTCCTCCTCATGTGTGTGGTTTTTTTTTAAATGTTTCCTTGTCTATTTACATTAATTAGCACTAAGTTACAGCTTTGTTTTTGCCTTTGGATCTCATCCTTCTTCTTCTTTTCTTTCAAGGCGCCCGCTCACAAGTGGTTCTGACTCAGGAAGATCCGGTTGTGAAAAAACCTGGAGAATCCTATAAACTCACCTGTGCCACCAGTGGGTTTACTCTGAGTAGCACATGGATGCAGTGGATCAGAAAGAAACCTGGCAAAGTATTGGAAAGACTTCTGGAGTATAAGGACAGTGGGAGCAATAACTATTCCCCTGCCATCCGAGGGCGATTCACGGCTTCCAAGGGTGGCTCTGACTTCTATCTCCAAATGAATGAGCTGAATGCAGAAGACACAGCTGTGTATTACTGTGCAGCGGGCACAGTGAGAAGCATCTTACCAGAGCGCAGACAAAAACTCTGGACTGCAGCCGCTTTGGAGGGAAGTCCTCTGAGTGGCACCAGTGAGTCATAAACCGTAAAGCCACCTGACAGACGAGATCCACCAAGGAAAACATTCTACAGGAAAAGAGTACTGACTCTTTCGATTATGAGCCATGAGCAGCTGCTGCTCACCCTTAGCCCAGGTCCATCACGTTAGGGTTTTCTTCCTCTCTTTCTAAGCAAAGGACAGTCGAGCCAAGCCATGCTCCACACCTCCCTGCCGTAGGGTTTCCTACCCTCCCTCCATCCAATGAGTTCGTTAAAACCTTTGGAGGGAAGCCAAGGTGCCTCCAGTTCAGCCTTCCTACTCATTATCTTGAGGATTCAGCCATCTCGTGTACCCACCATGGGGGAAATTAAACTGGTCGCTTCTGGGAAGCTTTCGGGAAAATTGGTTTTGTTCCAGATTGTCATCCTAATGTTTGAGATTCCTTCTTTGTTTTCGAATCCTGTGTCTGATCCTGATTTGTGGAATTCGGGCAGGTGAACCTTTTCCAGCTGCATCTCCACATGCCATGTATATCCTGCGTTCTGAAGTGGATCAGAGAGAAACCCGGCAGAAGATTTGAATGGCTTGTGCATTATAACAGCCCTGGGAACAATAATTATTCCCCCTTTAATCCGAGGGCGATTCACGGCTTCCAAGGGTGCCTCTGACTTCTATCTCCACATGAATTACCTGAAAGCCGAAGACACGGCCGTGTATTCCTGTGCAGGGGACACAGTGAGATAGTGTCCTTCCGGATCTCAGACAAAAACCTCTGCACTGCAGGAGCTTTGGAGGGAAGTCCTGTGAGAGGCACCGGTAAGCCGTAAACCACAAACCCAACTGACAGACTGGATATACCAAGGAAAACCTTGTACAGGAAAGCAGGACCAAGACGTTCTTGTTAGCAGTGAGTATCTGCTAATATTTAGCCTGGGTCTATCACGTCGGAAGCTGCTTTATCCCCTTCTAATACAGTTATTCTTTTTGTTATGTCCCATCAAGGCACTTCTGACTTATGGTGACCCTTTGAAGGAGCAATCTCCAAAAGGTTCTGCCCTCAACAGCCCTGGTCAACTCTTGAAAATTCCACCTTGTGGCTTCCTTTAAGCAGTCCATCCATCTCGTATTTATTCTTCCTCTTTTCCTGCTCCCTTCTACAGTGGTACCTCGACTTACAAACATCTCCACTTGCAAATGATTCGAGTTACGAACGGCTCCGTTCACAAAAAGTTGCTTCGACTTGCGAACGGAGCCTCGACTTACAAACCAAAAAAGAAAAAGAAAAAAACCTTTCCTGCCCTTTTTTTGACCTTAGTTCATCTTAGGTCAAAAGAAGAAGAAAAAATTCGCCCCCTAGTGGTAGATCCGGATTAACCGGCTTTGCATTAGTTCCTATGGGAACTAATGCTTCGACTTAAGAACAGCGCCTCGATTTAAGAACGAAAAACAGCCGGTACGGATTAAATGATTTTCAATGCATTCCTATGGAAAAGTTTGCCTCGACTTACGAACTTTTCGACGTACGAACGCCGTTCCAATACGGATTAAGTTCGTAAGTCAAGGTACCACTGTACCTTTCCCAGCATTATGGTCTTTTCCAGAGAATCCTGCCTTCTCACGATGCGCCCGAAGTAGGACAATCTTGGAATCAACCTTTTTTTCTCCACAGATAATTCAAAATTGATTTGTTCTAGCACCCACATGTTTCTCTTTCCAGTAAGTCCATGTGGTCAGAGAAACACCACATCAGAAATGGCGGAGGCAGGAGAGAAAAGAGAAGTGGGAAGCCCCAGCCTCTGCCCAAGGGAACGGGGCTCTGCCTAAAGATTCCCTTGAGGTTATGAAGAAGCAGATGGAGGGAAAGAACACTCTGTCCAGGGAACGTCTGGAGCCGATTCAGCTCTGAACACACGGGGTTGTGTGCACTGGAGCAGATCCACCAACATGTCGTATGAGGGGAGAAAAAGGCAGAACTATTTCCATGAATGACACAAATCTCCTTATGTCTGTATCTTAAACCCAAAGACCTTGGAGCAGAATCACCACCACCCACAGCCAGCATGAACAGGGTGGGTAGGAATGATGGGAGTTGTAGTCCGAGGAATATAGAAGGCACTGGATAGGAGGAAAGTTCCCTTTACTCGGTAGTTACAAACCTTGGGTTCCCAGAGGTGCTTCGATTTACATTCCTAGAAGCCTTCATCATCAGCTGTGCTGACCAAAATTTCTCACTGTAGTTCAAGAACATCTGGGGAGCACTGCCAGATTGGGGCTGCCCATTTGCTTCCGGTCACAGCTGGAACCCCAGGTATACGGGGCAAGGCCTCCACCTAGCACTCCGAAGAATTAGAGGGAGTGCTGCGGGGGTCCCAAGGCTGGAACCCCTGCTTCAGTTAGACGCCTAAAGGGAAGAAATGAAGCCTTTCTCAGTGTCCCCACCTGGGGGCAGTAGTCAATCGGTCCAAGAACCATCACCGAAATATAGGTGGAAGACATACCGTCAGGCCTGGACATGCCCAAAACTTTACAACATGCTTATATACCAAAGCAAACTGGTCCCCTCCCAAACCAGTTTCAAGTGGGAGGGAAATTTTTTATACATTTCCCCCACTACACTACACTCCCACCCTAATATTATTTTTAGAAATCAAATTATAAACCATCAATGGAAACAGGAGGTCCTTCTGGGAATCCACAGCGCAAGAGCTGCTCCCGAGAAAGTTGCCAGCCTTATGTGGGTGTGAGCCTTTTTTGATACAAGCTCCTGCCATGACCCCCATTTGGAAGACCAGACATAATCATCACACCTAAAGAGGGATGTCATACAGATTGAGGAGGATCTGGATCAATTCCCAGCTTGCTACACTAGGGAAGTCATAACTAGAGTAAGCCCACTGAAATCAGTGGAACGGATGGAGGAGCTCACTCACCAGATCCCCACTGAATCTAGGGGGCTTGTGGTATTTTAAAGTCTGTCATCACCACACATTCACTCAGATACACAGATCTTCATCTCTGAAGAAGCAAGATCTTTCTGCACAGAGGATTCCTTTCACTTTGCAACTCACTCGACGCTGCTCAAGCCACTGGGTCAAGGCACAAGGCACAGGCTTATGGCCCCTTTGACCCCGTTCAGGAGAGGCTCCTGCCTGGGAACCTTTGCTTTCTAAAGGGTTGGAGCCCATATTAATAATGAGACCTCCTAGGCAGCTTAATTTATGCAAAATCAAATGCAATTTCCCTTTCTTATTTATTTGCCCATATCATATCCTCTCACAAAGACTTCCCAGTAAAACACTCACAGACCCTTTCAGAGCTAGCCTGCTCCTCCATGACGTCTCCTTTGTGGTCCATCCTCCTCATGCTGGCAGCCTCCTCCTTATGTGTGTTGTTGTTTTTTAATGTTTCCTTGTCTATTTACATTAATTAGCATTAAGTTACAGATTTGTTTTTTTATTATTATTATTTATTGCATTTATATCCCGCCTATCTAGTCGAACGACCACTCTAGGCGGCCTTTTGATCTTTTGATCTCAACCACTTCTTCTTTTTCGTTTCTTTCAACTCATGGTGAGTTCATGAATGAATGACCTCTGGTCCTCAACAGCCCTGGTCAACTCTTGAAAATTCCACCTTGTGGTTTCTTTAAGGAGTCCATCCATCTCGTATTTGGTCTTCCTCTTTTCCTGCTCCCTTCCACCTTTCCCAGCATGATGGTCTTTTCTAGAGAATCCTGCCTTCTCTTGATGTGCCCAAAGTAGGACAGTCTTGGCATCAACTTTTTTTCTCCACAGATCATTTAGCCTTGATATCTTCTTGCACCCACTTGGTTCTCTTTCCAGCAAGTCCAGGGCATCAGCAAAGCTCTCCTTCAGGAGAACAGCCAGGCTGTTAACAGCCATGGATCCGGAGAGTTTTCCCAAAGAGTGGCTGCTGGGGAACCCAAGCAGGTGCAGCCTCGTCCCCGGGATATCAAAATGCAGACTGAGGCACTGCCTGTCCATGTGGTCAGAGAAACACCACATCAGAAGTGTGGGAGGCAGGAGAGAAAAGAGAAGTGGGAAGCCCTAGCCTCAGCTGAAGGGAACCAAAAATGTTGGGCCAGAAGCACAACCACCCGCAGCCAGCATGAGCAGGCTGGCTAGGAATGATGGGAGTTGTAGTCCAAGGCATACAAAAGGCACCAGAGATGAGGAAAGTTCCCTTTTTCTCGGTTGTTAAAAACCTTGGGTCCCCAGAAGTGCTTTGATTTACATTGCCAGAAGCCTTCATCATCAGCTGCACTGACCAAGATTTCTCAGTGTAGTTCAAGAATATCTGGGGAGCACTGCCAGATTGGGGCCGCCCATTAGCTTCCGGTCACAGACGGAACCCCATGCATACAGGGCAAGGCCTCCACCTAGCACTCCGGAAAAGTAGAGGGATTCTTAGTGGGGACCCAAGGCTGGGAACCAGTGCTTTAGTTAGACACCAAAGGGAAGAAGTGAAGCATTTCTCATTCTCCCCACCTGGAGGAAGCAGTTGATGTTTCCAACAAGTATCACCAAAATATAAGTGGAAGACATACCGTCAGGCCTGGACACTCCCAAAACGTTACAACATTTTTATATACCAAAGAAAACTGGACCTTCCGAAACCAGTTTCAAGAGGGATGCAAATTATTTACATATTTCTCCCACTCCACAAACTTCCCATCATTCTTTATTTTTAGAAATCAAATTATAAACCATCAGCGGAAATGGGATGTCCTTCTGGGATTGCATACCACAATAGCTGCTCCCGAGAAAGATGCCAGCCTTCTGTGGGTGTGAGCCTTTTTTCATACAATCTCCTGCCATGACCCCCACTTGGGAGACCAGACATGATCATCACACCTAAAGAGGGATGTTATACGGAATGTGGAGGAGCTGGATCAATTCCCGGCTTGCTACACTAGGGAAGTCATAACTAGAGTAAGCCCACTGAAATCAGTGGAACGAATGGAGGAGCTGACTCACCAAATCCCCACTGAAGCAAGGGGGCTTGTGGGATTTTAAAGTCTATCATCACCACACATTCAGTCATGTACACAGATCTTCATCTCTGATGTAGCAAGATCTTCCCGCACAGAGGAGGCCCTTTACTCTGCAACTCAGTGGACGTTACTCCAGCCAGTGGGTCAAGGCACAAGGCACAGGCTTATGGCACCTTTGACCCCTTTCAGGAGATGCTCCTGCCTGGGAACCTTTGCTTTATAAAGGGATGGAGCCCCTGTCAATGCTGACTCCTCCTAGGCAGCTTAATTTATGCAAAATCAAATGCAATTTCCCTTTCTTATTTATTTGCTCACATCATATCCTTTCACCCAGTCTTCCCAGTAAAGCACACCCTTTCAGAGCTAGCCTGCTCTTCCATGATGAAGCCTTTGTGGTCCATCCTCCTCTTGCTGGCAACCACCTCCTCATGTATGTTGGTTTTTTTATGTTTCCTCATCTAATTTCATTAATTTGCTCTAAATATCACCTTATATTTTTGTCTTTCATTTCAACCCTTTCTTTCCATTCTTCTCTTTCAAGGTGCCCACTCGCAAGTGGTTCTGACTCAGGAAGGTCCGGTTGTGAAAAAACTTGGAGAATCCCATAAATTGACCTGTGCCACCAGTGGGCTTACTCTGAGTAGCACGTACATGAGCTGGATCAGACAGAAACCTGGCAAAGGATTGGAATGGCTTGTGCGGTATTACAGCGCTGGGAACAATGAGTATTCCTCTGCCATCCGAGGGCGATTCACGGCCTCCAAGGGTGCCTCTGACTTCTATCTCCAAATGAATAACCTGAAAGCAGAAGACACGGCCGTGTATTCCTGTGCAGCAGGCACAGTGAGAACCATCTTACCAGAGCCCAGACAAAAACTCTGGACTGCAGCTGCTTTGGAGGGAAGTCCTCTGAGTGGCACCAGTGAGTCATGAACCGTAAAGCCACCTGACAGATGAGATCGACCAAGGAAAACATTATACAGAAAAAGAGTACTGACTCTTTATATTATAAGCCATGAACAGCTGCTGCTCACCCTTAGCCTAGGTCCATTACGTTGGGGTTTGCTTCCTCTCTTTCTAAGCAAAGGACAGTCGAGCCAAGCCATGCTCCACACCTCCCTGCCAGAGGGTTTCCTACCCTCCCACCATCCAATGAGTTCGTTAAAACGTTTTGAGGGAAGCCAAGGTGCCTCCAGTTCAGCCTTCCTACTCGTTATCTTGAGGATTCAGCCATCTTGAGTACCCACCATGGGGGAAATTAAACTGGTAACTTCTTGGAAGCTTTCGGGAAAATTGGTTTTGTTCCAGATTGTCATCCTAATGTTTGAGATTCCTTCTGTGTTTTCGAGTCCTGTCTCTGATCCTGATTTGTGGAATTCGGGTAGGTGAAACTTTTCCCGCTGCATCTCCACATGCCATGATCATCCTCCATATGCCTGCGTTTCGAAGTTGATCAGAGAGAAATCCGGCAGAAGATTCGAATGGCTTGTGCATTAGAACAGCTTTGGGAACAATGATTATTCCCCTTTAATCCGAGGGCGATTCACAGCTTCCAAGGGTGCCTCTGACTTCTGTCACCACATGAATGACCTGAAAGCCGAAGACACGGCCGTATATTCCTGTGCAGGGGACACAGTGAGAAACGGTCCTTCTAGATCTCAGACGAAAACTTCTGCACTTCAGGAGCTTTGGAGGGAAGTCCTGTGAGAGGCTGTCAACCACAAACCCAACTGACAGACCGGATATACCAAGGAAAACCATGTACAGGAAAGCAGGACCAAGTCGTTCTTGCTAGCCTAGGTCCATCACGTCGGGAGCTGCTTCATCCCCTTCTCATACAGTGATTGTTTTTGTTATGTCCCATCAAGGCACTTCCGACTTATGGTGACCCTTTGAATGAGCGATCTCCGAAAGGTTCTGCCCTCAACAGCCCTGGTCAACTCTTGAAAATTCCAGCCTTTGGCTTCCTTTAAGGAGTCCATCCATCTCGTATTTGGTCTTCCTCTTTTTCTGCTCCCTTCCACCTTTCCCAGCATTATGGTCTTTTCCAGAGAATCCTGCCTTCTCACAATGTGCCCAAAGTAGGACAATCCTAGCGTCAACATTTTTTCCCCACAGATAATGTAGGCTTGGTTTGCTCTAGCACCCACGTGTTTCTCTTTCCAATATGTCCATGTGGTCAGAGAAACTCCACATCAGAAGGGGCGGAGGCAGGAGGGAAAAGAGAAGTGGGAAGCCCTAGCCTCAGACCAAGGGAACCGGGCTCGGCAAGAAGATTCCCTTGAGGTTCTGAAGAAACAGATGGAGAGAAACAACCCTCTGTCCAGTGAACATCTGGAGCCGTTCAGCTCTGAACACACGGGGTTGTGTGCACTGGAGCAGATCCACCAACGTGTCGTACGAGGGGAGAAAAAGGCAGAACTATTTCTATGAATGACACAAATCTCCTCCCTTCTGTATCTTAAAACCAAAGACGTTGGGGCAGAATCACCACCACCCACAGCCAGCATGGAGAGGCTGGGTAGGAATGATGGGAGTTGTAGTCCGAGCCATATAGAAGGCACCAGATAAGTGGAAAGTTCCCTTTACTCGGTAGTTATAAACCTTGGGTACCAAGATGTACTTTGATTTACATTCCCAGAAGCCTTCATCATCAGCTGTGCTGACCAGGATTTCTCACTGAAATTTAATAACATCTGGCGAGCACTGCCAGATTGGGGCTGCCCATTTGCTTCTCATCACAGCTGGAACCCCAAGTATACGGGGCAAGGCCTTCACCTAGCACTCCGAAGAATCAGAGGGAGTGCTGCGGGGGTCCCAAAGCTGGGAACCCCTGATTCAGTTACACACGTAAAGAGAAGAAATGAAGCCTTTCTCATTTTCACCACCTGGGAGCAGCAGTCAATCATTCCAAGAAGCATCACTGAAATATAAGTGGAAGACATACCGTCAGGCCTGGACATTCCCAAAACTTTACAACATGCTTACGTACCAAAAAAAACCTGGTCTCCTCCCAAACCACTTTCAAGGAGGGAGGGAAATGTTTATATACTTCCTTCACTACACTACACTCCCATCCTAATATTATTTTTAGAAATCAAATTATAAACCATCAATGGAAACGGGAGGTGCTTCTGGGACTCCACAGCCCAAGTGCTGCTCCCGCGAAAGATGCCAGCCTTATGTGGGTGTGAGCGTTTTTTGATACAAGCTCCTGCCATGACCCCCACTTGGAAGACTAGGTATAATCATCACACCTAAAGAGGGATGTCATACGGATTGAGGAGGATCTGGATCAATTCCTGGCTTGCTACGCTAGGGAAGTCAGTGTTGGCTAATCAGCAATCCAGATGCAAATTTCAAGATGTGGGAGGAAGGGGCCTGCATCACAGACTAACTTGTTTTGCCTGTTTATTTACATACTAACCAATCAGAGGGATTTGTTGTTTCCCCGGACTAGATAAGCTCCGCCCCTTGTCACTCCCCTTCTCACCATGCGGTTTGAGAAACTCCATTTTGTAACACAGATCCTTTTTCTCCTTGCAAGATGCTAGACCTCCAGGCAGGATCTCCGAACCCCAGAGATCCTCCTAGCCACGTGGGCTAAAGAAAGAAACCTTTGCTTTTATTATTTTTTCCTTCTTGTATCAACCTGAAACCTACTGAGTGCCTATTCATGTGAGTTAAATATACAAAACCTTTTTACACTTAAAGATCGCCTCCTGAGTGTTGTTTTTCCAAAAGTGCTAGGCTTTGGTGAGGGTGGATAAACAAGGGAACTTCCCTAGCTAATTCTACCCTGAGGTAGCTGGCCTTCCACTGTGCATTGAACAGGAACTTACACGAGTTCCCCAGAACTCTCAACAGGTTATGTGGCCCAGTTGAGTAACCAAACACAGCCAGCAATCCCCCTCAACCAAAACAAAAAACAAAAAACCAAAGCTAGCTGAAGAGATTTTTTTTGCTAGAAGGAGGCAGGACTCAGCATGGCAGAAAGGAAGGAAATTCTAAGAAAATTGCCAGTGTTGACCTCAGTGAATTTTGAAAGATGGAAGGAAAGATTAATGGTTGATTTATCAGCTCTTGTACTTGATGAATGTTTAAATTCAGACAGACCTGCAGAAGGAAGAGCCAGGAAAGATTGGGAGAAGGATAGAAATGCAAAATCAATAATTTACCACAGTCTAACAGACTCACAGCTAGCCTATGTTACAGGATGTGAATCAGCCAAACAAATGGTTAAAAATCTGGAAGAATCTTTTGGGGTTGCAAGTCGCCAATCTGAAGCAGCCTTGATTAAAGATCTAACCGGAATTCGATTAAATAACAAGAAGGATTGTGAAAAGCATATATCTGAATTTTTAAATATCGTTGGCAGTTTGAATACAACTGGTTTCCAAATGCCTGATAGAATTAAAAAGGGATTTTTGATAGCATCCCTAGGAGAACGTTTTGATGCTTTTGCTTCAATTGTAAATGTTCAAAAGCTGTCTTTTGAAGAAAGCCTTAAAGCTTTGCGAGATGAATGCATAAACCAGGCAGGCTTGAATTCCTCAGAGGCAAATGGATCAAATTACCTGTTTCAAAGTAGGAGCTACAGAAAGGCCCCGCCCCATGACCAGTCACGTAACAGTTGCTGGTCTTGTGGAAAACCAGGGCATAAATCAAGGGATTGTTACACCCACAGAGAGCCTTCAGCCAATAGGAGCTCTCACCAATCTGAACAAAGGGCTCAGAAAAGGCAGAATGCACCTCCTGGTCACAAGAGGGACAAAGATAAGAGGAAAGCCAAACAGAGAAATTAAACAGAGCTCATTTATGGCCTATGAAGTTATACCAAACTACCAGAGAAATAGAGATTCATGGATAATCGACAGTGGATGCACACAGCATGCAACCAATGAGAAAACATTTTTTAAAACTTTTGATTCACGGACCACTGGAGAGATTAGGGTTGCTGATGGGAACTGTGTAAAGATCCAAGGAAAGGGATCTGGGACTTTGATGTGTCCAGTACCAAATGCAATCTATGAAAATACTGTGAAGGAAGTCGTCTATGTACCAAAGCTGGAATGCAACATGATAAGCGTGTCAGCTCTTGGGAAAAAGGGTTTTAAAATACATTTTGATGGTGAAAAATGCATAATTGAAAAGGACAATGAGATATATTTGGAAGGTTATGAATCTAATGGCATCTATAAAGTCAGTATCTTAGATGAACAGGTGCAAATCAACACAGCGCAGATGGTGCAAGAAGAGGTGAACAGCCTGGACCTGTGGCATCGCAGATTTGCACATAGAGATACGAACGCGATCCTGGAACTGCACAATAAGAACCTAGCCAAAGGAATTGAGGTAAAACCACGTGACACAAACAAGACAACCAGGTGCGTAAATTGCCTTACAGAAAAAGGGGTCAGACCCTCATTTCACTCAAGTACTGAACAAAGAAGCACAAACGTGTTGGAATTAATTCACACTGACCTATGTGGGCCAATTAATGTGCCATCAATGGGAGGCAACAGATATATTCTAATTTTTGTGGATGATTTTTCAAGGTATTGTGTCACCTACCTACTGAAGGACAAGAGTGAGACCCACAACCTTCTGAGGAAATATGTGACCATGGTGAACAACAAATTTGGAAGAAAACCTGAGGCGTTTCAATCAGACAACGGTGGTGAGTACATTTCAAACCACACACAAACATTCTTTGAGGAACAAGGTATTCTACACAGAAGGACTGTTCCATACACACCAGAACAAAATGGAATAGCTGAGAGAAAACTAAGGTCCCTTCTAGAGATGACTAGATGCATGCTTGCAGATGCAGAACTACCCAACAAACTTTGGGGTGATGCAACCATGACAGCAACGTATCTCCAGAACAGATTGCCAACAAAAGGCACCACAAAAACACCTTTTGAACTTTGGCATGATAGAATCCCGAACATTTCACACATTAGAGTATTTGGAAGCATTGCATACTCCTACATTCCCAAGGAGAAAAGGCATAAACTGGACTCTAGAACAGAACAAACAATTCTTGTTGGATATGCTTCCGGTGTCAAAGGCTACAGAGTCATGAATCTGAGAACTGGTGAAGTCAGTGCAAGACACGTGGTTCACTTTGATGAACAAAGGAAGGCTGACAGGAGAGGGACTGTGCTAGACAGCTCCAATGAGCAGGATCAACGCAACCAACCTCTCCTAGACATACCTATGCCAGTGCCCTCACAAACTAAACCAGAGGAAGTGGAGGATGAGGATGAGGCACAGGATGAGAGCAGTACACCAAAAGAAGGGGATACAGATGAAGCAGTCGACAACGCTGTGGAACTGGAAGATGGCACCATGCCACCAGAGGTTCCAGAACCAGAAGTCAGACGCTCATCAAGATCCAACAGAGGTGTGCCGGCCCCTCACCTGTCCTACCTTGCAAGGCTGTCGCAGACAGATGAACCAGCAACCTGGGAAGAGGTTGAACAAATGCCAGCACAAGAGGGCGCCAAATGGAGACAAGCTGCAAAGGAGGAGATAGAAGCCTTACATAAAAATGAAACATGGACACTGACAAGGCTACCACCAGGCAAGAAAGCAATTGGATGCAAATGGGTTTTCAAAGAGAAAAAGGGAGCAGATGGAGAAGTGGAACGCTACAAAGCAAGATTAGTTGCCAAAGGATTTCTTCAGAAGTATGGAGAAGACTTTGATGAAACTTTTGCTCCAGTTGTCAGACACAGCACCATAAGAATGCTCCTGAGTATAGCAGCCTCCAGACAAATGCAAGTCAAGCACCTAGATGTCAAGACTGCATTTCTACATGGAGAGATTGAGGAGGAACTGTACATGGAACAACCACCAGGTTTTATTGACAAGAAGCACCCTGACCTTGTCTGCAGACTGAAGAAAGGCCTCTATGGGCTGAAACAAGCAGCCAGAGCCTGGAACGAGAAACTGAAGAAGATGCTACTTCAACAAGGTTTCAAGCAAGGAAAGGGAGATCAGTGCCTGTATACTAGAAACAGGAATGGACATTTCACATTTATTCTAACTTATGTTGATGACCTGATAGTGGCCACCAATGAGGAAAAGGAGTACAGAAGTGTAGTACAGAAACTGAGCAAGGAGGTAGAAATAAAGGAATTGGGAGATGCAACATACTATTTGGGCATTCAAATTGAGAAAGAGGCAGATGGTTCATATCTGTTGAGTCAGAAACAAAAGATACTTGAACTGTTAGACAAGTTGAATATGCAGGATGCCCACAGTGCTGCAACACCCATGCACACAGATTTTCTTAAAAATAAGGAGAAAGGAGAAACTTTACCCAACAATAGCCAGTACAGAGCAGCTATAGGAAAGCTTTTGTACTTGACAACTACTGCGAGACCTGACATTGCCACTGCAGTAGGAATACTGAGCAGAAAAGTCAGCTCACCAACACAGAGTGACTGGACAGCTGTAAAGAGAGTAGCTAGATATTTGAAAGGGACCATGGACTTTAAGCTAAGACTGCCAGCTAACAAGAACCCAAAACCTATAGGGTGGGCAGATGCAGATTGGGCAGAAAATAGCGAAAATCGTAAATCTACCAGTGGTTTTCTGTTTCTGTATGGTAATGGTCCTATCTCATGGGGCAGTCATAAACAAGATATTGTAGCTTTATCTTCCACAGAGTCTGAGTTTGTTGCAGCAGCAGAAGCATGCAGAGAACTGCTATGGCTGAAGAAACTACTGATGGACTTTGAGATAGATGAAGAAACACCTTTCCAGATGATGGAAGACAACCAAAGCTGCATCAAGCTATCAGAGGGAGAGAAGATGAACACACGCACCAAACACATTGATGCGAGATATGAGTTCGTGCGTGACCTGATCGAGAAGGGTATCATCCAGATTACCTATTGTCCAACTACGAAGATGAAGGCGGACATCCTGACGAAACCTCTACCAAGAGATCGCTTCCAGAACCTGCGAAGCATGATGGGACTTGTTGAAATTTAGCATGCTAGATTGAGAAGGGGGTGTTGGCTAATCAGCAATCCAGATGCAAATTTCAAGATGTGGGAGGAAGGGGCCTGCATCACAGACTAACTTGTTTTGCCTGTTTATTTACATACTAACCAATCAGAGGGATTTGTTGTTTCCCCGGACTAGATAAGCTCCGCCCCTTGTCACTCCCCTTCTCACCATGCGGTCTGAGAAACTCCATTTTGTAACTCAGATCCTTTTTCTCCTTGCAAGATGCTAGACCTCCAGGCAGGATCTCTGAACCCCAAAGATCCTCCTAGCCACGTGGGCTAAAGAAAGAAACCTTTGCTTTTACTATTTTTTCCTTCTTGTATCAACCTGAAACCTACTGAGTGCCTATTCATGTGATTTAAATATACAAAACCTTTTTACACTTAAAGATCGCCTCCTGAGTGTTGTTTTTCCAAAAGTGCTAGGCTTTGGTGAGGGTGGATAAACAAGGGAATTTCCCTAGCTAATTCTACCCTGAGGTAGCTGGCCTTCCACTGTGCATTGAACAGGAACTTACACAAGTTTCCTAGAACTCTCAACAGTCAGAACTAGTGTGAGCCATGACAATTCTGGGAAAACTGATCCAGTGGCGTTTCTATTATGTTCTTACAAGAATGAAACCAGAGAATTCTTGACCGGCATTTCAGAATTGACCCGAGGATCCTCAGCGGAAGAATTTTCTTTGTTGTAATAATGCCAATAAAGTCAACACCATGACTTCTTTAAGTTTTATTCCTCCTTAGCTTCTAGGTTCCATTAACAAAACGTGAAATACAAAAGTATTTTTTAAAACATTAACTTTTGAGAAGTCAGAGGCAGAAAGCAAAAAAGCAAAGTGTGAAAACTTATGTACACCCCTCAGTGCTTAAACCTCTATCTCAGCGATTTCGAATTTAATTACGCAGGCTACAGGTTGCCCCCCACCTCTGATAGATGGGTATTCAATGTACGAACCACAAAAGGATGGAAGGCTGAGTCCACCTTGAGCTGCCTACCCAAGCGGGCCGGGATCAATCTCAGCTCATGAGCACAGTCTTCACTGCAGTTCTGCAGTTTCACCTCAGTGCCAAGAGGCACATCATTTCATCTTCCAAAAAATCGACCTTACACTTTTTAAGAGCCAATTAAAAACTTGGCTCTTTAGGCAGGCCTTCCCTCCTGTCAATACTTGACTTTATTTTTATTATAATTTTCTGTTTTCCCATCTTGAGCATTACTAGCATTACTAATCACTATTGCTTTGAATTGTTTTTAATTGTTTTAGTTTACGATGTTTAATGGAACCCGCCCGGAGTAGACTTTGTCTAAAAGGGCGGGATAGAAATCTAATAAATGAAATGAAATGAAATATAAACTGTCTTATAACCATACATGCACTCATAGACACAGATCTTCATCTCTGACCAAACAGGATATTCCCGCAAAGAGGGATACATACTTTGTAACTCACTGGACGTTACTCAAGGGCCAATGAGTCAAGGCCCAAGTCACAGGCTTATGGGCCCTTGACCCCTTTCAGGAGAGGCTGCTCCCTGGGAACCTTTGCTTTATAAAGGACTTGAGCCCGTATTGAGGCTGACTCCTCCTCGGCTGCTTAATTTATGCAAAACCAAATGCAATTTCACTTCCCATTTATTACCTCCAATCATACCCAGACTTCCAAGTAAAACACTCAAAGTCCTTTTCAAAGCTAGTTTGCTCTTCCATCATGTTGCCTTTGTGGTCCATCCTGCTCGTGTTGGCAGCCTCCTCCTCATGTGTGTTGTTGGTTTTTTTATGTTTCCTTGTCTATTTACATTAATTAGCACTAAGTTACAGCTTTGTTTTTGCCTTTTGATCTCACCCTCTTCTTCTTCTTCTTTTCTTTCAAGGTGCCCACTCGCAAGTGGTTCTGACTCAGGAAGGTCCGGTTGTGAAAAAACCTGGAGAATCCTATAAACTAACCTGTGCCACCAGTGGGTTTACTCTGAGTAGCACATGGATGCAGTGGATCAGACAGAAACCTGGCAAAGGCTTGGAATGGCTTCTGGAGTATAAGGACAGTGGGAGCAATAACTATTCCCCTGAAATTCGAGGGCGATTCACGGCTTCCAAGGGTGCCTCTGACTTCTATCTCCAAATGAATGAGCTGAATGCAGAAGACACGGCCGTGTATTACTGTGCAGCAGGCACAGTGAGAAACCTCTTAGCAGACCTCAGACAAAAACTGTGCACTGCAGCAGTTTTGAGGGAAGTCCTCTGAGTGGCGCCAGTGAGTCATAAACCGTGAACTCATCTGACAGATGAGATACACCATGGAAAATATTGTACAGGAAAACATTCCCAAGTCATTCTTTTTAGCAGTGAACAGACCCTCATCTTCAGCCTAGGACCATTTCATCAGGAGCTGCTTCATCTCCTTCTAGTGGAGTTATCGTTGTAATTATGGGCCGTCAAATCACCTTCAACTCATGGTGAGTTCATGAATGAATGAGCTCTGGTCCTCAACAGCCCTGGTCAACTCTTGAAAATTCCACCTAGTGGCTTCCTTTAGGGAGTCCCTCCATCTCATATTTGGTCTTCCTCTTTTTCTGCTCCCTTCCACCTTTCCCAGCATGATGATCTTTTCTAGAGAATCCTGTCTTCTCTTGATGTCCCCAAAGTAGGACAGTCTTGCCATCAACATTTTTTCTCCACAGCTCATTTAGGCTTGATATGTTCTTGCATACCACTATAGCTGCTCCCGAGAAAGATGCCAGCCTTCTGTGTGTGTGAGCCTTTTTTCATACAATCTCCTGCCATGACTCCCACTTGGAAGGCCAGACATAATCATCACACCTAAAGAGGGAGGTCATACAGATTGTGGAGGAGCTGGATCAATTCCCGGCTTGCTACACTAGGGAAGTCACAACTAGAGTAAGCCCACTGAAATCAGTGGAACGAATGGAGGAGCTCACTCACCAAATCCCCACTGAATCAAGGGGGCTTGTGGGATTTTAAAGTCTCTCATCACCACACATTCACTCAGATACACAGATCTTCATCTCTGATGAAGCAAGATCTTCCCGCACAGAGGAGTCCCTTTACTCTGCAACTCACTGGATGCTACTCCTCTGCTCCTGCCTGGGAACCTTTGCTTTATAAAGGACTTCGGCCCGTATTGATGTTGACTCCTCCCAGGCAGCTTAATTTATGCAAAATCAAATGCAATTTCCCGTTCTTATTTATTTGCTCACATCATATCCTTGCACCCAGACCTCCCAGTAACACACTCACAGACCCTTTCGGAGCTAGCCTGCTCTTCCATGATGAAGCCTTTGTGGTCCATCCTCCTCCTGCTGGCAGCCTCCTCCTCATGTGTGTTGGTTTTTTCTGTTTCCTCATCTAATTTCATTAATTTGCTCTAAATTTCAGCTTATGTTTTTGCCTTTCATCTCAATCCTTTCTTTCCATTCTTCTCTTTCAAGGTGCCCACTCGCAAGTGGTTCTGACTCAGGAAGGGACGGTTGTGAAAAAACTTGGAGAATCCCATAAATTGACCTGTGCCACCAGTGGGCTTACTCTGAGTAGCACGTACATGAGCTGGATCAGACAGAAACCTGGCAAAGGATTGGAATGGCTTGTGCGGTATTACAGCGCTGGGAACAATGAGTATTCCTCTGCCATCCGAGGGCGATTCACGGCCTCCAAGGGTGCCTCTGACTTCTATCTCCAAATGAATGACCTGAAAGCAGAAGACACGGCCGTATATTACTGTGCAAGAGACACAGTGAGAAACATCTTACCAGAGCCCAGACAAAAACCCTGGACTGCAGCAGTTTTGAGGGAAGTCCTGTGAGTGGCACCAGTGAGTCATAAACCGTAAAGCCTCCTGACAGACGAGATACACCAAGGAAAACATTATACAGGAAAAGAGTACTGGCTCTTTCTATTATGAGCCATGAACAGCTGCTGCTAACCCTTAGCCTAGGTCCATTACATTAGGGTTTGCTTCATCTCTTTTTAAACAAAGTACAGTCAAGCCAAGCCATGCTCCACACCTCCCTGCAGTAGGGTTTCCTACCCTCCCTCCATCCAATGAGTTCGTTAAAACATGTTGAGAGAAGCCAAGGTGCATATAGAACGCACCGGATAGGAGGAAAGTTCCCTTTACTCGGTAGTTACAAACCTTGGGTGCCCAGATGTGCTTCGATTTCCATTGCCAGAAGCCTTCATCATCACCTGTGCTGACCAGGATTTCTCACTGTAGTTCAAGAACATGTGGGGAGCACTGCCAGATTGGGGCCACCCATTTGCTTCTGGTCACAGATGGAACCTCAGAGATACAGGGCAAGACCTCCACCTAGCACTCTGGAAAATTAGAGGGAATGCTGCTAGAGACCCAAGGATGGGAACCACTGGTTTAAGATAGGCACCTTAAGGGAAGAAATGAAGCCTTTCTCAGTGTCCCCACCTGGGGGCAGCAGTCAATCATTCCAAGAAGCATCACAGAAGTATTAGTGGAAGACGTACCATCAGGCCTGGACACTACCAAAACTTTACAACATGCTTATGTACCAAAGAAAACTGGTCCCCTCCCAAACCAGTTTAAAGAGGGAGGGAAAAATTTTTTATACATTTCCCCCACTACACTACACTACCATCCTTATATTATTTTTTGAAATTAATTTATAAACCATCAATGGAAACGGGAGGTCATTCTGGGACTCCACAGCGGAAGAGCTGCTCCCAAGAAAGTAGCCAGCCTTATGTGGGTGTGATTGTTTTTTGATACAAGCTCCTGCCATGACACCCCACTTGGAAGACCAGACATAATCATCACACCTAAAGAGGGAGGTAATATGGATTGTGGAGGAGCTGGATCAATTCCCTGCTTGCTACACTAGGGAAATTACAACTAGAGTAAGCCCCCTGAAATCAGGGGAACGAATGGCGGAGCTCACTCACCAAATCTCCACTGAATCAAGGGGACCTGTTCTAATTGAGAATCCCTATGGTAAGCAACAGGAATTCAGCCCATCATTTCATTTCCTGCCCAACAACAGGGCCAACCCTGAGCACAGTCAGAGATTTCTGGCTCAGCCATTGCATTCTCTGGACCTGTGGCTTGTAGGAATTCTCCCAACATGGAACCATTTGTGTTGATTTCACCTCACATTATTCTCCCAGAGGTTCCTTTGCCCTACACAACCACAAACTCAAAGATCTTCACACCCCTTGATCAGGGCGTTTCTGACATCAGAATCTTCACCAGGCCCAACTCCTAGGATAGTCCCTGCATAGAGACTGCTTTCAGACTTCTACTGCTTCGTCCCCATTTTTTTTTTTTTTTTTTTTTTACACAAAATGGTTGTGGTATTTTAAAGTCTGTCATCACCACACATTCACTCAGATACACAGGTCTTAATCTTTCACAAAGCAAGATCTTCCCACACAGAGGAGTCCCTTTACTCTGCAACTCACTGGATGTTGCTCAAGCCAATGGGTCAAGGCACAAGTCAAAGGCTTATGTCCCCTTTGACCCCCGTTCAGGAGAGGCTCCTGCCTGGGAACCTTTGCTTTATAAAGGGATGGAGCCCCTGTTAATGCTGACTCCTCCTAAGCTGCCTAATTTATGCAAAACCAAATGCAGTTTCACTTCCTATTTATTCCCTGAAAACATATCTTCTCACACAGACATCCTGAAAAGACACTCACAGTCCTTTTCAAAGCTAGTTTGCTGTTCCATTATGTCGCCTTTTTGGTCCCTAATCCTCGTGCTGGCAACCTTCTCCTCATGTGTGTTGGTTTTTTTGTTTCCTTGATCAATTTCATTAATTACCTCTAAATTTCAGGGTTTTTTAATTCCCTTTTCACCACAATCCTTGCTTTCCTTTCTTCTCTCAAAAGGTGCCCGCTCACAAGTGGTTCTGACTCAGGAAGGGCCGGTTGTGAAAAAAACTGGAGAATCCCATAAACTGACCTGTGCCACCAGTGGGTTTACTCTGAGTAGCACATGGATGAGCTGGATCAGGCAGAAACCTGGCAAAGGATTGGAATGGCTTGTGTGGTATCATAGCGCTGGGAGCAATTATTATTCCTCTGCCATCCGAGGGCGATTCACGGCCTCCAAAGGTGCCTCTGACTTCTATCTCCAAATGAATGATCTGAATGCAGAAGACACGGCCATGTATTACTGTGCAAGAGACACAGTGAGAACCATCTTACCAGAGCCCAGACAAAAACTCTGGACTGCAGCCGCTTTGGAGGGAAGTCCTCTGAGTGCCACCAGTGAGTCATAAACCATAAAGCCACCTGACAGACGAGAAACACCAAGGAAAACATTATACAGGAAAAGAGTACTGACTCTTTCGATTATGAGCCATAAACAGCTGCTGCTAACCCTTAGCCAAGGTCCATTACGTTAGGGTTTGCTTCCTCTCTTTCTAAGCAAAGGCCAGTCGAGCCAAGCCATGCTCCACACCTCCCTGCCATAGGGTTTCCTACACTCCCTCCATCCAATGAGTTCCTTAAAACCTTTTGAGGGAAGCCAAGGTGCCTCCAGTTCAGCCTTCCTACTCATTATCTTGACGATTCAGCCATCTCGTGTACCCACCATGGGGGAAATTAAACTGGTCGCTTCTGGGAAGCTTTCGGGACAATTGTTTTTGTTCCAGATGGTCCTCCTAATGTTTGAGATTCCTTCTTTGTTTTCCAGTCCTGTCTCTGATCCTGTTTTTGTGGAATTCGGGTAGGTGAACCTTTTCCCGCTGTATCTCCAGATGCCACGAATATCCTCCATATGCCTGCGTTCTGAAGTGGATCAGAGAGAAACCCGGCAGAATATTCGAATGGCTTGTGCATTAGAACAGCCCTGGGAACAATTATTTTTTCCCTTTAATCCGAGGGTGATTCACGGCTTCCAAGGGGGCCTCTGACTTCTCTCTCCACATGAATGACCCGAAAGCCGAAGACACGGCCGTGTATTCCTGTGCAGGGGACACAGAGAGAAACAGTCCTTCCAGATCTCAGACAAAAACCTCTGCACTGCAGGAGCTTTGGAGGGAAGTCCTGTGAGAGGCACCGGGAAGCCGTAAACCACAAACCCAACTGACAGACCGGATATACCAAGGAAAACCTTGTACAGGAAAGCAGGACCAAGACGTTCTTGTTAGCAGTGAGTAGCTGCTCATCTTTAGCCTAGGTCTATCATGTCGGAAGCTGCTTTATCCCGTTCTAATACAGTTATTCTTTTTGTTATGTCCCATCAAGGCACTTCTGACTTATGGTGACTCTTTGAACGAGCGATCTCCGAAAGCTTCTGCCCTCAACAGCCCTGGTCAAGTCTTGAAAATTCCACCTTGTAGCTTCCTTTAAGGAGTCCATCCATCTCGTATTTGGTCTTCCTCTTTTCCTGCTCCCTTCCACCTTTCCTAGCATTATGGTCTTTTCCAGAGAATCCTGCCTTCTCACAATGTGCCCAAAGTAGGACAATCCTAGCTTCAACATTTTTTCCCCACAGATAATTTAGGCTTGGTTTGCTCTAGCACCCACTTGTTTCTCTTTCCAGCAAGTCCAGGGCATCAGCAAAGCTCCTCTTCAGGAAAACAGCCAGACTGTTAACAGCCATGGATCCGGGGAGTTTCCCCAAAGAGTGGCTGCAGGGGAACCCAAGCAGGGGGAGCCTTATCCCCGGAACATCCAAATGCAGACCGAGGCACTGTCTGTCCATGTGGTCAGAGAAACACCACATCAGAAGTGGCAGAGGCAGAAGGGAAAAGAGAAGTGGGAAGCCCTGGCCTCAGCCCAAGGGAACCGGGCTCGGCCTGATGATTCCCTTGAGGTTATGAAGAAGCAGATGGAGGGAAACAACACTCTGTCCAGGGAACATCTGGAGCCGTTCAGCTCTGAACACACGGGGTTGTGTGCACTGGAGCAGATCCACCAACATGCCGTACGAGGGGAGAAAAAGGCAGAACTATTTCCATGAAGGACATGAATCTCCTCACTTCTCTATCTTAAACCCAAAGATGTTGGGGCAGAATCATCACCACCCACAGCCAGCATGAACAGGCTGGGTAGGAATGATGGGAGTTGTAGTCTGAGGCATAAAGAAGTCACCAGATAGGAGGAAAGTTCCCTTTACTCCATAGTTACAAACCTTGGGTCCCCAGAGGTGCTTCGATTTACATTCCTAGAAGCCTTCATCATCAGCTGTGCTGACCAGGATTTCTCACTGTAGTTCAAGAACATCTGGGGAGCACTGCTGGATTGGGGCTGCCCATTTGCTTCCGGTCACAGCTGGAACCCCAGGTATACGGGGCAAGGCCTCCACCTAGCACTCCGAAGAATTAGAGGGAGTGCTGCGGGGGTCCCAAGGCTGGGAACCCCTCCTTCAGTTAGACACCTAAAGGGAAGAAATGAAGCCTTTCTCAGTGTCCCCACCTGGGGGCAGCAGTCAATCGTTCCAAGAAGCATCACCAAAATATAAGTGGAAGACATACCATCGGGCCTGGACATTCCCACAACTTTACAACATGCTTATGTACCAAAGAATACTGGACCTTCTGAAACCAGTTTCAAGAGGGAGGGAATTTTTTTTATATACACTGACCCCATTACACTACAATCCCATCCTTATATTATTCTTAGAAATCAAATTATAAACCATCAGTGGAAAAAGGAGGTCCTTCTGGGACTCCACAGCGCAAGAGCTGCTCCCGAGAAAGATGCCAGCCTTATGTGGGTGTGAGCCTTTTTTGATACAAGCTCCTGCCATGACCCCCACTTGGAAGACCAGACATAATCATCAGACCTAAAGAGGGATGTCATACAGATTGTGGAGGAGCTGGATCAATTCCCAGCTTGGGAAGTCACAACTAGAGTAAGCCCACTGATATCCGTGGAACGGATCGAGGAGCTCACTCACCAAATCCCCACTGAATCAAGGGGGCCTACACTAACTGAGATTCCCTATGGTAAGCAACAGGATGTCAGCCCATAATTTCATTTCCTGCCCAATGACAGGACCAGCCCTGAGCACAGTTAGAAGTTTCTGGCTCAGCCATTGCATTCTCTGGACCTGTGGCTTGTAGGAATTCTCCCAACATGAAACCATTTCTGTTGATTTCACCTCACATTATTCTCCCAGAGGTTCCTTTGCCCTTCACAAGCACAAGCTCAATGGTCTTCACACCCCTTGACCAGGGCATTTCTGACATCAGAATCTTCACCAGGCCCAACTCCTAGGATAGTCCCTGCATAGAGACTGCTTTCAGACTTCTACGGCTTCGTCCCTATTTTTTAAAAAAAAAAAAAAGTTTGTGGTATTTTAAAGTCTGTCATCACCACACATTCACTCAGATACACAGGTCTTAATATTTCACAAAGGAAGATCTTCCCGCACAGAGGAGTCCCTTTACTCTGCAACTCACTGGACGTTGCTCAAGCCACTGGGTCAAGGCACAAGGCACAGGCTTATGGCCCCTTTGACCCCCGTTCAGGAGAGGCTCCTGCCTGGGAACCTTTGCTTTATAAAGGGATGGAGCCCCTGTCAATGCTGACTCCTCCTAGGCTGCTTAATTTATGCAAAACCAAATGCAATTTCCCTTTCTTATTTATTCCCTTAAAACATATCTTCTCACACACACATCCGGAAAAGACACTCACAGTCCTTTTCAAAGCTAGTTTGCTGTTCCATTATGTCGCCTTTTTGGTCCCTAATCTTCGTGCTGGCAACCTTCTCCTCATGTGTGTTGGTTTCTATGTTCCCTTGATTAATTTCATTAATTACCTCTAAATTTCTGGGTTTTTAAATTGCCTTTTCACCACAATCCTTGCTTTCCTTTCTTCTCTCAAAAGGTGCCCGCTCGCAAGTGGTTCTGACCCAGGAAGGTCCGGTTGTGAAAAAACCTGGAGAATCCCATAAACTGACCTGTGCTACCAGTGGGTTTACTCTGAGTAGCGCAGAGATGAACTGGATCAGACAGAAACCTGGCAAAGGATTGGAATGGCTTGTGTACTATTACAGCGCTGGGAGCAATTATTATTCCCCTACAATCCAAGGGCGATTCACGGCCTCTAAGGGTGCCTCTGAATTCTATCTCCAAATGAATGACCTGAATGCAGAAGACTCGGCCGTGTATTACTGTGCAAGAGACACAGTGAGAAACATCTTACCAGAGCCCAGACAAAAACTCTGGACTGCAGCCGCTTTGGAGGGAAGTCCTCTGAGTGGCACCAGTGAGTCATAAACCGTAAAGCCACCTGACAGACGAGATACACCAAGGAAAACATTATACAGGAAAAGAGTACTGACTCTTTCTATTATGAGCCATGAACAGCTGCTGCTCACCCTTAGCCAACATGTCATACAAGGGGAGAAAAAGGCAGAACTATTTCCATAAAGGACATGAATCTCCTCATTTCCTCATCTTAAACCCAAATATGTTGTACCAGAAGCACCACCACCCACAGCCAGCATGAAGAGGCTGGCTAGGAATGATGATGAGAAAAGTTCCCTTTATCCAGATGTGCTTTGATTTACATTCCCAGACGCCTTCATCATCAGCTGTGCTCACTAGGATTTCTCACTGTAGTTCAAGAAAATCTAGAGAGCAGTGCCAGATTAGGGCCGACCATTTTCTTCGGGTCACAGCTGGAACCCCAAGGATACAGGGCAAGACCACCACTTAGCACTCTTGAAAATTAGAGGGAATGCTGCTAGAGACCCAAGGATGGGAACCACTGCTTTAAGATAGGCACCTTAAGGGAAGAAATGAAGTGTTTTTTTCATTTTCACCACCTGGAGGCAGCAGTCAATCGTTCCAAGAAGCATCACCAAAGTATAGGTGGAAGACATACCGTCAGGCCTGGACACTCCCAAAACTTCACAACATGCTTATCTACGAAAGAAAACTGGTCCCCTCCGGAGGGGGTGGAGGAAGCAGTGAGGCAGCAGGATTTCTCGGGACTCCGAGGAAGATCTGCTGTATACAGCAGATCAAGACTCCCTCAAAGAATTTCGGGGGCAGGGGGATGTGGGAGAACACTCCCTGGGTCAGGGGGTGGATCGAGAGTTCTCGAGAGGAGAGGGCAGTAAACCACTCTCTGGAAGATCTCTCTTCCCCAGACAGAAGATCCAGCTCGGCGCCATATTCTTGGTGATTTAGCTGCGCAGCGACACTCAGACCAGGAGATTTACACCCTTGGAGGACTTCAAGATTCTCAAGGGAGGAAGTGAGTAACTGAACGAAGTGTATCCCCAAGAGGATTATATACAGAGAGAGAACTAAATGACTTAAACAATTTAAATAAAGAAGAACCACCTTTCTTGCTACACCTTCATACAAACGCAGTTCCCTTTTAAAGAGAAATAAAGCAGGGAGACAAGCAGCAGGGAGTCTTTGATCTTAACAATAAAGACTTCCAGGTGGCAAGAAAACTCTTGAGGGGGAAACATCCCTCGGAGAATTGAGAGTTGGCTGGTAACAAGGACAGTGTTGTTTTGAGCAAAGGGGGGAAGGAGGAGGGGACGTTTAGTAAACTTTTCAAGCTTTTTTTAAGCCCCTTTGTTTCTAATCTTTTCAACTCTTTGTTTCACATAATTGACTTGAGAGTGAAAAAGGATTTCCCTCTCAGGCATTCTGAGAGAGGAAAAAGACATTTGAGTTACAGCGTTTAAACTCTTTTGTCACCTGGAACTTTTACAATTAAAAAGAAGGGAAACCTGAACCATTACACGTAGCCAAACAAACCGGACTTTCACGTTCAATCCTACTCTTCCACAAGTCTGCCAGGAGGAAGAAAACACATGAAAGTATTTTACTGTTTTTATTGGGAGTAAAGAGCAGGGGGTAGTTCATCGATGAGACTCTCCCTACAAGTTATATACTGTCACATCTCATTTGAAATATATTTAAAGGTGCTGGAGGGAGCCTTGGGTGTTAATTCACCAGCTCTACCAGCACGAAGAAACTGGTTTCTTTTCCCTAACAGGTTTCAATCTTTCGATGCTGTGCTGCACTCTGGTGGCCAAGATGGGACAAAACAGTGTTTAGTATGGTTGTCTTGGTGTGCTGAGGACTTCTAGTGGAACTTGGGACAAACTGTGGTTGAGCTTTCAATTCTGAATGTGGTACTGTTCTTTGTTTGAATAAGTTAAGATGAGATAGTACTTGAATTTTGTACTTTAGAAGTATATAAGCAAATTGAGGAGTGTTATTAAGTGGATATATATGAGAGGTGATAAATATTCTTAAAGGGGATACGTCTGGAAAAAGAAGAAATATGGCCACCAGATCAAAAAAAGAGGAGTCTCCAGGGCAGGGATCAGGAGTGGCCAAACTTATGAGTCAAGACCCCTTTAAAAATGTAATTCAGGATATGCAAACAAACATCATTAGACAAATCTCAGAGCAGATGCAAGTATTAAGAACAGATCTTAGAGCGGGAATTGAAAGCAATAATCAGAAGATTGATACTTTTACACAGGCAGTTGAGAAAGTTGAAAAAAGATTAACAAAAGCGGAACGAGAAATACACAATATTAAAGAAGAAAAAGATAAGGATCAACTGCGTCTTTTAACTTTAGAGATGGACAACGCCTCATATTTTCTTAGAATTCAAAATGTGCAGCAGCAAGATGGAGAGAATCAAGAAGACTTATTGGAATTGATTTCAGAAGAATTGGCCACGCAAACAGGGATAGACCAGCAAGAGTTGGACCAGTCGATAGAAAAAAAATTTCGTGTGGGGAACGCTTTCACTAGATGGAATAAGCTACCAAAGGAGATTTGCATAAAATTTTTAAGAAGATCAGTGAAAGAAAAAATATTGAAAGTTAATAGAGAGAAGGATTTGACAATCAGAGGGACTAAGATTAATGTATTGAAACAGGTGCCTTGGAGTATGCGGGGAAAAAGACAAGAATATTCTTTCCTTACTAAAATATTAATAGATAGAAAAATCCCATTTTCATGGCAACAACCTGAAGGAGTTTTTCTGAACTTGGAGTCAAGAAGATATAATCTGAACAGCAAAATGAAGGCTAGAAATTTCATGAAAGAAATGAAACACAAACTGAAGCTGACAGAAGAAGATCTACAGTTTTCCACTGAAGAATCAGAAGAAGAGCAAGAAGAACAAGAAGAACAAGAAGAAGAAGAAGAAGGCAAAAAATCAAGAACTCCACCTCTACTGAGAAGAACCAGAGGCAAAGAAGTGAGAAATAAAACTGGTAGTAAAAGCCGTCCGGATGTCTAAACAAATCAAATTACTATCAGTGAATGTCAATTGAACTCGCCTCAGAAAAGAAGAAAAAATTTTAATAAACTTTTTAAAGCCAAGGCAGAAATTATATTCATTCAAGAGACTCACATTAAGGAAACGGATAAAAAACTGTTAGAAAATTCAAAATTGGGTAAGACTTTTATAGCCTCAAATCAACAAAAGAAAAAAGGAGTAGCAATGTATATTAAAAAAGAGTTAGATCCAAAATTGGTATACGCTTCAGCAGATGGAAGTTTATTAATGATGGAAATTTCCAAAGAGGGAGAAGAAATACTATTGGTGAACATATATGCGCCAAATGAATCGCAACAAAAAATTTATCAGCAATTGAAGAATCAGCTGATACAAAGGTCAGAACAGAAAATCTGTATCATGGGAGACTTTAATGCAATAATTGACAAAAAAAAAGGATACCTCAACAATGAATGGAAATGGAAGGATAAGAGCAAGGAATGAGATCCCCAAGGTGTTTTTGGAAATGGTGGAAGAATTAAACTTAATTGATATATGGAGAACCAGGTATCCTCAGAGAAGAGATTATACATTTTACTCAAATAGACATAACTCATGGTCAAGAATAGACAACTGTTGGATTTCAGCGGAGATAACACATCAAGTGGAAGAAATTGAAATACTACCGAATACATATGCAGACCACAACCCAATATTGATGACATTAGGTCAAGCAGTAAGAAGAGGATTTTGGAGACTTAATAGTCACTTATTGAGAGAGGAGGCCTTCCTGACTAAAATTTAAAAAGAGTTAAAATTCTTCTTTCAAATTAATACATCCCAGGAGACAGGGATGTTGTTGTTGTTTAGTCGTTAAGTCATGTCCGACTCTTCGTGACCCCATGGACCAGAGCACGCCAGGCCCTCCTGTCTTCCACTGCCTCCCAGAGTTTTGTCAAATTCATGTTAGTAGCTTCGGTGATACTGTCCAACCATCTCATCCTCTGTCGTCCCCTTCTCTTCTTGCCCTCACACTTTCCCAACATCAGGGTCTTTTCCAGGGAGTCTTCTCTTCTCATGAGATGGCCAAAGTATTGGAGCCTCAGCTTCAGGATCTGTCCTTCCAGTGAGCAGGGATGAGAATGATAATAGGCTGCCAAAGCCTATTTCCGCGGCTTTGCGATAGAATTTAATGTACAAAGGAAAAAAGAGAGAAAAAACCAATACCAAATTTTAATAAGATCACTAAAAAAAAGAAGAAATGGAATTAAAGAAAAATCCTACAGCGAAGGACCTAATAAACAAGATAAATATTCTACAACATAAAATTAACCTATTAGAACAAGAAGAAATGGAGAGAAAAAATCAAATTTGCAAGGCAAAACTTCTTTGAAAACACTAACAAACCAGGAAGATGGTTAGCATATAGCATAAAAAGAGAGAGAGAGAAAACAAAGATTAATGGAATATTGGATAAGGAAGGAGAAGATGTATATTGTTTTATAAATGATTTTATGTAAGCCGCCCTGAGTAGACTTTGTCTAGAAGGTGCGGGATAAAAATCTAATAATAAAATAAAATAATAAAATAAGAAGTATACAAACAAAAGGAGATTGGAAAAAAATAAAAAATTATACTGGGCTTTATAAAAAGAAAGAATTTGAACAAGAGAAACAAGTGAACTATCTGAATAAACTTCCAGTTTGGAGATTTAGCTCCCAACAATTGGAAAAACTAAATAAATCAATTACGATGAGTGAAATCGGAGAAGCGTGGAAAAAATGGAAAAGTGGGAAAGCCCCTGGTCCAGATGGACTTCCAGCTGAATACTATAAAGCATTTGAAGAAATTCTAAGTCCACATTTTAAGAATTTAATTGAAGATATTGAAACTAGAGGGGAAATCCCGGACTCAGGGAAAGAGGCACACATATCCTTAATACATAAAGAGGGGACGGGGAAAAATCAAATTAAGAATTATAGACCAATCTCTCTCCTAAATGTTGATTATAAGATATATGCAACCATCTGGGCAACAAGGTTAAAGGAGGTTCTTGAAGAAATAATACATAAAGATCAAACAGGCTTCATTCCTAAAAGGAAACTATCATCAAATATAAGAACAATAATAAACATTCTGGAATATTACGAAATACATCAAGAAAAGCAAATGATGTTAATCTTCCTGGATGCAGAAAAGGCCTTTGATAATGTCAACTGCTTAAAAAGCAGAGACATCACCTTGCCAACAAAAGTCCGAATAGTCAAAGCTATGGTTTTTCCTGTAGTGATGTACGGAAGTGAGAGCTGGACCATAAAGAAAGCTGACCGCCGAAGAATTGATGCTTTTGAATTGTGGTGCTGGAGGAGACTCTTGAGAGTCCCCTGGACTGCAAGGAGAACAAACCTATCCATTTTAAAGGAAATCAACCCTGAGTGCTCACTGGAAGGACAGATCCTGAAGCTGAGGCTCCAGTACTTTGGCCATCTCATGAGAAGAGAAGACTCCCTGGAAAATACGCTGATGTTAGGAAAGTGTGAAGGCAGGAGGAGAAGGGGACGACAGAGGATGAGATGGTTGGACAGTGTCATCGAAGCTACCAACATGAATTTGACCCAACTCCGGGAGGCAGTGGAAGAGAGGAGGGCCTGGCGTGCTCTGGTCCATGGGGTCACGAAGAGTCGGACATGACTAAACGACTAAACAAAACAAAACAAAATGTCAACTGGGAATTTATGTTGCTGCAATTAAAGAAGATGGGAGCAGAAGGAATTTTTTTACAAACAATCAAATCAATATATACTCAACAGAAGGCCAGGATTAAAGTCAATGGCAATGTAACTGAAAACATCCAAATCGAACAAGACACAAGACAGGGATGTCCACTCTCTCCGTTATTATTTATTTTAACATTAGAAATTCTAAACAGACAAATAAGAGAGAATGATGAAATTAAGGGTCTCAGAATCAGGGGAGAAGAATTTAAGCTGCAAGCATATGCTGATGATCTAGCAATAATATTAGAACACCCTTCAGACAGTTTGGAAGAATTAATGAGAACTATAGAAGAATTTGGAGTGGTAGCAGGTCTTAAAATAAATTATCAAAAAACAAAATTTATGACTAAAAACATAAAGAAAGAAGATGTGGAAAGATTGGTAAGGAAAACTAACTTTGAGGAGGTATAGAAAGCAAAATATTTAGGAGTTACTATTACAAAAAAACAAGTAATTTAATGAAAGAAAATTATCTCACAATACAGAAGGAAATTCACAAAGATTTGGAAGAATGGAATAAGCTACAAATCTCCATGATGGGAAGAATTTCTACAATAAAAATGATGATACTACCAAAACTTTTATTCCTATTTCAAAACTTACCAATTCTATTAAATTATAAATACTTCAAGGACCTGGACAGTTTGACCTCGAAATTTGTATAGAAGAACAAGAAACCAAGAATAAAACTTAGAATATTGCAAGATTTAAAAGAAAGAGGGGGTTCAGGACTACCGAACTGGCTAATATATTATAAGGCATGTGCTATGGTTTGGATAAAAGAATGGATAACATTAGAAAATCAAAGATTACTGAAATTGGAGGGTCATGATCTAAAAATGGGTTGGCATGCATATGTGTGGTATGGGAAACACAAAGAACAATCACATTTTATAGAACATATTCTGAGGAAGGCGTTAAGCTTAGTGTGGCAAAAATTCCAAATACAAACTTATAAGAAAATTCCAATATGGGTAGCACCAATAGAAGCATTCACTTTGAAGGTATTGAATCAGAAGGGGGCGTTACTCACATATAAAGACTTATTAACTAAAGAGCAGAATATAAAAGATAAGCAAGATCTAGAGAAACTGGGCGTGGCTATAGACTGGTGGTCAATGCTGAAATTAGAATCGAGATATAAAAAAGATAAAATTGTGGGGTTTTTTGAGGGGAAAGTTCAGGTGGATGAATTATGGATTTACACTAAAGAGAAAATAATTTAAAAAATGTACACATACTTATTGGAGTATGACTTGGAGGATGAGAGGGTGAAGGAGACGATGGTAAAATGGGACGTAATTTTGGGTATAAAATTGATATTGATGAATGGACAAAGATGTGGAAAGAGAATCATAAAATGATCAAGCCAGTGAATCTTAGAGAAAATATCTTTAAAATGTTTCATAGATGGCATTTCACCCCTATAAGACGGGCAAAAATATCAGAAGGTAACAGCAATGTTTGTTGGTAGTGTAAAAAAAATCCAGGGACTTACTATCATATGATGTGGTCATGTGAAAAGGCCAAAAGATTTTGGATACAGGTTTGGGAAATGGCAAAAGAAATTGTTCAACAAAAATTGAATTTTAAACCTGAAATGTTATTATTGAATATTATGCCAGAAATTATTGATAAGAAAATAAAATATAGTCTACTGTATATATTTACAGCAGCTAGGTTACTCTGGGCCCAAAAATGGAAGAATGAAGAGACGCCAACGATGGAGGAGCTTGTAAAGAAGCTATTGGACATTGCAGAATTAGACATCCTTTCAGAGGCACTACGGGATCAACCAAGAGACTTTGTAAAACAAAGTTGGAAGCTGATACATAATTGGGCCCAGAAAAAGACAGGAGCTTAGGGGGAAACTTAGTATTTAGCGAACTCAGTGCTCACCGGAATCCTCTTGAAGACACTTGAGGTCCAGACGACGATGGAATCTCTGTTCCAAAGGGGGAGGAGGGATATTTAGTTAGTAGTTTTTCTTTTTGTATTTTTGTCCTGTTAATTATATGTTAGATGGTTAATGTTTTTTAGTTTGTATGTCATAATAAAAAAAAGAAAAAGAAAAAAGAAAACTGGTGCCTCCCAAACCACTTTCAAGAGGGAGGGAAATGTTTATACCCTTCCCCCACTACACAACACTCCCATCCTTATATTATTTTTAGAAATCAAATTATAAACCATCAGTGGAAACGGGAGGTCCTTCTGATACTCCACAGCGCAAGAGCTGCTCCTGAGAAAGTAGCCAGCCTTATGTGGGTGTGAGTGTTTTTTGATACACGCTCCTGCCATGACCCCCACTTGGAAGACCAGACAAAATTACCAGACCTAGAAAGAGATGTCATACGGATTGTGGAGGAGCTGGATCAATTCCCGGCTTACTACACTAGGGAAGTCACAACTAGAGTAAGCCAATTGAAATCAGTGGAATGAATGGAGGAGTTCACTCACAAAATCCCCACTGAATCAAGGGGGCCTCCAAATCACATTTACACCATTCCCCGTTACATCTTAAAGAAATATCGACCAACAATCTAAATGCTCCAAATTGTTTTCCAAACCACGTGTCTCAAAATTTATTTTATTGGCATATTTTAATAAAGGCTTCCAATTTTCAGTGAATTGACTGTGCCTTGTTTCTCCTCTATATAATCTAACTTTATTAGTCATTTTTTCCATCAACATTGTATGACATATCTTATTCGTAAATGCTTGTAATGAGAGATCTTGAGCGTTTTTCCAATTTCTAGCGATCTCAGATCTTGCGGTGCCTATAAGATTTGCAACTAATTCTTTATTTTCAAGTTTCTCATTTCCCCCTGTAAATAATGAAAATAACAATAATGTTTCATTCATATCTATTTTTTGATTAGTCAGCGTCTCTATCCATCTAATTACCTCGTGCCAGAATGCTTCTATTTTGGGGCAAGATATCCACATATGTTCCAAAGTTCCTACTCTAACTGAGATTCCCTATGGTAAGGAATAGGATGTCAGCCCATAATTTCATTTCCTGCCCAATGACAGGGCCAGCCCTGAGGACAGTTAGAAGGTTCTGGCTCAGCCATTGCATTCTCTGGACCTGTGGCTTGTAGGAATTCGCCCAACATGAAACCATTTGTGTTGATTTCACCTCACATTATTCTCCCAGAGGTTCCTTTGCCCTACACAACCACAAACTCAAAGGTCTTCACACCCCTTGATTAGAGCATTTCTGACATCAGAATCTTCACCAACGTCTGTGATTATCACTGCATAAACACTGCTTTCAGACTTTTATCTTCTACTGCTTCTCTTATACACAGATCTTCAAGTCTGATGAAGCAAGATATTCCCACACTAAGCGATCTCTACTATGCAACTCACTGGACATTGCTCAAGCCCCTTTCCAGGAGATGCTCCTGCCTGGGAACCTTTGCTTTATAAAGGGATGGAGCCCAGCCCATATTAATAATGAGTCCTCCTAGGCTGCTTAATTTATGCAAAACCAAATGCAATTTCTCTTCCTATTTATTCCCTCAAATCATATCCTCTCACCCAGACCTCCCAATAAAACACTCACAGACTCTTTCAGAGCTAGCCTGCTCTTCCATGATGTCACCTTTGTGGTCCATCCTCCTCGTGCTGGCAGCCTCCTCCTCATGTGTGTTGGTTTTTTATGTTTCCTTATCTAATTTCATTAATTTGCTCTAAATTTCAGCTTATGTTTTTGCCTTTCATCTCAACCGTTTCTTTCCATTCTTCTCTTTCAAGGTGCCCACTCACAAGTGGTTCTGACTCAGGAAGGTCCGGTTGTGAAAAAACCTAGAGAATCCCATAAACTCACCTGTGCCACCAGTGGGTTTACTCTGAGTAGCACAACGATGCACTGGATCAGACAGAAACCTGGCAAAGGATTGGAATGGCTTGTGCGGTATTACAGCGCTGGCAGCAATAACTATTCCCCTGCAATCCAAGGGCGATTCACGGCCACTAAGGGTGCCTCTGACTTCTATCTCCAGATGAGTGACCTGAATAGAGAAGACACGGCCGTGTATTACTGTGCAAGAGACACAGTGAGAAACCTCTTTCCAGACCTCAGACAAAAACTCTGGACTGCAGAGGCTCTGGAGGGACGACCTGTGGGGGCCCCAGTGAGCCATAAACCATAAACCCAACTGACAGACCAGGTACACCAAGGAAAACACTGCACAGGAAAACAGGACCAAGTCCTTATTCTTGGCAGTGAACAGCGGCTAATCCTTAACTTGGGTCCATTTCTTGGGTGGCTCCTCATCTCCTTCTAACTCCTTCCTTGCCTCTCTGTCATAAACGTTTGCTACACTCCCTCCATCCAACACATTCTTTTTAAAGCATTTCGAGAAAAGCCAAAGTACCTCAGCTTCAACCTTTTGTGTTCTTCTCGTGATTATTCTGGAAACTGGTGTTTACTCAGGATGAGGAAAGTTAATTTGGTATTTTCTGGCTACCTTTCAGGAGAAGAGTTGGTCCCAGATTAACATCCTATTGTTTGGGGTTCCCACTTTTTTTCTCCCAGTCCTGTGTTTAATCCTGAGGGGATGAAATTCAAGCAGGTGAAACTGTCCCCCACCGTGTCTCTCCCTGCCATGGAGCCCTCCATGTTCTGAAGTGCAGGGTGCTGTACAAAGCCATTGCCAGACCGGCAGAAAGCAAAAAAGCAAAGTGTGCAAACTTATGTACGCCCCTCAGTGCTTAAAACTCTGTGTGATTTAGAATTTAGTTACGCAGGCTAAACATTGCCCCCCTCCTCCCGATAGATGGGTATTCAATTTGCCAACCACAAATGGATGGAAGGCTGAGTCCACCTTGAGCTGGCTACCCAAGCGGGCCGGGATCAAACTCAGCTCGTGAGCACAGTCTTCACTGCAGTACTGCAGTTTAACCTCGGTGCCACGAGGCACATCATTTCATCTTCCAAAAAATCATCCTTACACTTTATAAACTGTATTATAACCATACATGCACTCATATACACAGATCTTCATCTCTGACCAAACAAGATATTCCCGCACAGAGGGATACATACTCTGTGACTCACTGGAAGTTACTCAAGGGCCAATGACTCAAGGCCCAAGTCACAGGCTTATGGCCCCTTGACCCCTTTCAGGAGAGGTTGCTCCCTGGGAACCTTTGCTTCATAAAGGACTTCAGCCCGTATTGATGCTGACTCCTCCTAGGCTGCTTAATTTATGCAAAATCAAATGCAATTTCACTTCCTATTTATTGCCTTAAAATATATCCACTCTCCCGATAAGACACTCACAGTCCTTTTCAAAGCTAGCTTGCTGTTCAATTATGTCTCCTTTTTGGTCCTTACTCCTCGTGCTGGTGGCCTCCTCCTCATGTGTGTTAGTTTTTTATGTTTCCTTATGTAATTTCATTAATTAGCTCTCAATTACAGCTTTGTTTTCTACCTTTTCACCACAATCCTTTCATTCCTTTCTTCTAGCAAAAGGTGCCCTTTCGCAAGGAGTTCTGACTCAGGAAGGTCCGATTGTGAAAAAACCTGGAGAATCCCATAAACTCAACTGTGCCACCAGTGGGCTTACTCTGAGTAGCACATGGATGACCTGGATCAGACAGAAACCTGGCAAAGGATTCGAATGGCTGGTGCAGTATTACAGCACTGGGAGCAATTATTACTCCTCTGCCATCCGAGGGTGATTCACAGCCTCTAAGGGTGCCTCTGACTTCTATCTCCAAATGAATGACCTGAATGCAGAAGACACGGCCGTGTATTACTGTGCAGCACACGCACACACAGCGAGAAAAATCTTACCAGACCTCAGACAAAAACTCTGGACTGCAGCAGTTTTGAGGAAAGTCGATCGATTCGTCGAAGAATATTCATATATTCGTATTCGTTGATCCGTTAACCTTGACGAATAACGGATCAAAACGAATTGCCATTTTTTTGATTTCTCCCCATCTCTAGTTACAGCATATTTATATACCGAAGAGAAAACTGGACCTTCCAAAACCAGTTTCAAGAGGGAGGCAAATTATTTATATATTTCTCCCACTCCACAAACTTCCCATCATTCTTTATTTTTAGAAATCAAATTATAAACCATCAGCAGAAATGGGATGTCCTTCTGAGATTGCATACCACAATAGCTGCTCCCGAGAAAGATGCCAGCCTTCTGTGGGTGTGAGTGTTTTTTTGATACAATCTCCTGCCATGACCCCCACTTGGAAGACCAGACATAATCATCAAACCTAAAGACGGATGTCTTACAGATTGTGGAGGAGCTGGATCAATTCCCGGTTTGCTACACTAGGGAAGTCACAACTAGAGTAAGTTTCTGGCTCAGCCATTTCATTCTCTGGACCTGTGGCTTGTAGGAATTCGCCCAATATGGAACCATTTGTGTTGATTTCACCTCACATTATTCCCCCAGAGGTTCCTTTGCCCTACACAACCACAAACTCAAAGGTCTTCACACCCCTTGACCAGGGCGTTTCTGACATCAGACTCTTCACCAGGCCCAACTCCTATGATAGTCCCTGCATAGAGACTGCTTTCTGACTTCTACAGCTTCATCCCTTTTTTTTTTAAAGGTTGTGGTATTTTAAAGTCTGTCATCACCACACATTCACTCAGATACACAGGTCTTAATCTTTCACAAAGCAAGATCTTCCCGCACAGAGGAGTCCCTTTACTCTGAAACTCACTGGACGTTGCTCAAGCCACTGGGTCAAGGAACAAGGCACAGGCTTATGGCCCCTTTGACCCCCGTTCAGGAGAGGCTCCTGCCTGGGAACCTTTGCTTTCTAAAGGGATGGAGCCCCTGTTAATGCTGACTCCTCCTAAGCTGCCTAATTTATGCAAAACCAAATGCAATTTCCCTTTCTTTCTTATTCCCTTAAAACATATCTTCTCACACACACATCCGGAAAAGACACTCACAGTCCTTTTCAAAGCTAGTTTGCTGTTCCATTATGTCTCCTTTTTGGTCCATAATCCTCGTGCTGGCAACCTTCTCCTCATGTGTGTTGGTTTTTATGTTTCCTTGATTAATTTCATTGTTGTTTGTTAGTCGTTAAGTCGTGTCCGACTCTTCGTGACCCCATGGACCAGAGCACGCCAGGCCCTCCTGTCTTCCACTGCCTCCCGGAGTTTGGTCAAATTCATGTTGGTAGCTTCGATGACACTGTCCAACCATCTTCGATGACACTGTCCAACCATTTCATTAATTACCTCTAAATTTCAGGGTTTTTTAATTGCCTTTTCACCACAATCCTTGCTTTCCTTTCTTCTCTCAAAAGGTGCCCGCTCGCAAGTGGTTCTGACTCAGGAAGGGCCGGTTGCGAAAAAACCTGGAGAAGCCCATCAACTGACCTGTGCCACCAGTGGGTTTACTCTGAGTAGCACATTGATGATATGGATGAGACAGAAACCTGGCAAAGGATTGGAATGGCTTGTGTCCTATTAGAGCTCTGGGAGCAATTATTATTCCTCTGCCATCCAAGGGCGATTCACGGCCTCTATGGCCTCTGACTTCTATCTCCAAATGAATGATCTGAATGCAGAAGACACGGCTGTGTATTACTGTGCAAAAGACACAGTGAGAACCATCTTACCAGAGCCCAGACAAAAACTCTGGACTGCAGCCGCTTTGGAGGGAAGTCCTCTGAGTGGCACCAGTGAGTCATAAACCGTAAAGCCACCTGACAGACGAGATACACCAAGGAAAACATTATACAGGAAAAGAGTACTGACTCTTTCGATTATGAGCCATGAACAGCTGCTGCTCACCCTTAGCCTAGGTCCATTACGTTGGGCTTTGCTTCATCTCTTTCTAAGCAAAGTACAGTCGAGCCAAGCCATACTCCACACCTCCCTGCCGTAGGGTTTCCTACCCTCCCTCCATCCAATGAGTCCGTTAAAACATTTTGAGGGAAGCCAAGGTGCCTCCAGTTCAGCCTTCCTACTCGTTATCTTGATGATTCAGCCATCTCGTGTACCCACCATGGGGGAAATTAAACTGGTAGCTTCTGGGAACCTTTCGGAAAAATTCGGGAAAACTCCTATGATAGCATAGAGACTGCTTTCAGACTTCTGCTGCTTCTACTGCTTCGTCCCTTTTTTTCTGAATATATAACAAATAAAAAAGGTTTGAGGTATTTTAAAGTATCATCACCACACATTCACTCATATACACAGAAATTCATCTCTGATGCAGCAAGTTATTCCCACACAGAGGGATACATACTTTGCATCTCATTGCAAGTTACTGAAGCCAGTGAGTCAAGGTCCAGGTCACAGGTTTATGGCCCCTTGACCCCTTTCAGGAGACGCTTCTGCCTGGGAACCTTTGCTTTATAAAACGGTGGAGCCCATCTTAATGCTGACTCCTCCTAGGCTGCCCAATTTATGCAACATCAAATGCAATTTCACTTCCTATTTATTCCCCCAAATCATATTCTCTCACCCAGACATCCTGGTAAAACACTTGCAGGCCCTTTCAGAGCTAGCTTGCTGTTCCATGATGTCGCCTTTGTGGTCCATCCTCCTCGTGCTGGCAGCCTGCTCCTCATGTGTGTTGGTTTTGTATGTTTCATTGTCTAATTTCATTAATTAGCACTAAGTTAGAGCTTTGTTTTTTGCCTTTTTGTCTCATCCCTTTCTTTCTTTTTCTCCTCTTACAAGGTGCCCAGTTGCAAGTGGTTCTGACTCAGGAAGGTGTGGTTGTGAAAAAATCTGGAGAAGCCCATAAACTCACCTGTGCCACCAGTGGGTTTACTCTGAGTAGCACGTACATGAGCTGGATCTTGAAGAAACCTGGCAAAGGATTGGAAAGGATTGTGCAGTATTACAGCGCTGGGGACAATAACTATTCCCCTGCCATCCGAGGGCGATTCACGGCCTCTAAGGGTGCCTCTGACTTCTATCTCCAAATGAATTACCTGAATGAAGAAGACTCGGCCGTGTATTACTGTGCCAAATACACATACACAGTGAGAAACATCTTACCAGACCTCAGACAATAACCCTATACTGCAGATGCTCTGGAGAGAAGTCATGCAAGCAGCACCAGTGAGCCATAAACCGTAAACTCATCTGACAGATGAGATACACCGAGGAAAATATTGTACAGGAAAACAGTACTGACTCTTTACTATTAGCCGTCAACAGCTGCTACTCCTGAGGTCCACTATGTGGGAGGCTGCTTCCTCTCCTTCTAACGCAGTTGTACAAAGCCTTCCTCCATGTGTCTCTGCTTATGGGTTTCCTACGCTCCCCGAAAGTACTTCCTTAAAGATGTTTGAAGAAAGCCAAAATGCCTCATTATTAACAGCGAACAGCTGCTAACCTGTAACATAAGCCTAAGTCTATTATAAAAACAGGTTGGCTAGGAATGATAGAGGTTGTAGTCCAATGCATATTGAGGGCACCAAAACAGAGGATAGCTGCCTAAGCTCAGTGGTTCCCAACATTGGGTGCCCAGATATTCTTGGAATAAAACTCCCAGAATCCTTCTCCACTGGCTGTGTTGGCCACGAGTTCTGGAAGTTGTAGTCCAAGAACATCTGGGGAACGAAGGCTGGGAACCACTGCCTTAGCTAGACACTTAAATGGAACAGACTAAGCACTTCTCATTCTCACCAGCTGGAGGAAGCTGTTGCTTGTCTCCTTATGTTCCAGGAAACCTCGCCATAGAAGAAGTAAAAGACATACAATCTCAAGGTGTTGAGGAGAGGGGAAATCATGTCTGAACCCTCTCAAATCTTTATTTTTGGAAATTAAATTAAAAACACGACATGGAAAGGGAAGACCCTCTGAGATCGCATAGTGCAATGGCTGCTGTTGAGAAAGTCACCAGCCCTATTCAGGGGTGAGCTTTTTTTATACAAGCTCCTGCTAGCACCCCCACTTCATATATCAGTCATGACCACCAGACCTGAAAAGGGATGCCATACAAATGGTTAAGGACATGGATCAATTCCCGGCTTACAACACCAAGGAAGTCACAACTACAGTAAGCCAAATTAAATCAGAGGAACCCATGGAGGAGTTCACTCACCAAATCCCCACTGAATCAATGGGGCCTAATATAATTCCCAATAAAATTGGGAAAGGAGTACGACAAGGCTGTATATTGTCTCCCTGCTTATTTAACTTATATGCAGAATACATCATGTGAAAGGCTGGACTGGAGGAATCCCGAGCCGGAATTAAGATTGCCGGAAGAAATATCAACAACCTCAGATATGCAGATGATACCACTCTGATTGCAGAAAGTGAGGAGGAATTAAAGAACCTCTTAATGAGGGTGAAAGAGGAGAGCGCAAAAAATGGCCTAAAACTCAACATCAAAAAAATGAAGATCATGGCCACTGGTCCCATCACCTCCTGGCGAATAGAAGGGGAAGATATGAAGGCAGTGACAGATTTTACTTTCTTGGGCTCCGTGATCACTGCAGATGGTGACAGCAGCCACGAAATTAAAAGACTCCTGCTTCTTGGGAGGAAAGCGATGACAAACCTAGACAGTATCTTAAAAAGCAGAGACATCACCTTGCCGACAAAGGTCCGCATAGGGAAAGCTATGGTTTTTCCAGTAGCGATGTATGGAAGTGAGAGCTGGACCATAAAGAAGGCTGACCGCCAAAGAATTGATGCTTTTGAATTGTGGTGCTGGAGGAGACTCTTGAGAGTCCCCTGGACTGCAAAGAGAACAAACCTATCCATTCTGAAGGAAATCAACCCTGAGTGCTCACTGGAAGGACAGATACTGAAGCTGAGGCTCCAATACTTTGGCCATCTCATGAGAAGAGAAGACTCCCTGGAAAAGACCCTGATGTTGGGAAAGTGTGAAGGCAAGAGGAGAAGGGGATGACAGAGGACGAGATGGTTGGACAGTGTCATCGAAGCTACCAACATGAATTTGACCCAACTCCGGGAGGCAGTGGAAGACAGGAGGGCCTGGCGTGCTCTGGTCCATGGGGTCACGAAGAGTCGGACACGACTTAACGACTAAACAACAACAACAAATTCAGGACAGAGCTTTGTTTTACATAAGCTCCTGCTCGGACCCCCACTTCAAATACCAGTCGTGACCACCAGACCTGAAAAGGGATGCCATACAAATGGTTAAGGACATGGATCAATTCCCGGCTTACAACACCAAGGAAGTCACAACTACAGTAAGCCAAATTAAATCAGAGGAACCAATGGAGGAGTTCACTCACCAAATCCCCACTGAATCAATGGGGCCTAATATAATTCCAATTTACTATGCTAAGATGTGCAGGGAAATCGCCCCAGAGGGAGACCACAGCTGCGATACAAGGAGATCTGCAAGCGGGATCTGAAGGCCTTAGGAATGGACCTCAACAGATGGGAAACCTTGACATCGGAGCGTTCAGCCTGGAGGCAGGCGGTGCATCATGGCCTCTCCCAATTTGAAGAGACCCTTGTCCAGCGGGCCGAGGCAAAGAGGCAGACCCAAACCCAGCAAAATCAGGGAGCTGGACAGGGGACAGATGGTATTTGTCTTCAGTGTGGAAGGGACTGTCACTCTCGAATTGGCCTTCTCAGACACACTAGACGCTGTTCCAAGTCCTTCATACAGTGCTACGTTACCATAGTCTCTCGAGACTGAAGGATGCCTAATCTATGCGAAGGAGCAGGATTTCAGCCAATCATTTCATCCTGTGCAATGACAGGGCCGGCCCTGAACACAGTTAGAAGGTTCCACCTCAGCCATTTCATTCTCTACCTTTGCACCCGAATGCGTGGTGTTCCCACTTTTTTTCTTGTCCAGTCCCTGATCCTGATCTGCAGAATTCAGGCAGGGGAAACTTTTCTCACCATGTCTCTCCATGCCATGATAATCCTCCATGGGTCCATGTCCTGAAGTGTAGGGCGCTATACAAAGGCACAGGTGGCAAGCCAAGAGAAAGGTGGCAACCTCTCGTCGGGAGTATCCAATGGGACAATAAGGCATTTCACAGAAGAACCTGGTGCCTATGGGGGAGGTATAACCGTGGGGTCTGAATTACCAAGATAAGTTGAGCTCATCACTCACTCCTTTATGTCTGTCCTACCTCCCTTTGACATAGATGGATATTCCAAGAAATGGAAGGTGAACATGCACTCATACATACAGATGTTTATCTATGATGTTGTAAGGTATTTCTGCACAGGGAGGTCCCTACTCTGCAACGAACCGCAAGTTACTCAAGCCAATGAGTCAAGACACAAGTCACAGACATATGGCCTCCTGATCTCTTTCAGGAGATTCTGCTACCTGGGTTTCTATGCTTCACAAAGGGGTGGAGCCCATATTAACACTGACTTCCCCTAGGCTGCCCAATTTATGCAAAACCAAATGCAATTTCACGTCCTATTTATCCCCTCAAATCATATCCTCTCACCCAGACTTCCCCATAAAACACTCACAGACCCTTTCAGAGCTAGACTGCTCTTCTATTATGTCGTCTTTCTGGATGGTACTCCTCATGCTGGCGGCCTCCTCCTCATGTGTGTTGTTTTTTTATGTTTCCTCATCTAATTTCATTAATTTGCTCTAAATTTCAGCTTATGTTTTTGCCTTTCATCTCAACCCTTTCTTTCCATTCTTCTCTTTCAAGGTGCCCACTCGCAAGTGGTTCTGGCTCAGGAAGGTCCGGTTGTGAAAAAACCTGGAGAATCCCATAAACTGACCTGTGCCACCAGTGGGCTTACTCTGAGTAGCACATCGATGCTCTGGATCAGACAGAAACCTGGCAAAGGACTGGAATGGCTTGTGCGGTATTACAGCACTGGGAACAAGTATTATTCCCCTGCCATTGAAGGGTGATTCACAGCTTCTAAGGGTGCCTCTGACTTCTATCTCCAAATGAATGATCTGAAAGCAGAAGACACGGCCGTATATTACTGTGCAGCACACGCACACACAGCGAGAAAAATCTTACCAGACCTCAGACAAAAACTCTGGACAGCAGCAGTTTTGAGGAAAGTCCTGTGAGTGGCACCAGTGAGCCATAAACCATAAACCCATTGAACAGACCAGATACATCAAGGAAAACACTATGCAGGAAAAGATTACCAGGTCATTATTATTAGCAGTGAGCAGCTCCTAATCCTTAGCCTAGAGCCATTAAATTGGGGGCTGTTTCCTCTCCTTCTAATGCTATTATGTCCCTTCAAGCCGTCTCTGACTTGTAGTGACACTTTGAATGAGCAACCTCCAAAAGGTCCTGACCTCAACAGACCTGCTCAACTCTTGCAAATTCAAGCCTGTGAGTTCCTTTACGTAGTCAATCCATCTTGTGTTTGGTCTTCCTCTTTTCCTGCTGCCTTCTGTATTTCTCATCATTGTTCTCTTTTCCAGGGAGTCCTTTCTTCTCATGAGATGCCCAAAGTAGGGCAGCTTCTGATTCAATATTTTTGCCACCATAGATAGTTCAGGCTTGATTTGCACGAGGACCCACTTTTCCATCTTTCCAGCCGTTCAGGGAATCCACGAAGCTCTCCTCCAGCACATTTCAAATGAAACAATTTTTTCCTGTCAGCTTTCTTTACGGTCCAGCTTTCACACCCATACATGGTGATGGGGACGACAAGTGTGGACATAGTGCCGTACCGCAGAACAAAGCCAGTCACTGTGCTCCTTGTGTCTGTGCTATAGGGTTCCCTAAAACTTTTGTTGTTGTTTAGTCGTTAAGCCGTGTCCGACTCTTCGTGACCCCATGGACCAGAGCACGCCAGGCCCTCCTGTCTTCCACTGCCTCCCGGAGTTGGGTCAAATTCATGTTGGTCGCTTCGATGACACTGTCCATCCATCTCGTCCTCTGTCGTCCCCTTCTCCTCTTGCCTTCACACTTTCCCAACATCAGGGTCTTTTCCAGGGAGTCTTCTCCTCTCATGAGATGGCCAAAGTATAGGAGCCTCAGCTGCAGGATCTGTCCTTCCAGTGAGCACTCAGGGTTGATTTCCTTTAAAACGGATAGGTTTGTTCTCCTTGCAGTCCAGGGGACTTTCAAGAGTCTCCTCCAGCACCACAATTCAAAAGCATCCATTCTTCGGCGGTCAGCCTTCTTTATGGTCCAGCTCTCACTTCCATACATCGCTACTGGAAAAACCATAGCTTTCCCTATACAGACCTTTGTCGGCAAGGTGATGTCTCTGCTTTTTAAGATGCTGTCTAGTTTTCTCATCGCTTTCCTCCCAAGAAGCAGGAGTCTTTTAATTTCATGGCTGCTGTCACCATCTACAGTGATCACGGAGCCCAAGAAAGTAAAGTCTGTCACTGCCTCCATATCTTCCCCTTCTATTTGCCAGGAGGTGATGGGACCAGTGGCCATTGTCTTAGTTTTTTGGATGTTGAGCTTCAGACCATTTTTTGCGCTCTCCTCTTTCACCCTCATTAAGAGGGTCTTTAATTCCTCTTCACTTTCTACCATCAGATGCAGATGATACCACTCTGATGGCAGAAAGTGAGGAGGAATTAAAGACCCTCTTATGGTTCAGCTCTCTAAAACATTACTGAGTCAATATTATTAGCAGTGAACAGTTGCTAATCCTTACCTTACATCCATTATGTTGGAGGTTGCTTCATCTCCTTCTATTGCAATACTCTTGAACAAAGCTGTGTTCCTTGCCTTTCTTCCATACAGGTTGCTATGCTTGCTCCATCAAGCGAGTTCTCTAAAGCATTTTGAGGAAAGCCAAAGTGGATCAGGTTCAGCCTTCCCCATTGTTATCATGATGATTGTGGAAACTGGTGTACCCAGGATGGTGGAAATGAAACTGGTAGTTTTTGGGAATCTTTTAGGAAAATAGTTTGCCCCAGATTAACATCCTAATGTTTGGGGTTCCCACAGGTAAATCTGTCCCCACCACATCATTTCATCCCATGAAAATCCTCCATGTCTCTGCATCCTAAAACGCAGGGTCCTGTAAAAAGTCAGTGCTCGGCACCCCAGATCGGCTGATCTGTACGGTTCCCTTGCAGGCAAACCTAAAGGCAGACCTACAGAACAAATTACAGAAGACTATAGTTCATCATATCTGAAATTATCGCAGGAAAGGGTAAATACCAGAGTGAAATCAGACAACCATAGACAAGCATTTGAAAATTCACCTGGGGATCTATAAATATTTTCTTTGTTGAAATAATTCCAGGCAACTCCAAAGCTTGCATTTTTACACGTTTTATTTCTACTTAACTTCTGTGTTCCATAGGCATAACATGAAATCCAAAGTTTTAAAAATCAGGTCAGTTTTTGAGAAGTCGTAGGCATGTCATTCCATCTTGCAAAAATCATCCTTACAATTTATAAGACACCGTAGGCACATAGCTACACAAATATGAGAGCAGAACAACTAGAAGTCTTATAACCATGAAAAGTTGCAGAAACTCAAAAGCACAGCTTCTATTGTAGGTAGAATACAATTCATAAAGAATACAGGAGTTTATAACCCAAATCAGCACATATTGATACTACTGACTGCTTGTAGGCTGCCGAATTTATGCAAAACTGAATGCAATTTCACTTCCAATTGATTCCCTCAAAGCATATCCTCTCACCCAGACTTCCGGGGAAAACACCCACAGTCCCTGTTATTCTATTATGTCATCTTTGTGGTCTGGACTCCTCGTGCTGGTGGCCTAATCCTCATGTTGGTTTTTCTGTTTTCTTGCCTAATTTCATAACACTCCAAGCTATGGCTCCTTTTTTTCCTGCCTTTTCATCTCAACTCTTTCTTTCTTTTCTTCTCTTACAAGGTGCCCACTCACAAGGGATTCTGACTCAGGGAGGTCCGGTTGTGACAAAACCTGGAGAAGCCCATCAACTGACCTGGGCCACCAGTGGCCTTGACATGGGGACAAACTGGATCAGAGAGAAACCTGAGAGAAGATTCAAATGGCTTGTGCATTATTACAGCTCTGTGTTGTGGACACAATGAAAAAAGTCAAACTCCCAACCTCTGGCTCTGCAGCCAGATACCCAAACTACTCAGCTGTATTGCTACTGTAAGTCAAGATCGACTTGACAGGACAGAATTGCCAATATAAATTTATGGAACACAGCTTATAATGTTAAATGCTATTCTCTCCTTACCACCCTTCAATATACTACTATTAATAAGGTCAGTTATCTTTTATCCTTAATGTATGCATTTTTTCTTAAAAGAATGACTCCAGATTCTACTTTTTGGACTAAAGTTGGGTGAAGTGCAGTCCACAGACCAGACAGGATCCCTATAAGACCATAATTGCCACTTGTGTAATAGCCACAACTAGAGATGTGAATCTTTCCAAATGTGTAGGGTCTTGGTTATAAATCACAGCATCTGTGAATTATAACTGTAACTAGAAAGTTGCCACAAGGAACAACAAACACATCTCCACCATTTGTTTCTTCAGGAGAGACAACATGAAGCCCAGTAATTAAACACAAAGATGTGGCAGCTGGAATATAGTACAGTGCTTGTTTGAGATTAGGATAGTAGACATCTGATTCCAACAACAAAATGTCCACACTTGCTTTCGGTGGGGACCCGGGAGAGGGCCTTCTCTGTGGCTGCTCCCAGACTGTGGAACTCCCTCCCACTGGAGGCCAGCCTGGCCCCATCTTTGCTCTCCTTCCCCAAGCCAGAAAAGACCTTTCCCTTCAAGTAAGCTTTTCCTCAGTGCCGGCTGCCTGAGTGGGATTTTTAGATAGATTGTCATGCATGACTGCTTTGACTGGGTTTCTGGGTATTGTTTAGGTTTACCATTTCTCAGAATGGTATTGGTTTGTTTCTTTTTAATATTTCTATACTTAGTGTTTTAAGTTTTAAATATTGTCTTTGATGAAAGCTGCTCTTTTTACACTCCTTGTTCATAGCTTCAAATATTGTCTTTCACTGTTGTAAGCCACCTCGGGTCCTTTTTAAGGAGAAAGGCAGAGTAAAAATATTTTAAATAAACAAGTAAATGTCTTCATTCAGTATGAGATAAATATATATAGATGTCAAGACTTTCAAATTCTATTATTCTTTGCCCTAGTGAGCTGCTCCCTGATGTTCAGCTCAGGCCTCAGCATAATGATGTAGGTTTTGGGGGCAAAGATACAACCCAGCAAGCCAGCACTGGAAGCTAAGATAGAGAAGATCTCCACAGCCACCGTGTATTTCCCTTTGGTGCTCAGATAAGAGGGGACAAAAGACAACCAAACACTGCAAAAGGTCAGCATACTGAAGGTGATGAACTTGGCTTCATTAAAAGCATTCGGCAGGTTCCTGGATAGAAAAGCCACTGCAAAACTGACACCAGCCAGTAGTCCCATGTAGCTCAAGATAAGTGAGAACATGATGGCGGATCCTTCATTACATTCTGCTATGATCTCTTCAGCTTTGGAAGAAAAGTCCATGTCAGGGAATGGAGGAGATGTTCCTAGCCATATGGCACAAAGGCCGACTTGGACGAGAGGGCAAGAAAAAACAATGGTGTGTGACAATCTTTTCCCCACCCATTTCCTCATACCACACCCAGGTTTGATAGCCCAGAAAGCTACAACCACAGTGACAGTTTTGGCCAACACGCAAGAAAGGGCCACCGAGAAGAGGATGCCAAATGCAGACTGTCGAAGAACACAGGTCGTCTCACTAGGCTTCCCAAGAAAGAGCAAGGAGCAGAGGAAGCAGAGCAAGAGGGAGAGAAGAAGAGTGTAGGTGAGAACCCGGTTGTTGGCCCTGACCATAGGGGTTTCCCTGTGCTTAATAAAAATCCCCAGAACCAAAGTTGTGATGAGGGAAAAGCAGATGGTGGCTGAGATTATACCAATCCCTAAAGGTTCTTCATAAGATGGAAAGCCCACAGTCCTGGCTATACATTGATCTTGGCTCCTGCTTGGATGTTGATCTTTGGGGCATTTGAAGCAGTCAACCGTATCTGAAAAACAGAAAGAACCAAAAGAGTTCTCATATTCAGTGAAAAAACTACATATGATTTGGAACTCAACTTTATGAATGACTTTATAAAGAGGCTGGACCCTAAGCATCATCTCCATGGTCCCACCAAGAATAAAATGCTCCCATATGAATACTTGTGGGAGGAGAAGAATCTGACATCCAATTACTGTGGTTGTGGAGACATTACAATCTTTGCCCTTGAAGCAAGCTACCCCACACTGAGGCAAACCAATGTGTTTTGGGTTAGATGCTCAGCTGACTCAAGTCAAGTGATCTACTTGAAGTGAGTTGAGCTTCCTAGCTAGAGCTACTTGGAAAAATGGAACACTGATACTTCCTGATGTGCTCAATTTCTCTCACACACAATCACATTCCAAGTCACAAATCAATGCATGAATACCAACCTTTCTGGGTTGAAATCTTCCCTGCTGGACAGAGAGCACAATCATAGCAGCAAAATGTCAGACCTTCTTTCCTTCTCTTTTGATAACCAGGGAGACAAGCATCATTACACAGAGAGACAGGCATCACCTATCCATAAAGATACGGGGAGGGGGAGGGGACAGGATACATTCAAAATCTCTGTTTCATCATTTTTCTCCTCTGTCTCTCTCAAACTTTGGAGTAGACTCGTTTTGGAACTGCGATCTCTACACAATAGCACAAGTTTTAGAAAAGCTATTAGACCACATTTTTAATGGTGTTGGGAGTCTGGTGTTTTGTTTTGTTTTGGATTTTTAGATTATCTTGAGTCTGTTTGATTAAAAAAAGTAATGCCTACATGTAAATAAAGACATTTTGCAAGATAGGGTGCTTTTGTCACCCCTCTGAAATATTGGTTCATCCTAAAGGGGTGGGACTAAGAAAGAGCAGGGCTGTGAGTACAAGATTTGAATCAAAAAGAGCAGGAGAGCTGAAGAGGCCAAAGCTGTTGCTGCTTCTTGGACTGCTGAAGCCCTTGCCAACTTGGTTTAGGTATAATTTCCATATGTTTGTGTTGGAGAGGTGTATCTACATAGTGAGTTCATGAATTGCATACAATTGTATTAATATTTTGTTTTAGGGTTTTGAAGATTCTCCTGTGCTATGGATACCCAGCTCAGTTGAGGAAGATATCTTGGATTTTTGTCTGACTTTGAAATCAAAGGGACACTTGAACTTGGCAAATTCTACAAGCAGCTCCTATATCGGTATTGTTGCCCCGGACTTGGGTACACAAATTTTAGCCTTTACTGTTGTTGTAAGTGCTCATGTCTGCTATATAAATGTAAAAAGAAGAAATTCATTTTGTGAAATTGTGTTTGAAAGATTCATCAATAGTAAGCAAATAGACCTATAGAACTTACACTTTCAGCCAGTATTATCACAAATCTAGAGAATGGCAATTTTCCATGATTCTATACCTGGTTAAAACTCCTGTGCCACATAATTAGATCCTCGTTAATGTTGAATCTCTTTCCTCCAAGAGCACTGGGATCCACCCACCCAACTTTCACTCTGTGGAAGGATCGGTTTGGAAGTGTGATCATGTTTATAATGTCGAATACACCTCCCGTTTCCTTACAATCGTTAAAGGCCACCGTCTCTCCAGCTGAATTATTAAATGAAATTTCTTTAAGCTTCGGATGCAGCTGGCAGAAAGAGTACCAAGAACATGGACTAAAGCATCTTAGATTCTGTAGACATATTTCTCTCCTGATTCTTTAAATTTAATTTTATCTAACAAATAATAATAATAATAATAATAATAATAATAATAATAATAATAATAATAATAAAAAAAAGACTCAGTATAAAAATACAAACATGTTTTGCTGCCAAAGAAAGTAGAAGGTAGGCATTTTATAATCTTGTCACCTGACACTGTCAGTGTAAACAATTTAAACATTTCAGATGCTTCCCATGCACAGTATTTTGTTAATTTTCTTGTGTGCTGCCAAGTTGACCCCCTTCATGAATTGGAATTCTCTGTGACTTCAAGAGACGCAAGCAGGATGTGTGCAAATGAAACTAACTGTAACCCTAACCCTGACTTTGATATTAATCCTCAATATACTGAAAACTCATGAAGTCACATATAAGGATGAGTTTTCAACTTTTTGGACTACAAATCCCATTAATCTCCTTTCTGGCAGTCCTACCTGACAGGCAGTTACCTTAAAGACATTAAATGTGGCTCACCTGGGTAAAAGGCCTAAACTGGAAGGCTCTGAGGCCTAGCTAGGCCTAATTCCACCTAGCTTCCTGTTTGGAAAAAGTGCCTAGCGACTACCAGGGCAGGAACAGGAAGCTTGGGCAAAGCTAGGCCTAGCTCAGCCTCCAAGCCTTCGAGTTTAGGCCTCTCTCTCAGGTGAGCCACATTTAGGTGACTGTATGATGTCTGTCTGTTAGTTGGAAGTCCCAAAATAGAGAATTTGGGGATTTGCCATCCAAAACCCCAAATCTAGTCACACCGTACCCCACAACTCCTTCAATTAAAGGATTTTTAAAATCCATTTGATGAGAATCCAAAGGATCAGGACCTCTGCCATGGATTTGGCAGTGATTTTTTTTACCTTAAAATCCTCCCCTCTCCCCCCCCCTTCCCTGAAGCTCCTAAAGGCTTTCCCAGGGCAAAAGGGGACCCTGAGGAAACCTCAGAACGTAAAACGAGGGCCTAGAAAGCTTTTATTTACCATATATTAAATGGTATCTGGTTCTTGATCCGAGTAGCACTAGGCACAAAATTGCACAACAGGATTTTGCTCAGTGTTACTTTTCAACCTCAAGTTATAATAGCAACCCCTCCACCTTTTCTAAACAACAACATGAACAACATCATCACAGCAAATGTTTATGAACAATACAATTGGAAGGTGGACTGATCTTTTTCTCATAGCGCACAGTGAAGACATTACCTCCCATGGCTGGATATCCTGAGATTCAAGCCTTTGGTTTGCTTTCATTGCTCTGCTTTTGGATCGAGACGAGTAAGCGGCGTGCAAAGCATGTGCCACAGCATAGACAGCATTATAGATACTGTAGCTGTGGCCTGTCATACTCATTTCAAAAAGAGGCCCTGGAAGAGTCTCCAGTTTTTCTTCCCCGCTGCATGTCTCACTGGCCACCCAGTTCTCCTCAGAACCTGGAAATGCACAGTTAAAGACTTGCTCCCAAAAGTTTTTCAGGAAACCATCTCCTGGGTTCCAGCCAGGTTTTGCCATCTGAAGAAAACTCTGGAATCCTTGAATCACCTTTGAATGAATTGAAAGAGAAAGGGCACCCTGGAAGAGTTGAAAGTCCCAGCCACTCTGTAGCCCTGTTAATGTAAAGTCAAGTTGGGCGGTCATAATCCATACTTTTCCTAAATATTTCTTTTCCTTGTATTTAGGTTCTGCTAGGAACACAGCTACGTTCAGCCACAGAACTGTTGTCGCTTCTCCGTAGATGATGAAGGTATTGGCTTTGCTCTCTATGAAGGATAAGTAAACTTTTGAGACCAGGAAGTTAAGTCCATCAAGAGAAAAGTCATTGTATTGATCTGTGATTCTTTTTTTGAAGGCCAAACAGATTCCGTTCTGAGACATCATGGGCTCCAAGACTTCCAAGAAATGGTCTCCACTCTCATGGTCCACAGCAAAGATTCCAACCCATGCCCATCCAAAATGTTTCAGCAAGTGGACAATCCCCTCGTACTGGTAACTCTCATTTGGGACCATCTGATAAAAGGAAGGGAACCCCTGCGTCTCTTCCTCCACCGGTGCTAATGAGCCATAGGTCAGCTGAAAGAAAATGTTCAGATGTTTAAGAAGGGGTGCATAAATGTTTTCATAACCAATGAACAATCAGAGATTCTTCATATTAAACAAATATAATACAAGACTCTTCTTATAGGATTATAATACAATTTCTGGGAAATGGTTATTGGACTGTGATGTCGGAACTGCACATAGAATCACAGAATCACAGAATCATTGAGTTGGAAGGGGCCTGTAAGGCCATCAAGTCCAGCCCCCTGCTCAAGGCAGGAATCCATGTACATCCTCTGCCACTACATCAGGAGGTGAGGCTGAGGAGCTTGACGCCGAGGGAGGCCAGTAGGGAAAGAACAAGAAATCGGGCCTTCTCGGCGGTGGCTCCTCGCCTCTGGAATAATCTTCCTCCGGAGATTCATGCCGCCCCTACGCTGGGTATCTTTAAAAATCAATTAAAAACATGGATGTTTATACAGGCCTTCCCTCCAGTCAATACCTGATCTTTTTATCTTTTCTATTTATCTTTATTTTTTGTTTTATAATTGTTATGGAAATTGTTTTTGTAATAATTTTGTGATTTTATCTGTTGTTTTATGTTGTTTGGAAGCCGCCTAGAGTGGTCGCAAGACCAGATAGGCGGGGTATAAATGAAATAAATAATAATAATAATAATAATACATCCCCTACATTGTGTGAAGTAACTGGCTTTCCTTTAAAGAAAAAGAATTTGAATTATTCTCTTCTTTTTTTCCTCTGACCCTCCATCACTCTCAGAATGTAGTTTGTGAACATCCCTTTCCACCCACGCACAGAACCTACCTGGGGAATCTTGTACAGAGCTAAGATGTCGGTCATGTGGAGGGATACATCAGTGCCAAGTCCACCAACGATGGCGACTAGATTTTTCTGTGTGTCACATTTGTAGTTGGGTATGAATCCATGAGATTTGAAGAGGAGCTCCAGAGTGGTGCGGTAGGTCATCCTCACATCATAATAGCTGTCACAGATGTGGAACCCGAGTGTGACGTTGGGCAAGATCATGGGATTCTGATTGACCTCGGTAATAGCAAATGCCAAGGCTAGAACATGCTGGTAGAACTTTGTCACCACACTGCAGAAAGAGTTATTTATACTTTCAAAAGAGAATTTGTCAAAGCACAAAGTCCATTTTGGACCATTCAGCCTCATTTTCTTTCTAACTGTTTTTAACAGGAAAGAAACAAATCCTATTATGAAACCAATCCCTAAGAGGCCAGACTGAAAGAACTGGGCATGTTTAGCCTTGAGAAAAGAAGACTGAGATGAGATATGACAGCACTTTTCAAATAATTGAAAGGTAGTCACCGTCTGTCAGATCTGCTTTGATTTGGATTCCTGTCTTGAGCAGGGGGTTGGACTGGATGGCCTTATAAGCCCCTTCCAACTCAATTATTCTATAATTCTGTGATTTAACAGTAACGTTTTTACACATTTACTTGAAGTGTCCAGATCAGGTTCACCACAAATGGACAATCCTGTAAGAGAAAGCCTATCTGAAATCTTGTTGTGCATCACCAGGGTGAGAAAAAAAATCCCACCAGGGTGAAAATGTTATTCACCAAACATTTTCACATTCATGGAGAACAACAGTCACAATGGGACACCTGTGACTGACTGTACAATCAAATTGTACAATTCTAATGCCGAGCACACTTACCAAGGTGCAAGTTTATGATCTGCAAAGATGAACAGTGTCTTTTCATTTGTTACTGATGTTTCTAAGCCTTTAAAAAAAAGCTCTGCCCAATCTCTTTTCAAGCTGTTCCCACGGTCAATGATAATATTTTATGGAAGCATACTTCAAAGTTTACCTGTCTTAAAGCTTATGCCTCAATAACTTGGGAATTTGTTGTTGATGATGATGATGCTGTTATAGTTTGTGTGGGTTTTTTTTGTGTAGACCCACAAGTTCTTAAATAATTTAAGTATACATTGTTCATGTATATTACATATCTAGTATAAATTGAACCGTACAATGAACCATCCTAAGCCATCCTATAGTAAATATTTAAATATAAGACTAAAACCATAATTAGATTAAAGTGAAACCATCTTTGGAACAGAAGACAGCATTGGTACATACAGATTTATTTCTAATTTAACAAGCCACTATTGTAAACTATAACAAATCCCATTTTGAGTCAAAAGGAAGATCTTATCAAGTTTATTCACTGTATTCTCCAATATCCATCCAAAAGGAAATCCCATGGACTTTTAGATACTGTGTGCAACCTACAAAATAAGGAGCCAAAGTTTTAAATAGCTATTGGTGGTGTGTCCAAGCTACCGATTCACTGCAAAGGTAGAATATCTTACATTGCCGAGGCTGAGATTATTGTCCAACGTTTTAGTTTTACAGACCAGTTCTGGGGTGCAGCAATGCTAAGCTCTTGTGGATTGCTTTCTTACACACAGTAGTCAAACCACTTGGAAAAACAAGATTTCTTAAGAATATGGGGTTCAAATCCCACCTCTCTATAATTCATTTCTTTCCTTTAAAATCTTACCTCTTACGGCAACAGCTAAATTTGATCTGTTCTCTTTTTTTAAATTTTATTTGGAATATAACATAACAAAACAGACAAAGTGAAAACACTAACCCATCAGTCACTACAAGACCAGGTAGACGAACAACAAAAGATAAAAGAAATGGCCCACTACTAACTAAAACAATCCCTCCTCCCTTTTTGGGTCAGAGACTCCAACATCGTTTGGATCTCGGATTTCTCCAGTTGGTTTCCAGTGAGAACTGAGTACATAAAAACCAAATTTTGCCCTACACTCCTGTCTTTTTCTGGGCCCAAAAATATATTAATTTCCAGCTTTGTTTTACATAGTCTCTTGGTTGTTCCCGCAATGCTTCTGAAAGTGTGTCTAGTTCTGCTATATCCCATAACTTCTTTAACAGCTCCTCTGTCATTGGTGTTTCTTCACTTTTCCATTTTTGGGCCCAGAGTAGCCTGGCTGCTGTGAGTATGTACATTAGACAATATTTTATTTTCTCATCAATAATTTCCAGCATAATATTCAATAATGCTATTTCAGGTTTAATCTCTAATTTTTGTTGAGTAATTTCTTTTACTATTTCCCACACCTGTGTCCAGTATCTTTTGACTTTTTTGCGTGACCACCACATATGATAATAAGTCCCTGTATTTTTTTTTTACACTTCCAACAAACATTGCTGTTACCCTCTGAGATTTTTGCCAATCTTACAGGTGTATAATGCCATCTATAAAACATTTTGAGGATATTTTCCCTAAGGTTTACTGGCTTAATCATCTTATGACACTCTTTCCACATCTTTGTCCAGTCATCAATATCAATGTTATGTCCAAAGTTATTTGCCCATTTTACCATCATCTCCTTCACCCTCTCATCCTCCAAGTCATACTCTAATAAGTATATATACATTTTTTTATTATTTTCTCATCAGTATATATCCACAGTTTATCCACCTGAACTTCACCCTCAAAGAAACCCACGGTTTTATCTTTTTTATATCTTGATTCTAGTTTCAGCATTGACCACCAATCAGAGGCCACACCCAATTCCTCTAGGTCTTGCTTATCCTTAATATTCTGTTCTTTAGTAAGCAGTTCTTTGTATGTGGTTAACACTCCTTTCTGATTCAGCACTTTCAACGTGAACACCTCTATAGGCGCTACCCATAATGGAATTTTCTTATAGGTTTGTGCTTGGAATTTTTGCCATACTAAACATAACGCTTTCCTGAGAATATGTTCTACAAAATGTGATTGTTCTTTATATTTCCCATACCACACATATGCATGCCATCCCATATTTAGATCATGTCCCTCCAATTTCAAAAGTCTTTGGTTTTCAAGAGTTATCCATTCTTTTATCCAGGTCATAGCACAAGCCTTATAATATAATAGCCAATTTGGTAGTCCTGCTCGAAGGGTAGGGAGCAGGACTACTAAATTTGATCTGTTCTGAACAGCCAGCAAGTGGCCAGTGCTCATTCTTACCGTATTATTTCCTGTCAGTCAGCTGTTGAAATCTGTATTTTATGGCTGTAGACAGAAGCCCCAGGGAGCATGGGCAAAGGTAAGGGAATGAAAAGTCTATAATCCATGACATCTACTAGGTGAAATGCTTCCTAGCTCTCTTCCAGAAATCATGAGTGCATCCAGGTTTTCAGTACACACTTGAGAAGCATAAATGCATGATGGCTGTCCTTTCCTCATATATGTCTATTGCCCTCAAAGTACAAACGGTAAGTCATGACTCCAATTTTTCCAGGTGGCAAATCCACTCTGGATTTTAGTCCAAATTTTAAAGAAGCTCACCAGGGTTCTGGCCCTATGTTGGGAGGAATGGTTCAACACTTTGGATAGCTTCTCCAAAAAAACAGCTAAGAAGATTCTCAAAATTGAAGTCTTCAGCCTCCGTTGGGTGTGGAGGGTGACTTTCTGCCTCCTCTCTCAGTGGAATCTCTATATTGAGAAATCAAGACTTCAGATAGGACTCTCTTTTCTTCAGAAATTTACCCTACATGTTGGGGGTGCTTCCTAAAGAAAGGTTAAATTTCTCTTGAATTCTAACCATCACACCAGAAAGCAATCCCATGAAGGGACAAGAAAGCTCCACACTCAGAAAGAATTTCATAAGGTGTGCCTATCATGTGGAACATCTCATTCTTTAACCAGCCTCTGACTTCTATGAACAACTGCTCGGACAAATAAACTTTCTACACTTTGGTGAGGCAGATTGCATGGTAGGAAATTGCATACTTACTTTGGAACTGCAAACGACACTTGTGCGGGACGCTCTGTGAAAGATAGTTCAAAAAAATAGTATAAAATCTGAGAAGCCATCCCACCAACGAGAAGGGTCCCTGACTGATACCATTCATGCGGAGCAGGGAGTACATCGCTGATAGGACACTTACTGGCATCTACTATGTAAATTAATGGAAAGAGAAGCAGCAGTAGTATTATGTGAGGCATCACATTGGTGCCAAAGCTACTCCCTACCATTGTCTGCACTGTATAATACCTGGCTCAGCAGAAGAATAATTCTTAACTGTTAGAGCAGTACGACAATGGAACCATCAGGAGGTGGCGAGCACTCCAATGCTGGAGACAGTCAACCATCTGTCGGATCTACTTCAATTTAGATTTCTGCATTGATCAGGGGGTTGGACTCGATGGCCTTATAGGCCCCCTTCCAACTCAATGGTTCTATGATTCTATGATCATTTATAGCTTGCACTTTGCTATTAATGTATGCCTATCAGACAGACTCCCAAGAAAGTTTCAAACTACAGTATAATAGTACAAAATAGGAAGGAATCTGTTTTATAAAAAGAAATGATGTCCCTTGCCACTCACCTCAGCTGTCCGTGGCACAGGATGTGCTTTTAGGCCATTGAATGATATATGCTTAATGGTTCCTAGTGCCTTCTGAAACTGAAATCTGGCCTATATTAATTACAATAATATAGATAATTACAGTCATTTAGAACATAAACCCAACCAGTATTCAGGAGACCTTGATTCAAATCCCTGCTCAGGCATGTAAACTCACCTGAGGGGATGACCCCAGAGAACAACTCCTTGAACATCTCACATGCTTTGGGAACCCTATTAATTTGCCATAACTTGACAGCAAGTGACTTGACGGCACACAACAACAGATAATCTGGGGGGAAATAACGGTCTCTGCAGAGGAGAAGAGTCACTTTTCACGGCGAACAAGTTTTGATTCCATATGGTCTTAAATCCCTCCCTCAAGGTTTTTTGGCTCGAGTGCTTTATGGGGCAGAAATATGGGGAGAAGAAGTCAAGACCAATTTGGAGGTTGTGCAGAATAAATTCACGACACAGATACTGGGGCTCCTTCCAGGGACTCCGTCAGCTCCTATTTGGGCAGAGCTGGCTCTCCCTTCAGTTATGGCCAGAACTGATTTGGCCTATTTCAGATACTGGCTTAGGCTAAATAGTATGGAGGACCACTCCCTCACTAAGTATGGTTGGCTGGAGCTATTGTAGATGGGAGGATGGGCACAGTGGTGTCAAGATAAGCTAAAGGCTTACAGTCTTTCCATGGAAAGGTTTCTTTCTCTCATTCCCAGGCTCTTAGGAACTGGATCTTTGATTTTGATGCCAGCCAAGACAGAGCTGCTCTTGTTCGGTCAAAATTCTCTATTTGGTATCCTTAACTTCAAGTTAATCATGCAAGGCCATACTACTTTGAGGCACTATCCTTCCCACAGCTCCACAGAGCTTTTAGAGAACTCAGATGCCAACAGATGCCCTCTGCATATCCTGAAGGGTGATACCGAGGAATCCCAGCCTCAGAATGAATATATGTATATGGCTGTAATCAGATTGAAGATATCACTCACTATTTATTGTTCTGTCCCCTTTATATGGATCCTAGAAAAAGATTTCTGTCACCTAGCATCCAGTCATTTGCCAACTGTGCCTCTGAGGAAGCAGTAGCATATGTGCACCCTGACAATCAGTCATTGATCATTTACTCTGTAGCCCCATTTGCTCTGGCAGCCTAGAAGTTGTGCTCTTCTTTTGTTGAGGGTCCTAATATCGTATAGCTGCCACAAACATGTGCAGCAAGCTTGGTCATTTTGAAGGAGGCTGTGATCATTTGGAAGACAAGCTATTATAATTACCTATTTTAAACTGGAAAAAAATGTTTTTCCCCTTTTTATGTATTGCGTATTGTATACTGTATATCGTAAAGGCCTTTGGTCAGAAACAATGGAATATTTTATAGTAATAGACTCCTACAATCATCTTCTTGTGTCTTGTGTCATTTTCCTTGTTCCTTGTGACTTAAGAGAAAACTTTGTTGGAGGTGTAAGGAAGAAAACATTATTCTCACCAGCAGAAGGGGTCAATTATTTATCTCATTTTTGCCCCCTATTCATAAATTATGGTCAAGGAATACTAAAACTACAGCTATTTGGTCTTTTTCCTTTCTATCATGTCTCCTGCATCATAGAAGCTTATCTTGTTTGATTTTTCACATCCAAACCTATTTGCAACACAGTGGTTATCTATTGTGAATGATAAAGAATTGTATCTCTTATGTATTGTCACTTTCAAAAAGCACCTTTTTAATCTTCTAAAACAGCTGCCACTTTTCAGCTACATCTTCTGTCTGTCACAACCTGGACAATTGACCTCTATGACTTAAGTTCAAGCAAGTAGTTGGAGATACAGGGACTGCCTGCTGAAGCATCATCTTTGGTTATCTGGAAGTTGGGTCATGGCAACTGGACTTCTTTCTTATTAGGTTGAAATGTTTCGTGACTCATCTAAATAGCTTCTTCAGTCTTGGATGAATCGTGAAACGTTTCAACCTAATAAGAAAGAAGTGCAGTTGCCATGACTCAACTTCCAGATAACCTCACCTGGATGACAGAGAACATTCAGAGATATATCACCTTTGGTTCTTCACACATCAGGAGGACTGCCAGTGTCCACTGAAGGAGACATTTGGGTAGGTCAAGAACTTAGTAAGGGATATTGTCATCCAACATTGCAGGAGCTCTGGTCACAAGCAACCTTTAGAAGGTACACGCCAGCGATAGATCATAATGGACTATATAAGATCTGGTATCAGAAAGGGTGGGTTACTGATCTTTATTTTTTATGGAAAAATACATCAGCTCATATTTTCCAGGCACAAATACCAAACCCTGGCAAGCACGGAATGAAGTTATGCTATATATAAATATATTTCATAGTTCTTGTAAATGATTGTTGGTCTATAAAGGAAAGGAGAAAGGGTGTTGGGGGGAGGTGTAGGAAAGGAAGCCATGAGTTCTTCTCTGTTTTAGATTTTCCTTTAAAGTTAGTAAAGTTAATCTCATATTTGAGCGGAGTTTTACAAGCTCCCTGAAGTATTTTCTTGCAATAATGTCCCTACTATTTTTCACACCCAGCCCATAGACATGGCCATATGATGTTTAAATCCTTCCATGCTTCCTCTTCATTAGTTGTTCCCTGTTGTTCATCTCTGGCCTCAGTAAAATAACATAGCATTTTGGGGAAAAGATGCTACACAGCAGCCCAGCACCAGAGGCTAAGATGGAGAAGATCTCCACAGCTACCATGTATTTCCCTTTGGTGCTAAAATAGGATGGGACAAAAGATAACCAAACACTGCAAAAAATCAACATGCTGAAGGTGATGAACTTGGATTCATTAAAAGTGTCAGGCAACTTCCTGGCTAGGAAAGCCACCAGGAAGCTGATGATGGACAGAAGTCCGATGTATCCAAGAACGAGACAAAACATGGTGACAGATCCTTCATTACACTGCAGAAGGATTTCTTCAGCAACTGAGTGCATGTCTAACTCTGGGAATGGAGGAGAGGTACCCAGCCAGAGAGCACAGATACTCACTTGAAGAAGAGAGCAAGAAAGGACAATGATGGTGGCTACTCTTTTCCCCATCCACTTCCTCATCCTGGACCCTGGCTTGATGGCCATGAAAGCCATAACCACAGTAATCGTTTTGGCCAACACACAAGAAAGGGTGACAGAGAAAATAATTCCAAAAGCAACTTGCCGGAGAAGACATGCCACTTTTCCAGGTTGTTTAACAAATAACAAGGAAGAGAGGAAACAGAGCAGGAGGGTGATGAGAAGAACGTAGGTGAGCTTTCGGTTGTTGGCTTTGACAATGGGGGTATCTTTGTGCTTAATAAAAGTTCCTAAGACAAAGGCCGTGATGACGGACAGTGAAATAGCAACCAAGGCTAAACTGATTCCTAAAGGTTCTTTGTGAGAGAAAAAGATTACAGTTTTGGGGACACAACTGCTTTTGCTCTTGCTTGGATACTGGTCTTCTGGACATGTGGTGCAGTCATCCATATCTGAAAAAAGAACATCAGACTAAGTGCTGATACTCATCTGAATATTGAATTAGCATGGCTACCTTGGATACATGAACTCACTATTCATGCTGACTTCTGTCTGATGCTGTCAGCTATGTTGTTTGGTCTCAGTTTGTGGAATTAATCTAAATTACTGAGGATTGTACAAAACACAGCCTGATGCCAATTACCTAACTGCAGATGTAAACCCTTTGAAATATTGGTTCAGCCTAAAGGGGTGAGACTAAGAAAGAGCAGGACTGTGAGTGAGAAATGTGAATCAGAAGGAGCAGGAGAACTACGAAGGCCAAAGTTGCTGCTGCCACTTGGATTGCTGAGGTACTTGGCAACTTGCTTTAGGTGTAATTCCTATATATTTGTGTTGGAGGGATGAATCCACATTGTGAACTGCATACAATTGAATTGATATTTTATTTTATTGTTTGGAAGACTCCATACGTGGAGCTGATTCTTCTATGTACTGAACACCCAACCCAGTTGAGGAAGATGTCTTGGATTTTTATCCGAACTTGAATTCAAAGGGACGCTTGAACTTTCCAGTTCTACAAAGTTGTATTGGTGCTGTTGCCTAGGCCTTGGGCACACAAATTGTAGCATTTTGTTGGTTGTGTAATTGCTCATGTTGTATGTTATGTAACACTGAATAAGAAAAGACACATTTTGTGAAATTGTGTTTGTAAGGTCCATCAATAGATATCTAAATAAGCGAACAGCTCCACAGAACGTAAGAGTCTTACACAAGCCTCTTCTTGCTAGCTGGCCATCACCTGGCAGCTGACACTGCACTGATATGTTTTCCAAAGCTGGTCCACATTGTCAGCCATGATTAGAGGGTATCTCTGGGCTTAATAAAAGTTCCTAATACTGAGGTTATGATTGGGAGAGGCGAATGCAGCTGAGGCTAAAGTGATCTCTAAAGCTTCTTCATAACACAGAATGCTGTTGGAAATATATCCATCTCTGCCCTTGTTTGGATATTGCTGTTCTGGGCATTTCAGATAGAGATGGGCATGAACTGCCAAACAGGCAGTTCGTTTATTTGCTGAACAGGTGTTCTGCTCTTCAAAGCCCCACCTCCTCCAACAGGCACCCACTCAGAGGCAGTGCCTGGAGGAGGTAGGGCGAGGAAGCCAGAGCACTGCCTCCGACTGGGCACCAGCCAGAGGAGGTGGGGCTTTGAAGTGCCAAACTCCTGTTTGGCCAATAAACAAACCGGCATGAACCACCAAATTGGTGGTTCGTGCCCATGTCAGTAAGCCACATTTGAGGTGCACCTGGGTCAAAAAACATACCAGCAAAAAAACTATATGAAATTTTTGCTTTACTATTTTGCGCCACCTTTCTGGAATATTTGGTGTGCCATGCAGGGCCTACCTTCCCCATTAGAAATCTTCCCTTCTGGGCATGGAGAGCAATTGTAGCAGCAAAATTTCTCCCCTTCTTTCTGTCTCTTGTGATAACCAGGCTGGCAGGGATCACTACACAGAGAAAGCGGAGCCACCTGACCAAAAATGTGAACAGAAATGTTAAAACACAGAATTAAATGAGGGATGAAATCCTCACTTGTCTCTTTGTCAGGCACAAGAACAAGAAATTTAAAAATCCCCTCAAGTGCAAACAGAGTCCAATTATTTTTTGTTGGTCTTGAAGGTTGTCTTCACCTTTGTGAGAGTGTGGTTTTTGCATCAATTTATTTATTTTTTATTCATTCACACATTTTTACCCCACCTTTTCTCCTTAAGAAGGCCCCAAGGTAGCTTGCCTCATTAAAGGCAACATTTAGAAGCCAAAAACAGTAAGTATACAAATATTTTAAAGAACGAAACAAATGCCACACTAAAAAACAGTAAACACAATCAACACCAAAAGCACATTCAAAGCAACAAGGCACAACCCTTCATTTTAAAAACCCTCTCAGACAGACAGCCACTAAAGGAAAGCCTGCATGAAGAGAAAGATTTTTGTCTGCTTGTGGAATAATGCAAACAACAGAAATTGCACAAAAACAGCAATAGCTTGCTTTTGTTTCATGCACTTTTAAGAATGAGAGGTTTAGCGTTGGTTACTCGCATCTTTTTCTAGCAGTCATCCAGTCCTTCTACGGTTGCTCTGTGCATGGTTGTTTCTGAAAGGTTACTAATTTTATACAGAGTTATCTTCAATCTATTGAGTGATATCTTCAATTTATTGATTGATAATTTTAACTTCTCTTATTAGCTGGGGCTAATAATTGGGAAAGTGTGAGGGCAAGAGGAGAAGGGGACAACAGAGGACGAGATGGTTGGACAGTGTCATCGAAGCTACCAACATGAATCTGACCCAACTCCGGGAGGCAGTGGAAGACAGGAGGGCCTGGCGTGCTCTGGTCCATGGGGTCACGAAGAGTCGGACACGACTTAACGACTAAACAACAACAAATAATTGAGCTTAAAAATTCCTTATGACTGTGTCAGGAGAGAACCCAAATCAACCAGCAATTTAACAAGTATTTTTCACATCCTTATCTAGTGCCTCAGGGAAACATCACTAGTTTTTTTAATATGCCAGCTAGTCTTGATTTTATTATAGACTTAGAGGGAAACTACATTACAACTAACTCATCAGACGTGGAATCAGATCAGTTTTTCTGGGGATGCAAACTAAGCAAATTTTCATGCCTGAGAAATCTGACTTGCAAATGAAGAACATGATTAGCTCCTGACAATCAAGGGCTGATTTGTGAACTGAGGACAACTGTGTTGACAATCACGCACTTTCAACACTTGAGGAATTTCCCCATCCAAAATTGGTTATCAGTAAAGTGCAGTTGAGGTTATCATAAGTAAAGTATTATTTCTAACCCCCAGATCACCAATCCTAATGGAGATTTAATTCAGTTCAGGCATTCAGCTTTTTCATATAAACTCTAAATCTGGAAGAGATATTGAGGTGGGCATGAAACGTCCACCCTGAACACCCCTTCTCCTGTTGGCGTGGGGCCAACTCCAGAGGCTTTGTGTGGCTCTTGCCTCTCCAAAAGCTTGGAGTCAGATTGGATATGAAGCTTGTAAGAGCACTGTGTTAGGGGAAAAAAACCTTGAAACTAAAGACAACAAGTTACCCAGAATCTCTTATCTGGCTGCTTCAAATCCTCCCACTTCATTAGCAGAGTAAAGACGCAAACATGAGAAAATGCACGGAGAGAGTTCTGATACAACTTATAACATTATGTATTAGACTTGGTTAGATATATATACATGGCAACATACACATTGGCATAGACATCTCAGAGCAACATAATATACATATTCAAGTAAAGCAAATGGCCACCAGACTCACAGCTGAGTGGCAAAGATCTGTTCTGACTCTCTTGCTTATATACACAGAACAGCCTATCACTGCACATATGGCAGCTGATCATTGTTAACAAGCATTACATAAGCTTGTCCCACCTGTATGCTCTCAGTCATTCCTTGGCTTGATGTTACATGCATGACTTCCCATTCTCTACTGCAATATTAAATTTAACTCCTTCTTCACTTAAAGGAACAAAATCCTGACATCTCCATCCATTCAACCCTCCGTCTTCCTGTGTTGAGGGGGTGTTTTTAAGGAGGTTTACATTTGTACTTGCTTGAGCAGAAGAAATAATAATATCTGGATCGCTGAGTCCAGCCCCTGTCAAGGAGGCACGGTGAGGAACGGAATGTCCAGCCATTGGCCAGACATCTAAACCACTGAGCTATCCTGCAGTTCATCTATGTTAACAATTGTGTAATCTTTCAACAGGGTTGCCTCAAGTCTGTCTGGAACACAGGGCCTGATGCAACAGGAATGTTAAGTATGAGACTGAAACCCAGGACGTAGCAGCAGCCTAGAAATATCCTAGAAGCCATACCTGGTTGAAATGTCTGTGCCATAATATTTTATCCTCATGAATGACGCATTCTGCTCCTTCAAAGAATGAGTTGTTGGCCACCACCTTTCCAATATTTCTTTTTAGGAATGAGTTGTTGGCAAAGATAAATATGTTTGTAATATCAAACTCGGCAATTATTTCTCTGTTTCCATTAAAAGACAGTTTTTCTCCAGCTGTGTTGTTAAATGAAACGCCTTGAAGAAATGTATGCAGCTATTTGAAAGAGAATAGAACAAAATTACAAGCGAGAAGACAATATATTGGAATTCCCAAACTAAGATTTTACCGTTCATGTGCCTCCCTCTTAGTATAACCATAAGCAGTAGAAAGGAACACCTAGCTTACAAATGTGGATTTTTTTTAAAAAAAAATATTATTTTATTTAAAATATTTTTACCCTGACATCCCCCTTAAAAAGGACCCACGGTAGCTTACATAATTAAAAAACAGTATTTAAATCTAAAACAGTAAGAACACAAAGGATCAAACAAATACCACAGTAAAAAACAGTAAACAAAAGCAACACCAAAAACACATTCAAAACAGTGAAGTACAACAATCCATTTTTAAAAACCCCACTCAGACAGCCATTGAGGGAAGGAGAGCTTGCCTGAAGAGAAAGGTCTTGCAGAAGGACAGCAAAGATGGTGCCAGCCTGGCCTCCAGTGGGAGGGAGTTCCAGAGTCTGGGAGCAGCAACAGAGAAGGTGCTCTGGGTACCTTAAAATGCATCTGTGAAGGTAGCAGGACCAAGAGATCTTAACACTCAAGTAGGCTCATAAAGAGAGACACGGTCCTTGAGATAGCTTGGACCCAAGCCATTTAGAGCTTCATTGTTTAGAACCAGCACATTGAATTCTGCCTGGAAGCAGATCAGCTTCCAGTTGAGCTGCTGCAATAAGGGGATGATGTGATCCCTGTAAACAGCCCCAGTCAGCATGCTGGCTGCTGGCTTCCTGACACTTTCCATAGGCAAACCCATGTAGAGTGTGTTACAGTAATCCAGTCGGGATGTAGCTAAGGCATGTTACAATCAATTCTGATCAAAAATCAGGAACCAACTTCTTGTTGGCAAAACCTTTGGCTGTAATGAGCCAATGCCTGGTGCTGAAGGCGATGCATAAACCAACTAAAGGTTCCATACTCAAGGGGAGGGGAATCATGGCTGGTTCGTGTCATATAATCACACTGCTCAACAGTCTGTATTCCCATAACTTCACTTCCTACCTCACAAGCCTATGGTTGTGCTGAACAACTGTGAACAGGATATTAGCCTGAGTATTCTATGCCACTCACAAGAAAATGAAACCCTATAAATGTCTCTCAGTATAAATTGGATACAACAGAGGTCCCCGACCCCCGGTCCGTGGCCTGGGCCGGGCCGGGCCACTGAGAGAGACCTCCCGCCCCACCCCTTCATGCACTCACCCCCGCGTGAGCGCCGTGCTGCCATTTGTGCATGCGCATGGGCACGCGTGCAGGCCCGCACAAGCGCCACGCAGTCGTTTGCACATGCACACAGGCGGGCGGGCGCCTGCAAGAGCACCGCGCTGCTGCTTGCGCATGCGCACGGGCGGGGGGCGCTCACGCGCATGTGCAAACAGTGGCGCAGCGCTCGCATGAGAGAGAGAGAGAGCTTGTTCGCGCATGCACGTGAGCACGGGGGTGCCACGCCTTCCCCAGCTGGTCCGCAAACCGAAAAAGGTTGGGGAACGCTGGGATACAACATATCTTCTTCATGCATGTTCATTTTCATTGCTATGCCATCTCAGATATTTCTTTGTAGAGACATTACCTGCCAAGGCTGGAGATCCTGTTGCAGTTTACCCTTCTTCATTGTTCTGTGACTGAATCTAGATGAGCCCAAGGCATGCAAAGCATGTGCCACTACATAGACAGCATTGTAGACGCTGTAACTGTGGCCAGTCATGTCAGTTTCAAAAATTAACCAAGGAAGGTTGTCCAACTTCTCCTGCCAGGTACAGATGTTATTGTCCTCCTTTGGCAGACTTGGGTTTGGAAAGTAACAGTCAAACGCTTGCTCCCAGAAGTCTTTGAGAAAGCCATCACTTTGTGTCTGATCCGGGTTTAAGTTCTGAATATATTCCTGAAATCCCGGAGGCTGATTGGCATGAATTGTGAAGGAAATGGTGCCTTGGAATATTTCAAAATTCCAGTGCCTTGTAACGCTCGTAATGGCAAAATGAACCTGGGTTGTTGTGATCCACACTCTTCCACCAAGTTTGTTTTGCATATATTCTTTATCTACTATGTTCATGAAAGCGCCCAGCCACATTAAAGTCAATGCTTCTCCATAGATGATAAATACACTGGCTCTGGTATACATCAAATGTAGACGGCTGTTGAAGATCACATTGAGGACTTCATTAAAAGCAGATATATCTATTTGGTTCGGGATCCTTTGTGTGAAAGCAGAACACATCTTATGGTGATGAAGCAGCCGCTCCAGAACTTCCAAAAAATGGTTTCCGTTCTCATCATCCCCAGCAAAAAGCCCAACCCAAGTCCATCCAAAATGCTGAAATAACCAAATCATCCCTACATACTGATGGGCTTCATTCGGAACCATGCGGTAAAAGGAATACACATGTGTCTCGTCATTCCCTTCTGGGGCCAATGAGCCATACGTCAGCTAAAAGAAAATGTGCATATGTTTTAAGTTTGGAGAATGGATCCCCAAGGGGAGAAAGGCAATCAATCAATCAATCAATCAATCAATCAATTGAAAGCCTTTATTTGCAATTACATTTCTCTTGTGCTTGTTAAGCACCACATCCGAGGTAAATGAATCATGATCTGAATGTGTGATTTCAGTAACAACCATGAACATGCTCCTTGACCCGGGTCTGACCTTGGAAGCCCAGGTGGACTTGGTGTCCAGGGGTGCCTTCTTACAGCTTCAGAGAATATATCAACTTCGCCCTTACCTGGATGAGCGGAGCCTGGCAACAGTCATACACACACTTGTAACAACCAGACTGGACTACTGTGATGCGCTATACGTGAGGCAGCCTTTGAAGATGGTCCGGCGGCTGCAACTGGCACAGAACTGGGCTGCGTGGCTGGTAAGTGGGGCCACCGCACGGACTCATATCACACCAGTTCTGAAAAATGTGCACTGGCTGCCGGTTGCTGCTTGGGCCCAATTCAAAGTGCTTACTTTGACATGTTCTTGTTGTTGTTGTTTAGTCGTTAAGTCCTGTCCGACTCTTCGTGATCCCATGGACCAGAGCACGCCAGGCCCTCCTGTCTTCCACTGCCTCCCGGAGTTGGGTCAAATTCATGTTGGTAGCTTCGGTGACACTGTCCAACCATCTCGTCCTCTGTCGTCCCCTTCTCCTCTTGCCTTCACATTTTCCCAACATCAGGGTCTTTTCCAGGGAGTCTTCTCTTCTCATGAGATGGCCAAAGTATTGGAGCCTCAGCTTCAGGATCTGTCCTTCCAGTGAGCACTCAGGGTTGATTTCCTTTGACATATAAAGCCCTAAATGCCTTAGGACCTGGTTACCTAAAGGACTGCCTTCTTCCATATGAGCCTGCCTGTCCTCTAAGATCAGGCCAGGAGGCCCTTCTGAAGGTGCCATCCCTGAAAGAGGTGAGGGGGATGGCATGCCGAAATAGGGCCTTCCCGGCTGTTGCCCACCAACTTTGGAACACCCTCCCTATAGAGATCCGCCTGGCTCCAACACTTTTGGCTTTTTGGTGCCAGGCAAAGACCTTTCTATTTAGCCAGCATTTTAATTAAATAGTATTCTTGAGCTGGCCATATGTGCAGCAGGATTTATTAATATTAATGTTTTAATGACTGTTTTTAATATAGGGTATTATTATATAGAAAGCATGGCTAACAACAAGGCCAGTGGAGGTGATGGCATTCCAGTTGAACTATTTAAAATCTTAAAAGATGACGCTGTTAAGGTGCTACATTCAATATGCCAGCAAGTTTGGAAAACTCAACAGTGGCCAGAGGACTGGAAAAGATCAGTCTACATCCCAATCCCAAAGAAGGGCAGTGCCAAAGAATGCTCCAACTACCATACAATTGCACTCATTTCACACACTAGCAAGGTTATGCTCAAAATCCTCCAAGGTAGGCTTCAGCAGTATGTGGACCGAGAATTCCCAGAAGTACAAGCTGGATTTCGAAGGGGCAGAGGAACTAGAGGCCAAATTGCTAACATGCGCTGGATTATGGAGAAAGCCAGAGAGTTCCAGAAAAACATCTACTTCTGCTTCATTGACTATGCAAAAGCCTTTGACTGTGTGGACCAGAACAAACTATGGCAAGTCTTTAAAGAAATGGGAGTGCCTGACCACCTTATCTATCTCCTGAGAAACCTATACGTGGGACAGAAAGCAACAGTTAGAACTGGATATGGAACAACTGATTGGTTCAAAATTGGGAAAGGAGTACGACAAGGCTGTATATTGTCCCCCGGCTTATTTAACCTATATGCAGAATACATCATGCGAAAGGCCGGACTGGAGGAATCCCAAGACGGAATTAAGATTGCCGGAAGAAATATCAACAACCTCTGATATGCAGATGATACCACTCTGATGGCAGAAAGTGAGGAGGAATTAAAGAACCTCTTAATGAGAGTGAAAGAGGAGAGTGCAAAAAACGGTCTGAAGCTCAACATCAAAAAAACGAAGATCATGGCCACTGGTCCCATCATCTCCTGGCAAATAGAAGGGGAAGAGATGGAGGCAGTGACAGATTTTACTTTCTTGGGCTCCATGATCACTGCAGATGGTGACAGCAGCCACGAAATTAAAAGACGCCTGCTTCTTGGGAGGAAAGGAATGACAAACCTCCACAGCATCTTAAAAAGCAGAGACATCACCTTGCCGACAAAGGTCCGCATAGTCAAAGCTATGGTTTTTCCTGTAGTGATGTATGGAAGTGAGAGCTGGACCATAAAGAAGGCTAACCGCCGAAGAATTGATGCTTTTGAATTGTGGTGCTGGAGGAGACTCTTGAGAGTCCTCTGGACTGCAAGGGGATCAAACCTATCTATTTTGAAGGAAATCAACCCTTAGTGCTCACTGGAAGGACAGATCCTGAAGCTGAGGCTCCAATACTTTGGCCATCTCATGAGAAGAGAAGACTCCCTCGAAAAGACCCTGATGTTGGGAAAGTGTGAAGGCAAGAGGAGAAGGGGACAACAGAGGACGAGATGGTTGGACAGTGTCATCGAAGCGACCAACATGAATTTGACCAAACTCCGGGAGGCAGTGGAAGACAGGAGGGCCTGGTGTGCTCTGGTCCATGGGGTCACGAAGAGTCGGACACGACTAAATGACTAAACAACAACAACAACAACAACAATTATTATAATATTGCCTATTTTTAATGTTTTTAATGTTTTTTAAAGTTTTAATATTGTTGTAAGCTGCTCAGAGACCACTGGTAATGGCGCGGCTAAAAAAATCTTGGGGAAAAATAAATAAATAAAATAAACATGAAAGTTAAGGATTTTTCCATGTCAGAGACAAAAGCATGATATATTTTCTGTCATTATGTGTGTCCAAATTCCGGTACCTTAATACATGATTTGAATTTATGTAAACAAGTACAAACTAAAACGAAATTCTTCCATTCTCCCATAAATTCAACAAGTGTCTCCAGGATGAATAAGGCCATATTATATATGCCTGGAAGATATGCATTACAGATGAGGCTCCTCTCACAAGAGAGAGAGAGAGAGAGAGATCAACCATCATTCAACACCAGATGGTTTAATCCACATGGATTCAAAACCAGACTTTTAAGAGCTGAGTACTGTTGCATGAACCTCTCAGATTCGTCCGATATTCCTTTGCTTTTAAAAAAATCACTCAAGTTCTTTCCATTCCAAATTTGCAAATCTGGAGAAATTCTTATAAGAAGAGCTAAAAGAAAAATTCCCCCCATCCCTAACTCTCACACCTCTGTGGTTTTATCGTTCCTGCTCTGCCTTAATGCCAGAAGCCATTCTATTGGCAGCTTCCTATGCTGCATACAAGGTCATGCCTAGAATAGCCAGAAAACCATGGATTATATGTGCTTGTTGGGACCGTGTGCCCATGCATAGCTCTTACCTGTGGAATTTTGTACAGACCTATGAGGTCTGCCATGCAGAATGAGATACCAGAACCCAGTCCTCCAATCACAGCCAGCAATTTTCTTTCAGTGCCACATTCATCGTTCGGAACAAATCTATCTGATTTGAAAAGCAAGTTCAGAGTGGCATTGTAAGTCATCCTCTTATCATTGTAGCTCTCATAGATATGGAAACCGAGGGTAATATTGGGCAAGATTGTAGGATTTCCATTGATCTCGTTAACAGCAAATGCCAAGGCCAGGATGTGCTGGTAGAACTTTGTCACCACACTGAAAAATGAATGGCACCACTCATTAATGCGAAGCATATACTACCATCAGATATAGCAATGCATATACTACTATCAGATATATACAATAGCATATACTACCATGCATATATTACCATCAGATCACAGATACAACAATGCAAAGCATCATCTTGTCATCTTATTTATTTGTTTGTTTGTTTGTTTGTTTACTTATTTATTTGCATTACTAGTTCCTTACACTAGAAGTTCAAAATCCAGCTCCTGAGAAGGGTGCTCCTTGAAGGAAAGAAGAGATTGCATGTAAAGAATCTGAGAAACAATCCCACCAACGAGGAGGTCACCAGGCTGATACCAGTCATGTGGAATAGAGAGAGGGTCCTTCATAGTGCATTTTGTAGACCCTGGTTCCCATATTATATGGATCAGCAATATATATATTGTTGCCAACATTTTCTTTTGCGCCCACCTGCAGCACCACGGCTGCTATCGGCCAAGTTTAAAGACGCTCCACCCAACGGCAAAGGGCAGAGTCTGGAGCAGGATGCTTTTCTGAACCACAAATGTCACCACCTGCTCATCCAAGCCAAGGTGCACAGTGTCAAAAGCCAGCCGAAGTTTTCTTGTATAGGAGCCAGGAAATCCCATCTAACGTCTCCCAGTTCCTGGTAGTAAAAATACATGAAGAAGAAAGGGAATTTCCAAGGCTGTCTTTTAATGGTGCCTCAAACCTCCTGCCGAAGGACAGGAACAGCCAATATGTGGCAACACCGACAACTGCCTATACCAATATGCCTTGTAAAGAAAAGTATAACAGCCGTTAGCATCATGAAAAGCGAGGGTGAGAAAATCAGCTCTGAACTCTTGTCTCAATGCTAAGACCATTTTGAGAATGATGCATGGAACGGAGAAAGCTGTCAACATTTAAATGGTAAGAAGCCTGCCCATTTTTTGCTCTTTAAATTTTTTGCTCTTTCTGCTCTTTCAACATAGTGAGTTTTAGTCACCCTTCCGTATAGACTGTTTTTCTAGTTTGTTCTGGGAAGCAGCTGTACATTGTCAGGGGAGAGTCAATTATTTGAGAAAATTGCAGGGAAAACAATTACCTGAGCCTGCTATCCTGTGATGTTTTTCTCTTTCCATTCCCCTCTCTCGTTCCCCCTTCTGCTGTTTAATGGGTTGGTGTGGGAGGGGGGGTCAGGATGACACCGACTTGACAGCTGAACTCTTCGATGAAACCAGGAAGTGAGAAGCAGGCTTAGTTCCAAATGTGGAGGGAGGCAGGCCAGTTGCCCTCAATGGGACCTGCATAGGTGGTGATCCTTCCTCAACATTTATCAGTTTACTCTCCCTTTGGGCCACACCCAGGACTCACTAGCACCACCATATTGTTTGTGCCATATTTGCATGCATATGGGCTGGTGTTAATAATGGCAAGATCTGTCATGCTCAAACATGGGTCTGGAGCACCTCAGTCAGCAGCCCTACTGCAAGGTGGTCCACTCCAGTCCTCACCACATTTGGAGATTAGCAGTGGGGTTAAATGGAGCTTTCGACCACAATTTTGTGCCCCCAAAACTACAGGAAAGCCATTGTATCAATTCATTTTACACTTTGATTTCTCTCCCCCAGATATAAATGGGGGGGGGGGGAATTCACTGGGCCACTGGGAGTGGAATTTTCATATTCCACAGGAGAACACTTATAATAAGACTGCTACCTACTCTAGATGGGACGTGGTGGCGCTGCGGGTTAAACCGCAGAAGCCTCTGTGCTGCAAGGTCAGAAGACCAGCCGTCGTAAGATCGAATCCATGCGACGGAGTGAGCTCCCGTTGCTCGTTCCAGCTCCTGCCAACCTAGCAGTTTGAAAGCATGTAAAAATGCAAGTAGATAAATAGGTACCACCAGGGTGAGAAGGTAACGGCGTTCCGTGTCTAGTCGCGCTGGCCACGTGACCACGGAAACTGTCTTCAGACAAACGCTGGCTCTACGGCTTGGAAATGGGGATGAGCACCGCGCCCTAGAGTCGGACACGACTGGACTAAATGTCAAGGGGAACCTTTACCTTTACCTACTCTAGACAATGCAAGATTATCATGCATTCCATCACTCATAGCTGTGGATAGAAAAATGATCTGTTCGTTATCTCAGTGATTTAGTTAGGAGCTTGGGAGTTCGATTCCCCACTGTGCCTCTTGACAGGAGCTGGACTCAATGATCCAGAGGGTCCCTTCCAGCTCTGCAGTTCAAAAAAGTTTTTTCTATGATAACCGCCATTTCACCCCTCCCAAGTTGAATAATGGGACAATATTCATCCTATATTAGAATCCTTTTCGTTTCCAAGGGTCATGCTGAGTTGCAGTGCAAAGAGAAAACACACCGCAATTCATGCATACACTTGAAATATGTGCCCGACAGTTTTGTCTTTTTTTTTTCATTTTCTGCTTCTGCCTAACATACTAGAACACACTAACACAGCTTCCTCTTTCAAAATTAGACTTCGTACTTTTTTTAAAAAAAAATCTTTTCTCTTATTGTAGCTTTTGTGAACCCAATTTCTTTTTAGAGCTTATGGAGTTTTTTTTGTGTGTGTGTTTGTTTTTCTGTTGTCCATAATCACTTCATTTAATTATGGTTCTTCAACGTATATATTCTGTCATTTGTTTGCCACCCAGAGCAGTGGGCCTTGCCACTAGTTGGGTGGGATAAAAATATGAATGAATTAATTATTATTTTTTTAAAAAAAGATGTGCACAGATATTCTTGAATCAGAGAGAGAGAGAAGTCCATGCAGGAGTACAAGGCGTAGAAAAATGTGCACATTTTGAAGGGGGGGGGAAATCTTTTAAAACTTCCCCCCAAAATGTTAGTGTGAGAAAGAAGAGAAAAATTCACAACTCAACAGGGAACAGAAGTGAGGTAGTAATTCCAGCAGCATCCTGAGGAACACAAGAAAAATGAGGGTTTCACATAAGAACGTAAGAAGAGCCCTGCTGAATCAGGCCAAGGGCCCATTTAGTCCAGCTTTCTGTATCTCACAGTGGCCCCACCAGATGCCATCCTTGTCCATATCTCATTTTATGAAATGAACTCTGCGTTATATATATAAGGAATACAGTCTATCTAGTCTGGTCTAATCTGGTCTGTCACTCTCTACTGTCACGTGTTTCTCATTCAAATGACTTCCAGCTTACTGCCTTTAAAAGGTGGCTCTTTCTTGAGTGCTTGAGGAACTCAAGAACCCAAGGTTTCTGACTGGCAAACATGATCTCCCACATAACAATTACAGCCCTTTTAGCTCTCTTCCCACTCAGTAAGTTCTAGCTCCTGGTTCTTTCTAGCGAAAGAAAGCCCAAAACTCAGGTTGTCCTTGTATATTTGAGCTGCCGAGATCCTGCAGAGGAATCTTGGTGATTTCACTCCCTTGCACATTTCCTCAGGGGGCCACGTCTGTTCAATCGTCTTTAATTTTCTTGTCTGCAGGTGCCTACTTTGAGATTAAGCTGGTGGAATCAGGCGGAGGAGCCAAAACCCCTGGAAATGCCTTCCAACTTACCTGCACGGCTTCTGGATTTTCAGTCACTGATTACGGCGTCAACTGGCTACATCAGTCAACTGCAAAGGCATTGCAGTGGATGGGGGTTCATTGGGCAGGTGGAAGCATTGACTACAACTCTGCTTTAAGGTCACGGATCCTCATCACCCGCGAGCCATCCAAAAATGAAGTATACTTGCAAGTAAACGATGCTTCAGAAGCTGACAGCGGAACCTATTACTGCGCCATGAGACATGGAACAGGCACAGTGGCTCAGCATAACTTGTCAGCTGCACAAAAAGCTCCAACCCTTCTGTTGCTGTAAAGAAAGGAAATAGTGGTGACAGAGAATTGGCCAGCTTTTAAATGTGTGTCTTCTTTAACCTCTGCTTACAATTATTCTTATAGAACTATCTTACCATTACAGCAAAGCACTCCAAGATCAGAAAGCTTCCTCATACCCAGAGCCCTACTAGGAACTGTTTTTGTAAATCTGCCATTGTTCTACCGTTTTGAGCAAGCAGGGGGAAATATAGAACCACTGTAGAATTTTAGACTAGATCTGAAGCTTGAAAACTTGGCCTGGGCGTGTGGTGGAATGCCAACTATGGGCACTCGTAGAATCACAGACCCATAGAATCATTGAGCAGGAAGGGGCTTCTAAGGCCATCAAGTCCAACCCTCTGTTCAATGCAGGAATGCAAATCAAAGCAGATCGGACAGACAGTGGTCCAATTTTCTCTTGAATGCCTCCAGCATTGAAGCGCTCACTCCCTCCTGAGGTCATGGGTTCCATTGTTGTACTGCTCTAACAGTTAAGATGTTTTTCCTGATATTCAGCCAAAATCTGGCCTCCCGGAGCTTGAGACCATTGTTGCATGTCCCGCTCTGGGATAATCGAGAACAGATCCTGTCCCTCCTCTGTAGGACTACCTTTCAAGTATTTAAGAAGTGCTATCCTATCTCCCTTCAGTCTTCTTTTCTCCAGGCTAAACATCCCCAGTTCTTTCAGTCTTTCCTCACTCCCCAATACCAACCAAACCAGAGTCATCATCTTCCCACTTTCTCTCTGTCTTTGGACAGCTGAGAAGTATGGTTCTTTCTCCAACGAAAAGTGGAGATATCCAAGATCACATCTCCTCTTCTCAACCCCGTCTCCTGTAGGTTTTTCCAACCAGTCTCATGGGCCTTAGAACACTGACAGAGATCAGGGCATGCGATAATTAATGGATTGTTGCGTGGTTGTGCTGTTTGATTGCTGTTTATATGCTTCAGTTAAGTTTCAAACCTTTCCAAAATAGATGCTATGTAAGGTGACAGCTCAGCCATATAGACGCTATAGGTTATGTGGAGCCAGAAGTCAGAATCCAGCTTACAGTGGGTACCCATCTCAATAATCGTACTGTCTTTTGCTTTCAATTGGTTTATTGTCCTGTTTTCTGTTCATTGCTTTTTGCTTTAATTTCATTTAATAATTCCTGCCTGATCATCCAATACTCATGTGTTTATGTGTGAGAAAGAGGGTATGTGCATCCATGCCCATAGACAAGGTAGTCAGGTGGGACATGACAGGGTTTCATGAAAAAGTGTCTTCAACATGGCTGTGGGCAGAGCTTGAGAAAGTAACTTTTTTTGAATTACAAGTCCCAGTATCCTCTCAACTAGCATCCATACTGCCTTGAGGATGCTGAGATTTGTACTCCAAAACAGCATGGTAGTCGTGCTTTGACTTCAGAAGGAACCTTATGCGAATCCAACAAACTGGATTTATGCACCTGAAATTCCACAACCGCCAAGAATGCATAAGGAATCTGGACATGAGAACAAATGGTTCAGCTTTGAGAAATCTGCTCGTAATATGTCATTTTCATTTACTACTTTTGAAAATATTTGAGGGAGAAAGGAGCCTTCCCATGTAGCCTCATTCCACACGGAAGCAATAATCACAGTCATCATAGAAAAATGGGAGTCCTAAAGATATTCAACATGAATTTGACCAAACTCCGGGAGGCAGTGGAAGACAGGGGGCCTGGCGTGCTCTGGTCCATGGGGTCACGAAGAGTCAGACACGACTTAACGACTAAACAACAACAAAAGATATTCACTTCTCTTCCAGCAGGGGGAACCTGATCCCTTTAATTGAAACATTTTGTTCTGAGCTGAAGCTGCAACTCTCCATCTGAGTTGTTCCACCACAGGACAAGTTTAGCAAAACTCTGATGCAATACCATGTCACCAACGGTCATACCCACTCTTGTCATAACAAATTCTGGCAGATACTATGCATGGCAGGGTTTTTTCCCTTCTGCTTTTTCCCGTTGTACAATTGCAACACAACTAAAATGTAATGAAACAGTTAGGAACAATATGTTGTAGAATAAAATGTTGTTTTTTTAAAACTTAGGCTACTTGTTCACCACCATCATCATCATCATCATTGTGCACTGTCAAGTCAATTCTGACTTACAGCATTCCTTTCCAGGTAGAGAGTAAGTGGTGTATAGAAATTAGCATGAACCACTGGTTTGGCACCCAATTCAAGGCAGCACCCAGAGGAGGTGGGGCAGGGAAACCTACCCATGCAGCCTCTGAGTGGGTGCCCACTGGAGGAGGCAGGGCTGGGAAGCATCAAACACGTTCAATGGAATAATGAACTGGCAGATGATGCCCTTCTCTAGTAGTTTACCATTCCCTTCTGCTGGGGTTATCCTGGGACTGTGCAGCTTGCCCAAGGCCACACAGGCTGGGTGTTCTGAGATGAACTCCCAACCCAACTCACTGAGCTAACCAGCCAGCGAAGAAGGAGCCAACCTTTAAAAACAAAACTAAGATGTCATAGGATATCAGTTAAAATGTCAATTATGGTGTTAATTATTAGTCAGGAGGAGGCGAGGAGGGACCATATCCATGTAGATTAGTGCTTCCTGCCCTGTCTTTCTCCTGGGCATTGGAAGGAACCTCTGTGGGCTGCGCAGAAGGCCAGTGGTAAGTTCCTCCTCTAAGTGACAACAAGGGAAAATATATTCCAGCGGAGTAGACCAATAGAACTACATTCAAAGGGCTAGCCAGTAGCAAATCTGGGGTCGATGACCCTTCCAGCTCAGCAGTTCTGTTACAAACTGTTGGATAGCTTAGTGGTTTAGGCATCTGGCTGCAGAGCCAAAGGTTGGGAGAAATCATGGTCTTTGTTTTAGCATCATGACAGGGGTAAACATTTCACCTTCTCCGTGGCTTCAGAAGTCATTTCCAGTAAAACCAAGAGGCCTCTGGCACATTTTAGGGAAACATATTTTATTTGACATAGGTTCCACAGACTGTACTACTTCAAACACATGTTGAGTAACTTCAACAGACACAAATTTATACCATACAGAAAAGATTCAGTATGGTGATGGTCCATCAGTGTCTGTAAAGGCCCTTGGTGGTGAAAGAGAGCTTAATGGTGGTTCTTAAGAGTCATTCAGAGGTCCTTGGTGGCACATTCTAGCACAAATAAGCAGATAAAGCGATGACTGTTAAGGCCAACTATATGATACTTGAACAATGTCCTCAGAACACTGTATGACACACCCCAGAAATTTGAGTCTGTGGTGCAATCATATTGGCAAAAAATGCAAGAAAAACGGCTGATATGCATTTTCCCCCCCATTGACCACATGACAGAAAAGCTGATGTGAATCAATCCCTCCCAATCCATAGTTTTTGCTTCCTCCTACAGGGCTTCACATCAGTTCATGCAATGTGATCACTTGAACCAATGTTGACAATTGTCATCCTTCGCTCTCTGCCATTCCCTTCCGGACAGAATATGCCATTTCTTTTTATTTCTTTTTTTTTCTAAAGAGCTTGGTGCCTGTACTGTTGTGCTAGAGCACCTAAACAGCAAAAGAAAAAGAGAGAAAGGAGGAGATGAGAGGAGGAAATTGCCACTCTGCCCTTATTTACAATTTAAGTAGCTCTTCAGTAGCTGCGCCTCCTGCAGGGCTACAGGAGAGCTATGCTAACAAGCAGCAAACAAGGCTGTTTAGCCAATTTTCTCCTCTCCCTGTGTGGCCACTTAATTTGAACAGACCTGGGGAAGTTGCAAACAATAATTCTGGGGAGAGATTCTGGCACAGTGAAAGGTTGTCACTGGGAAGTAAACTCCCTTGCATCCAGTAAGATTTATTCCTACATAAAACATTACAGCAAACTGTTTAATGTTTCTTTCTTGTCAGTTGCTCCTTTTTGTTCAGTTCAGGCTGCAACAAAATAATGTAACATTTGGGGACAAAGATGCAAACCAGCAACCCAGCACTGGAGGCTAAGATGGAGAAGATCTCCACAGCCACCATGTATTTCCCCTTGGTGCTCAGGTAGGTTGGAACGAAAGAGACCCACACACTGCAAAAGATCAACATGCTGAAGGTGATGAACTTGGCTTCATTAAACGTATCTGGCAGTTTCCTAGCTAAGAAAGCCACAGTGAAACTGGTAGTAGACAGAAGCCCCATATAGCCAAGGACAAGATAAAACATGATGGCAGAAGCTTCATTACATTTTAATGGAATTTCTCTGGTTTGTGACTGCAGGTCCATATCTGGAAATGGGGGAAATGTTGCAAGCCAAACCACACAAAGACTGCCTTGAATGAGGGAGCAAGAAAGAACAATGGAACGGGCAAGTGTTTTCCCTACCCACCTCCTCATGCTGGACCCAGGCTTTGTGGCCATGAAGGCAACCACCACAGTGATGGTTTTGGCCAACACACAAGCCACAGCCACTGAGAAGATGATTCCAAAAGCCGATTGTTGGAAAAGGCAAGTCAACTTCTCAGGTCTTCCGAGGAAGAGGAAAGAACAAAGGAAGCAGAGCAAGAGGGAGATGAGGAGGGCGTAGGTGAGTTCTCGGTTGTTGGCTTTCACTATCAAGGTATCTCCATTCTTAATAAAAATCCCTAATATGGAAGCTGTGATCAAGGAAGAAGATACAGCCACTGAGGCAAAGCTGATTGCTAAAGGCTCTTCATAAGATAGAAAGCTTATTCTCTTGGGAATACATTCATCCTGATGTTTGCTCTGATATTGATGTTCTGGACATTTGAAACAATCAGCTGCGTCTGGGGAAAAAAGAAGAAGAGGTGGAGGTGACGAGAATGAAAGAGGTCTAAATTCAGCACCAGTGTATTTATGCCTATGGGCTATGGGTCATTACAAGTTTTGATGTGAAATAAAGATAGCAACCAGCATTTATACTGATTTCAAAGACACCGTTGTAGTTATTTTAACTATTGTTGCTGTTGTATCCTTTGTTAAATATAATTTTCTATCTCATATTCTTCAACACATTTAAAGTTTTTTTCCCCCAATTCAGAATATTTCCATTAGAAGATACTGAAAAGGAATGTTGTTTAATGTGCACAACAAAATTATTATTCAAGCTAATATTTCATAGATTAGGAGCCTTGTGGTGCAATGGTTAAACTGCTGTACTGTGGCCAAAACTGTGCTCATGACCCGAGGTTCAATCCCAGGTAGCGGCTCAAGGTTCAATCAGCCTTCCATCTTTCCGAGGTCAGTAAAATGAGTACCCAGCTCGCTGGGGGGAACAACGTGTAGCCTGCATAATTAACTTGTAAACTGCCCAGAGAATGTTTAAAGTGCTATGGGGCGGTATATAAGCAGCATGCTTTGCTTTTTTTTCCCCTTTGCTTTCTGTGTGTTTTGTGTTTGGTCATGAAACCAAGTGAGATTCTTTCAGGTTCTTACTTGGAGAGTTATTCTCATTATCTCTTTCTGCTTCTGTTGCCATCTGGCATACAGAGGCTAGCAGACAAACAGTGCAGGAGACAGGACCTCCACCTGAGTTAGAATCCTGGAATATCAGTGTTCTAGCTAATCTGGGGAGCTGCCCCTTCAGAATTGTCACCCTACACACACATAAAGAAAATTAGAAAACTCTGCTTTTTGCATGGTGATTATCGACAGATTTCATGTCTAAATAGGGCTGAAATGAAGCATATAAGCACTCCGCTGATAAGAGCAGAGCCTTGAAATTAGGAGCAATCAAGCCTATGGATATGACAAATATTTGCAAAAAGTCTACTCTGCGATTTCCCGAGCCTTCCATGCAGGAACCCCCCCCCCCCCCACCAAAATGTCTCCCTGCACCAATTTCATGGCTTCTAGTAAAAATGAGGCCTTGGTTGAATTTCCTACCTGCTTTGAATGGGAAACTACCAAATTCTGAGCATTCATGCTGTTTCCTATGAATCCTACACAGAAACTGTACAAATGGCAGGAATTGTAACAATCCTGTGTAGCTTGGCACTTCTTTTAAAGGGAAAAATGGCCTCAAAACAACCTGGAAGTCTGGTAACATTTCCTGTGAACCTTCTCAGGGGGAAAATGGAGAAAAAAGAGGGGTTTCCACACCCAATTTCTTCCCAAGAATTTCTTCCCTTCCTGTAACTTGAGCCCAACAGTGGGCTCAAGTTACAGTGGGCTCAAGTAACAGGAAGCCAGATTTCAATTGAATATCAGGAAAAACATCCTAACTGTTAGAGCAGTATGACAATGGAACCAATTACCTCGGGAGACGGTGAGTGCTCCAACACTGGAGGCATTCAAGAGAAATTTAGACAACCACCTACCTGATGAGCCTCGTGGTGCAGTGGTTAAAATGCTGTACTGCAGCTAAAACTGTGCTCACGACCTGGGGTTCAATTCCAGGTAGCCGGCTCAAGGTTGACTCAGCCTTCTATCCTTCCGAGGTCGGTAAAATGAGTACCCAGCTTGCTGGGGAGGCAATGTGTAGCCTGCATAATTAACTTGTAAACCGCCCAGAGAGTGCTTGAAGCGCTATGGGGCGGTATATAAGCAGCACACTTTGCTTTGCTTTGCTTTGATATCCTTTGATTTGTATTCCTGCCTTGAGCAGGGGGTTAGACCCGATGGCCTTATAGGCTGCTTCCAACTCCATTATTCTATGATTCTATCACATTTCTTTAATTTAAGTTTTAAACCAGCTTTCAAATATCATTACTCTCTAACTCTTGGAGAGATCATCTCCTTTCTTTTTTGGGGAAATCTGGAAGTTTCCACACCCAATTTCACCCAACTTTCTTCTTCAGTCCAAGGACACCCAACTGTTCTTGGACTGCAACTCCCAGAAACCCGAGCCAGGCCAATTGGTGGGGAAGACTCCTAGGAACTGCAGTCCAAGAACATGTGCATTACCCAAGATTGGGAATTGTTTTATGGTGATTGTCACTTTCAAAATAAATTGCAAGAATCTGGGGTGGGAGGGAGGAGTGTACCTTTTTTGATAGCCTCCAAATAGGAAGGACACTATTGCACCAATATTCTTGCGCTAATTTATCTGAAATTGTGCATTCTTATTTCCATCTGAAAAGGTAAGCATGTCTGAACATTGCTTCCAATGATATGAAGAAATAAAACAAAAATCACACCTTGAAGGCACGTTGTGTTATATACTTAAAAAAGACCCTGCATATATTTGTCTGAAATTTGGCAATCAACATCTCCTCATAATACTATAATCATAGTACTATGCCTGCAAAGGTTCAGCTCTGACAAAAAGAGATAAAAATTATTGTTGTTTTGGGATGCCTGATGGTAGCTAAAGAGAGGCGTAAGCTGCTCGATTTACAAAGCCTTGCTTCATTGTGATATGGTGAACCCTACTAAATTGCTACATAAATTTATGCTATGGCCAAAATCCTGTTGCTTAGTGTAGTAAATCACACTAGAGTAAGCCACTGAATCAATGCGGATTTCATAAGTCAACTCCTTCACACTGATTCAATTGATTCTAATGAGTCGACTCTTAACGGCAGCTTGCAGTAATATAGTATGTTGTAGTTAGTTAAGGTCCGTTTGAATTAATAGAATCTATGGAGAGCCTTTGACTGTGTGGACCACAACAAACTATGGCAAGTTCTTAAAGAAATGGGAGGGCCTGACCACCTTATCTATCTCCTGAGAAATCTATATGTGGGACAGGAAGCAACAGTTAGAACTGGATATGGAACAACTGATTGGTTCAAAATTGGGAAAGGAGTACGACAAGGCTGTATATAGTCCCCCTGTTTATTTAACTTATATGCAGAATACATCATGTGAAAGGTAGGACTGGAGGAATCCCAAACCGGAATTAAGATTGCCGGAAGAAATATCAACAACCTCAGATATGCAGATGATACCACTCTGATGGCAGAAAGTGAGGAGGAATTAAAGAACCTCTTAATGAGGGTGAAAGAGGAGAGCGCAAAAAATGGTCTGAAGCTCAACATCAAAAAAACTAAGATCATGGCCACTGGTCACATCACCTCCTGGCAAATAGAAGGGGAAGATATGGAGGCAGTGACAGATGTTACCTTCTTGGGCTCCATGATCACTGCAGATGGGGACAGCAGCCACAAAATTAAAGGACGCCTGCTTCTTGGGAGGAAAGTGATGACAAACCTAGACAGCATCTTAAAAAGCAGAGACATCACCTTGCCGACAAAGGTCCGCATAGTCAAAGCTATGGTTTTTCCAGTCACGATGTATGGAAGTGAGAGCTGGACCATAAAGAAGGCTGACCGACGAAGAATTGATGCTTTTGAATTGTGGTGCTGGAGGAGACTCTTGAGAGTCCCCTGGACTGCAAAGAGAACAAACCTATCAATTTTGAAGGAAATCAACCCTGAGTGCTCACTGGAAGGACAGATCCTGAAGCTGAGGCTCCAATACTTTGGCCATCTCATGAGAAGAGAAGACTCCCTGGAAAAGACCCTGATGTTGGGAAAGTGTGAAGGCAAGAGGAGAAGGGGATGACAGAGGACGAGATGGCTGGACAGTGTCATCGAAGTTACCAACATGAATTTGACCAAACTCCGGGAGGCAGTGGAAGACAGGAGGGCCTGGTGTGCTCTGGTCCATGGGGTCACGAAGAGTCGGACACGACTTAACGACTAAACAACAAAAATGGAGAGCTGACTCAGTAAATCCCAATTGATTCAATGGCCTTCTCTAGTGTGATATGCTATGTTAAGCAACAAGATTTTGGTCTACAGGAAGGAAAATTCGACAGATGGTCTCACCCACCCTTCTGCTTTGAAATCTTTCCTTCTGGGCATGGTACACAATCATAGCAACAAAATTTATCCTCTTCTCTCTTTTTCTTCTGATATCCAGGATTGCAAGGGCCACTGCACACAGAAAGAGGTATCACCTAACCCACAGAAAAAGGAGAAAAAAGAAAGGGGTAGCAGCAGAGAGATATTGGTGGCAGAAATAAGAAATGTTTTGCTGATTATCAGTTTATCAGTTTATGTGGTGAGATGTTGAGATGGATTAATGAGCTCATGGTGATTTCATGAGTATAACAGATTTTTTTAAAAAAATATATTGCTTGGTAGCAAATAAACGGATCAATCTAGTGCCCCATCTATAGAGATTGGGATGGCCATTCCTCATGAAGAAATTTCCCTTCCCTCTATCAAAGTACAGTCAAGGCATGGATAGCATTGACTGTGTTTCACCTAAAGAGAAATAACATCATCAACAGTTGTGAGTAGAACTATCTGGCACTTTAATATGGCATTATTCTTCAGCTCTTCCATGTAAAAAGTGCATAAGCTTCATAAGACTGACTGACCAGTCATGAAAGCATGAGGTTCTGGGGGAAAAAAAAGGATCTGGAACCTGGAATCACTCATCTGTAGGAGGGAGGACTCCTCAGGAAAAACTCCATACCTGATTGTAATGACTGGGCCACACAATTATCTCCTCATTGATTATCATTTCCTTTCCTTCAGGAGCCTTGTGAGCCATGTGTCCAATTCTGAACCTCTGGAAGGAGGCATTTGGAAACATGACCATATTCACGATATCAAATCCACCTCCCATTTCCTTATTGCCATTAAAGGACACTGTTTCCCCAGCTGAGTTGTTGAATGAAATACTTTGAATGAATGGGTGGAGCTAATTCAAAGAGAGGGGGAGAAAAGAGAAATAAAAAGAGAACAATAGACCAATATCTTCAGCTGAGAATTTCAAATGCTTGACTTGTTGATTCAGTAATGTGGAAAAACTAAAAATTAAGTTTCTATTTTTAGGATTAAAATTGCACAACAGTTGTAAAACCCTTTGCCAACATGGAAGGAATATATGTTCTGTGACTATGAACTTAGAAGCTTAGAAGCGGGATCTGACACCCAGGGAGAGAAAGCCCATTTCAATCAGAAGGATTGTCATAAGTCAACACAAAGTGTAAACCCCACTGATTTCCTGCATGTGCCCTATTTGGGATTTACAACTGGATTTAGATTTGCGGGGGAGGAGAATTATTTTGCCACAAGACAATGCTTTTAAAAAGTCGTAGCTTATTTTTTCTGACTCCACATATAGAAGAAAAGTGAACTCAAAATCATAAACCATTGTCAATGAATAAATCAAGAATTCAAGAAATAAACTACAGGCCACCAAACACTCCCCTCCCAAAACTTGTCCCAGAATGGAGGCGTTACCTGCCAAGGATCAAGATCCTGAAATTCAAATCTTTGAACCCCTGTCATTGCTCTGCGTTTGGGTCCATATGTGTTCATGACATGCAAAGCATGTACCACAGCATAGACAGCATTATAGATGCTGTAGCTGTGGCCAGTCATGTGCATTTCAAAAACAGGCTCAGGAAGGTCTTCCAATTTCTCATTCCCCGAACATGCTTCACTGGCTTCAGCTGGCAACGTTCCACACTGAAAGGAACAGCCAAATGTTTGCTCCCAGAAGTCCTTGAGAAACCCATCTCCTTCTGCCCAACAAGGTTCTACGGTCTGAAGAAATTTCTGGAATGTGGATAGATCGCGTGAGTGTATTGTGAAGGAAATAGCTCCTTGGAACACTAGCAAATCAGAGCCACTCTGAAGAATTGTTAATGCAAAATCAGTTTGGGCCATTATAATCCATACCCTTTGAAGAGATGAAGCTTTCTTGTAATCTGGAGCTCCTAGAAGCACAAAGTAGCTCAGCCATAAAAGAGACAAAGTTTCCCCATAAAGAACAAAGGTGTTGGATTTGCTCCCTGTGAAAAGCAAATAAATGTTCTTGGTTTCTTTGTTAATTTCATGCATGTAATTCAGGTGGGCTTGCTGTGGAATTCTTGCTGTAAATGCTGAACAGATTTCATGCTGGGAAAGCAGTGGCTCTAGAACCTGCAGGAAATGTTCTCCACTATCATCATCAACAGTAAACAACCCAACCCATGTCCATCTAAAATGCAGAAGCAACCGGATGATCCCCATGTACTGATGGGCTTCATTTGGAACCATACGGTACATGGAAGGAGACTGTGTTTTATAACTCTCTTCTAGAGCAAATGAACCATAAGTGAGCTGAAAGAAAATTTAGTTATATTAGAGACTCGTCAGCAGAAACATACAAGGTGTTCTGCATAAGAATGCATATTTAGCAAATATTTTTAGGCATGTATTTGTGCAGATGAACACATAATATGACTCTGGAGCATCTGAAATGCTGTTTTGCTGCAATCTGAATGTTCTCAGTGTGTCAAAATGTGAGGTAATGTCTTGGCTCTAGAGCTGGCTGGATTGCTCAGTGCCTTAGGTAGAGCCAGAGGTTGGGAGTTCAATTCCCCCACTGGGCTCCTGCAAGTAGAACCAGCCTGTGTGGCCTTGGGCAAGCTGCACAGTCCCAGGATGCCCCCAGAAGAAGGGAAGGGCAAACCACTTCTGAGTTTTCTCTACCTGGAAAACCCTGAAAAGGGTTGCATTAATTCAGAACTGACAGCACAAGATTATTCTTACTAGAAAGCAGAAATAAATCTGTTGTTGACTTTAGCCTTCATGTCTCTCTGTCACTTTTCAAGCTAATCTCTACAGAGCTTTGGAAGAATAGATAAAACATAGCTTTCCGGTTTCATCCATGCCTTCCCCTTTCTGAGCCACAGAATCACTCAATTCACAATTTACATGTTATTTTTAAAGTCAAATTCCCAAGCTTCATTCGGGACCATACAATAAAATGAAGCAACTTCTCTTGTATTATCCTCTTCTGGGGCAAAAGACCCATAGAGTCCTCATCCATAACTCTATCCACTACACCACACTGGCTTTGCATGTATAGATGTCTACTATGCAATTAATACATTATAAACAAATTGTAATCTAAGTACTCAGCTTTGGTAGAAGTTACCAGCCTTAAACATTCAGGGGTCTTCTGACTCAAATGTAGAAATACAAAGTTCACTATAATAGTAATAATAGTGTCCCATCAAGTCAATTCTAACTTATGGTGACCTTTTCAGGGTTTTCTAGGTAGAAAACACTCAGAAGGGGTTTGCCAATTCCGTGCTTTTGGGGGTATCCAAGGACTGTGCAGCTTGCCCAAGGCCACACACGCTGGCTCCACTTGCAGGAGGCACCGTGGGGAATCAAACTCAGCCAGCCCAGCAAGTGATAATGAAACAACTGGCGAACACCCTGATTATGTCCCTAGCTTGCTTCAACTGTCAGAAGCACAGAAAAACATCTCCAGTCATCTCTCTCTCTCTCTCTCTCTCTCTCTCTCTCTCACCCTTCTTCTAAAGCAACAACAAGGTAAATGAATTGCAAGGGTCTATTGTGACTATTCAGACCTTCCCCACAGATAGACATTACCTGTGGAATCTTGTAGAGACTCAGCACATCTGCTATGTTGAAGGAGATATCAGAGCCAAGCCCTCCAATGACAGCCACCAGGTTTACCTTTGGGCCACATTCATAGTTTGGGACAAAGCTGCGTGATTTGAAGAGCAGGTCCAGAGTGGTACGATAAGTTCTCATTGCATTGTAATAGCTGTCCAAGATATGGAACCCAAGCGTGATATTGGGCAGGATCCAGGGATTCCCGTTAATTTCATTTATGGCAAATGCCAAGGCAAGAATATGCTGGTAGAACTTTGTTATCAACCTGTCAAGAAAGAGGGAGATACTCATTCATGAACAAAAACTACAGTATAGACAATCATTGTGTCACAATGGTGGCGGGCTTTAGATTAGATTGAGCTCTGACTTACTCGTTTGTCCTTCCAACCCTATATCTTTTTTTGACTGGAAGTAATTCCCTAAGATTTCAGCAGAGGTCTGTGTCAAGACCACTGACAAAGGTAGGGTCAGGGGCTGAACCACATGCTTGGGACATACAAAGCATCAGCCTTACTAATGCACCATAGCCAGTCCACTCATTTTGAGAGCACCTTTCTGAATCCATCCTAGTGGGTGTCCATTTATTTATTTATTTTATTTATTTTATTATTAGATTTCTATCCCGCCCTTGTTCTAATCCTACCTAGCAATGAGAAAAGTCTACAATAGTTATTGTACACTCTACGACCCTGCACTTTATGACAAGTTATCATTATTGTGCAATTTGTCTTCTGTACTACAACACAGGAGTGGGAACCATGGGGTGTATGGTTCCATGTGCCCACCCTAGGCTATTTTTGTGGGGAGGGTGGCAAAGCTATCTATTGCAAGCTCCGTCGTCCTCTGTAGCCAGAAGCGAAGAGGACGAGAAGAGGGAGGAGCCTCTCTTAAATATCCAATTCCTCCCCACCCTTCTCGGGTTGCTTACGCGAGACCAGTGAGTCTCGTGCTATCTGGGAAGGAGGATAATGGCGGCCTGCGCCGGCGAAGGAGCTCGCTAGTGGACCGGACATTCCCAAGACTTTCTCCACTATAACCCTGTCATATAGAAATTGGGGTATACCCACCTCAGGGCTTCCTGTTTGGTCTTTGTTTTTAATAATCCTCTATAATCTTAGAACTTCAGAGCTGGAAGGGACCTCACAAATCATTGAGTCCAGCCCCTGTCAAGGAGGCTGAGTGGGAAATCGAACTCCCGACCTCTGGAGCCAGATCTCTAAACCATTGAGCTATCCAGCAGACCTAAAGCAGCCTGTGGTGGCATCTGGTGCCAAAACTGACGTTGTCCATTTCTGCAGCAATCTATACCTCCAAAGCCTGTCAGAATAGCCCATCATTGGCAGCATTCTGATTGCTTATTTCTTTATGGCTAGTGCCCCCAGTGACCCTTATCCTTTGTATACCTAAACATTTTTAATACCTGGAAGAATCCTGTTCTGTAGCTAATCCTATGCAACCAGAATGATGCCACCAGCAGTTGAAGACAACAGGAATTAGAGAGATCCTGCTTCGGCTTCAGGGTGCATGGGACTTCACCTCATTGCAGGCAAGTCACACGCTCCCCAAAACCAAAGCAAGGATTCTAACACAGGGCAATCTGGTAGAGCTACACCATTTCCACTGCACAAGTGGGGCTATGCAACAGGTTTTTGGTCTATGCATCCCTTCAAGAAAAAAAATGTTCATACTTCTGTGTCATTAGTAAATGTTTATATTAGTTTTATTCCTTGCATGGTGCACAAGAAATATAAATCTTCTCTTGCTTAAGGTGACAAGTTCTGCCTTTCCTCCCCTGGCTTCTAAGAATCTTTGTTCATTTCCTGCAACTTTTTTTTCTTTCTCTACATTTTATAAAATGCACAAAGTGTTTGCTAAATATATTGACTGCCATTTCTACAAACTAGCTCCCACCACAGGCATTTCTCATGCAATGAGTTTTGTTGTTGCCGTTATGTGCCATTGAGTCGGAACCAACTTATAGCGACCCTAATAGGGCTCTCAGGGTGAGTGAGATATTTAAGGAGTGGTTTTACCACTTCCACACCTCCCAGTGAGTTCCCATAGCCCAGCGGAGATTCAAACCCAGACCTCCTGAGTCCTAGCCTGACACTCTGTCCACTACTACACCACACGGGTGTTTTAGGATAATCCAAAAGAGAAAACTGTCTTCAAAGAAAACAGTCTGTTTCTGCTCACCTTGCTGTCAACAGTCAAAGGTTTGGAGCAAACTGATAATTTGCACAAAAGACAAATAAGGTTTTTTTTAAAAAAAAAAGGAAGAAGAAAGCAAACTTCACTTTAGCATCTAAGCATTGTGCTAGAGCTAAGCTCTCTAACGAAGCCAAAGAATTTCACATTGTTCTGTCACATTGCCCGGTCCAATAAAATCTCAGAAGCCATGAGGTTCTTTGAGATCCCTAATCGTTAGCTGTTGTTCTAAATTTCTCCAATTTAAAAAGAAGAAGAAGCTTTTGCTGTTTAAAAGTTTCAGCTGGAAAGCCTGTCAACCACAGCAGACAGAGGTCCTAACATGGATATGTGATATTTGCTGCATAAACTTTGAAACTTCTATTTGTGCTGTCACAAACACTGAAGTTTCATAGTTCCTGTTGGCATAGGAAGTCAAGGGGAAATCCTTACACGGGAATATAAGTTCTTAGGTCTTCTGAAGGATGTATCTTGAAGGAAAAGGGATAGAAAGCATAAATGATCTGAGAAGAAACCCCACCAAGGAGGAGGTCTCCTGGCTGATACCACTCATGTGGAACAGGGAGAGGTTCACTTGCCCGGCACTTCCTTGTGTCTATTTTGCACACCATGTGAGGCAATAGAAGCAGCAAAACCACTTGCAGCACCATGAGATGGCAAAGGTTCTATCAGATGCAGGTTTATCTGTTTTCCTGTAACTATTCTACAACCTCTCTACTTGGCATCAACTTATTTTAAACAAACAGTGTCAGAGGACAGTTGATTCTAACAGCATCCTTCATAAAACCAAGTGTATCCTCCCAACTAAAGTTAACAAAGTTAAGAAGGCATGTCTCAGCTGGCGGCAAATATGTGCTGATCTGAGGTCAAAACTGAACAACAAATGGGGGAAATGATCACAATTCAAGCCAACAGAAATCTTACTGTAACCTCAGGTGGAACACAGTGAGGAGTTTCCTACAACCCCTTCAAGAATTGCTCACCATCTTCTTTTCTAACTTCAGGAAAGCTGCCCAAGCATTTAATTCAGATAATTGTACGGGAAGATAACTAGCACTTACTGCTACAACGTTAGGTCTCAAGGGAGGGCTGCTGTTGTTTTCACATCTGATCACAATTTCTCCAGGTGGGAGTTAGATTCAGGACCTCAAAAGTCAGCAAACACTAGTAGAAAAACTAGACCTACAAAGGACCCATACAGAAGTAATGATGTACTCAAGTTACAGGAAGCCAGATTTAGGCTGAATATCAGGAAAAACTTCTTAAATGTTAGAGCAGTATGACAATAGGACCCATGATCACAGGAGGTGGTGTGCACTCCAAGCCTGGAGACATTCAAGAAAAAATTGGACAGCTATCTGTCAGAACTTCATTGATTTGGATTCCTGCGTTGAGCAGGGGGTTGGACTCGATGGCCTTACATGCCCCTTCCAACAATATTATTCTATTATTCTATGATTCTAAGTAGACATCAATGGTCCCGAAATGATAATGGCTATTTACTATTAACTGTCAGCTCTATCAAAACCCCAGAGAAAAATTCCTGGGTAACATTTTGGCTGCCCTACAGGAGGAAAGCCCTCAGACAAAGGTGGTCAGGTTACTTTTGGATTGTGACCCATATATAACATATAGAACAGTGTTGTTTGCAAAAGCGGCCAGAAACATTCGTGCTAATTTCCTGAGAGCCATCGCAATCAATTGTGCGGGAGACTCCCAGATATGAAGGGTCTCTTATTATTTTATTTGTCTGTGATTTTATCATGATTTTATTTGATTATATTTGTATTTTAAACAATTGTGACGGCTTTTAGCTAATACAATAAACTTGACTTGACTTGATAATTGCACCATTGACTTCCCCCTCTTCTTTCAACTTTTCTTAGAATAGTCCTACCCAGTTGTTACTTCCTGGGTTCTCTCCAACAGGCTTAGAGTGACGTGCTTAGCCCTTTCCTAATCCATTGTTACGGTAACTTGTTCATGTGAGGAGTGCTGCATCTGCCTTCCATGTAAGCTCTCCACATGAATAAGAACCTTGCTTTCCATGTGCATTGCTTACATGGACCATCTGTATGTGAAGAGTGACCACTATAATGCACCATTTTTCATTGGGGGGGATAGAGTGAGAAGGTCTTGGTCTTCCTTTCTTAGCATTTAAAAAAAATTGAAAATAACACCTAGTAAGCTGTGGCTGAATAGTATTATTGGCAAACTAATAACAGTTTGGAGGGTGATCAGCCTCCAGAACCATATCCATATCTCCATGGAAGTCATATATGGATGAAGGGTATCTTTTAGGTATGGTATATGCAAGAATCTCTCTTAGCTCTGCTTTAAGTAGTGACATGGCACCCTCCTTCAGAAGGAGCATGTATCAGATACATTGATTTATTGAAATGATCCCAAGATCTACCTCAACATCTGACATGTGTCTTCTACATACAGTGACTGACCAACTCAAAGTACATTCTGGATTGTGAAAACATGTCAGTGTGATAATTCTCATTGCATTTCTCAGAACTCCACCAAACATTTTGCTGCATTCTGGTTGTCGATCATGCACAGTTCTCAAATGTGATACCAAACTGTGCTTCATTCTGTTTCTAGTTGTGCAAAGTGCAAAATGGATCCTTCCACAAAGAAATATGCATTCTTTTACATGTCTTTTACAACCCTTGATTTACCACAAGAAATGTTACACCAATCACCACACATGGTAGTTTGCCACTGATATTTATTTGATTGATTGATTGATTGATTGATTTGATTGATTGATTGATATACTGCCCCCTTACTGCAAGCACTACTCTGGGAGGTTTACAGATGAAAAATTAAAACCCCACAAGACCCCACATAACAACATATATTCAAACAGTATGGTGATACACAATTATAAAATCTACAATTTGTACAACAAGAAAAAAGATGAGAGAAAAAGAATTACAGCATACAGAAGGCTCAGTTGTTGAAGGCAGCTTTGAACAGTTCTGTTTTCAACCATTTCCTGAATATAAGGCAGGAAGGAGCCTGGTGTATCTCAAATATTGTAATTTAATTAAGTCAGATTGCATTTAGAGAGAGCTTCCCTCCACCTGCTCTCTACCTGTCTTTGTAATTGCTTCATTGCCCTCAACTCTTCTGTAAATGATGGTGAGGGTCAGGCTCTGCAATGAAGAGAGTGTTTAACAGCATGTAATGTGTAAAGCCTGGGTCATCTCTGATTACCAGTGGGAGACCTGGGATTCAACAGGAGTGCCAACCAGATCATCCAGAAAACCCCCAAGAACATTTTGGAAACCAATTGCATCTATCAGTCTTTGGGAGCAGACCATCCCAACAGGTCTATCCACCCTGCCAATGGGCACAGTGGTACAAAGTCCAAATCTCAGCAGGTGATGATCTGACTGTGACAAGACAAAAAAACTCAAAGTTTTCCACCTTCAGATCATCTTCTCTCTGCCCAGACTTGGACACCAGGTCCAAGGTGTGACCTGCCACATGAGTAGGACCCATGACATGTCAGGACAGACTCATGGATGCCATGGAGCCCATGAGCTCCAAGGCTGCCCCAGCAACATGTTTCTCCACATGGATGTTAAAGTAAAACTCTGGGAAACCTCAGCAGTGCATCTGAGACAAAGTCTGTCAGCCCTGGTAGAGAAAGCATTGGGCTGCACAGGGTGTGATACACACACACACAATCCCCATTCTGTTCTGGTGGTCAACATTAGATGAAGGCATTCCAGACCTGGATCCAAATGGGCCCAGATCCTGCTTAGTAGCCCAGTAGGTTATCATGTAATATGCCTTCTCCTCAAAAGTTGTTCTTTGCTGTTCAGTTCGGGCCTTAGGAAAATAAGGTAGCACTTAGGGAAAAAAATAAAAGCTAGTAATCCGCCACTAGAGGCTAAGACTGAGAAGATCTCCACGGCTACCATGTATTTCCCTTTTGTGCTCAGGTAGGTTGGAACAAAAGTCAGCCAAACACTGCAGAATCCAAGCATACTGAAGGTGATAAACTTAGCTTCATTGAAAGTGTCTGGCAACTTTCGGGCAAGGAAAGCCACTATAAGGCTAGCGATGGACAGAAAACCCATGTAGCCCAACACAATGTGAAACATAGTGGCAGACCCTTCATTGCATTCTGCTATGATCTCCCCTGTCATTGACCTTGTATCTAAATGTGGAAATGGGGGAGATTTTCCAAGCCATATCACACAAATGCTGGCTTGAATGAGGGAACACAAAAAAATAATGGAACCGGACAGTCTTTTCCCCATCCACTTCCTTATCCTGGACCCTGGTTTGGTGTCCATGAAAGCCACAACCACCGTGATGGTTTTGGCCAACACACAAGAAACAGCTGCTGAGAAGATGACTCCAAAAGCAGATTGCCGGAGAAGGCAGGTGACTTTCCTAGGCCTTCCAAGGAAGAGGAAAGAAAGCTGAAGGAAGATCAGGAGTGCGTAAGTGAGGTCCCGGTTGTTGGCTTTGACTATAGGGGTGTCTCTATGCTTAATGAAAGTTCCCAGTGTGAAGACAGTAAGGAATGAAAAAGAAACTGCAATGAAGACTAAACTGATCCCTAAAGGTTCTTCATAAGACAGGAAGGTAACGACCTTGGGAACACACCCATCTTTTTCCTTGTTTGGATACTGCTCTTCTGGGCATTTGAGACAGTCGTCCATGTCTGAGGAAAGAAAGAAGAAGAAAAAGAAAGGGTGGTAAATTCACATGCAAATTCAGACATCTCCATAGGGTCAACTCATGGACCAGGCAAGTGGCACCTAACACCAAAATTTCAACAAGGCACATCTGGCAGATCCCTTGCTGAAGACTTGTCCCTATTCCCACTTTTAAAGCCATTCTATCCTGGTGCTGTTCACGTCTTTAGATAGAATTTTTTTCCCTGTACCATAGGACCCCCTTATCCACAGGATCAGTATCCACTGATTCACTTATCCACAGTCTGAAAATATTTAATATATTAAAAGAAATATGCCAAAAATATATAACTCTAATGATGAAGTTACCAGAACTGTGCACTACTGGGAGTCAAAAACCATGCTATGTGTAGTATTCACTGGAGAAATAGATTTCCACAATGCCATTACAAGAACTGGCCACTAGAAGGAGCCAGAGACTATGATATTATATGCTCATTTGCTATTATAATAGTGTTTCCTATAATCTGCGTTTTTCAGCATCTGCGTGAGGGGCTTGAAGCCAATCCCCCGTGAATACAGGGGTACTACTGTACGTCATGCCCCCTTTTTAAATAGATGCTGTAATAACACACTAGTAGATATACAGCCTCTGCTATCTACAATGTATCCCAGCACATTTTAGAAAAAGTATACTGAATTTTGTTTTTGTGCTATTGTGAGCATGTTTTCAAACACATTTTTCCTTATATATAATACACCACAAGCACAAAAATGTACCATTTTTAAGGTTCATGTTACCCTTGGTTCCCCGATTGGGAGGTGTAGGCATCCTTCAGTCTCGAGAGACTATGGTAACGTGCTCTGTATGGAGGACTTGGAACAGCGTCTAGGTGGCTGAGAAGGCCAATTCGAGAGTGACAATCCCTTCCACACTGAAGACAAAGACAATCTGTCCCCTGTCCAGCTCCCTGATTTTGCTGCTTTGGGAGGTATGGATCAGGAAAACCCATTAACCCATGAGTAAATTTCTCACAGCTCCTTACTGATCATTGCTTCTGTTCTATCATGTTCTTATTTACAACATTTACATTTATGTAAATGCTCATTTGTACTCTCTCCTTATGCTAAACAGTTGTTGTTGTTGTTGTTGTTGTTTTTGATGATGATGATGATGATGATGATGAGAAGAAGAAGAAGGAGAAGAAGAAGAAGAATGCAAAGCTGGAAGGGACCCTATGGATCATCAAATCTAGCCCCTGTAAAGAAGGTACAGTGGGGAATCGAACTCCCAACCTCAAGCTCCGAAGCCAGATACCTAAACCACTGAGCTAAATGTGACACAAATGCATAGCATTACATACCTATTGTGTCTGAAAATGTCCCTTCTGGGCATGGAATACAATCGTAGCAACAATATTTCTCCCCTTCCTTCCTTTTCTTCTGAGAACCTGAATGGCAGGAGTCGCTACACAGTGAAAGAGGCAGCACCTGTCAGCAAACAGAAGAGGAATTGATGATGGGAATGAAGAAGTAGACATTTTGTGTTGGTTATCTTCTGATCCTAAATAATGGTTTGAAGTTGCACAGAAGAATGCCCATGATCCTTTTGAGACTCCAGTTAGGTCCACCCATGAAGTAAAGGGGGACTGCATCACTTCCAGCAGTGTTGCTATTGAGTAAGGGGTGCTTCCGACTGAGAAAGAAGGACCCTGCTTATATTTTGCACAAGGAGGCACTAGGTGTACAAGGAAGTACATCATAACCGTCAAACCATTCATGCATTGATCAGTGGCATGAACTAGCCATTGCATGAACAGTTTGACAGACCAGCATCCTGGCCAATGACATTAAAAGATAACTGAAAATGCCAAAGATCTACAAAACAAAAATGTGTTCAACATTACTGATCTCACTTGGATCAAATCCACTCTTCCCCCTTTTCCCTCCTTGATTGAACAGCAAAACAGAAATTGATAGTTCAAGGGAGCACCTTAAGCCATGGGGGAATGTGGCAACAGATAGCTTGTTTGGTCAGCAAAAACACATTATCCATTTCTTTAACTGGCCTAACAAGCTAATCAAAGAACTGGAAATGTTTTATTTATTTGAAATTGTGCTCAAATGCATAAAGCAGTGGTTGGCCACCTGGGTCTCTAGAATCCCTCACCATTATCTATGCTTGCCGAGGATTCCATTAATTAAAAATCCATCAACATGTATATACTTAAGGCTGGGAACCACTGGAGTATGGAATACAGGTATTTCATACTTCACTTCTATGTAATGGTTCAGTGGGTTCTGGAACCTGCATCTCTCAAGTCTCAGCCCTACATTCTAATCACTACAAAGGAAGCTGGTGTCTCAAATCTTGTGAGCTAGTGAATCTGCTCCAGGTTTTAGACTGACCTTTTTAGGAGTTATCCATGGTGCTGAATTTGTTTTGTTGCTAAGGTAAAGGTTCCCCTTGACATTTAGTCCAGTCGTGTCCGACTCTAGGGGGCGGTGCTCATCCCCGTTTCCAAGCCATAGAGCCAGCATTTGTCCATAGACAGTTTCCGTGGTCACGTGGCCAGCGCGACTAGACATGGAACGCCGTTACCTTCCCACCGTGGTGGTACCTATTTATCTACTCGCATTTACATGCTTTCGAACTGCTAGGTTGGCAGGAGCTGGGACAGGCGACGGGAGCTCACTCTGTCGCATGGATTCGATCTTACGACTGCTTGGTCTTCTGACCTTGCAGCACAGAGGCTTCTGTGGTTTAACCCACAGCGCCACCACGTCTCTTTTGTTTTGTTGCTAAGGTTCACCGTATTGAATAGCTCCTATAAGGTTTCAGGAAAAACCTAGACTGGATTCCCTCCTTATGGAATTGGAGTCAAGAGTCTCCATTGCTCGCTATAGCCTATTATTTCTCACTGTGTGTGATTTGATGGAGTGGCTTGATTTTAGACATTAATTACCAACACCAGTACTATGTTAGCAGCAAAGATAATAACTGGCCTCCAAAGCACTCATCCAGAAAACAAAGGAGCCACCATAAATAATGTAAAGTCTGTACCTGATTAAAAGATTCAGGCCACACAATTTTATCATCATTAATAATGAATTCTTTAAGTGCCTTCAAATCTATCTTTCCAACTTTCACCCTGAGGAAGGAGTTGTTTGGAAATTTGAGGATATTTATGATATCAAACCCGCTGACCACTTCCCTCTTATCATTAAAATATATCATTTCTCCCACAGAGTTGTTAAATGAAATGCCTTGAAGAAAGGAATGAAGCTAGTAGAAACAAGAAAAAAAATCATGAGAAAACACTAAATAGGATGCTTACACAAAGTTCATTCGAATCAGTGACTTAAGTTAATCCTGATTTCCTTAAAATCCATTGGTTATAGGATGTCTTTCTATGATTAAGCCAAAATACAACCCACTGAATTCTGTACACAAAGACTGGGGAACACACATTTTATGCAATTGTCTAGACCCAAACTATTTTTTTAAACAAAACACAGCTGCTTGCATAATGGAAAGCTGAATATTTGCATCCTAATTTATTTCAGTCTTGAAGTATCAGAATCCCACAAGTTTTTTTCAGTTGGTAATATATGCAACACAGTTTCCATGTTTGCTTTGGTCAGACCTCACCTGGAGTATTGTGTCCAGTTCTGGGCACCTCAATTCAAAAAGGATGTTGACAACCTGGAACGTGTCCAGAGGAGGGCGACTAAAATGGTCAAAGGTCTGGAAGCCATGTCCTATGAGGAGCGGCTTAGGGAGTTGGGAATGTTTAGCATTACAAAAAGAAGGTTGAGAGGGGACATGATAGCCATGTTGAAATATTTGAAGGGATGTCATGTCGAGGAAGGGGCAGGTTTGTTTTCCACGGCTCCAGAGACTAGGACACGGAGCAATGGTTTCAAACTACAGTGGAGTCTCGACTTTCGCACGGCTCCACTTACGGAATTTTCCACTTCCGTACTTCTCCAGCCGCAAAGTTTCTAATCGACTTGCGGCCGGAGAATCGACCTACAGACCGGAAGTGGGAGGCGGGGAAAGCGCCAAATTCAAATTTGGCGCTTTCCCCGCCTCCCCCTTCCAGTCCGTAGGCCGCCGATCTGCCTCCGGATGCCTTCCAGGGATTCTCCGCCACCATGGGAGGCATCTCGGAGGTCCCCCCCCGCCGCCGATCGTGCTTCGGAGGCACTATCGGCGGGGGCGGGGGACCTCCGAGAGGCCTCCCATGACAGCGGGGAAGGCATCCGGAGGTCCCCTGCCGCCGCCGCTGCTGGGAGCCGCGCCGCGCCGGGCGATCCCGGCCATGCTCGGACTCCTGGACTTCCCCCACCACCGCCGCTGGGAGCCGAGCCGCACCGCACCGCGGCTCAGCTCCCAACGGCGGGTGGCAGGGGAAGTCCAGGAGTCAAAACATGGCCGGGATCGCCCGGCGCGGCTCGGCTCCCAGCAGCAGCGGCGGCGGCGGGGGGGGACCTCCGAGAGGCCTCCCATGGCGGCGGGGAAGGCATCCGGAGGTCCCCCGCTGCCGCCGCCGCTGCTGGGAGCCGAGCCGCGCCGGGCGATCCCGGCCATGCTCGGACTCCTGGACTTCCCCCGCCACCGCCCGGCTCCCAGCAGCGGCAGCGGCGGCGGGGGAAGTCCAGGAGTCCGAGCATGGCCGGGATTGCCCGGCGCGGCTCGGCTCCCAGCAGCGACGGCGGGGGACCTCCGGAGGCCTTCCCCGCCGCCATCTGAGGCCTCTCGGAGGTCCACCCCCACCGCCGATCGTGCTTCGGAGGCACGATCGGCGGCGGCAGGGAACCTCCGAGAGGCCTCCCATGGCGGCGGGGAAGGCCTCCGGGGGTTCCCCCCCCCCCGCCGACGCAGGCTTTCCCAGGGTGGACCGGGCCTACCAGGGGAGGGCATCCCCCGGTAGGCCCGGTCTACTCCCTGGGAAAGCCTGGGGAGTAGACCGGGCCTACCGGGGGAAGCCCTCCCCTGGTAGGCCCGGTCCACCCTGGGAAAGCCTGCGTCGGCGGGGGCGGGGGACCTCCGAGAGGCCTCCAACAGCGGCGCCGAAGCCCTCAGAGGCCTCGGGCAGCGGCGATGGCGGCGGCGGGGGACCCCCTGGAAGGCTTCAGAAAGGTAAGTTTTAATTTTTTTTACTGTACTGTAATTTATTTTTATTTTTTTGTGTGTGGGGGGGGGGTTTCTTGGGCCGGAATGGATTAATGGGTTTTCAATGCATTCCTATGGGAAATGCATTTTCGACCTACGGACTTTTCGACCTACGGAAACCGTTCCAATACGGATTAATTCCGTAGGTCGAGGGTCCACTGTACAGGAAAAGAGATTCCACCTGAATCTCAGGAAGAACTTCCTGACAGTCAGAGCTGGTCGGCAGTGGAATAGGCTGCCTCAAAGGGTGGCAGAGTCTCCTTCTTTGGAGGTTTTTAAGCAGAGGCTGGATGGTCATCTGTTGGGAGTACTTTGATGGATGTTCCCGCATGGCGGGGGGTTGGACTGGATGGCCTCAGTGGTTTCTTCCAACTCTATGACTCTATGTATATTTCCTCACTTCCCTTTGTACTGAACATTTTCCGTGTCATCACAGAGATATTACCTGCCAAGGCTCAGGGTCCTGACGTCTAAACTTGTTATACTCCACCATTGTTCTGTGTTTCAATCTAAACTGGTCCATGGCATGAAATGCATGGGCTATTGCATAGGCTGCATTATAGATATTGTAACTGTGCCCAGGCATGTACATTTCAAAGAAATTTCCCAGATGTGCCAATGTCTCTTCCTTATTGCAAGCTGGAAATTCACAGTCAAATGCTTGCTCCCAGAACTTCCTGAACATACCACTTCCTTGGGTCCACACCCAAGGGTTAACCCGGTGGAGAAATGAGCTGTATCCTTGGGGTCCATTGGTGTGAACAGTGAAGAAAATAGCACCATTGAAGCTTTGCAGCTCTGACTGTGTATGAAGTCTCATCAAAGCGAGATCTATCTGGGCTGTCATAATCCACAATTTTCCAAACTTTTTCTTCATAACCCTCATCAGAAAAATCAGCAATATGACAGATAGAGTTTCTCCATAGAAAACAAAGACATGGGCTTTGCTGTCTGTATGTCTATACAGCTCAGAGACCATACTGAGGATTTCATCATGGGGAAAATTTACCGCTTGTTTGGGGATCCTCTGGGTGAAAGCTGAGCAGATTTCATTTTGGGAAAGAAGTGGCTCCATAGCCTGCAGGAAGCCTTCTCCACTGTCATCATCCACAGCAAGAAGCCCGACCCATGTCCATCTGAAATGCTTCAGCAAATGGATGATACCAAGATACTGATGGGATTTGTTTGGGACCATGTGGTAAAAGGAAGGGAGCTGCGTTGTATAACGGTCATCTGGGGCAAATGAGCTGTAGGTGAACTGAAAGAAAACAGGTATTTTAAAGTCACATAGGAAGTATATCAGCATGTTAATGTTTGATTGCGCACTGAATACCTGCCAAAATAAACCCAGATTCAAATGTGATCGTGAAATTCAAACATCTGATACAGTGAAGCCTAGTTACTCTGATTCTGAGAGAATGTGAATTCCACTCTGGCACTGATCCATTTTTCCCAAAACAGGTTGATTACCCTTAGAAAACTCTTTTAAATTTTGGACTAACAGTTCAAGAGCATTTATTCCACTAATTTGAAATGGAAATACATACTGAGAAAAAGCTTTTCACAGAACAGCTGAGAAAAAAATGTATGTATTTTAATACTCAGGACACATAGAATATATTACTTATTTATTGACTATATTGAATCTGTGTAACTTGTTTTTTTAATTGTTGTTGTTTGTGCTCATGTTTCCTGTGTCATCTGCTCAACCCAATCTGTCCACTGGCCTTCATTCATGAAATACTGTATAATATTTAATTCCTTTCCTACTTACAGTCTTATGTCTCCATCTGTGCATCTTCTGAAAGGCCTTACCTGTGGGACTTTATAAAGACTTAATATCTCTGCTATTCGGAAGGAAGTCTGAGGGCTTAGCCCACCAATGACAGCTGTGATCCAGTTCCTCTGGCTGCCACATTGGTAGTTGGGGGCAAATTTAAATGATTTGAAAAGCAGCTCCAGGGTGGTGCGATATGTCATCCTTCCATCATAGTAGTTGTCACAGATGTGAAATCCCAAGGTAATATTGGGCAAAAGCTTCGAATCGTGATTTATCTCCTTTACTGCAAATACCAAGGACAGGGCATGCTGGAAGAACTTGGTCACTACACTGGAAATAAGGGTTGCATGTGGTTACATGAACTATCAGGAGAAGCTACCAAGCGAAATCAGGTGCAAAGCTCAGGGCCTCAAAGAGAGAACAAAGCCACCATTTAATTATTCAGCTTGTGTCATTTCACAGACTTCCCAAAATATAACAAACTGTAGATTCAGGTATGTTCCTGGCATAAGTAAGATTGATTGGAAATATGATAATGAAGACACCTTGCTTTTAGCATGACCATACAGTCTGTTAAGGATTCTCCAATCCCCATAAAACATCCCATATCCAGCACAACACTGAAGCAGAAGGTACTGCTTTGCTCATGTTTTCTCTATTCTTTTTGGCAGGAGTATCTTGTATGCCAAACAAATCCGTTTTCCTAACCACTTGGTAATCTCACACACAGAACAAGTACAAAAGCACAGGATGTCCCATCCCAAAGACACAAACAACCCATCCAGGGCTGCTACTTTTATTACTCAATGTTAACAAGCAACAGTTACTGCATTTTTTTTCAGTTTTCGTTCTACACAAGTGTACAAAAAACACACACCCAAAAAACCAGTCTAAGCATGCCTCAGAGCACCTCTGAGTGTGCCTTAAACTTTCTTTTTCCCATCTTTGGAGAAATTACTATAGGAGCTGGAGAAACAGAGAAGAGAAAATTTCTTACAATGGGATATCAATAAAAAACTGCTCCTCAGAAGGGTGTTTTGTGAATGAAACTTCACAGAAAACGTAAATGAACTGAGACAAAACTCCGCCAATGACCATTGCTTCTGGCTGATGCCACTCATGAGGAATGGCAAGTGGATCACTTGCGGGGCACTGGATCACCTCAGCATTGCACATCATGCGAAGCAGCAGAAGAAGAAGAATCACCAGTGACATCACCATCCTGCAACCAAAGGATAGTTTACTGGTTTAGGCATCTGGTTGTGGAGCCAAAGGTTGGGAGTTCGATTCCTCACTGTGCTTTCTTGACAAGGGCTGGACTTGATGATCCATAGGGTCCCTTCCAGTTCTGCAGTTCTAAGATTAGTAGATTAGATTAGATTCTCCTGGGCCCATCCACAGTCTTATTGTGGCATCCAACAAACTGCAGGAGATATACTCTGCAGGAGATATATAGAAGCACTTATATACTTCACAATGACCACTGTGCCATTTTTGGCAAACACAAGGTTGAAAAATCAGGCACTGACTGACGAAGAAAGCACCATGATTTGAAACCAGTGCCTCACTATATGGCAAAAGGATGTAATCAGAGTCCATACAGACACAGCTCTGCCTGTCTTTCTCCCACTATCCCACCTCTGGATGACACAAGTAGAGGGTTTATAACTACTTCCCTTAACCTTTATGAATTATTTTTGAAGGGCTTTTTGCAAAGCTGCCAGAGCTCTGATACAGAGACTCAAAGACAATAATTCAGGTTGCAAGGGATATAATTACGTTTGAAAATGTAGTCTTCCAATCCCCCTAAGGCACTATTGGTGGTAGATGTTGGTTTGGTCTCTGGGTAGAACCAGCAGCAGCAAACATTTTCCTGCCCTCTCTGTTTCTTAGTGAGACAACACATGAGAGCACTCAAGATTACTATTGTTAATCATGATGTGTATTATTTTTGCTCAAAGGAAGTAGTTCTTGTGGTTAGGATCTAGGAGACTTCAAAATATTATTGGGTGTTATTATGCAGCAGACACTTTCGTAAGCCACATCCAGGCTTAGATGACCTCACGGGAACCCAGATGGCTCAGTAAGTCAATACAGGACCAGGAAGAGATGAGGTATTTTTGCTGGTCCAGTGTAGTTCATCCTCCCCATCTAGATTTGTGCCAGAAAGACCAAGGCCAATTGAGTGGCAGTGGAGGATAAGTTTTAAACAATCATAGTTTGTGATATTACACAACACAATTCCTGATCATTAATAAAGCCTCTGCCTTAGCTTCCAGTTTTCTGGCTTCGTGAAACACGGGCCAACATGAAGTAGCTGTAACCGTGATTCTAAAGCAGGAATTGCTTTGATAATTGAAGAAATAAAGAACCCTGATACTTCTGGAGAAGGCTAAACGTATTTTACATCACACATCCCTGATACGTCTGGAGAAGACTAAACATATTGTACATCAGACACCCCCCAAAAAAAGATACCTTACAATGTTTATATGTTAATGTAATATTATATGTTAATATAATATCACTCTTTCAAATTCATTCACATTTCCTTTTTAATACTAATCTAACTGAATTCACCCACATGTTCACATTTGTTTAAGAAAAGTCAAAATGACAACAGCAGTAGTTATCATGGCTGTCATCCTAAGCCAATAGAATCATAGAATAGTGAAGTTGGAAGGGGCCTATAAGGCCATCAAGTCCAACTCCCTGATTGATGCAGGATAAATAAATATTCAAAAACATATTAAGCCATGATTCCAAGGCCTTGATCTTCATGAAGAAGTCTGCTGAGTGTTGTCCTGCAATTCGTTTCGCTGCAAAGTGCAAATTTTTGTATTAGCGTATATCACTGTGGCTCCCAACTTGGCACCATAACAAATACCCCCACATAAATTCCCATGCTCAGAAGGAAGGATACCAATGGAGAAATAAGAGCCCGTGAAACATGTCATAAATGCATAGGTTGGTCATAACATGTTAATTTACCATGTTAACACTGAAATCAATATTTTGATGTTAAATGGGAGGAATGTATCGACTCTTAAGAAAATAATGTTTTCCAAACTTGCTACTTTTAAAAGTTGCTAGGAGACACTGTGCTATACACTCATCCCAAAGCACCAGTCTCTCTCTCCTCCAATTTAATGTAAAAATGACACTTTTAATATTACATTGACATATAGTATTACATTAACACAATGGCTGGATTCCAGGAGTAAGTCATAATTAAAGTAGGCCCATTGAATCAGTGGAATTTATGGAGGACGTGCCCAGGCTCAATGACGTATCCACCAAATGAAGCTCTTGACTGAGTCAAAATGTGAACCCACTTTCCTCCTCTTTGATACTCTACAAACCAAAGCATCTTACCTTCCACTTTGGACAATAAAATGATGTCTGTCTCCCTCTGTGTTGCTGCAGTCAGAATTGGTTTTACCATTCATGCTTCCTTCAGCTCATTCCAAGACCCAACCAAGCCTCAAGGGACACTGACCCACTTCCTGCTTAAACGGTTGGGGAGACAGGAATAGAACAGGCTTCTTTGCCCCAGAATATTGGGGTATTCATCAAGCAAGCAGTGGCATCCTGAGTCACATCAAAAACATCTGTTTTTGTAACCTGATTCAGCTTGGAGGTACACAAAAACAACCTGTGAAATATTCAGAGATAAATGAGAGACTAAGAGTGTTGATACATATGTAAGAGTGATATCTTTATACACAGAGACAAATATTTATGGTTGGCTCTATAGACATGAGTACAGACCCGCAGACAATGTAATTTTTTATTATTGTAGGAGTCCTTGGTTAGCTCCCGTCCTCTTTGGGGCCCCACATAACCACTTCAGACTTCATCTCCTGTTTCAAACCTTCAACGTTTATTAATGCTGGTCCACCAGGGACATTCACAACAGTCTTAGGCATCAACTTCTCCTTCCCACGGGGAGAGGAAGGGGTTCCCAAAACGTCCCCCTAGCAGACACCCAGGCAAAGCAAAACAACACCAGGAAGGGAGGTGGCTTAGGAAGAACACATTCAGGGTGAAATCGCACAACCTCATGCCTATATTTACTTATAGTAGCAAGTGCCACTATTTCACTTTGTGGACTATGAAGTAGAACTTCGTTAGACTGTAGAACTTCCTGAATATCTGAGCATCCAGTGGATCACCCCAGACTCCAATATTCCACAAAGGATACAACCCGCTCAAAGGCCATCTTTCAGCAGGCTCATGTTGCGGACATTTTTCCACAGACTCAGTAGCCGGGCTATACAGAGCCAAGTCAGTGTGGCTTTCAGTGGCTTTTTTCAAGTGTAAAGAACCAGCCTGGTCTTGGCTACCTTGTCTTCCATTTTTTGCAGGGCCTTACACAGAAACCCCCAATCCAAAAGATGGCAGCAAAGACATCTCTCACTTCATGTCTCTATTAGAGATGGGATATTCGTATTCATCTCTCGGGGAAACGAATACGATGTTGCCACCACAGGTGTCCGGGCCCATTGGACCCTCCCCCCAGAACCAGGCTGTCCACGTACCGCTGGCGGTGCAGACAGCCGTTGTCATTCAAGCTGTGCCAATCGTGGAAGTAACCCAGCTGGGGCTTCCACACCTCCCTGCACTGCTGACCAATCCGGTGAGGAGGTGGGATGACAAGGCTCCCTGCTCATCTGCTGAGTGGTCAGCAGCGCAGGGACCCAGGGAAGCCCCAGCCAGGCTACTTCCGCGATTGGAGCGGCACGAATGGACAATGGTCATGCATGCCACACCATCTCTAGGCTGTATTGGTAAACAGAGTAATGCAGAGGCAAAGCAAAATAAGACAACACAACACAACAGCAGGAAGGGAAGTGGCTTGTGAAGAAAGCCTTCATTATTTATTTATTTATTTATTAGATTTCTATCCCGCCCTTTTAGACAGAGTCTACTCAGGGCGGGTTCCATTAAACATTATAAAACTAAAACAGTTAAAACCCTCCAGGGTTAAAACACACATCCTGATACCTAAAACTTCATTTGCACCACCTGTGTTCACTCCCTTCAACTTTCCCAACTCTCTTTGCTTCCCCTAAAGCCCACCACCACCATATAATGGTTGCCTGGTTTTAGGATTTTGTATGTGTTTCCATTTCCCCCACCCAAACATCACTGGAAACTATGTGCTAGGTGGATACACAGCTCAGTATAAAACAGGAGTGCTCCTTTTTATTTTATTCACATCTGTATTGCCCGCCCTCTATGCAAATCTCTCGTGCCGGCTCTCCTAGTTGAAATAGCATCAGCCGTAGCCACTATCCACCTGGCTTTGTCCCATTCATTCTGTATGAGACAAAGCAAACAAGAAAGAAGACATGAGGTCCATTTTGTCCTTATTGATCCTCCTCAGAATCTCACCAGGTAAGAATTTATGCATTCGTTAAAAAAAGAAACAGAGACAGACAAAAATGAACTGAACAGCTATGAATCCAAACTGTGAATCTCACCTTCACCCTTTTTATAGGTATCTTTGCCAGTCTACAGCTGCTTGAGTCTGGCCCAGGAGTGGTGAAGCCTGGAGGATCGTTCAAACTAACGTGCGTTGTCTCTGGTGTGGATGTGGGCGATTATTACTGGAATTGGATCCGGCAACCTCCAGGAAAAGGGCTGGAATGGTTGGGAGAGATTGAGGACAGTGATGATGGAGGAGGCACAGCATATAATCCCAGGTTCAGCAGCCGAATGAGCATCTCAAGAAACATCCCCAAAAATGAAGTATATCTTCAGCTGAGCTCCCTCACAACGGCAGACACTGCAACATATTACTGTGCAAGAGACACAGTGAGACTAAGCAGTGGAGCATCCCTGCAAAAACCACAGACAAGCTGAGTACAAGAAGTTCTTTTCGAAACCTTTATTCCACATTTAAGAATGCAATCAAAGTTCGTAAATGCAGGGTTTTAGTCCATTTGTACTTCATTAACACCACCAGTCTTCTAAAGGGGGAACACATCCAGCACAAGCCCCAGAATGACATACAAGTCAGGATAGGCATTTGCTGTTTTGCAATAGCAAAATGGCTATGCTGACTTTTTCAGTTACTTCAATTTGCCCTTGAGATTTGTGATACACTGATGGGCATAACTAATAGGATTTTGGCCACAATTGTATATGTATTTAGCAATTAAGTTCCATTGTGTTCAATGGAACAAACTCCCCTCCGAGATTCGCTTGGCCCCCTCGCTGGGTATTTTCAGAAACCAACTTAAGACCTGGTTATTCAGACAGGCCTTCCCTCCAGGCACTACTTGACTTCTCTTTTCATCCCATCTTGAACTATTGTTGTTCTGTATATTGTTGAAAAACTGTTAATATATATTTTGAATTGTTTTTATCTTGTATGTTGTGAGCCGCCCAGAGTAGACTATGTCTAGATGGGCGGCATATAAGTGCAATAAATAAATAAATAAATAAATACAACATACGAGATGCTTGTAGATGCTCAGACACTCTCAATTCAGTAAAAATCGACATGCTTTTCCCCTGCCTATTAGAACATAAAGAGCTGCCAAAAATCCTGCTTTTCCCTTTGGCTCGATGATGGGGATGCTTTCTAAATTCAGAAATATATACTCAAGCGCATGAGGTTCCCCCTTCCATCCTCCCACTTCTCATCAATGTTTGGCTATGTATATTAGGTCCAATATAAAGTACAACGAAGTCCATTTGAAGGTGGAGGAGGAGAAAGTTTTTAAACTGAGCAGTATGTTTTGTGGGAAAAACCATTCTACCAGATACCAAGGCTCTAACACATTAAGGGCTTTAAAGATTATCACCAACAGCACCCTAAATTCTTATCAGCTCGTTGTATTTCCCTAAATTTCTTCCTTCCTTCCTTCCTTCCTTCCTTTATTTATTTATTTATTTATTTATGAGTTTATGAGTTTATTTTCAATTGGAGGCTGCCTTTCTCCCAATGGGGACCCAAGATGGCTCACAAGGTTAAAACAACTAATCAAAAAACACAATAAATTATAGATTAAAAATCAGTTCAACTGGGAACAATAATTAACAAGACTTTGAGAAACTAAAAATATTTAAAACTGACAGCAAACTTTGGAAAGCAAACGAACGAAGCAAAACAGCTTCCAGGGACTCAGTCTTCATTATTAAATGCCTGCCTGGAGAGCTGATTTTTTAACAGTTGGTTGTAATATTCCCATATATCCTGCAAAACATGAATATAGTAGGAAAACACACACCACACTTTCATTGGATCGGTATCTGTGGATTCACTTTTCCTCTGAAAAGACTAAATTAAAAAACCCAGAAATAACTATGTATATGTATTTACAGCACAGATTTACTAGAAATGGCCATGGGAGGGAGACAGAGACCATGCAGTTTATAGCGTTTGCTACTTCAGTGTCTTTCTACATCCACAGAATCTTTCTACATCTCTTGGAAATGAACCCACGCTAATACCATGGTCGTACTCTATACAAATGTGGGCAGATATATGGTAGCCTATCTTTATCCAGAATTGGAGTCCTTTTCAATCCTGCAATTGTGTGGCTTCAAAATCCAACAAGGGGCACATCAACATGGAGCTGCCATTTTGAACAACAGCCAGCTATATAGAACATTTGCAGTTATTTCACTGTGGCAAAAACCATCTCCCTTCACACATTGAACAGGACTGCCACCTTCCAATCCTGACATGTAATTCCAGAAATACTGGGTCATCTAGGCATCCTGTATAGACAATAACACAACATCCATCCACCAGTCCTTTGCTCTAGGGGCCTTCATCTCAAAATATCTTGCCTCCACCTTCCTAGTCGCATCCATCATGCTTACTATCCACATGGCCCCACTCTTTATTGTGCTAGTGGGCCCGTTTCTGGGGATTTCAGTGTTAATTAAAAGCAGGAACCCATTTGGCCTCTGTATTTCCTCCCACTGCATATGGAGGATTCTAGCAAATCCCCTTGAGGCTCATTGGGCAGGTGGAATGAAGGCTATAGAAAGGAATGAATGACATCCCTGAGGGAAGTCCTTTTAGGCATCCTTCAGTCTCGAAAGACTATGGTAACGTGCTCTGTATGGAGGACTTGGAACAGCGTCTAGTGTGGCTGAGAAGGCCAATTCAAGAGTGACAATCCCTTCCACACTGAAGACAAATACAATCTGTCCCCTGTCCAGCTCCCTGATTTTGCTGCTTCCGTGACTGCCTCTTTGCCTCGGTCTGCTGGACAAGGGTCTCTTCAAATTGGGAGAGGCCGTGATGCAACGCCTGCCTCCAGGCTGAACGCTCCGATGTCAGGGTTTCCCATCTATTGAGGTCCATTCCTAAGGCCTTCAGATCCCGCTTGCAGATGTCCTTGTATCGCAGCTGTGGTCTCCCTCTGGGGCGATTTCCCTCCACTAATTCTCCATACAGGAGATCTTTTGGAATCCGACCATCAGCCATTCTCACGACATGCCCAAGCCAACGTAGACATCGCTGTTTCAGTAATGTATACATGCTAAAAATTCCAGCTCGTTCTAGGACTACTCTGTTTGGAACTTTGTCCTGCCAGGTGATACCAAAAATGCGTCGGAGGCAACGCATATGGAAGGTGTTCAGCTTCCTCTCCTGCCGTGCACAAAGGGTCCAGGACTCACTGCAGTACAGGAGTGTGCTCAGGACACAGGCTCTATAGACCTGGATCTTGGTATATGTCGTCAGCTTCTTATTAAGCCATACTCTCTTTGTGAGTCTAGAGAACATGGTAGCTGCTTTGCCAATGCGTTTATCCAGCTCAACATCTAGAAAGAGAGTGTCAGAGATCGTTGAGCCAAGGTACACAAAGTCATGAACAACCTCCAATTCTTGTGTGGAAATGGTAATAGAGGGAGGCGAGTCCACGCCCTGGCCCATGACTTGTGTTTTCTTCAGGCTGATTGTTAGTCCAAAGTCTTGGCAGGCCTTGCTAAAACGATTCATGAGTTGTTGGAGGTCTTGAGCAGAGTGGGCAACAATGGCTGCATCATCGGCGAAGAGGAAGTCCCGCATGCATTTCATCTGGACTTTGGTCTTCGCTCTCAATCTAGAGAGATTAAAGAGCTTTCCGTCTGATCTAGTCCGGAGATAGACACCTTCTGTTGCAGTTCCAAAGGCGTGCTTCAGCATGACAGCAAAAAAGATCCCAAAAAGGGTTGGTGCGAGGACACAGCCCTGTTTCACTCCACTTCGGATGTCAAAGGGATCTGATGTTGAACCATCAAAAACTACAGTGCCCTTCATTCCCTCATGGAAGGACCTGATGATGTTAAGGAGTCAAGGTGGACATCCAATCTTGGGAAGTATTTTAAAAAGGCCATCCCTGCTAACCAAATCAAAGGCCTTTGTGAGATCTATGAAGGCGACAAAGAGTGGCTGTTGTTGTTCCATGCATTTCTCCTGCAACTGTCTGAGGGAGAATACCATGTCAGTGGTGGATCTATTAGCTCGAAATCCACACTGTGATTCTGGATAGACTCTGTCTGCGAGCACCTGGAGCCTCTTCAGCACAACACGGGCAAGCAGCTTCCCTACAATGCTGAGAAGAGAGATGCCACGGTAGTTATTGCAGTCGCCCCTGTCTCCTTTGTTCTTGTACAATGTGACGATGTTTGCATCCTTCATGTCCTGTGGTACTCCACCTTCCCTCCAGCAAAGACAAAAGATTTCATACAACTCGGTAGTGATGGTCTCTTTACAGCACTTCAGCACTTCAACAGGGATGTTATCCTTTCCAGGTGCCTTGCCAGAGGCGAGGGAATCCAAGGCCGCTTTTACTTCTGCTAAGGTTGGTTCGCTGTCCAACTCTTCCAAGACAGGCAGGCACTCAATGTTATTTAATGCTTCTTCGGTTACTACATTCTCTCTGGAATATAGCTCAGAGTAGTGCTGCACCCAGCGGTCCATCTGCTGTGCTCGGTCCTGGATGATCACGCCTGTAGCAGACTTCAAGGGAGCAGATTTCTTCTGTATTGGACCTAAAGCCTGCCTGATACCATCATACATTCCTTTGATGTTACCTGTGCCGGCTGCTATCTGTATCTGAGAGCAGAGCTGAAGCCAATAATCATTGGAACATCTCCTGGCAGCCTGTTGGACTTGGCTACGAGCAGCTCGAAGAGCTTGCAAGTTGTACTCGCTAGGACAGGCTTTGTATGCTGCTAGAGCTCTCCTTTTATCCTCGATGGCTGGCATCAGCTCCTCCGAATGGGCTTCAAACCAGTCGGCCGTCTTTTTGGTCTTCTTGCCAAATGTGGACAAGGCGGTGTTATACACAGCGTTCTTGAAATGTTCCCATCGTTCAGGTGCATTTGCATCAGCCGGGCCTGGAAGGGTTTCCTCAAGCGCTTGGGCAAATTCCTCCACTTTTCTTTGATCGCGAGTCTTGCTGATGTCAATACGTGGTCTTCCTTCCTTTTTCGTGTGATATAATCTCTTTGTTCGCAGTTTTACTCTACTACACACCAGGGAGTGATCAGTATCGCAATCAGCACTCTGGTAGCTGCGTGTGATCGTAATACTAGGAAGGCTAGAACGTCTAGTGAGGATCAAATCGAGCTGATGCCAATGCTTCGATCTTGGATGTCTCCAGGAAACTCTGTGATGAGGCTTTGTATTAAAGAATGTGTTGCTGACACAAAGACCATAATAACAGCAAAACTCCAGCAAGCGTTGGCCATTTTCGTTCATCTTTCCAATGCCAAAACGGCCTAGACAAGTGGGCCAGGAATTGTGATCAGCGCCAACTCTAGCGTTAAAGTCTCCGAGAATGAACAGTGCCTCTCTTTCAGGGACTTTTTTGATAGTAGCTGCCAGATCGTCGTAGAATTTGTCTTTCACTTCTGTAGTGGATGACAGTGTTGGTGCATATGCACTAATGAGGGTGACCGGTCCCGCTGATGAGTGGAGCTGCAGAGACAGGATTCTTTCACTCCCCACAGTAGGTGGAACAATGGATCTCAGCAGAGTATTTCTGACTGCAAAGCCAACACCATATTCCCTGGTCTCATTAAATGGTTTTCCCTGCCAGAAGAATGAGAAGTGTTTTTCTTTGACAGATCCCGAGTCTGGCAATCTCGTCTCTTGCAGGGCAACAATGTCCATCTGCAGTCTACTCAGTTCCATGTCGATGACAGCTGTCTTGCGCACATCGTCTATTTCCTGCAGGTCGTCAGAAAAGCCGTGGTCAGAAAAGCCAGGGGTCATTGTCCGTACATTCCAGGTGCCCAGCTTTAGGGCAGAAGTTTTCTTATGATTGTTGCATGGTGCAGGGTTATCGATCTGCTTGTCGGCTTTCACCCTAAACCCCACGCACCCCGTGAGGTTAACAGTCCGTGGCGAGGTAGCACCTTACTGGCTGGGGGCTGCCCAGCTTAAGGCGGGCGGTATCTACCTAGTGAGGTGCAATGGCCTCTCCCACTGTCAGAAGTAGCCCCTGGCGTCATGCTCTACGCCAATTGAGCAGAGACTTATAACCGGTAACTGCTACTTCCCGTGTTGTTTCGACGCTGTATGCGAAGCTGGAGTGTCCTCTCCAGAGCACGAAGCCTGGGTAAAATAATATGGAGGATAGGCTGTTACCCAAGCAGCAAATCCCCCCTCTCCACGTCACTGAGATAGTCCAGTGGAAAGGCAAGAGCCAATACAACTGGTTCCAGCGACGTCGCAGGAGTTGCCAGAACGACACGAACTGCCTCCGGGACTCCGGCTCCGGATTTTGCCTCGAGGTTAACTCCTGAAGCCTTTTCCATCAGTGGATATAGCCACAAGGCAGTGGAGGTTTGAAATTGGAGTTTTCCTTCTCCTAGATGGGCTGCCTTCCAGGGCTGATGAGCCCCACCTACCCGGCCTGCTCTCTAATAGTGCGGAAGCATGATCTGACCCTTAAAAGATTCCTACCCCCAGGTGTATGTAATGCTAATTGGCTTTCTTATTTACCAAATTAGGGTCAAAAATAGAATTAAAGAATTCTACATACCTCACTTCCTCCCTCAGCTTCTCTTCAAGAAAGAGGCTTAAGCGTTTCTGCAACCCCCTTTTAAAAGCTGAAACCCCGCCCCCTCAGCCCATGCGGTTAGAAAGAGCAAGGGTCAGCCTGAAAAAACATCACACCAAAGAAAATATCTACCCAAAACATACCTCACTTCCTCCCTCAGCTTCTCTTCAAGAAAGAGGCTTAAGCGTTTCTGCAACCCCCTTTTAAAAGCTGAAACCCCGCCCCCTCAGCCCATGCGGTTAGAAAGAGCAAGGGTCAGCCTGAAAAAACATCACACCAAAGAAAATATCTACCCAAAACATACCTCACTTCCTCCCTCAGCTTCTCTTCAAGCTCTTTCCCTGAGGGAAACAGAGGTCCCAAGAGGGAGACCACTTCCTTCTGCTTTTTCAAAACATGAACAAAATGGTCACTTGAGATTTCAAACAAAAACAAGGATGAATTCATGCAACCCTGCTTGTAATGCAGAACTCACTGCTGACTGTTCCTTCCATGTTCATAACGAGAACCAATGAGAACCTCAAGAGAGGATGAGTTGTCTGGGAATGCTGGATGGTGGCCACACTTTCTTCTATTTTTCTTCAAGCTTTTGCTGGTTTTTTATTAAATAATTGTATTGGATGTAAAGACCATCTTCATGTATTACGTATACTCCACCCTTCATATTCAGGGAAGACCATTTCCATCTCATATGAGTAGTCACGGTTGAACACGTTGATGGACATACAGGTGACCAACTAGCACAGCACGAGCCCAAAAGATACAGAAACACATCTATACAAAATGATTAGGGCAGATCAGAGTCTCCTTAAGGTCTTTATGAACTCTCTCTCTCTCTTTGTGTGTGCTTTTTGGACACCTGACCCCTAGAAAAATTGCAATTATTTAACAAAAAAAAACAGGATAAGCTAAAAGAAAAGTACAATGTAACCTGCTTTTCTACCTCTTCTCTCATGCTTTTCCACACTGGTTTTTCCTGCTCCAAACTGGAATATGAAGTTTATGTTCCAAAATGACATCAAGTTCCTTCCACATCATGACGACCCCCCAGTGGGTTTTCAAGCTACATGGAATGTCTAAGGAATAGCTCACCATTAGCCCTGCAAGTGAGTTTATGTGACCAAACAGGCCTTTGAGCACTAATCTCCCAAATCTTAGCCTGGCGCTCCATTTATTGCTCCACTATCAATCTATTATTACATGCTGATCAGCTGCTATCAGTCAGCAACTGACGGGACTGAATGGACACGGGTGACCCTGACTGGTCCAGAATCACGCTCCTCCGGGCACAAGATCCTGCTCCCAAATTATTATCTGACATTATGCAAATTCTCTAGCAGACTCCCACTCATATACTACACCAGGGAGACTTTCAGCTTCACTGCACCTCAGAGGGAAAAATAAATCTGTATTTGTAGCTTCATTTCTTATCTGTTTCTTTGGGGATCAAAATGTTATTGCTCTTTTTTTCAACCTTCTTCCTGGCTCTCCAGCCAGGTGAGTTTCCCCAATACGATCTCCATCCTTTTCATAATCCAGGAGATGAACATTTCTAGGTTTCTGGCATCCTTCTGGATAGCTCTAAATTCCCACAATTAGATTAATTGAGAAGAATTTTGACTACTCAGGTCAGAAGACTTCAGGCCTAGATGGGTGTCCTAACGTAACTCTGGTTTCCTTTTCTCTTTCCTCCTCAGGTCTTTCTTCTCAGCTCCAGTTGAAGGAATCTGGACCAGGAACAGTGAGACCGGGAGACACCCTGGAGCTGACCTGTACGGTCACTGGGGGCTCTGTCACAAGCAGTTGGTATTGGAACTGGTTTTGACAAACCCCTGGGAAGGGGCTGGAATGGATGGGGTACTGGGTTGGCTCCACCAGGTATTCCCCTTCTTTCCAAAACCGAATCACCATCTCTGTGGACCCTTCGCAAACCAAGTACTTCCTGCGACTGACCTCTGTGACGGCTGCCGACTGGGCCACGTATTACTGTGCGAGAGGCACAGAGGAACAATCTCAATCACAGCTTGTACAAAAAGGGGAAGTGGAGCAAAGACTGTGCTGTTAAAGTGACACAATATGGATTCTCAATGTTCTATGAAGGAAGCGTATCCAAAAGAACTCACCAAAGCTGGGATCCTTCTGCTTTTCACTGTTCGGGCTCAGGTGAAGAGGTCTGGCCCAAGGAGTAAAATCCTAAAAACCCAGGTTAGTGGGGAACACCTTAAATTCATGTAACTTCTTGACTGTGTTTTGTTATCTGTATTATCTCTGCTAATAATATTTGTTTTTTTTTTTTGGTTTTTTTATTTTAAATTATTATATAACTATAACATAAACAAAAACATATAACATACGAACTGAAATACAATTTAACTGTGTTCCCCACCACCATATGCGGGACCTCTTGCCATAATCTTCCTCTTCCTTATTGTCTTCTTCTTCCTCTTCTTCTATTGTCCTCTTCTCCAAAACTGCATTGATTCTTGATTTGGAGCTTTCCCTTTTCCTCTTATTAATACATATTCCAAAAATCTGCCCCATATATCATAAAAGTTATTTTTTTTCAATTCTCCTTTCTTAACCTTTAAGTTACAAGTTAATTTATCATTTATTGCTATATTCCATATTTCTTTATACCATTCTTCAATTTGCAATTCGACTTTTGATTTCCATTGCCTAGCTATAATCAATCTAGCTGCTGTTAATAAATTAGTTATCAATTCTTTAGTCATTTTGTCATATTCCACATTCTCATATATTAATAACAAAGCAATCTCAGCATTAAATTCTATATCTTTTTCACATATGTAGCTTAATTCTTTAAAAATTTGTTTCCAAAATCTTTGCACTTTTTCACATTCCCACCACATATGAAAGTATGTACCAATTTCCTTCCCACATTTCCAACAGACATTCGGATGATTGGCATTAATTTTATTTAATTTTGACGGCGTTAAATACCATCTTAAACTAAGTTTAAAAAAAATTTCCCTTATTCTTACTGACATAAATCTTAACACCCTCATTTTCCATATCATCCTCCATTCTTCTTCATTTATTCTTTTCCCAATATCTTGCTCCCACACTATTTTTAATCCTTCTTTCTCATTTTCCTCTTCCTCTAAATTAAGAAGAAGTAGATTTTACTCATAGTACCTTTCACTGAGTCAGTCATCCGAATGTCCTCATATGACAATAAAAATTGTTCATACTTTGTATATTCTCTTCCTTTATTATATTTATTTACCCATTCATTAGTCCATCTTTCTAATTGTATATAATTCAACCATGAAATGCTCCTATTCTGAAGAGTTTGTTTCATTTGATCTGTCGATCTCATTTTATACAACCAATCTTTCAATCTAATCACTTTCTTTTCTTTAAATAGATCCACATACACTTTCATATTGGTAGGAAAATTTTCTATTTCTGTCACTAATCCAAGTGGGGAATATGATGAACATAAATTCTTTTTGCACTTATACCATATATTTAACAATGTCTTTAAAAATGGGTTATTAATTTCACTTATCTTATCTTTCTTAACTATACCGAATAAATATTTTTCTATATCTGCCTGTAATTCTGATGATTCCATTTCCCACCAAATTAGCCTTTCTGGATTATATATAATTTCCCCAATAAACCTCAATTGGTTAGCCAAATAATAATTTTTTATATTTGGTAAACCTATACCACCTTTTTGTTTTGTTTTATACCAATACTTTTTATTTATTCTAGATCTCTTCCCTTCATTACAGTACTTATTAATTATTCCTTGCCAAAATTTCAAATCATCCTCTGTTAACTGTATTGGTAACATTCTAAATAAAAAATTAATTTTTGGTAAGATTTTCATTTTTATCAATGCAATCCTTCCAAACCAAGATAGCTTAAAATTACTGTATTCCTGTAATTTGTTTTTAATCACTTCCTTTAGTTTATTATAATTATATTCCTTTATTTTTTGAATATTTTTTGCTAGATCTATTCCTAAATATTTAATTGATTTACATAATTTGAAATCATATTTTTCAACACACCTTTCTTGTTCTACTCTATTATGATTAAATAACATTAACTCAGATTTTTGCCAATTTACACATAATCCAGTTATTCTTCCAAATTTTTCTAAATGAGTTCTAATTTTATCTATACATTCTAACGGATTTTTCACTGTCAACAAGGAATCATCAGCAAATAGATTAATCTTTATTTTATTCTTTTTCCCCATACCTTCGATTGAATCATCATTCCTTATTACATTTGCCAACATTTCAATAATCAAGCAAAACAGAACTGGAGAAAGAGGGCAACCTTGTCTAGTGCCTCGGCCTAAAGCTATTTGTTCTGTAATCCCATCATTAACTATTACTACAGAGGTATTCTCCAGATATAGTTGATCTATTATCCCCCTAAATTTCTTTCCAAAACCCCAACCTTTTAACAAAATCTTTAATGTTGGCCATTCCACGCAATCAAATGCCTTAAATATATCTAATGATAAAATACCTGCCTTCAATTTGTCTTTTTCTATATTGTATAAAATATTCAATACCCTCCTAGTTAAATTCTCCATTTGCCTACCCTTTAAAAAACCATTCTGATCTTCTTTAATATATTTTATAATAAATTTATTAATTCTATTCGCGAGTATTGCTAATAATATTTGTAATTTGACTCATGAACCTTTCAAAGTTCCCCAAGAGGAACTGAGAGTAAGATCCCTCTATCCACGGGAACTGTATCTCTGGTTTCCCTTGCCTGCAGACATGGATCCCATGGATGTAGGGTCCTCACTGTGAACACCACCAATCTTCGAAGATGGGACCACATCCAGTATGAATCATGATGTAAGAAGATTTATAGTTTATTAATTATTTAAGAAATGAAGAAATCAATCCTTCTGGATGTGTAAAAATTTCCTACTGTTTCCATGTGTCACAAAGTTGCATGTGACCTTCCAGTGTGCATTCAGCCCCAGAACAACATTCAAACTAAAACTAAAACTAACTAAAAAACAAACAAACAAAATAATAAAAAATTAATAAACAAACTAACTAACAAGCAAGCAAGCAAGCAAACACACAAAGAAACAAAGAGGGGAACACATCCATTATGAATCATGATGTTAGAAGATTTATATTAAATAAATACATACATACATACATAAATACATAAACAAACACACAACTAAGCAAGCAAGCAAGAAAACAAGGAAGCCAACAAATTCTTCTGTATGTGTCCAAGAGTTCCAACTGCTTCTATGTGTGGCAAAGTTGCCATACATGTCACGTCCCAGTGTGGCATTCAGCCCCAGGTCGACATTCAACAGAAATGCTCAAAAGGTCTCAATTCAGTAAAAATCGACATGTTTTTCCTCTGCCTATTGGGACCACCAAGTGCTGCCAAAATCCTGCTCTTGGCTTTGGATCGATGATGGGGATGCTTTCTGAATTCAGAAATATGTACTCAACGACGACCTACAGGAAATAGACGATGTGCGCAAGACAGCTGTCATCGACATGGAACTGAGTAGACTGCAGATGGACATTGTTGCCCTGCAAGAGACGAGATTGCCAGACTCGGGATCTGTCAAAGAAAAACACTTCTCATTCTTCTGGCAGGGAAAACCATTGAATGAGACCAGGGAATATGGTGTTGGCTTTGCAGTCAGAAATACTCTGCTGAGATCCATTGTTCCACCTACTGTGGGGAGTGAAAGAATCCTGTCTCTGCAGCTCCACTCATCAGCGGGACCAGTCACCCTCATTAGTGCATATGCACCAACACTGTCATCCACTACAGAAGTGAAAGACAAATTCTACGACGATCTGGCAGCTACTATCAAAAAAGTCCCTGAAAGAGAGGCACCGTTCATTCTCGGAGACTTTAACGCTAGAGTTGGTGCTGAACACAATTCCTGGCCCACTTGTCTAGGCCGTTTTGGCATTGGAAAGATGAACGAAAATGGCCAACACTTGCTGGAGTTTTGCTGTTATTATGGTCTTTGCGTCAGCAACACATTCTTTAATACAAAGCCTCAACAAAGAGTTTCCTGGAGACATCCAAGATCCAAGCATTGGCATCAGCTCGATTTGATCCTCACTAGACGTTCTAGCCTTCCTAGTATTATGATCACACGCAGCTACCAGAGTGCTGATTGCGATACTGATCACTCCCTGGTGTGTAGTAGAGTAAAACTGCGAACAAAGAGATTATATCACATGAAAAAGGAAGGAAGACCACGTATTGACATCAGCAAGACTCGCGATCAAAGAAAAGTGGAGGAATTTGCCCAAGCGCTTGAGGAAACCCTTCCAGCCCCAGCTGATGCAAATGCACCTGAACGATAGGAACATTTCAAGAACGCTGTGTATAACACCGCCTTGTCCACATTTGGCAAGAAGACCAAAAAGACGGCAGACTGGTTCGAAGCCCATTCGGAGGAGCTGATGCCAGCCATCGAGGATAAGAGGAGAGCTCTAGCAGCATACAAAGCCTGTCCTAGCGAGTACAACTTGCAAGCTCTTCGAGCTGCTCGTAGCCAAGTCCAACAGGCTGCCAGGAGATGTTCCAATGATTATTGGCTTCAGCTCTGCTCTCAGATACAGATAGCAGCCGACACAGGTAACATCAAAGGAATGTATGATGGTATCAGGCAGGCTTTAGGTCCAATACAGAAGAAATCTGCTCCCTTGAAGTCTGCTACAGGCGTGATCATCCAGGACCGAGCACAGCAGATGGACCGCTGGGTGCAGCACTACTCTGAGCTATATTCCAGAGAGAATGTAGTAACCGAAGAAGCATTAAATAACATTGAGTGCCTGCCTGTCTTGGAAGAGTTGGACAGCGAACCAACCTTAGCAGAAGTAAAAGCGGCCTTGGATTCCCTCGCCTCCGGCAAGGCACCTGGAAAGGATAACATCCCTGTTGAAGTGCTGAAGTGCTGTAAAGAGACCATCACTACCGAGCTATATGAAATCTTTTGTCTTTGCTGGAGGGAAGGTGGAGTACCACAGGACATGAAGGATGCAAACATCGTCACATTGTACAAGAACAAAGGAGACAGGGGCGACTGCAATAACTACCGTGGCATCTCTCTTCTCAGTGTTGTAGGGAAGCTGCTTGCCCGTGTTGTGCTGAAGAGGCTCCAGGTGCTCACAGACAGAGTCTATCCAGAATCACAGTGTGGATTTCGAGCTAATAGATCCACCACTGACATGGTATTCTCCCTCAGACAGTTGCAGGAGAAATGCATGGAACAACAACAGCCACTCTTTGTCGCCTTCATAGATCTCACAAAGGCCTTTGATTTGGTTAGCAGGGATGGCCTTTTTAAAATACTTCCCAAGATTGGATGTCCACCTTGACTCCTTAACATCATCAGGTCCTTCCATGAGGGAATGAAGGGCACTGTAGTTTTTGATGGTTCAACATCAGATCCCTTTGATATCCGAAGTGGAGTGAAACAGGGCTGTGTCCTCGCACCAACCCTTTTTGGGATCTTTTTTGCTGTCATGCTGAAGCACGCCTTTGGAACTGCAACAGAAGGTGTCTATCTCCGGACTAGATCAGACGGAAAGCTCTTTAATCTCTCTAGATTGAGAGCGAAGACCAAAGTCCAGATGAAATGCATGCGGGACTTCCTCTTCGCCGATGATGCAGCCATTGTTGCCCACTCTGCTCAAGACCTCCAACAACTCATGAATCGTTTTAGCAAGGCCTGCCAAGACTTTGGACTAACAATCAGCCTGAAGAAAACACAAGTCATGGGCCAGGGCGTGGACTCACCTCCCTCTATTACCATCTCCAAACAAGAATTGGAGGTTGTTCATGACTTTGTGTACCTTGGCTCAACGATCTCTGACACTCTCTCCCTAGATGTTGAGCTGGATAAACGCATTGGCAAAGCAGCTACCATGTTCTCTAGACTCACAAAGAGAGTATGGCTCAATAAGAAGCTGACGACATATACCAAGATCCAGGTCTATAGAGCCTGTGTCCTGAGCACACTCCTGTACTGCAGTGAGTCCTGGACCCTTTGTGCACGGCAGGAGAGGAAGCTGAACACCTTCCACATGCGTTGCCTCCAACGCATTTTTGGTATCACCTGGCAGGACAAAGTTCCAAACAGAGTAGTCCTAGAACGAGCTGGAATTTTTAGCATGTATACATTACTGAAACAGCGATGTCTACGTTGGCTTGGGCATGTCGTGAGAATGGCTGATGGTCGGATTCCAAAAGATCTCCTGTATGGAGAATTAGTGGAGGGAAATCGCCCCAGAGGGAGACCACAGCTGCGATACAAGGACATCTGCAAGCGGGATCTGAAGGCCTTAGGAATGGACCTCAACAGATGGGAAACCCTGACATCGGAGCGTTCAGCCTGGAGGCAGGCGTTGCATCACGGCCTCTCCCAATTTGAAGAGACCCTTGTCCAGCAGACCGAGGCAAAGGGGCAGTCACGGAAGCAGCAAAATCTGGGAGCTGGACAGGGGACAGATTGTATTTGTCTTCAGTGTGGAAGGTATTGTCACTCTCGAATTGGCCTTCTCAGCCACACTAGACGCTGTTCCAAGTCCTCCATACAGAGCACGTTACCATAGTCTTTCGAGACTGAAGGATGCCTAATACTAATACTCAATGACCATGGGTCATCCCCAGTTACTTTGAGTCTAGAAGAGGTGGTCTTTTTTGAAACTTGAAGAGATTCAATACTGGAGGTGAGACAACAGCACTACTACATCTGGTGGGGTTGGGAGGAAAATGAGGTGTTGGGGGAATGGGAATGCTTCAAACCCCACTGGATCGCCTGCAAACACCACAGGTCTATCCATGCAACCTTGGACAAAGTGAGGCCCAGGAACACTATACTGAACAGAACAGAAGCAAGACTGCATGAAGTCTCCCTGCCGGCTTCATTTGGGAAACAGCTGCCAGATGTCTGAGAAACACCAAGGGAGATCCACAGAAGATCACCGAGCCCACATGAGCTGAAGGCCAGAATGGTCTACTTGTCTCCTTCCAAGGAGAACACATCTTGCAGCTCATGCAAAGAACGCAGGAAAGTGCACTGTGAGGTGCTTTTCCCCCTCTTCTCTCTTGCTTTTCCACACTAGTTTTTCCCATTCCAAACTAGAATATGTAATTTATGTTCAAAAATGGCATCAAGTTCCTTTCACATCATGACAACCGCCCAGTGGGTTTTCAAGCTACATGGAATGTCCAAGGACTAGTTCACCATTACCACATGCCAGTGAGTTTATGTGCCCAAACAGGCCTTTGAGCCTTGATCTCCCAAATCTTAGCCTGGCGCTCCATCCACTACACGGCCAGGCACTATCCGTCTATTATTCCATATTGATCAGCTGCTATCACTCAGCAACAGAAGGGACTGAATGGACACAGGTGACCCTGACTGGTCCAGAATCATGCTCCTCCTGGCACAAGATTTACATAGATCCTGCTCCCAAATTATTCTCTGACATTATATAAATTGTCTAGCAGCCTCCCACTCATATACTACACCGGGGAGACTCTCAGCTTCACTGCACCTCAGAGGGGGGAAATAAATCTGTATTTACAGCTTCTTTTTTTATCTGTTTTTTTGGGGATCAAAATGTTATTGCTCTTTTTTCCATCCGTCTTCCTGGTTCTCCTCCCAGGTGAGTTTGCCAAACACAATCTCCATCCCTTCCACAATCCAGGAGACGAACATTTCTAGGTATCCGGCATCCTTCTGGGTGGCTCTAAATTCCCACAATTGGATTAATTGAGAAGAACTTTGACTCCTCAGGACAGCAGAATTCAGGCCTAGATGGGTGTCCTAATGTAACTCTGGTTTCCTTTTGTCTTTCCTCCTCAGGTCTTTCTTCCCAGCTCCTGTTGAAGGAATCTGGACCAGGAACGGTGAGACCGGGAGACACCCTGGAGCTGACCTGTACGGTCACTGGGGGCTCCGTCACAAGCAGCTCCGGGTGGCACTGGATACGACAAACCCCGGGGAAAGGGCTGGAATGGATGGGATACTGGGATGGCTCCACCAGGTATTCCCCTTCTTTCCAAAACCGTATCACCATCTCTGTGGACCCTTCGCAAACCAAGTACTTCCTGCGACTGACCTCTGTGACGGCTGCCGACATGGCCACGTATTACTGTGCGAGAAGCACAGTGTAGCAGTCTCAAGCACAACTTGTACAAAAAGGGGAAGTGTGGTAAAGACCAAGATCTTAAAGTGACACAATATGGATTCTCAATGTTCTATGGAGGAAGTGTATCAAATGGAACTCACTAAAGCTGTGATCCTTCTGCTTACCACTGTTAGGGCTCAGGTGAAGAGGTTTGGCCCAAGGAGTAAAATCCTAAAAACCCAAGTTAATGGGAAACACCTTAAACTCATGGAGCTCCTTGATCATGTTTTCCGTTCTGAATTATCTCTGCTAATAATATTTGCAGTTGGACCCATGAATTGTTATAAATTCCCCAAGAAGAAATGACACTTGGAGTCCTGTATCCACGGGATCCGTATCTGCGGTTTTCCCTATATGCAGATACGGATCCCGTGGATGTAGGGGCCGGACTGTGAACACCACCAGTCTTCTAGGAAGGGAACACATCCAGTACGAATCCTGATGTAAGAAGATAACTTACTTAATTAGTTAAATACGAACATATAAATCCTTCTGGATATGTCCAACAGTTCCAACTGCTTCTATGTGTGACAAAGTTGCCTATTGGGACAATAAATAGCTCCCTATATCCTGATTTTGCCTTTGGCTTGATGATGGGAATGCTTTCTGTATTTAGAAATATGTACTCAAGCGAGTAAGGTTCCCCCTTCCATCCGGACACATCTCATTAATGCTTCACTATGCATATTATGTCCTCTATAAAATATAGCAAAGTCCATTTGAAGCTTGCACAGTCCATTAAGAGGAGGAGGATGAAGATTTTAAACAAATAGGCTGAGCAATATGCTTTGTGGAAAAAAAATCATTCCACAGGATTTCAAGGTCCTAAACCATTAAGGGCTTTATAGATTATCACCAGTAGCACCCTAAATCCTTATCAGTTTGTTGTTTGAGGAGAATGTCCCCAAATTTATTGATTCATTATTTATTTATTTATTTTCAATTGGAGTTCAGCTTTCTCCCCATGAGGTTACCCAAGGTGGCTCGCAAGGTTAAAACAACAAATCAAATAATAATAATAATAATAAATTACGGATTAAAAAGCAATTCAACTGGAACAAAAATTAACAGTACTTTAAGAAACTAAAAATATTTAAAATGACAGGAGAATTTGAAAAGCAAAAGAAAAAAGCAAAACAGCTTCCAGGAACTCAGTCTTAGTTATTACAGTATATCACAGAAGTGAGTACACTCCCTCGCATTTCATAAATATTTTAGAATAACTTTTCATTATTCAACTGAAGAAATGACACTTGGCCACAATGTAAAGCAGTGAATATACAGCTTGTATAACAGTGTAAATGTACTGTCCCCTCAAAATAATGCAACACACAGCCATTAATGTCTAAACCGCTGGCAACAAAAGTGAGTACACCCCTAAGTGACAACGTCCAAATTGGGCACAAAGTGTCAATATTTTGTGTGGCCGCCATTATTTTGCAGCACTTCCTTAACCCTTCTGGGCGTAGAGTTCACCAGAGCTTCACAGGTTGCCACTGGAGTCCTCTTCCACTCCTCCATGACAACTTCACAGAGCTGGTGGATGTTAGAGACCTTGTGCACCTCCACCTTCCATTTCAAGATGCCCCACAGATGCTCAATAGGGTTTAGGTCTGGAGACATGCTTGGCCAGTCCATCACCTTTACCCTCAGCTTCTTTAACAAGGCAGTGGTCGTTTTGGAGGTGTGTTTGGGGTCGTTATCATGTTGCAATACTGGCCTGCGAACCAGTCTCTGAAGGGAGAGGATCATGCTCTGCTTCAGGATGTCACAGTACATGTTGGCATTCATGGTTCCCTCAATGAACTGTAGCTCCCCAGTGCCTGTAGCACTCATGCAGCCCCAGACCATGACACTCCCACCACCATGTTTGACTGTAGGCACGACACACTTGTCTTTGTACTCCTCACCTGGTTGCCGCCACACATGCTTGACACCATCTGAACCAAATAAGTTTATCTTGGTCTCATCGGACCACAGGACATGGTTCAAGAAATCCAGGTCCTTAGTCTGCTTGTCTGCAGCAAACAGTGTTGTCACATGAAAAGTTATATGAAAATATTTATGAAATGTGAGGGGGTGTACTCACTTCTGTGATATACTGTAAATGCCTGCCTGGAGAGCTGAGTTTTCAACTGCGGTTTGTAACATTCCCATATATACTGCAAAACCTGAGAATACACACACACACCACATCTCTTGGATCAGTATCTATAGATTCACTTATCTTCTGACTAAATAAAAAAAACCTAAAAATAACTATTTATACGTATTTACAGGGGGGCTTGGAAACGAACTGCCACTAATACCGTGGTCGTACTCTATACAAAGGTGGGCAGATATGTGGTAGCCTCTCTTTATCCAGAGTTAGAGTCCTTTTCTGTCATGGAACTGTGTGGCTTCAAAATCCAACAAGGCGCACATCAACATGAAGCTCCCATTTTGGGCAACAGCCAGCTGGATAGAACATTTGCAGTTATTTCACTGTGGCAAAACCGTCTCCCTTCAAACATTGAACAAGGACTGCCACCTTCCAATCTGGACACGTAATTCCAGAAATAATGGGTCATCTATGCATCCTGTATAGAAAATAACACAACATCCATCCACCAGTCCTTTGCCCCTGGGGCCTTCATCTCAAAATATCTTGCCTCCACCTTTCTAGTTGCATCCATCATGCTTATTATCCACATGACCCCACTCTTTATTATACTAGTGGAACTGTTTCCGGGGATTTCAGTGTTAATTAAAATCAGGAACCCTTTTGGCCTCTGTATTTCCTCCCAGCGTGTATGGAGGAATCTAGCAAATCCTCTTGAGGCTCATTGGGCAGATGGAATGAAGGCTATAGAGGTGAATGAATAACATCCATGAGGGAAACGGAGGTCCCAAGAGGGTGACCACTTCCTTTTGCTTTTGCAAAATGTGAACAAAATGGTCACTTGAGATTTCAAATGGAAACAAGGGCGAATTAATGCAACCCTGCTTGTAATGCAAAGCTCACTGTTGACTGTTTCTTCCATGTTCATAATAGAATGCAGTGAGAAGATCCAGAGGCGGTGAGTTGTCCTTGAACACTGGATGGTGGCCACACTCTCTTCCACTTTTCTTCAAGCTTCTGCTGCTTTTGTTTTAAAAAAATGTATTAGATGTGCACTCTGCAAGTAAAGGCCATCTTCATGTATTATATATAATTTACCCTTCATATTCAAGGAAGACCATTTCCATTTTATGTGAGTAGTTACGGTGGAACACGTTGATGATCATGCAAGGGACCAACTAGCACAGCACAGCACGAGCACAGCACGAGCACCAAAATGCCGCCATGTTCCTTCCACATCATGACAACCTCCCCAATGGGTTGTCAAGCTACAGGAAATATCCAAGGACTAGTTCACCATTACCACATGCCAGTGAGTTTATGTAACCAAACAGGCCTTTGAGCCTTGCACTCCATCCACTACATGGCCCGGCATTATCCATCTATTATTCCATGTTCATCAGCTGCTATCAGTCAGCAATTGAAGGGATGGAATGGATACAGGTGACTCTGAGTGGTCCAGAACTGTGCTCCTCCTGGCCCAAGATTTACATAGATTCAGCACCCAAATTATTCTCAGACATTATGCAAATTCTCTAGCAGCCGCCCACTCATATACTACGCCAGGGAGACTTTCAGCTTCACTGCACCTCAGAGGGAAAAGAAATCTGTATTTCAAGCTTCATTTCTTATCTGTTTCTTTGGGGATCAAAATGTTATTGCTCTTTTTTCCATCCTTCTTCCTGGTTCTCCCAGGTGAGTTTCCAAACACGCTCTCCATCCCTTTCATAATCCAGGAGATGAAAATTTCTAGGTTTCTGGCATACTTCTGAGTGGTTCTAAGTTCCCACAATTGGATTAACTGAGAAGAAGTTTGACTTCTCAGGCCAACAGACCTGAGGCCTAGATGGGTGTCCTAACGTAACTCTGGTTTTCTTTTGTCTTTCCTCCTCAGGTCTTTCTTCCCAGCTCCAGATGAAGGAATCTGGACCACGAACGGTGAGACCGGGAGACACCCTGGAGCTGACCTGTACGGTCACTGGGGGCTCCGTCACAAGCAGCTACTATTGGCACTGGATAAGACAAACCCCCGGGAAAGGGCTGGAATAGATGGGGTACTGGGATGGCTCCACCACCTATTCCCCTTCTTTCCAAAACCGTATCACCATCTCCGTGGACCCTTCGCAAACCAAGTACTTCCTGCGGCTGACCTCTGTGACGGCTGCCGACATGGCCACATATTACTGTGCAGGAAGCACAGTGTAGCAGTCTCAACCACAGCTTGTACAAAAAGGGGAAATGGGGCAAAGACCGTGCTGTTAAAGTGACATAATCCAGACTCTCAATGTTCTATAAAGGAAGCGTATCAAATTGTTGTTGTTGTTCTTTAGTCATTAAGTCGTGTCCGACTCTTCGTGACCCCATGGACCAGAGCACGCCAGGCCCTCCTGTCTTCCACTGCCTCCCGGAGTTTGGTCAAATTCATGTTGGCAGCTTCGGTGACACTGTCCAACCATCTCATCCTCTGTCGTCCCCTTCTCCTCTTGCCTTCACACTTTCCCATCATCAGGGTCTTTTCCAGGGAGTCTTCTCTTCTCATCAGATGGCCAAAGGATTGGAGCCTCAGCTTCAGGATCTGTCCTTCCAGTGAGCACTCAGGGTTGATTTCCTGCAAAATGGATAGGTTGGTTCCCCTTGCAGTCCAGGGGACTCTCAAGAGTCTCCTCCAGCACCACAATTCAAAAGCATCCATTCTTCGGCGGTCAGCCTTCTTTATGGTCCAGCTCTCACTTCCATACATCAATACTGGAAAAACCATAGCTTTGACTATGCGGACCTTTGTCGGCAAGGTGATGTCTCTGCTTTTTAAGATGCTGTCTAGGTTTGTCATCGCTTTCCTCCCAAGAAGCAGGTGTCTTTTAATTTCGTGGCTGCTGTCACCATCTGCAGCGATCATGGAGTCCAAGAAGGTAAAATCTGTCACTGCCTCTATATCTTCCCCTTCTATTTGCCAGGAGGTGATGGGACCAGTGGCCATGATCTTAGTTTTTTTTATGTTGAGCTTCAGACCATTTTTTGCGCTCTCCTCTTTCACTCTCATTAAGAGGTTCTTTAAGTCCTCCTCACTTTCTGCCATCAGAGTGGTATCATCTGCATATCGGAGGTTGTTGATATTTCTTCCAGCAATCTTAATTCTGGCTTGGGATTCCTCCAGTCCTGCCTTTCGCATGATGTATTCTGCATATAAGTTAAATAAGCCGGGGGACAATATACAGCCTTGTCGTACTCCTTTCCCAATTTTGAACCAATCAGTTGTTCCATATCCAGTTCTAACTGTTGCTTCCTGTCCCACATAGAGATTTCTCAGGAGATAGATAAGGTGGTCAGGCCCTCCCATTTCTTTAAGAACTTGCCATAGTTTGTTGTGGTCCACACAGTCAAAGGCTTTTGCGTAGTCAATGAAGCAGAAGTAGATGTTTTTCTGGAACTCTCTGGCTTTCTCCATAATCCAGCGCATGTTAGCATGTTAGCAATTCATGGATTGCTTCCTTGTCGTGGCGAAGGGGCTTGAGTCATTCAGAGAAGCTATGGGCTATGCCGTGCAGGGACACCCAAGACGGACAGGTCATAGTGGAGAGTTCTGACTAAAAGCGATCCACCTGGAGCAGGAATTGGCAAGCCACTCCAGTATCTTTGCCAAGAAAACCCCATGAACAGAAACAAAAAGTGTATCAAATACAACTCACCAAAGCTGTGATCCTTCTGCTTACCACTCTGAGGGCTCAGGTTAAGAGGTCTGGCCCAAGGAGTAAAATCCTAAAAACCCAGGTTAATGGGAAATGTCTTAAACTCATGGAGCTGCTTGACTATGTTTTCCTATCTGTATTTTCTCTGCTAATACTATTTGTAACTGGACTCATGAATCATTTTAAAATTCCCCAAGAAGAAATGACAGTAGGACCCCCCTATCCATGGAATCCGTATCTGTGGTTTCCCTTGCCAAAAGATATGGATCCCGTGGATGTAGGGGCCTGACTAGGAGGGGACCACATCCAGTACAAATCATGATGTAATAAGATTTAAAGTTTATTAATTAATTAAGAAATGAAGAAATGTGTAAACATTCCCCACTGTTTCCATGTATTACAAAGTTGCCTTGCATTTGCCTTTTCCTGCACAGGAAGCAGAGGAAGAATGTGAGCTGTGTTTGGGAGGACATTTTATTTGGTGAGGTATTTTTCTCTAGGCTTGTGGATTTTTAGGCTTGCGAGGGTGCCTTTGGTCTGACCTTTGTTCTCCCTGACCGCATAGTCTGAGGGGGTGGGATTTTAGCTTTAAATGAATGCTAGCAGAAGCGTGTGCTGTTATCTCTGATTCTATATTTAGACTCTAATCTGGTAAATAGGAAGGACAAACAGCAGTGCATACAACTGGGGGAGCAGGAAAGTTTTAGGGGTAGGATCAGACTTCCTCTCTTTTTAATTCACTGACCAATCAGTCGAGATGGAGGGTGCAGGATCTGTTGCACTTGTAACACCTGTGGCATGTGTGTTTTCTTGCTAATGAGGTGCCTGGGTAGAAATGCTCTAAGTGTAAGTCGGTGGTCCTCTTGGAAGACAAGGTCCAGCAGCTGGAGGCCTGTGTTTCTAATCTCCGTACTATTAGGGAGCTGGCCGTGTAGGTGGGGCTCGTCAGCCTTGGAAGGCAGCCCATCTAGGAGAAAGAAAACTCTGATTTCAAACCTCTACTGCCTTGTGGCTATATCCACTGACGGAAAAGGTTTCAGGAGTTAACTTTGAGGCAAAATCTGGAGTCAGAGTCCCAGAGGCAGTTCGTGTCGTTCTGGCAACTCCTGCGACATTGCTGGAACCAGTTGTATTGGCTCTTGCCTTTCCATTGGACTATTTCAGCGATGTGGAGAGGGGGGATTTGATGCTTGGGTAACAGCCTATCCTCCATATTATTTTACCCAGGCTTTGTGCTCTGGAGAGGACACTCCAGCTTCGCATACCGCGTTGAAATAACACGGGAAGTAACAGTTACCGGTTATAAGTCTTTGCTCGATTGGCATAGAGCATGACACCAGGGGCTACTTCCGATGGTGGGAGAGGTCATTGCAACTCACTAGTTAGCTACCGCCCGCCTTACGCTGGGCAGTCTGCAGCCAGTAAGGTGCTACCTCGCCACCGTCTGTTAACCTCATGGGGTGCGTGGGGTTTAAGGTGAAAGCCGACAAGCAAATCGATAACCCTGCACCATGCAACAATCATAAGAAAACTTCTGCCTTAAAGTTGGGCACCTGGATGTTTGGACAATGAGCCCTGGCTTTTCTGACGACCTGCAGGAAATAGATGACGTGAGCAAGACAGCTGTCATCAACATGGAACTGAGTAGGCTTCAGATGGACATTCTTGCCCAGCAAGAGATGAGATTGCCAGACATGGGATCTGTCAAAGAAAAAAACTTCTCATTCTTCTGGCAGGGAAAACCATTGAATGAGACCAGGGAATATGGTGTTGGCTTTGCAGTCAGAAATACTCTGCTGAGATCCATTGTTCCACGTACTGTGGGGAGTGAAAGAATCCTGTCTCTGCAGCTCCACTCATCAGCAGGACCGGTCACCCTCATTAGTGCATATGCACCAACGGTGTCATCTACAACAGAAGTCAAATAAATATTCTATGACGATCTGGCAGCTATTATCAAAAAAATCCCCGAGAGAGAGCCGCTGTTCATTCTCGGAGACTTTAACACTAGAGTTGGTGCTGATCACAATTCTTGGCCCACTTGTCTAGGCCATTTTGGCATTGGGAAGATGAACGAAAATGGCCAAAGCTTGCTGGAGTTTTGCTGTTATTATGGTCTTTGTGTCAGCAACACGTTCTTTAATACGAAGCTTCAACACAGAGTTCTCTGGAGACATCCAAGATCGAAGCATTGGCATCAGCTCGATTTGATCCTCACTAGATGCTCTAGCCTTCCTAGTAGTACGATCACACACAGTTATCAGAGTGCTGATTGCAATACTGATCACTCCCTGGTGTGTAGTAGAGTAAAACTGCGAACAAGGAGATTGTATCACACGAAAAAGGAAGGAAAACCACGTATTGACATCAGCAAGATTCACGATAAAGAAAAGTGGAGGAATTTGCCCAAGTGCTTGAGGAAATCCTTCCAGGCCCGACTGATGCAAATGCACCTGAACGATGGGAACATTTCAAGAATGCTGTTTATAACACCACCTTGTCCATATTTGGCAAGAAGACCAAAAAGACGGCAGACTGGTTCGAAGCCCATTTGGAAGAGCTGATGCCAGCCATCGAGGATAAGAGGAGAGCTCTAGCAGCATACAAAGCCTGTCCTAGTGGGTACAACTTGCAGGCTCTTCGAGTTGCTCGTAGCAAAGTCGAACAGGCTGCCAGGAGATGTTCCAACGATTATTGGCTTCAGCTCTGCTCTCAGATACAGATAGCAGCCGACACAGGTAACATCAAAGGAATGTATGATGGTATCAAACAGGCTTTAGGTCCAATACAGAAGAAATCTGCTCCTTCGAAGACTGCTACAAGCGTGATCATCCAGGACCGAGCGCAGCAGATGGAACTCTGAGTGCAGCACTACTCTGAGCTATATTCCAGAGAGAATGTAGTAACCAAAGAGGCACTAAATAACATCGAGTGCCTGCCTGTCTTGGAAGAGTTGGACAGCGAACCAACTTTAGCAGAAATAAAAGCAGCCTTGGATTCCCTTGCCTCCGACAAGGCACCTGGGAAGGATAACATCCCTGCTGTAGTGCTGAAGTGCTGTAAAGAGATCATCAGCACCAAGCTGTATGAAATCTTTTGTCTTTGCTGGAGGGAAGGTGGAGTACCACAGGACATGAAGGATGTGAACATCGTCACATTGTATAAGAACAAAGGAGACAGGGGCGACTGCAGTAACTACCGTGGCATCTCTCTTCTCAGCGTTGTAGGAAAGCTGCTTGCCCGTGTTGTGCTGAAGAGGCTCCAGGTGCTCGCAGACAGAGTCTATCCAGAATCACAGTGTGGATTTCGAGCTAATAGATCCACCACTGCCATGGTATTTTCCCTCAGACAGTTGCAGGAGAAATGTAGGGAACAATGACAGCCACTCTTTGTGGCCTTCATAGATCTTACAAAGGCCATTGATTTGGTTAGCAGGGATGGCCTTTTTAAAATACTTCCCAAGATTGGATGTCCACCTCGACTCCTTAACATCATCAGGTCCTTTTATGAGGAAATGAAGGGCACTGTAGTTTTTGATGGCTCAACATCAGATCTCTTTGACATCCGAAGCAGAGTAAAACAGGGCTGTGTCCTCGCGCCGACTCTGTTTGGGATCTTCTTTGCTGTCATGCTGAAGCACGCTTTTGGAACTGCAACAGAAGGTGTCTATCTACAGACTACATCAGATGGAAAGCTCTTTAATCTCTCTAGATTGAGAGTGAAGAGCAAAGACCAGCTGAACTGCATGCGGTACTTCCTATTTGCCGATGATGCAGCTGTTGTTGCCCATTCTGCTGAAGACCTCCAACAACTCATGAAACGTTTTAGCAAGGCCTGCCAAGACTTTGGACTAACAATCAGCCTGAAGAAAACACAAATCATGGGCCAGGGCGTGGACTCACCTCTCTCTATTACCATCTCCACACAAGAATTGGAGGTTGTTCATGACTTTGTGTACCTTGGCTCAACGATCTCTGACACTCTCTCCCTAGATGTCGAGCTGGATAAACGCATTGGCAAAGTAGCTACCATGTTCTCTAGACTCACAAAGAGAGTATGGCTTAATAAGAAGCTGACGGCATAGACCAAGATCCAGGTCTATAGAGCCTGTGTCCTGAGTACACTCCTGTACTGCAGTGAGTCCTGGACCCTTTGTGCACAGCAGGAGAGAAAGCTGAACACGTTCCATATGTGTTGTCTCCGACACATTTTTTGGTATCACCTGGCAGGACAAAGTTCCAAATAGAGTAGTCCTAGAACGAGCTGTAATTTTTAGCATGTATACATTACTGAAACAGCGACGTCTACGTTGGCTTGGGCATGTCGTGAGAATGACTGATGGTCGGATTCTGAAAGATCTCCTGTATGGAGAATTACTGCAGGGAAAGCGCCCCAGAGGGAGACCACAGCTGCGATACAAGGAGATCTGCCAGTGGGATCTGAAGGCCTTAGGAATGGACCTCAACAGATGGGAAACCTTGACCTCTGAGCGTTCAGCCTGGAGGCAGGCGGTGCATCACGGCTTCTCCCAATTTGAAGAGACCCTTGTCCAGCAGGCCGAGGCAAAGAGGCAGTCCCGAAACCAGCAAAATCAGGGACCTGGACAGGGGACAGATTATATTTGTCTTCAATGGGGAAGGGATTGTCACTCTCGAATTGGCCTTCTCAGCCACACTAGATGCTATTCCAAGTCCTCCATTCAGAGCACGTCACCATAGTCTCTCGAGACTAAAGGATGCGTAATCTAATCTTGCATGTGACCTTTCAGTGAGGAATTCAGCCTCAGAACAACTTTCAAACAGACAGACAGACAGACAGACAGACAGACAGACAGAGAGAGAGAGAGAGAGAGAGATAACCAAGCAAACAAACAAACAAAGAGGGGAACACATACAGTATGAATCATTATGTTAGAAGATTTATATTAAATAAATAAATACATATATAAATACATAAACAAACAAACAAGTAAGCAAACAAGCAAACAAACAAATTCTTCTGGATGTGTCCAACTGTTCCAACTGCTTCTATGTGTGGCAAAGTTGTCATGCATGTTATATCTAATATCTTTATACTCTGTAAGCCGCCCAGAGTAGATTCCCGAATCTAGATGGGCGGGGTAAAAACGGAACAAATAAATTAATAAATTAATAAAATCAGTATCTGTAGATTCACTTATCTTCTGATTAAATAAAAAAATCCATCCATCATGGTTACAAAAACTTGTTTATCAATACATCCCCACTCTTTATTATGATAGTGGACCTGTTTCCGGGGATTTCTGTGTTAATTAAAAGCAGGAACCCTTTTGGCCTCTGTATTTCCTCCCAGTGTGTATGGAGGAATCTAGCAAATCCCCTTGAGGCTCATTGGGCAGGTGGAATGAAGGCTATAGAAAGGAATGAATGACATCCCTGAGGGAAACGGAGGTCCCCAGAGGGAGACCACTTCCTTCTGCTTTTTCAAAACGTGAACAAAATGGTCTCTTGAGATTTCAAACTTGTAATGCAAAACTCACTCTTGACCGTTTCTTTCATGTTCATAACAGGAAGCAGTGAGAACATCCAGAGGCGGTGAGTTGTCTGGGAATGCCGGATGGTGGCCACACTCTCTTCTACTTTTCTTCAAGGTTTTGCTGGGTTTTTTTTTTTTGTTAAATATTTGTATTAGATGTTGTTTTAAAATTCCCCAAGAAGAAATGACAGTGGGACCCCTCTATCCACGGGATCCGTATCTCCGGTTTCCCTTGCCCGCAGATACGGATCCCGTGGATAAAGGAGCCTGACTGTAAACACCACCAATCTTCTAAGAGAGGACGACATCCAGTATGAATTAATTATAGAAGATTGATAATTGATTACTGAATTAATTAATTAATTAAGAAATCCTTCTGGATGTGTAAACATGTCCAACTGTTTCCATCTGTCACAAATTTGTCTTGCATCTGACCTCCCAGTGTGACATTCAGCCCCAGAACAACATTCAGATAAATAAATAAATGAATAAATAAATAAATAAATAAATGAACAAACAAACAAACAAACAAACAAGGAAGAAGGCAAGCAAGCAAGCAAGGACGAATTGTGATGTTAGAAGATTTATATTAAATAAATAAATAAAAACATACATAAATACATAAACAAACAAACATGCAAGCAAACAAACAAACAAGCCAATTCTTCAGGATGTGTCCAACAGTTCCAACTGCTTCTATGTGTGGCAAAGTTGTCATACATGTAACCTCCCAGTGTGGCATTCAGCCCCAGATCAACATTCAACATAGATGCTCAAACACTCAGAATTCAGTAAAAATTGACATGCTTTTCTCCTTTCTCTTGGGACAACAACAAAAAGCTGCCAAAATCCTGCTTTTGCCTTTTGCCTGATGACGGGGATGCTTTCTGAATTCAGAAACATTGACTCAAGGGCCATGAGCCATCCCCAGGTATTTTAAGTCTAGAAGAGGTGCTCTTTTTTCAAATTGGAAGTGATTCAAAACTGGACTTGAGACATCACTACCAGATGTGGGGGGTTGGGAGGGGGGTCCCTCCATGTCTCATGAAGGTGAGGAGGAGCCTACAACACAGTAAAATTCCCTCACGACCCACTGAAGTATACAAGGGGGCACTATATATACAAATATTTGAAAATGAGGTATTGGGAGTAGAGGAATGCTTTGAACCCCACTGGATCGCCTGCGGACCTTTGATGTAGTGAGGCCCAGGAACCCTATACTGAACAAAACAGAAGCAAGGCTGCATGAAGTCTCCCTGCCTGCTTCATTCGGGAAACAGCTTCCAAACAGCTGAGAAACACCAAGGGAGATCCAGAGAAGACCACCGAGCCCACATCAGCTGAAGGCCAGAATGGTCTGCCTACTTGTCTCCTTCCAAGGAGAACACATCTTGCAGCTGATGGAAAGAACACAGGAAAATGCAATGTGAGGTGCTTTTCTCCCTCTTCTCTCTTCCTTTTCCACACTAGTTTTTCCCACTCCAAACTGGAATATGTAATTTATGTTCCAAAAGGATGTCAAGTTCCTTCCACATCATGACAACCCCGCATTGGGTTTTCAAGCTACATGAAATGTTGAAGGACTTGCATGCTCTTACCAGAGGCCAGTGAGTTTCTGTGTCCCAACAGGCCTTTGAGACTTGATCTCCCAAATCTTAGCCTGGTGCTGCATACACTACGTGGCCAAGCATTACCCATCTATTATTCCATATTGATCAGCTGCTCTCAGGCAGCAACAGAGGGACTGAATGGGCACAGGTGACCCTGACTGGTCCAGAATCACGCTCCTCCTGGCACAAGATTTACATAAATCCTGCTTCCAAATTATTCTCTGACATTATGCAAATTCTCTAGCAGCCTCCCACTCATATACTACACTGGGGAGACTCTCAGCTTCACTGCACCTCAGAGGGGGAAAATAAATCTGTATTTACAGCTTCGTTTTTTATCTGTTTCTTTGGGGATCAAAATGTTATTGCTCTTTTTTCCATCCTTCTTCCTGGTTCTCCTCCCAGGTGAGTTTGCCAAACACAATCTCCATCCCTTCCACAATCGAGGAAAACAACATTTCTAGGTATCCGGCATCCTTCTGGATAGTTCTAAATTCCCACAATTATATTAATTGAGAAGAATTTTGACTCCTCAGGTCAGAAGACCTCAGGCCTAGATGGGTGTCCTAACGTAACTTTGGTTTCCCTTTGACTTTCCTCCTCAGGTCTTTCTTCCCAGCTCCAGTTGAAGGAATCGGGACCAGGAACAGTGAGACCGGGAGACACCCTGGAGCTGACCTGTACAGTCACTGGGGGCTCCGTCACAAGCAGTAGTTATTGGCACTGGATACGACAAACGCCCAGGAAAGGGCTGGAATGGATGGGGAGATGGGCTGGCTCCACCACATATTCCACTTCTTTCCAAAACCGTTTCACCATCTCCGTGGACCCTTCGCAAACCAAGTACTTCCTGCGGCTGACCTCTGTGATGGCTGCCGACACGGCCACGTATTACTGTGCGAGGAGAAGCACAGAGGAACAGTCTCAAGCACAGCTTGTACAAAAAGGGGAAGTGGAGCAAAGGCCGAGCTCTTAAAGGGACACAATATGGATTCTCAATGTTCTATGAAGGAAGCGTATCAAATGGAACTCACCAAAGCTGGGATCCTTCTGCTTAAAAACCTAGGTTAATGGGAAACACCTTAAACTCATGCAGCTGTTTTCCTAACTGTATTATCTCTGCTAATAATATTTGTAATTGGACTCACAAATCATTTTAAACATTTGGAGTTTTTCCCACTCCAAACTGAAATATGTAACTAATGCTCCAAAATGGAGTCATGTTCCTTCCACATCATGACAACCCCCCAGTGGGTTGTCAAGCTACATGAAATCTCCAAGGACTTGGATGCCATTACCACATGCCAGTGAGTTTAAGTGACCAAACAGGCCTTTGAGCCTTGATCTCCCAAATCTTAGCCTGGTGCTGCATCCACTACGTGGCCAAACATTATCAATCTATTATTCCGTGTTGATCAGCTGCTATCAGTCAGCCACTGAAGGGACTGAATGGGCACAGGTGACCCTGACTGGTCCAGTATCGTGCTCCTCCTGGCACAAGATTTACATAGATCCTGCTCCCAAATTATTATCTGACATTATGAAAATTCTCTAGCAGCCTCCCACTCATATACTACACCAGGAAGACTCTCAGTTTCACTGCAGCTCAAAGGGAAAATAAATCTGTATTTGCAGCTTCATTTTTTATCTGTTTCTTTGGGGATCAAAATGTTATTGCTCTTTTTTCCATCCTTCTTCCTGGTTCTCCTCCCAGGTGAGTTTCCCCAATACGATCTCCATTCCTTCCACAATCCAGGAGACGAACATTTCTAGGTATCCGGCATCATTCTGGGAGGCTCTTAATTCCCACAATTATATTAACTGAGAAGAAATTTGACTCCTCAGGACAGCAGACCTCAGGCCTAGATGGGTGTCCTAATGTAACTCTGGTTTCCTTTTGACTTTCCTCCTCAGGTCTTTCTTCCCAGCTCCAGTTGAAGAAATCTGGACCAGGAACAGTGAGACCAGGAGACACCCTGGAGCTGACCTGTACGGTCACTGGGGGTTCCGTCACAAGCAGCGACTGGTGGCACTGGATACGACAAACCCCCGGGAAAGGGCTGGAATGGATGGGATGGTGGAGTGGCTCCACCAGCTATTCCCCTTTTTTCCAAAACCGTATCACCATCTCCGTGGACCCTTCGCAAACCAAGTACTTCCTGCGAATGACCTCTGTGACGGCTGCCGACATGGCCACGTATTACTGTGCAGGAAGCACAGAGGAACAGTCTCAAGCACAGCTTGTACAAAAAGGGGAAACGTGGCAAAGACCGTGCTCTTAAAGTGACAGAATATGGATTCTCAGTGTTCTATATAGAAAGCGTATCATGGAACTCACCAAAGCTGGGATCCTTCTGCTTTTCACTGTTAGGGCTCAGGTGAAGAAGCCTGGCCCAAGGAGTAAAATCCTAAAAACCCAAGTTAATGGGAAACATCTTAAACTCATGAAGCTGCTTGATCATGTTTTCCATTCTGAATTATATCTGCTAATAATATTTGCAGTTCGACCCACTAATTCTTTTAAAATTCCCGAAGAAGAAATGACAGTGGGACCGCTGTATCCACAGGATCCGTATCTGCTGTTTCCCCTATATGCAGATATGGATCCCGTGGATGTCGGGACCAGACTGTGAACACCAGCAGTCTTCTAAGAGGGGAACACACCCAGTACGAATCATGATGCTAGAAGATTACTTAATTAATTAATTAATTATGAATATATAAATCCTTCTGGATGTGTCCAATATTTCCAGCTGTTTCTATGAGTGACAAAGTTGCCTATTGGGACAATAAATAGCTCCCTGTATCCTGCTTTTGCCTTTGGCTTGATGATGGGGATGCTTTCTGAATTCAGAGATATGTACTCAAGTGTGTGGGATTCCCCCTTTAATCTGCCCACATCTTATTAACACTTCTATTAAGTCCTCTATAAAATATAGCACAGCCAATTTGAAGCTTGCACAGTCCATTAAGAGGAGGGGGAGGAGGAAGATTTTAAACAAATAGGCTCAGCAATACGTTTTGTGGAAAAACCATTCCACCAGATTACAAGGTCCTGAACCATTAAGGGTTTTATAGATTATCACCAGAAGCACCCTAAATTCTTATCAGTTTGTTGTTTGAGGAGAATGTCCCCAAATTAATTTTTATTTGTTTGTTTGTTTGTTTATTCATTTATTCATTTACTCACTGGTTCAATTAGAGGTTGCCTTTCTCCCAATGGGCACCCAAGGCACCTTGCGACGATGAAACAATTAATCAAAAAAACACAATAAATGACAGATTAAAAAACAATTCAGTGGGAACAAAAACTAACAGTACTTTAGGAAACTAAAAATATTTAAAATAACAGCAAACTTTGGAAAGCAAATGAACAAAGTAAAACAGCTTCCAGGGACTCAGCCTGCTTAATTAAATGCCTGCCTGGAGAGCTGAGTTTTCAACTGCCATTTGTAACATTTTCATATATACTGCAAAACCTGAGTATACACACACACACCACATCCTTTTGACTCCTTTTCAGTCATAGAACTGTGTGGCTTCAAAATCCAACAAGGCGCACATCAACATAGAGCTGCCATTTTGAACAACAGCCAGCTGTATAGAACATTTTAAGTTATTTCACTGTGGCCAAACTGTCTCCCTTCACACATTGAACAGGACTGACACCTTCCAATCCTGACATGTAATTCCAGAAATACTGGGTTATCTAGGCATTCTGTATAGAAACTAACGCAATATCCCTCTTGCAGTCCTCTGCTCCCGGGGCCTTCATCTCAACAAATATTGCCTCTGAATCCATCGTGCTTATGAAAACATGTTTCTCCACATGGCCCCACAGTTTATTATGCTAGTTGGCCTATTTCTGGGGGGTTCGGTGTTAATTAAAATCAGAAACCCTTTTGGCCTCTGTGTTTCCTCCCAGTGTGTATGGAGGAATCTAGCAAATCCCCTTGAGGCTCATTGGGCAGGTGGAATGAAGGCTATAGAGGTGAATGAATAACATGCCTGAGGGAAACGGAGGTCCCACGAGGGTGACCACTTCCTTCTGCTTTTTCAAAATGTGAACAAAATGGTCACTTGAGATTTCAAATGGAAACAAGGGCGAATTAATGCAACTCTGTTTGTAATGCAAAACTCAACTGTTTCTTCCATGTTCATAACAGGAAGCAGTGAGAACATCCAGACGGCTTGAGTTGTCCGGGAACACTGGATGGTGGCCACACTCTCTTCTATTTTTCTTCAAGCTTTTGCTGTTTTTTTGTTAGTTTTATTAGATGTACACTCTGCAAGTAAAGACCATATTCATGTATTACGTATACTCCACCCTTTATATTAAGGGAAGACCATTTCCATCTCAAGTGAGTAGTTACAGGTGAACACCTTGATGGACATGCAAGGGACCAACAATCATAGCACAAGTCCAAAAGATCCAGAAACACATCTAAGCAAAATGATTAGGGCACGTCAGTGTCCCCTTAAGGTCTTTATTAACTCTGTATGTGTGTGTGCCTTTCGGACACCCTGACACCTAGAAAAATTACAATTATTTAATGAAAAACCAGGAAAAGCTGGAAGAAAAGTGCAATGTGAGCTGCTTTTCTCACTCTTCTCTCTTGCTTATCCACACTGATTTTTCCCACTGCAAACTAGAACATATAATTTATGTGCCAAAATGGCAACAAATTCCTTCCACATCATGACAACCACCCAGTGGATTTTCAAGCTACATAGAATGTCCAAGGACTAGCTCATCCTTACCACCCACCAGTGCCTTTATGTGACCAACAAGCCTTTGAGCCCTGTTCTCCCAAATCCTAGCCTGGCGCTCCATCAACTAAACAGCCTGGCGTTATCCATCTATTATTATATGTTGATCAGCTGCTATCACTCAGCAACAGAAGGGACTGAATAGGCACAGGTGACCCCAACTGGTCCAGACTCGCACTCCTCCTGGCACAAGATTTACATAGATCCTGCTCCCAAATTATTCTCTGACATTATGCAAATTCTCTAGCAGCCTCCCACTCATATACTACGCCAGGGAGACTCTCAGCTTCACTGCACCTCAGAGGGGAAAAAAATCTGTATTTCTAGCTTCGTTTTTTATCTGTTCCTTTGGGGATCAAAATGTTGTTGCTCTTTTTTCCATCCTTCTTCCTGGCTCTCCTCCCAGGTGAGTTTGCCCAATACGATCTCCATCCCTTCCACAATCCAGGAGATGAACATTTCTAGGCTTCTGGCATCCCTCTGGGAGGCTCTAAATTCCCACAGTTAGATTAATTAAGAAGAATTTTGACTTCTCAGGACAGCAGACCACACGCCTAGATGGGTGTCCTAACGTAACTCTGGTTTCCTTTTCTCTTTACTCCTCAGATCTTTCATGCCAGCTCCAGTTGAAGGAATCTGGACCAGGAACGGTGAGACCGGAAGACACCTTGGAGCTGACCTGTACGGTCACTGGGGACTCCATCACAGGCAGCTACTGGTGGCACTGGATACGGCAAACCCCCAGGAAAGGGCTGGAATGGATGGGGGCATGGGGTGGCTCCACCAGCTATTCCCCTTCTTTCCAAAACCGTATCACCATCTCCGTGGACCCTTCAAAAACCAAGTACTTCCTGCGACTGACCTCTGGGACAGCTGCCGACACGGCCACGTATTACTGTGCCAGAGACACAGAGGAACAGTCTCAAGCACAGCTTGTACAAAAAGGGGAAGTGGGGCATAGACCGTGCTCTTAAAGTGACACAATATGGATTCTCAATTTTCTATAAAGAAAGCGTATCACGGAACTCACCAAAGCTGAGATATTTCTACTTTTCACTCTTAGGGGTCAGGTGAAGAGGTCTGGCCCAAGGAGTAAAATCCTAAAAACCCAAGTTAATGGGAAACATCTGAAACTCATGGAACTGCTTGATCATGTTTTCCATTCTGAATTATCTCTGCTAATAATATTTGCAGTTGGACCCACTAATTCTTTTAAAATTCCCGAAGAAGAAATTACAGTGGGACCGCTGTATCCATGGGATCCGTATCTGCGGTTTCCCCTATATGCAGATACGGATCCCGTGGATGTAGGGGCCGGACTGTGAACACCAGCAGTCTTCAAAGAGGGGAACACACCCAGTACGAATCATGATGTAAGAAGATAACTTACATAATTAATTAAATACGAATATATAAATCCTTCTGGATGTGTGCAATATTTCCAGCTGTTTCTATGAGTGACAAAGTTGCCTATTGGGACAATAAATAGCTCCCTGTATCCTGCTTTTGCTTTTCGCTCAATGATGGGGATGCTTTCTGTATTTAGAAATATGTACTCAAGCCTGTAAGGTTCTCCCTTCCATCCACACACATCTCATTAATGCTTCTATTAATTCCTCTATAAAATATAGCAAAGTCCATTTGAAGCTTGCAGAGTCCATTAAGAGGAGGAGGAGGAGGAGGAGGAAGATTTTAAACAAATAGGCTCAGCAATATGTTTTGTGGAAAAACCATTCCACCAGATTACAAGGTCCTGAACCATTAAGGGCTTCGTAGATTATCACCAGCAGCACCCTACATTGTTATCAGTTTGTTGTTCGATGAGAATATCCCCTAATTAATTAATTAATTTACTAACTAGTTCATTTTCAATTGGAGATCGCCTTTCTCCCCATGAGGGGACCCAAGTTGGCTCTCAAGGTTAAAACAACGAATCAAAAAATAATGAAAAAATGACCGATTAAAAAACCATTCAGCTTGAACAAAAACTAACTGTACTTTAGGAAACTAAAAAGATTTTAAATGACAGCAAACTTTGGAAAGCAAACGAACAAAGCAAAACAGCTTCCAGGAACTCAGCCTTAATTATTAAATGCCTGCCTGGCGAGCTGGGTTTTCAACTGCCGTTTGTAACATTCCCATCTCTACTGCAAAACTTGACTATGCACAAACACACCACATCCGTTGGATCAGTTCTCTTCTGATTAAATTAAAAAAAACTATTCATATGTATTTACACCATAGATTTCTCAGAAGTGGCCACGAGAGGGAGCCAAAGGCCTTGCCGTTTATAGCGTTCGCTACTTCAGCATTTTTCTACATCCACAAAAGGGGGCTTGGAAATGAACCTCCACTAATACCGTGGTCGTACTCTATACAAATGTGGGCAGATATGTGGTAGCCTCTCTTTATCCAGAGTTGGATAAACAAGGTGCACATCGACATGGAGCTCCCATTTTGAACAACAGCCAGCTATATAGAACATTTTAAGTTATTTCACTGTGGCAAAACTGTCTCCCTTCACACATTGAACAGGACTGCCACCTTCCAATCTGGACACGTAATTCCAGAAATACCGGGTCATCTAGGCATCCTGTATAGACAATAACACAACATTCAACCACCAGTCCTTTGCTCCCGGGGCCTTCATCTCAAAATATCTTGCCTCCACCTTTCTAGTTGCATCCATCATGGTTACAAAAACATGTTTATCAATACGTCCCCACTCTTTATTATGATAGTAGACCTGTTTCCGGGGATTTCTGTGTTAATTAAAAGCAGGAACCCTTTTGGCCTCTGTATTTCTTCCCAGTGTGTATGGAGGAATCTAGCAAATCCCCTTGAGGCTCATTGGGCAGGTGGAATGAAGGCTATAGAGGTGAATGAATGACATCCCTGAGGGAAACGGAGGTCCCAAAAAGTTGACCACTTCCTTCTGCTTTTTCAAAACATAAACAAAATGGTCTCTTGAGATTTCAAATGGAAACAAGGATGAATTAACGCAACCCTGCTTGTAATGCAAAACTCACTGTTGACTGTTTCTTTCGTGTTCATAACGGGAAACAATGAGAACCTCAAGAGAGGATGAGTTGTCTGGGAACGCTGGATGGTGGCCACACTCTCTTCTACTTTTCTTCAAGCTTTTGCTGTTTTTTGGTTAAATATTTGTATTAGATGTACACTCTGCAAGTAAAGACCATCTTCGTGTATTACGTACACTGCACCCTTCATTTTCAGGGGAGACCATTTCCATCTGATGTGAGTAGTTATGGTTGAACACGTTGATGGACATGTAAGAGACCAACTAGCACAGCACGAGTCCGAAAGATACAGAAACAGATCTATGCAAAATGATTAGGGCACATCAGAGTCTCCTTAAGGTCTTAATGAACTCTCTCTCTCTGTGTGTGTGTGTGCTTTTTGGACACCTGACCCGTAGAAAAATTACAATTATTTAACAACAACAAAACAGGAAAAGCTGGAAGAAAAGTACGACAGGAGCTTTTCTCCCTCTTCTCTCTTGCTTTTCCACACTGATTTTACTCACTCCAAACTAGAATAGATAATTTATGCTCCAAACTTTTGTCAGGTTCCTTCCACATCAGGACAACCTCCTTGTGGGTTTTCAAGCTACATGAAATGTCCAAGGACTAGTTCACCATTACCACATGCCATTGAGTTTATGTGCCCAAACAGGCCTTTGAGCCTTGATCTCCCGAATCTTAGCCTGTCGCTCCATCCACTACATCGCCTGGCATTATTCATCTCTTATTCCATGTTGATCAGCTGCTATCAGTCAGCAATGGAAGCGATGGAATGGACACAGGTGACCGTGACTGGTCCAGAATCACACTCCTCCTGGCACAAGATTTACATAAATTCTGCTCCCAAATTATTCTCTGACATTATGCAAATTCTCTAGCAGCCTCCCACTCATATACTACTCCATGGAGACTCTCAGCTTCACTGCACCTCAGAGGGAAAAATAAATCTGTATTTGTAGCTTCCTTTCTTATCTGTTTCTTTGGAGATCAAAATGTTATTAGTATTTTTCCCATCCTTCTTCCTGGCTCTTCTCCCAGGTGAGTTTGCCCAACATGATCTCCGTCCCTTCCACAATCCAGGAGATGAAAATTTCTAGCTTTCTGGCATCCTTCTGGATGGCTCTAAATTCATGCAGTTGGATTAACGGAGAAGAATTTGGACTACTCAGGCTGGCAGTATTCAGGGTGTCCTAATGTAACTCTGGTTTCATTTTGTCTTTCCTCCTCAGGTCTTTCTTCCCAGCTCCAGTTGAAGGAATCTGGACCAGGAACGGTGAGACCGGGAGACACCCTGGAGCTGACCTGTACGGTCACTGGGGGCTCTGTCACAAGCAGCGACTGGTGGAACTGGATACGACAAACCCCTTGGAAGGGGCTGGAATGGATGGGGTTCTGGACTGGCTCCACCAGCTATTCCCCTTCTTTCCAAAACCGAATCACCATCTCCATGGACCCTTCAAAAACCAAGTACTTCCTGCAGCTGACCTCTGTGACGGCTGCCGACACAGCCACGTATTACTGTGCGAGAGACACAGAGGAACAGTCTCAAGCACAGCTTGTACAAAAAGGGGAAGTGGGGCATAGACCGTGCTCTTAAAGTGACACAATATGGATTCTCAATGTTCTATAAAGGAAGCATATGAAATGGAACTCACCAAAGCTGGGATCCTTCTGCTTACCACTATTAGGGCTCAGGTGAAGAGGTCTGGCCCAAGGAGTAAAATCCTAAACACCCAGGTTAATGGGAAACATCTGAAACTCATGGAGCAGCTTGATCATGTTTTCCATTCTCAATTATCTCTGCTAATAATATTTCCAGTTGGAACCACGAATCGTTTTAAAACTCCCCAAGATGAAATGAAAGTGTGACCGCTGTATCCACGGGATCAGTATCTGCTGTTTCCCTTATCAGCAATCTGAAAATATTAAAAATATTTAAAGACAATAACTTGAAATACATATTTTCACTATATATTTACCTGAACTGGTCTTGAGAAGGAACAAGAGACTTTGCTATATATTCTTGTTGTTGAAGAATGGTCTCTGACTCCCTCTCATGGCCAGTTCTGATAATATATGGTGAAAATAGATATTTCTGAATTTTTTTTCCTCTTACGATACATGCTATGTATAGCGTTCGCTATTATCCATAGTTTTTAGCATCTGCATGGGAATTTGGAACAAGTCTCCCATGCTTATATAGTGTAACCACTCTTTTGTTTTTCAGTATAAGAACTGATGGATAACTCAGTAGCTTAGGCATCTGACTGAAGAGCCGGGGTTGGGTGTTCAATTCCCCTGTGTGCCTCCTGTGAGGGGCTGGACTCAATGATCCATAGAGTCCCTTCCAGCTCTGCAGTTCAAAGGTTGTTTTTATTGTGATCAAGGGTTGCCACATACCCACTTTTAGGGAGAAGGGTCCTCCGTTTGTAGGACTTCCAGAGAGCTATCTTTCTGCATATTGTGTTCTTCATTTGGAGGTTTATACAGATCTAATTTAATAAAGAAACAAAAGATGGAATTTGGGGATCTTAACTATGTTCACACCATCTCAACATCAGACTTACCAGCAGGCACCCAGAGCACTTGGTTATAGTTTTCCTATTTCAATTAACCATTCTCTATACATTATTTTTTAAATTCTCATTTTGTATCTGTACAGATCAATTAGCAAATAGTGTACAGTTTTATCCAAGACCATCTCCTCTTTTGTCCTCCTCAGGGATGATGCATGTCCTCTGTTGGTGGGGTGAGCAACCATATCCCTCGTGTCATCTCTATTCTGTTCTAGCAGAAGGCACACCACAATGTTCTCATCTCACCTCTAGAGAACTCAGATAACAACTTCATATGACCTTACTTTAGTCAAATAGAAAGTGGCCCCTCTGCGCAAGGAGGTGGCATTGAGGAGTTTCAATTGGCTGTGACCCAAATTGCAAGTCCCATGAGAGCCACTGGGTCTTCTGAACAGATGATTTCCGAAAAATGCTCTTCAAAGCCTGTCAGTCGTTTGATATTGAATAGTTTTTGAGGGGTGTTTTTGGTTTCTTAGCTTATAAAAAAAGGGGAGAGGGCAGAAGAAACAATGGTCTATTCATTCATTCATTCATTCATTCATTCATTCACCATCCTATTAGTACAGCGCACTACTCTGGGCAGTTTAAGGTAAAGGCAAAAGTTCCCCTTGACATTTAGTCCAGTCGTGTCTGACTCTAGGGCGCGGTGCTCATCCCCGTCTCCAAGCCATAGAGCCAGCGTTTGTCCGTAGACAGTTTCCGTGGTCACGTGGCCAGCGCGACTAGACACGGAATGTCGTTTACCTTCCCACCGAGGTGGTACCTATTTATCTACTCACATTTTTACATGCTTTCGAACTGCTAGGTTGGCAGGAGCTGGGACAAGCGACGGGAGCTCACTCCGTCACAATCTTACGACGGCTGGTCTTCTGACCTTCCAGCACAGAGGCTTCTGCGGTTTAACCCGCAGCGCCACCACGTCCCACTTGGGCAGTTTACACCATGATAAAATATAACCCTGCAACTGTAGGGTTATAAATTAAACCCAGGAACTATAAAACATAATAGAAGAGGCTCAATATGAGATAAGGCAGAACACAAGGCATAAAATCAGGTACAGAATCAGGTAGGTCTGAAAAAAACAGGAAGTAGGATGCTGGTCTAACCTTGTGTGGGATGGAGTTATAGAACTTCAATGTCACTGTGGAAGAGATTGTCTCTCAAGTCCCAGTGTCACAGGCACAGAAAGTTGCCTATTGCAGGAGTCTTCGGAAGAATGACTCTTTTCAACTTCCCACTGGATATCAAAAGGACCATATTGAATCATACAATCACAGATCAATGAGTCCCCTACTCAACTCAGGAATGTAACTGAAGAGGGACTCCTGTAACAAGGACACAAGGACCTGGGGATATGCATAATCCTCTGTGTGCTAAAGAAAGCCCCTTTAAGACTCTGGAGAACACGCACCTCCTAAGAATGACTGGCCCATTTCTTGAAACCTTTTCAGAAGACCTGTCACAAATGTGTTTTCAAACATTATGCAAATACTTTCCTTGGCCTCCAGTTTAAACAGCATCTCAGCTGTCACTCAACAGAATGACGGCACTACGGGTTCCGGTTCTTTCATGATCCTCCTTCTCTTTTAGGGGTCAAAATGGCAGTTCTTTCCATTGTCCTTTCTCTCCTAGCTCTGCTCACAGGTTAAGTGCTTCTTGTAGTTTTCTCAGTTTCTGAAACTGAAACATAATGATTGTAGGAACTGATCTAAACTCTGTTCAGTGAATACACATCATGGTGGATGTTTGTTTATTAAGTCTGAAGTGGGTGCAGCTTTCAAAGAAGGAGAGTTTCAGGGACAGATATTCTACCCAACTCTCATTTTCTCCATTTCCTCCCTCAACACCCTCCAGGGACCTCATCCCAGCTCCAGTTGAAGGAATCTGGACCAGGAACGGTGAGACCAGGAGACACCCTGGAGCTGACCTGTACAGTCACTGGGGGCTCCGTCACAAGCAGCTACTATTGGGACTGGATACAACAGGCTCCTGGGAAAGGACTGGAATGGATAGGGTTACTGTGTTGGCTCCACCAGCTATTCCCCTTCTTTCCAAAACCGTATCACCATCTCCATGGACCCTTCAAAAACCAAGTACTCCTGTGGCTGACCTCTGTGATGGCAGCTGACACCGCCATGTATTACTGTGCGAGATACACACAGAGTGAGACACAATGGGAGCTAGTACAAATAGGGGAAGTTAGTTGTAATGCAGACCACAGCTAAGAAGTCACAAGAAGACTGTGACTCAGAAGGACGATGACTATGAGGCAACGAGAAAAGATCTCAGGAGTAAGAATTTCTCACTAGAAACCAAGGCCAAGCTCATACATGCTACTGCATTCTCAAGTACTATGCACAAATGAGACAGTTGGCCAGAAGAAAATCAACAAGGAAAAGATTGGTTCATTTCAAATACGATGTCGAAGGAGAGCACCTGAATGGCAAACAAGTGAGTTCTACAGCAAATCAAGCCCGAATTGTCTGTTGAAACAAAAATGATGAAACTGAGGCTGTTGTACTTTGGGCACACCATGAGAAGAAAAGACAATAATGCTGGGAAAAGGTGAAGGCAGCAGGAAAGGAAGAAGACCAAGATGAGATGGATTGACTCAAGCAAGCAAGCCACAGCCTTGAGTTTGCAAGCACTGAGCCGGGCTCACCCCTCTTTCCTCTCTACCTAGTCTGTATTTCTTAGATGAGGGATTTGTTCTGAATTTTGTTGTGTAAGCTACCTTAGGAGAGCTCAGTCCTAAAATATAACCTAAAAAAATTGAAGAACTAAATTAATGAACTTCAAGACAAGCAATGATAATTAAGGGAGGAGATGAATTTGAACTACTATGCAGTAGAGGAAATGCCATGATTTTAAAAAAAATCTGGGCTGTACATCTGAAGACTTGGATTCTGTTATCCTAATGAAAGTACTCCCAATAGTATACCAATATGTAGAAGCATGGGTAGGCTGATTTTCTGGGTTTCTACATCACAGTCCTGGTGGATCTGGAATTCAGAGACTACTAGTTTGATATTGCATACCAAATGGAAGACAGAAAGTACTTGATTAAACTTCAAAGTTGAAACCATGATCTACTTAAAAAAAATAGTATTGTGTTTTTCAGAGTTTGTATCCTATGAATCTCCAAACTTCCCCTCCCCAAGATCCTGTCCATCACGCAGAGAGAGACAACTGAGGAGAAGCAAGACCATAGTCCACATTAAAAGAACCATCAAGTGAACCTACATGTGAGACTGAGAAGCAGATATTCTGGGATGCTGAGGCGTGTTATTCCTTCATCACATGATTCATTTGTTGGATGCCAATTATTTTGACCACAGGGTGGAAGGACATGCAGCTCTTCACCCATCTTTGATAGTGATGTGGAGAGTACTCAAAAAATGTCTCTCTCTGGATGTTTTTTCCCAACCTCACCGCTCCAAGACTCCTCACCTGCCAAATGTCCCACCCACCTGAAAAAATGATAACCTAGTATTCAGCAAGTCAATCACCATCACCAGAGCCATCTCCAAACAAAGGAAAAGTGTCTTTACAAGGGTGCCTTACAGATACTGCCGCATCTATTGTGTTACATAGATACACATTGATCCACAGAGAGATAAAGCTTTAGAGCAATGGTTCTCAACCTTGGTTCCCCAGATGTTCTTGTACTAAAACTCCAATAAGCCTCCACCACAGGCTGTGCTGGTCAGGATTTCTGGGAGCTGTAGTCCAAGCACATCTGGGGATCCTAGGTTGGGAATCACTGCTTTAGAACACTGATGGAAAGAAGAAGAAGAAACACTTTAATCCCTTGAATGTTCACAGGGATAAAGTTCAGCATCTGTCTTCTGAATTCCAAAAATGAATCACGGTAGTCTGGTTAAAACATTTTTGTTTACATCAGAGATAGCAACAAATCCATTACTATGGAGGTCAGAAAGAAGAAGAGTATTCTTTCTTGACCTACAGATGGAGCTCAAGTCTTGTCACAGAAGTAAAAAAGACCTTTTATAAACCACAGCCTGTTCCATCAGACGCTTAAAATGGTAACTTGAATTTAAAGTACAGCTGCAGAAGGCATCATTGTAGGCAGGATGGTGAACAGTGAGACGGAGGGAAATTAAATGAATAAATATTGGCAGTGACAGTTCTATTATTAACACTGACTGTTAGGGACGGAAAGGGTACCCACAACGTTCCTTCTTCAGCTGAGCTCCCTGATGTTTACAGAAATGGCCAAGTGTTACTGTGCATGCGACAAAGCGAGACGAAGCTATGGAGCATCCATGCAAACACCAGATTCATGGAATTTCAGAAACATAGTTTGATACTCATCTACATAAGGGGAAAAGGAAATTAAATCCTATCTGGTTCATTGGATTGCAGTATTCCTGCTTGCACAAATATAATGAAAATAGCTTTTGCTATGACAGTTTGCGGAAATGGGTAACAAATCCTGTCTCTTATCTCACAGATGGGAGTCCATCATCCACACATGGGTCACAGCCTGAGGGTCTTTGCAATATCTTGGGACCATGCGCTTGTGTCTTTTCATACATCTCTTTCTCTGTTTTTCATACACAAGAATATGTACACAAACAGCCTTTAGAGACAAACTTCCAGTAACAAAAGCCAAAGGTATATTCGTGTTTATTCGTTGCAGCAAGAACAACAACGTCACGGGGCATTTAAATATACTGCAGCAAGAGCATTCAAGAACTATACTTCACTTCACCAGATGCATGAAGAGATATTCCAAATTAGATCATAGAATCATCGTAGGGTTGGAAGGGACCTTAGAGGTCTTCTAGTCCAACCTCCTGCCCAAGGCAGGAGACCTCCTACCATCCCTGACAGATGACTGTCCAATCTTGTCTTGAAAACCTCCAGCAATGGGGCACCCACAACATCGGGCGGCAAGCTGTTCCACTGCTTAATGGTTCTCACCAGCAGGAAATTCCTCCTTATTTCCAGGTTGGCTCTCCCTCTGATGAGTTTCCACCCATTGGTTCTTGTCCTACCCTGAGGTGATATGTGCTCTTTGGGTTTTTTTAGACTGCAACTCCCAACATTCTCTTAAGAATTCCCAAGGCAGAATGTTGGGACACCTACCTTTCACTCACCTGGAGCCGGGCCCTTCTCTAGGCCTTAGCTTCCTGTTGAGAATGCAAAAACAAGGAAGCTGCTACAATGGTTTCTGGGACTCGTAGTTCTTTGAGAGGTGCCCTCAATACAGCCTAATTGTCAATAAGACTACAACTCCCAGGAAGCATTGTGACAACCTTCTTTTTAAAACTATTTTATTAATTTATTTTAATTCTTTTATTTTCCTCATTCCCAACAGGAAGCAGAGGCTAGAGGATTCTGGGACATGTCTGAGGAAGTGGACTTATTCTCAAAAGCTCACATTTAAATAGAGCAGTTAGTCTTTAAGGTGCCACAACATTTATATCTTATTTATTTGTTATTTTTCTTTTGTTTTGGCCTGATATGCTAGCACAGACTAACATGGCTACCTCTTCAAAAACTGGAAGTATTCTGATTCAAATATTTGATGAGAAACAGAAAACACACACACACACACCCCTATAATCTGTAAAAAATTGTCAGAACAGAAGACTACAGTTAACTTAAAAAGGTTTACAGAAACTACATTCCTTATTGAGTTTTTGATGGTCAGTAAAACAGGACAATGTTCTCAGTGCATAGATAGATTTTATGATTGATCTAATGATTAGACACGGATGGGTCTGTGGTTTTGGACCACACATAATTTAGCAGACAGGAGGCATTTACTTAAAAGACTGGCATAAAAGATATTTCTAGGTGTACTTATTTTAATAAAATAATACAGAATTGGACACTTGTGTTTATTTCCAGCCTGCATATTTTGTTAATATTCATGTGATAAGTCACTTTTTAAAGCAGGTACTTTGTCTCCAGAGTCAAAACACATATTTCAAATGCATTTTATGTTCCTAATTTGAGATCCGCATTGAAATATTTCAGTTTTAGAAGACAGATCCCTACTTTTATGAAACTTTAGGGCAGAAAATGCAATTTGCAAATGTGCTTGAGGAAAAGAAAAGGGCCTGCCCCCCTCATCAGAGCATCATCACTACATCCAGACACCAGAATTACCCAACATTCTTTGCCTCTGAAGTATTAATATGGTAACGCTAAAAGGACCTCCTTTTATCCTTTTACCAGTGGTAGGGCCGGATTCTGTTTCCTTTATGTAAATCAGGTTCCTTTTCTTTTTATAAGGCCCAGCATGGCTACCCAGCATGGCTGTGTTCCTTTTGTTTCAGAGGAAAAAGAGGGCTGATGGAAAAAGAAATGAAATCCATATGGCTCATTCTTATTCTTCTGGGCCTCTCAGAAGGTGTGGATTGCAGAATATAAACAGAAAGCAAAGATTAGAATGGGCCAATTCTAACAGAATTCTGATAGAGGTCTAGTAGACTATAGTCTAATTTCTGTTCCTTTTTCCAGGTGTCTTGTCCAGTCCCCAGCTGACGGAGTCCGGGCCAGGTGTGGTGAAGCCCGGAGGGTCCTTCAAACTGACCTGCTCAATCTCAGGCACCCAAGTCAGCAATAATCACTGGAGCTGGGTCCGGCAGCCTCCTGGGAAAGGACTGGAATACCTAGGGTACATTCAGAGCACTGCAAGCGGAGGAAACTCCTACTACAATTCTGCATTCAGCAGTCGAATCAGCATCTCCAGGGACACTTCTAGAAATGAGGTGTATCTTCAGCTGAGCTCCCTGACAGCTGCGGACACAGCAACGTATTACTGTGCAAGATACACAGTGAGGCGAAGCAGTGGAGCATCCAGGCAAAAACCAACATTTCTGTCTCACTCGTGGAGAAATTTGAGAGGGTTCGTAACTTCACAACATTCACAGCTTTCTCCACAAGTGAGGCGAGGAGGAGGAGGAGAGACATCCCTTCACTCCTTCTCCCCTTTTACTATTTATGATAAAATGTATTATTTATCTATTCAGTTTCTATAATGCCCATCTGACAAATGGAAACTCTGAGGTTTACAATAGTGATGTGAATGAATAAATGTTGGTCCACTGATTGCACAGATAAAGCTTTTTCTTTCAGTGTCACACCCTTGCAGAGTAATAAGGAGGAGTGGCAGAAAAACAGGGTAATAATCCCACCGGTCAAAACCAGAGCAGGTCCAATCAGATTCCTGTCCATCAGTGTTCATACATCTATGGTGGTGCCCCATGAGAGTTGTCTCTTTCAGTTTGGACAATGTAGCTTTTGTTGTTGTTGTTTAGTCGTTAAGTTGTGTCCGACTCTTTGTGACCCCATGGACCAGAGCATGCCAGGCCCTCCTGTCTTCCACTGCCTCCCAGAGTTGGGTCAAATTCATGTTGGTAGTTTCAGTGACATTGTCCAACCATCTCGTCCTCTTTCGTCCCCTTCTCCTCTTGCCTTCACATTTTCCCAACATCAGGGTCTTTTCCAGGGAGTCTTCTCTTCTCATGTGATGGCCAAAGTATTGGAGCCTCAGCTTCAGGATCTGTCCTTCCAGTGAGCACTCAGGGTTGATTTCCTTCAGAATGGATAGGTTTGTTCTCCTTGCAGTCCAGGGGACTCTCAAGTGTCTCCTCCAGCACCACAATTCAAAAGCATCAATTCTTCGGCGGTCAGCCTTCTTTGTGGTCCAGCTCTCACTTCCATACATCGCTACTGGAAAAACCATAGCTTTGACTATGCGGAGATTTGTCGGTAAGGTGATATCTCTGCTTTTTACGATGCTGTCGAGGTTTGTCATCGCTTTCCTCCCAAGAAGCAGGAGTCTTTTAATTTCGTGGCTGCTGTCACCATCTGCAGTGATCATGGAGTCCAAGAAAGTAAAATCTGTCACTGCCTCCATATCTTCCCCTTCTATTTGCCAGGAGGTGATGGGACCAGTGGCCATGATCTTTTTTTTTTTTTTTGGATGTTCAGCTTCAGACCATTTTTTGCGCTCTCCACTTTCACCCTCATTAAGAGGTTCTTTAATTCCTCCTCACTTTCTGCCATCAGAGTGGTATCATCTGCATATCTGAGGTTGTTGATATTTCTTCTGGCAATCTTAATTCCGGTTTGGGATTCCTCCAGTCCTGCCTTTCACATGATGTATTCTGCATATAAGTTAAATAAGCAGGGGGACAATATACAGCCTTGTCGTACTCCTTTCCCAATTTTGAACTAATCAGTTGTTCCATATCCAGTTCTAACTGTTGCTTCCCGGACAATGTAGCTATGTAGTTCCAACACAGGAGAGGTGAGGAAGTATGTGTGGTACCCAGTGCCTCATTCAATGTATAAAACACTGGATCATTCATGCAATTACCGCACTTCAGTATCTGCAGCAACCTGGCTAGATGTTTGCCTCAATCAGAAAGTCCTAGGACAGTGGTGGGCAACTGCTACGGATTCAATGGCTGCATAGATCCAACCTTGGATCTGGGAGATGATGTGCCCTTCATTGAACACCATATCCCCAAACATCCCCCCCCCCCCATTTTAACAAAGAATGATTTTTTTAAAATCGACTGCTCCTTTGCACCCTCTATTGGCCAAAAAAAAATACATTTTTAAGTTAACATTTTAGAGGGATGTGCCAAGGGGTTCTCTGGGATGCTCATCCCATGGCAATATTGCCTCCATGAGTCCTAGAGGGCAAAATGGGAACTTTGTGGTCCCAATTGGTTTAAAAATATATTGGGGTGGTGATTCTGGAGGCTTCAGAGGAGCTGGAAACACATTTGGGACCCTGTTGTGCCACAAGTAGCCAAGGGCCACCTGTTGCCCAACCTGTTCTAGAACCAAATCTTGCAAGCTCACTTCCCCAAACACAGAGAGAGAGAGAGAGAGAGAGAGAGAGAGATCTACACAGTTTTCATTTTAGAAAATTAAGTACAGTGTTTCGAAAGTGGTTGCTATGTTCATTTCTTTTAGTGTGAACACAATATGGCAGCATGGTGACACATGGAAGGCTGACAGATTCACTTTCCGTATAGTCATGTTCACCACACGTATGGATGGTTATTCTGAAAACCATGAATATATAGATCGATCCAATGGTTGGGGGCAGGATGACAAACTTTTCATCCCAACCCTTAAGTATCTCTTATTCATTGGAAATCCTACTAAGTTGCCATAAGTGGGGATCGACGTGACTGTGAATCAGATAGATACATAACTACAAGACACTGATTCTGAATCCTTCATAAATATACTGTACATATTCCCCTTTTAAATCTCTTTATGTTCTTGAGCATCAAGTTTATATATAGTGGCAAGTGCGGGTGTTTAACTCTGTGCGGCTTGAAGTACAACTTTTTCTGTCATGAATCAGAGCATCCATCTTTGATGGATCGCCTGAGGCTCCACTGCTAAAACCAAGAGAAAAAAGCTTTGTGCATAATTTTATACACTCACCCGCACACACCTTTCTCTCTAAGCTAAATGAACACTGGTTGGCCTTGAACAATGTCCCCAGCTTTATCAACCCATTGACATGTTGACGGCAGTTTTTTTACATTATGCAAATTCCCTGACTCCCTCCCAGTTTAAATAAAATTTATGCATGCTTTTCAGCTTCACTGCAGCTCAGGAAAAGAGCTGCCTTACTCTATTTTTTTCCTCTTTTATTCTGTTCTCAGAATAAAAATGGCAGCATCTTCCCTTTCCCTCTTCCTCTTGGCTCTCCTTCCAGGTGTTTTCCTCCAGCCCTTCCACAATTGCACAGGGGAAATATTCTAGGGGGGTTGGCATTTGCCTTCATGGCATTGAAGTCACACCATCCATGGAGTTTGGATGAATCGAGAATAAAGGAACTGCCCAGGTTATTATCACGTCTGGATGGGTGTCCAAGCCTAACTTCTGGTTTTGTTTTTGGTTCTCTCCTGAGGTCTTTCCTCCCAGCTCCAGTTAAAGGAATCTGGACAAGGAACAGTGAGACCAGGAGACGCCCTGGAGCTGACCTGTACGGTCACTGGAGGCTCCGTCACAAGTGGCCCCTGGTGGAGTTGGATATGACAGGCTCCTGGGAAACGACTGGAGTGGATGGGAATATGGAATGGGAACGCTTATTATTCCTCTTCTTTCCAAAACCAAATCTCCATCTCCGTGCACTCTTCCCAAACCAAGTACTTCCTCCAGCTGACTTCTGTGACCACTGCAGACACCAGCACATATTACTGTGCCAGAGACACAGTGGAACTGGTTAGACTAGAACTTGTACAAAAAGGGGAAGTGGGTGGAAAAAGTGGGAAAGAACAAACAAGATACATACCCCTGATTTCCTTAAAAGTAAGCATGTTGATTGGAAATCACAAAGAGTGTGGTCTTCAAGATGTGCCCTCCTACCTCATGTTCAAGGAAACTGTGTTAAAAAATTGAACCAGCACTGTCAGAAAGAATGCATGAATTCCTTAGTTTTTGTGAACTAAGAAATCTGCCATTTTTCTTTCTTTTGCTTTTGACTTTTTTTCCATTCAATCAAATCTTACAGTCTTACAATTTGCGAGACGTATCCAGACCTGGCATTAGTCCAGGCTGCCGCCTTTGTTGTCAATGCATCCGAACTCCGCAGATGAAGATGAATGCCCAAACCCCAGAGCGTTTCAATGGCTGAATTATGAAAGGGCTGCGGGAACACACTGGAAGGAGAGCCAAGAGGAAGAAGAGAGAATGGACAAGGCTGGTGTCCTCTCTTCTCCTTCTTACTCTTCTCACTTTCTCTTGTGAAATGAACGCAGACAGGCATAGCACCAAACTTTGATAATCATGTTCAAAGAGGAAAAGCTGAGCCTTGGAGAATACAATCCACTTCTGGACCTGATATGTTGAGAGGACAGAAGGAGACACTTTGGGCTGTGGTTGTTCTTGCTGTGGCCTGTCAAGAGACTTCTCACCCATGGCTACCCCATGAATTCATGAGCTCCAGGAGGTCCTATCTTTAGAGCCTTACTCTGATCTTGCAAATTACAGGCTGTGGTTCACTTACTGAGTTCAATCCATCCTGCTCTAAGTTTCCATCTTTTTCTACTTCTTCCCCCTTTTCTCAGGATGATTGCCTTTTCCCATGTGCCAGTGAGAGGAATATTGATGCTTTTCACACTACACCGCCTCATCCTTCAGTGTTGGCACTACGTAGCTATACAGGGAGCCACTATACCTTTATGAACACTTCAGGTTTCTGATTGAATCTACTCTAGATTTGACCATTGGAGTAAATACTCTGCTTTTCTGATACTCCTCTTCATTACTCTGCAAGGGTGTAACATTGAAAGAAAGAACTGTGTCTGTGAGAGGACTAAACCAACATTTATCATATTTGAAATAGACAGGAAGTGGAGGGATGAATGTGTCTCTCCTTCTTCTTCTTCTCCATCATCATCATTATCATCATCATCTTTGTCTTCATCATCATCTTCCTACTACTACTACTCCCTCCTCCCATCTCACTTGTGGAGAAATTTGTGAATGTTGTGAACTTAACAACCTTCACAATTTGCTCCCCAAGTCAATTGGAAAGACTGTAAGATTTGATTAAATGAAAAGTCAAGAGCAAAAGAAAGGGAAAACAGTGAATTTGCTCACCTCTCAAAAGGAGGGGTCCCAACATTATTTCTGACACGGCAAGTTCAACTCCTAAAGCCCGATTCCTTAAACAGGGAGTATGGAAATCTGCCCTTTTTTCAGGTCTTGATTTTTCATTCATTCAAACCTTACAGTCCATCCATTTTACTTGTGGTGAAATTTGTGATGGTTGCTACGTTCACTGCAGTCACAAACTCCTCCAAAATTGAGACACAAAAAAGTGGAAGAAGGAGGATGAAGAGAATAGACATCCGTCCGCCTGCCCGCCTTCCTGTCTGTTTCTAATATAATAAACGTTGGTTTACTCATCGGACAGACAAAACTCTCTTTTTCAATGTTACACCCTTGCAGAGAATCAAAGAGAAATGTCAGAAAAACAGGGCAATTATCCTGGGGATCAAAACCAGAGCAGGTCCGATCCAAAACCGGTCCCCGAGTGCTCTTACAGGGATGGTGGCAGTCTCCCTCTGTCTGAGTTACAGGGTACTCAGAAGTGTTCATCTCTTATACAGGCACAGCTTGCCCAAAGCCACACAGGCTGGCTCTTCTCGTACAAGGCAGACTGAGGACTCCAACTCCCAGCTGCGCCAGCTCACTCAGGTATCCCCACCCTCAAATATCTCTTACTCATTGGAAACCCAACCAGGTTGCCCCAAATTGGGATCGACTTGACAGCACAACAGATGCACACATGGTGAAAAAGCACTGAGCCCAATCTTCCACAAATATCTGCAGTCACCTTTAAAACTTCTTTATGTTCTTGAGCATCACGTTTCCTAAGGGGAGTAAGTGCCACTGTTTCACTTTGTGCAGTGCGAAGTAGACCATGTTCCATCCTAAATCCCTGAGCAGTCAGCTTGAAGGGATCACCCCAAACTCCAGTAGGGAACAAATCCTTGTGTGTAATTTTATACACTTCTCTTATGTCTCCCTTTCCTCGTATTTCTCTCTAAGCTAAATGGACACTACCTGGCCCTGAAAAACATCCTCGACTTTATCGGCCCATTGACAAAGGATGTTGATGGGTCTTTTATATTTTAAATTATGCAAATTCCCTGACTACCTCCCAGTTTAAATAAAAGCCTTACATGGTTTTCAGCTTCACTGCAGCTCAGGAAAACAGCTGCCTTGCTTTTTATTTCTCCCTGTTTTTCTTCTTCTGTTCTCAAAATGAAAATGACAGCCTCTTCACTTCCCCTCTTTCTCTTGGCTTTTCCTCCAGGTGTGTTCCACCACCTCTTCACAATTCACAGTTAAAATATCCTGGGGTTTGGCATTCGCCTTCTTCTGGATAGTTTGGACGAACTGAAAGGTGGGCTGCCCAGGCTAGTGTCAAGCCTAGATGGGTGTCTTAACTAACTCTGGTTTCCTTTCTTGTTCCCGCCTCAGGTCTTTCTTCCCAGCTCCAGTTGAAGGAATCTGGACCAGAATGGTGAGACCAGGAGACGCCCTGGAGCTGACCTGTATGGTCACAGGGGGCTCTATCACAAGTGACGACTATTGGGGCTGGATACGACAGGCTCCTGGGAAACAGCTGGAGTGGATGGGTCGCTGGAAAGGGGGCACAATATACAATCAATCTTTCCGAAACCGATCTCCGTGCACTCTTCCAAAACCAAGTACTTCCTCCGGCTGACTTCTGTGACCACTGCAGACACGGCCACGTATTACTGTGTGAGAGACACGATGCAACAGGCTAGAGTACAGCTTGTACAGAAAGGGGAAGTGGATCTAAAAAATGCAACAGAATGAACACGATACATACCCCTGATTTTCTTTAAATGAAAGCATGTTGATTTGAAATCACAAAGAGGGTGGCCTTCCCCATCCCCGACCCTCTTCCCGATGTGCCCTCATGCCTCACGTTCAAGGAATCTGGGTTCAAATGTGAAATCTGCACTGTAAGAATGTTCATACTTTTGAGAGCTAAGGAAATATGCCATTTTTTCTTTCTTTTGCTCTTCACTTTTCCTTTTATTTGTCTTTCCATCTCACTTGTGGAGTTCACGACATTCAAAAATTTATCCACAAGTGAGATGGAAAGAAGGAGAATGACGAGGCACCAGTTTATCTATCCCCCTCCCGATTACTATCTATTTCTAATATGATAAATGTTGGTCTTGTCCTCTCACAGACAAACCTCTCTCTTTCAATGTTACACCCTTGATGAGGAATGTATAGGAATGTCAGAAAAACAGGGTAATTATACCAGTGGTCAAAACCAGAACAGGTCCAAACTGGTACCTGTCCAGAAAGATTCATACAGGTATGGTGGCTTCACATGTGAGTTGTCTCTTTCCGTTTGGACAATATAGCTATGTGGTGCCACAAGATTGTCTCTTCTCTTCCAAGGCACAGTGGGGACTCAAACTGCCAGGTGCTGCAGCTCACTGAGGTAGCCCAACTGTTAAATATTTCTTATTCATTGGAAACTCTACTGTTGCTGACCCTCAGTACTGGACTGGATGAGGGTGAACAAGCTGAAACAGAATCCAGACAAAATGGGCATCATGTTTTTGGGGGCCTTATCTACCTGCTTGGGAGGAATCTCTCCTGAACTGGATGGATTTACCCTCTCTTTTAAGGATCAGATATATGATTCTGGCCCCTGTGTTGACCATGGGTCAAAACGTCTCTGCTGTGGTTCATTCTGCCTTGTTTTCAGATTCAGTGAATTGCCCAACTGCATCCTTATCTGGATGATATGTCCCTAACACTGCTGGTCGATGCACTGGTAGTCTCATAAATTGACTACTGTAATGTCACTTCCCTTGATCTAGACACTATACTACTATTGATGCAGCCAAGAATCGCATTGGCTTTCTTGGAAGCCACATCACACTGCTGACTCATGTTCAGCTTGTGGTCTACCAAGACTCCTAGATCCCTTTCACAGGTACTGTTGTCTAGCCAGGTGTCTTCCATCCTATATCTGTGCAGTTCATTTTTTCTGCCTAGATGTAGGACCTTACATTTCTCCCTGTTGAAATTCATTTTGTTAGTTTTGGCCCAGGGCTCTAATCTGTCAAGGTCGTTTTGAATTTTAATCCTGTCCTCTGGGGAATTTCTTTTCTGCTTTGAAAAGATACATGAAGACCAGGATTTCAGGCATAGAACCATAGAATCATAGAATCATGAAGTTGGAAGGGGTCTGTAAGGCCATCAAGTCCAACCCCCTGCTCAAGGCAGGAATCCAAATCAAAGCAGATCTGACAGATGGATTCCTCCATTGTTGGAGAGCTCACTATCATTGCTGAGCCTCAATGCTAACCTTCTCTGGAGATGTTCTACTCAACCCTCAATTCCCAAGGGTCACCTACCCATCAATATTCTCCAAAGTTCTGGACACTGAACATAGCCAGCCCTGCACTTTGGATCCTGAAATCACAATCCCTAGTGCCACCCCAATTTTTTTTTCTTACAAAAATGTGGTTTTTAAAAAGAAAACTGGGAAAGCCCCTTGTGTAAAACATACATCTTCCCAACCTCCATTAATGTTGAAGGCTGAATTATGGGCAACCCATTCAAGGTTGAGATTCAGAGGTCTAATCTTAGTTTTGACTAAATGTATGGTTTTCAATCTGGTTACACATTTTCAGGAATGGATTATTAATATGACTATTCGTTTATATTTTTCACAAACACAGCAGAGTTTTGAAATGCATAGTTCTTACAACTTCATTTTCCATGAGAGCGTGTTCCATCATCAAAGAAGCCAAGGATCTTCCCTGGCTCCAAAGTCAGTGGGACAGTGAGTTCAGGTTTTACTCTGAATTTTACAGGAACTATCCTCTTTCAAGTGGTGATTTTTGCAATATATTAGCTCTGACTGTGTGATGATTTTTACCACTGAATCTCAAGACACCGGCTGTTTCTAAATGAGGTGAATTGAACAAGAGTTCTTGTCCGTATGTTGTGGGAATTGTATATCGCATTATTGACAGTTTCAAACCAACTAAGATTTCTGAAGCTTATCATGAAATCATAGAATGATGGCATTGGAAGGGGCCTTTTGTCTTGAAATTAGACGTGAGACCTGGAAGTTATTGGCTGGAAACATTCATGTCCAAAGGTGGTGTTGAGAAAATCTGGACCCCTAGCCCACCAATGCCTACATTGATGGCAGGTGGGGAGAAATTTCAGGATAATTTTTTTTAGTGTTGATTGAGTCAGCAAAAGTGCTGTTTTCCCCCCTCTCCAAGTTACTTTCACCCAATTTTGGATGGCAGCATCTCCCCTGAAATAATATCACCTCTGGGACATGGAGGAGGTCCATGCAGTTCTTAACTCTGCAGTTCGGAGAAAGAAATTGTGACCAAAACAAAGGGTTTGGATTTAGGTCTCTGGCTGTGGAGCCAGGGGTTGGGAGTTCGATTCCCCACTGGGCCTCCTTGAGAGGGGCTGACTTTGATGATCTATAGGGTCCCTTCCAGCTCGGCAGTTCTAAGAAGTCAAAAGACACCAAGGGAAGCTCAACTACCTGTTGGGGGTGGGCAAGCGTAAAAGCGAGTGGCAGATTAAAAGGGCATCTAACTTTCGTTGTTGTTTTCATATTGTAAACGGCCTTCGGTCCCTTAGGCGAAAGGCAGCATATCCATATTTGTTAAAAAATAAATAATAAGAAAGAAAGAAAGAACCACTCTTGCCCACACAATAGGCCTTATCCCCTACTGATTTTTTTTTCTTTTGCCCTAAAAATTATACTTGGCCAATTGGGTACAACTCTTTTCATTCACCTTTATGACCCAAGAAAGTGTCAACAGAAATGGGAGGAAGCAAGAATTTTTTTTAGCAGAGCACCCGTTCCATCTCCTAAAGTCATCCCTCAAGACACACCTGTCAGAATATCGTCTTTTATCCATTCTGCTTCTCAAATGACCCCAGGGAACAGGTTTCCGTCTATGCAAATCTCACAGTCAGGCTCCTCCCACTTAATGAACATCATCTGATATTTGTTCCATGGCCTCCCTAAATCCCATTCATAGATCCTCTAGCTAGCAAGACTACGCTGGGGTGAGAGGGACAGGAGAGAAGGAAAGAAAGAAAAATGAAACCAGTCCTGCTGTTCCTCATTCTTCTAAACCTCTCATGTGGTAAGGACATATGGAGGAGATGAGGAGGTGGATCCCAACACAAGCAGAATCCAGATTTTGACTCTCCGTTCTGAACCTTTTCCACAGGTGTCTTCTCCGGTCCACAGCTCATTGAGACTGGCCCAGGTGTGGTGAAACCCGGAGGGTCCTTCAAACTGACCTGCTCTGTAACTGGGGTTCAAGTCAGTGATTATTACTGGAGCTGGGTCCGTCAGCCTTTGGAGAAAGGGCTGGAGTGGCTGGGGTTCATTCGGGATACTACCCAAGGGGGAACCACGCAGCTCAGTCCAGCATTCAGCAGCCGAATCAGCATCTCCAGGGACACTTCCAGAAATGAGGTGTATCTTCAGCTGAGCTCCTTGACAGCTGTGGACACAGCAATGTATTACTGTACAAGATACACAGTGAGGCGAAGCAGTGGAGCATCCAGGCAAAAACCAGCCTCAGACTTGAAACAGCGCTTTCTCACTCTCACAGTGGGACAGACTCTGTTCATCATTTTTTTTGCTCACCACAGAAAGTTCATTTGATCTAGGATTCACTTCTTCATCCTTCTGGCAGTCCAGAAAGATATCCTTATCCACAAATTCTCCTCCAGCACTGTATATATTTTTTTCCTGTCTGCTTTCTTGACAGCATGCGATGTAGCTCAGTGGTTTAGGGACCTGGCTGGGGAGCCAGAGGTTTGGAGTTCGATTCTCCACTATGCCTCCAGGGAGCAAAGCCAACGTGTGGTGCCTTGTGCAAGCTGCACAATCTCAGGGCACCCCCAGAAGAAGGGAAAGGTAAACCACTTCTGAGTCGTCTCTGTCTAGAAAACATTGAAGAAGCATCACCAAACCATAAGTGACAATTGGCTTGATTGCACACATGTGTCAATAGGTGGCAGCATTTCATAAATGTAGATAGATAGATAGATAGATAGATAGATAGATAGATAGATAGATAGATAGATAGACAGCTGTGATTTTTTTAATATTTGTGGTTTTTAAACCATTTGTAGCCCACCTTGAAGAGAAACAGACGAGGGGTAAATAAATAAATAAATAAATAAACAATCAAGCAAACACAGTAACATGGGAACCGCAAGGATAAATATTTTCTCTTCCATGCTTTTTATAAAAGTTGTTCCCTTTTCTTCATCAGAGTTTTGTGCTTTGGAGAGAGGTGTCCATTCTAAACGAGTCTCACCCACTGTTGTACCAGCTCTTCACAAGAAGTGGCAAGAAATGGCATGCAGGCCAAGGCGGAAGGGAGAGGAGGAGTCTGTTTGGGGTGAAGCAATGAGAGTGGTGCTTCTGCTAGTCCAGGGATGAGGGGAAATGTGGCATTTCAGTTCTTGCTGGACTGCAAATCCCATTATCCCTTGCTGACAGCCGAAACGTTCAGGAATGATGGGAGTTCTAGTCCAATAGGTTCTGGCCATAGTTTAGTCACCCTGGATCTAGCTCCTGACAGTCTGCTCTGAATGGCAGCCCACCCGGAAGGTTCCTGACACAGACGCCCCTTGAAATGGTCTACCTACCTACTGCCACTTATCTCCAGCCTTTCTTTTCCTTCTTTTTAAAAAAATTTTTCAAAAAAAATATTTTTTTTAATTTTTTTTATTTAAATTTTTTGAAACGCACACATAAATCTTGGAGGAAGGCCTCCCATAGCTGGCAAAGATGTTGGTGGTTGGGGGGGGAAAGTATTTTACTTTTTACGTTTTACTCTCCTTGGCCTAGAGTAGATCAGAAACCTAGTGGGAAAGAGATTTCCAGCATTTGGGACCAACTTGTAGAACACTACTGCTGGATAGCGCAGTGCTTGCTATTTCTAAATAAGTGATTTAAAGCCTTTTAATTTTAACCACATTTTAATTATGCAGTTGCCTTTAATACTATTTTAAGTGTCTGTCATTTTATTGCGATTTAATATGATAGTACTCTTCAAATACTTGAAAAGTTGCCATACAGATTAGGGGCAGGATCTCTTGTCAATCATCCCAAGGTGCAGGACACGTACAAATGGGCTTAAGTTACAGGAAACCAGATATAGGTTGAATGTCAGGGAAAAAATCTTAACTATTAGAGCGGTACGACAATGGAACCAATGGCCTCAGGAGTGGTGGGTGCTCCAAGGCTGGAGGCAATCAAGAAGAAAGTTGGACAGTCATCTCTCAGATAAACTTTGGATTCCTGCATTGAGCAGGGGGTTCACCTAATGACCGTGTAGACCTGTTCAAACTCCATTTTGTAAGCTGCCTTGAGTCCCAATTCTGGGAGAAAGGCAGCATAGAAATGAAATGAAATGAAAGAAAATAAAAAAAATAGACAGACAGACAGATAAAGTTTGAAGAGAGTCTTCCTGGCCCAAACCTGTAAGGCTCTTCCCTTTTATATTGCCCATTTCTTCAGCACACAAGGAGCAAGCCTGGATTCCCCCCACACACACACTTCATGCAAATGTCTCACTCTGGCCTCAGTTTAAATAGCACGGCCCATTGTTCTTCCAGGGTTCAGCTTCTGGTTCCTTCTTGATAACCAGTAGAGAAGGGAAAGAGGAAGAGAAACCAAAAAAGATGAAATCCACGTGGCTCTGCCTTGTTCTCCTGAGCACCTTACCTGGTGAGAATTCCTCAGTGGAGTAGAAAGAAAAATGCAGAACTAAAAATGACACAAAGGAGAAATCAGGTGATGATGAGGATGACTCCGTTTTTCCTCCTTCCCTACAGGTACCTTCTCGAGTCCGCAGCTGACTCAGTCTGGTTTGGGAGTGGTGAAACCTGGGGGGTCCCTCAAACTCACCTGCACTGTAACTGGGGTTCAAGTCAGCGATTACTACTGGGGATGGATCCGGCAGCTCCAAGGGAAAACTCTGGAATGGCTGGGTAACATTCGGGCCACTGCAAATGGAGGAACTTCGTACTACAATTCTGCTTTTAGCGGTCGAGTCACCGTCTCCAGGGACACCTCCAGAAATGAATTCTACCTTCAGATGAGCTCCCTGGCAGCTGCAGACACAGGACTGTATTACTGTGCAAGAGACACAGTGAGACAAAGCAGTGAAGCATCCATGCAAATACCACAAGTGGCTTGAATGGGTTTGGTCTCTCTCATCTGCAAATAACATTTGTTAAGCTCCTTCAACGGCCGCTGCTGCAGAAGTGGGAGCTTCTTCCCCACCCAAAAGGCCGAGGCACACACAGGAGGATGGTAGATGGTTCCCTGAAGGGTAGAGGAGCAAGTCTTGCTTTTAAAAATGCTGCTTACCCCCACCCTTGTCCTCTTTGTGCTGGGCTCATCAGCCCACCCACCCATCCTATGTGAAGAGCAAGATTAGCTGGTCACTTCGTGGCCAGATGGGAATTTTTGGCCTGTCCCTATAACTGGCAGGTGAGCAGGTGAGTTTTTGCCCATCCCATTCTTAATTTTGCTTGTTCAGCATTTGGGTTGGGTGAGGTCACTTATCATTGGTCACACTGGTGGGTAGTAGCAGAAGGCATGAGTTGGAAGGTGGGTTTAATGGGCACCTGCTGGGGTGTAAGACATCCCAACTTCCAGCATTGTAGATCCTGAGGTTTCTGCACTGGGAGGGGGATGTACTGGGGTCCCCAGGGGCATGGATCACCTAGAGTTGGGGGTCTTGTCCAGCCTGCATCCTAGAAGGCACCCAATTATTATGGGAACTCACCCAATGAAAGTCTGGGTCTGGGGCAAGGCTGGCCCCAGATACAGGTTATGATTCCACCCTACTGTTTCCCCCCCCCTTGTGAAAGGGGATGTCATGTTTAATGTTCAATAAAGTGTAGCCATGATTTCAGCCCACCTCCTGTGTCTCACCTCGTTACTCCGGGCTGGTTGGGGAAAGAAAATCAGTCTAGCATTATCACAATCTGCTTGTTCACATAAATAGTAGTAAATGGGCCATGTTGTGTGTGTGTGTGTGGTCCTTCTAAGGACTAGATTCCCCCAGAGATATTTTATCAGGCAGATTCCCACAGGGTTGAAGTCTGGTCAGGATGAGGCCAGAGGCCAAAAACGAAGGCTCCCACTCCCTGTCTTTCTCCTTGTCTTTCTTCTCACCAGTTCATTTCTAGTTTACTGGCTCCAGTATCAATGGGGCAGAGACTTGTTTCTGAGTTTATTCCATCTGTCTGAACTTTACAGGAGCTATCCAGGTTGCTGAACTGATTTGGAGGGTAGGATTGAGCACCTTGGAGAGCTCTACGCTGGCCTTTCCTCCCTCCCTTCAGATCTACAACAGATTCACACTCATGGCATAGCCCTGTACTTCTATTTGTCTAACCTGCTCCCAGAGCTCCTATAGATCAACTCTTGTGTCGGCTTCCCCAATTCCCACATTTCACAAACTGATCTTTCAGGGTCTGTCATGGGAACAAAAGAAAGATGGGGTTGTCCCCCCAACAAGACCGATGACACTTTTCTGAGACCAAACATTCAACCGCAAGTCCTAAGAATCATTTCCTGCTTCAGCAGGAGGTTGGACTCAATGACCTTGGGATCCATTTCACCTCCACACTTCTAGGGTTCTAGGACATCAAAGAGACCTTGGTTCTAGATTTATTTATTTTTTTAGTCTACATTTTCTGCCATTTCTCTCTTCCTCACCGTCTATCCTGACAGTGTGGCAAATGGGCTGCTCATAACCCTGAAAAGGAAATACAAAAAATACTTTCAAAATTCTTCATTGTCATGAGTTCAGGTTCTCTTGAGTGATTTCCAAGACCCAGGAGATTCATCATATCTAGGTCAAAACAAGTTGTTGTTGTTTTTCCCTCAATGCATTCCTACCGTGTTTCCCCGAAAATAAGACAGGGTCTTATATTAAATTTTGCTCCAAAAACGCATTAGGGCTTATTTTCAGGGGATGTTTTATTTCATGTCATCTTCCGGTTGCTGCACAATGCTGCACAATGGTGAAGGGTGGGGTTTCACTTAACTAGGGCTTATTTTGGGGTAGGGCTTATTAGGTGGGGCTCGTCAGCCTTGGAAGGCAGCCCATCTAGGAGAAGGAAAACTCCAATTTCAAACCTCCACAGCCTTATGGCTATATCCACCAATGGAAAAGGCTTCAGGAGTTAACCTCGAGGCAAAACCCGGAGCCGGAGTCCCGGAGGCAGTTTGTGTCGTTCTGGCAACTCCTGCGACGTCGCTGGAACCAGTTGTATTGACTCTTGCCTTTCCATTGGACTATTTCAGCGACATGGAGAGGGGGGGGGTTGCTGCTTGGGTAACAGCCTATCCTCCATATTACTTTACCCAGGCTTCGTGCTCTAGAGAGGACACTCCAGCTTCACATACAGCGTCGAAACAACACGGGAAGTAGCAGTTACCGGTTATAAGTCTTTGCTCGATTGGCATAGAGCATGACGCCAGGGGCTACTTCTGACGGTGGGAGAGGTCATTGCACCTCACTAGGTAGATACCACCCACCTTAAGATCGATAACCCTGCACCATGCAACAATCATAAGAAAACTTCTGCCCTAAAGCTGGGCACCTGGAATGTACGGACAATGACCCCTGGCTTTTCTGACTACGGCTTTTCTGACGACCTGCAGGAAATAGACGACGTGCGCGAGACAGCTGTCATCTACATGGAACTGAGTAGACTGCATATGGACATCGTTGCCCTGCAAGAGACGAGATTGCCAGACTCGGGATCTGTCAAAGAAAAAAACTTCTCATTCTTCTGGCAGGGAAAACCATTGAATGAGACCAGGGAATATGGTGTTGGCTTTGCAGTTAGAAATACGCTGCTGAGATCCATTGTTCCACCTACTGTGGGGAGTGAAAGAATCCTGTCTCTGCAGCTCCACTCATCAGCGGGACCGGTCACCCTCATTAGTGCACATGCACCAACACTGTCATCCACAACAGAAGTGAAAGACAAATTCTACGACGATCTGGCAGCTACTATCAAAAAAGTCCCTAAGAGAAAGCCACTGTTCATTCTCGGAGACTTTAACGCTAGAGTTGGTGCTGATTACAATTCTTGGCCCACTTGTCTAGGCCATTTTGGCATTGGAAAGATGAATGAAAATGGCCAACGCTTGCTGGAGTTTTGCTGTTATTATGGTCTTTGTGTCAGCAACACGTTCTTCAATACGAAGCTTCAACACAGAGTTTCCTGGAGACATCCAAGATCCAAGCATTGGCATCAGCTCGATTTGATCCTCACTAGACGTTCTAGCCTTCCTAGTATTATGATCACACGCAGTTACCAGAGTGCTGATTGCGATACTGATCACTCCCTGGTGTGTAGTAGAGTAAAATTGCGAACAAAGAGATTGTATCACACGAAAAAGGAAGGAAGACCACGTATTGACATCAGCAAGACTCACGATCAAAGAAAAGTGGAGGAATTTGCCCAAGCGCTTGAGGAAACCCTTCCAGGCCCGGCTGATGCAAATGCACCTGAACGATGGGAACATTTCAAGAACGCTGTGTATAACACCGCCTTGTCCACATTTGGCAAGAAGACCAAAAAGACGGCCGACTGGTTCGAAGCCCATTCGGAGGAGTTGATGCCAGCCATCGAGGATAAGAGGAGAGCTCTAGCAGCATACAAAGCCTGTCCTAGTGAGTACAACTTGCAGGCTCTTCGAGCTGCTCGTAGCCAAGTCCAACAGGCTGCCAGGAGATGTTCCAACGATTATTGGCTTCAGCTCTGCTCTCAGATACAGATAGCAGCGGACACAGGTAACATCAAAGGAATGTATGATGGTATCAAGCAGGCTTTAGGTCCAATACAGAAGAAATCTGCTCCCTTGAAGTCTGCTACAGGCATGATCATCCAGGACCGAGCACAGCAAATGGACCGCTGGGTGCAGCACTACTCTGAGCTATATTCCAGAGAGAATGTAGTAACCGAAGAAGCATTAAATAACATCGAGTGCCTGCCTGTCTTGGAAGAGTTGGACAGCGAACCAACTTTAGCAGAAATAAAAGCGGCCTTGGATTCCCTCGCCTCCGGCAAGGCACCTGGAAAGGATAACATCCCTGTTGAAGTGCTGAAGTGCTGTAAAGAGACCATCACCACCGAACTGTATGAAGTCTTTCGTCTTTGCTGGAGTGAAGGTGGAGTGCCACAGGACATGAAGGATGCAAACATCGTCGCATCGAGCTAATAGATCCACAACTGACATGGTATTCTCCCTCAGACAGTTGCAGGAGAAATGCAGGAAACAACAACAGCCACTCTTTGTGGCCTTCATAGATCTCACAAAGGCCTTTGACTTGGTTAGCAGGGATGGCCTTTTTAAAATACTTCCCAAGATTGGATGTCCACCTCGGCTCCTTAACATCATCAGGTCCTTTCATGAGGGAATGAAGGGCACTGTAGTTTTTGATGGCTCAACATCAGATCCCTTTGACATCCGAAGTGGAGTGAAACAGGGCTGTGTCCTCACGCCGACCCTGTTTGGGATCTTTTTTGCTGTCATGCTGAAGCACGCCTTTGGAACTGCAACAGAAGGTGTCTATCTCCAGACTAGATCAGATGGAAAGCTCTATAATCTCTCTAGATTGAGAGCGAAGACCAAAGTCCAACTGAAATGCATGCGGGACTTCCTCTTCGCCGATGATGCAGCCCTTGTTGCCCACTCTGCTGAAGACCTCCAACAACTCATGAATTGTTTTAGCAAGACCTGCCAAGACTTTGGACTAACAATCAGCCTGAAGAAAACACAAGTCATGGGCCAGGGTGTGGACTCACCTCCCTCTATTACCATCTCCAAGCAAGAATTGGAGGTTGTTCATGAATTTGTGTACCTTGGCTCAACGATCTCTGACACTCTCTCCCTAGATGTCGAGCTGGATAAACGCATTGGCAAAGCAGCTACCATGTTCTCTAGACTCACAAAGAGAGTATGGCTCAATAAGAAGCTGATGGCATACACCAAGATCCAGGTCTATAGAGCCTGTGTCCTGAGCACACTCCTGTACTGCAGTGAGTCCTGGACCCTTTGTGCACGGCAGGAGAGTAAGCTGAACAAGTTCCATATGCGTTGTCTCCGACGGATTTTTGGTATCACCTGGCAGGACAAAGTTCCAAATAGAGTAGTCCTAGATCGAGCTGGAATTTTTAGCATGTATACATTACTGAAACAGCGACGTCTACGTTGGCTTGGGCATGTTGTGAGAATGGCTGATGGTCGGATTCCAAAAGATCTCCTGTATGGAGAATTAGTGCAGGGAAATCGCCCCAGAGGGAGACCACAGCTGCGATACAAGGATATCTGCAAGCAGGATCTGAAGGCCTTGGAAATGGACCTCAACAGATGGGAAACCCTGACATCTGAGCATTCAGCCGGGAGGCAGGCAGTGCATCACGGCCTCTCCCAATTTGAAGAGACCCTTGTCCAGCAGGCCGAGGCAAAGAGGCAGTCATGAAAGCAGCAAAATCAGGGAGCTAGACGGGGGACAGATTGTATTTGTCTTCAGTGTGGAAGGGATTGTCACTCTCAAATTGGCCTTCTCAGCCACACTAGACACTGTTCCAAGTCCTCCATACAGAGCACGATACCATAGTCTCTCGAGACTGAAGGATGCCTAAATCACCTGAAAAATCATACTAGGGCTTATTTTCAGGTTAGGTCTTATTTTCGGGGAAACTGGGTATTTCCATAATTTTCACAAACTGAAGCCCTATTCAGCTATTCCTTGCCCAGTTCTCTGCAAGACAGTTATAAAAGGCACACCTAGTCCCTCACCTCTCCTCTCCCTGTGAAGAGCAACATGGCTGAAGAGAAGACGTCTCTGGTCATCCTTGAACACCCATCATGTTCCACAAGGACAAAGTGATAGAAGGAGGAGGACCGAGGCACGCCTCTGAATGTCTGCTGCCAAAAGACAGATAAGTAGTGATGGAATAGGGCTTGTCTTTTAGCAAAATCCATTTCTTTTCTCTCTTTGAGAAGCAAAGCACAGAGAGAAAGAGAGAAAGAGAGAGCACTCACCAAACAGCTGAATGCTGATTTTAAAAAACATGAAGGAAACTCCTCCAATGCTTGTAACCTGATCTTTAAAAAGCAACCATCATGATTATTTTTTGCAATTTTCATAATTGTCATTAATGCATCTTGGTGTTGACGTGTGAATTGCACTATTTTGTGTTGAGAAAAAAAATTTCTTATTCCCCCTTCTTGTCCTATGTCAAGACAGCCACCAAATCATCATCCTCTCATGTGGGCAAGTTAAAATGCAAGAACCAGACAACTGAGGATGTATTTCCTTATTATGTGGTCATTTCCCCCCCCCCCCCATGCTGCAGGAAGCAGGCACCGGGGGCTAAGCGCTTTCTTTGCCGATTCAATCTTCCACGTTAATTTCAAGGGGAAAACTTCTGGAAATTGAGATAAGGAACAAAGCTTGGGAGATTTACCTATTGGCGACTACAACACCCAGAGCCTCCCAGTCAGACATGCTGATTGGAGGATTCTGGGACTTGTCATCAAAAATTAACTTTCCTAAGCTCTGGGAGACAGTCAAGAGGCCTCTGAGTGTCTCATACACAACATAAGTGGATATCAGCTTTGCTTTGAAGCAGGGACACACCCATCCTGCTTTGATTTTAAAATATTTTAAATAAATAAAATAAAATAAAATTACTTTCAGGTCATTTTTCTGATGCCCTTCTATAACATCCTCCTTTAAGGGAAGTGAGATCAACAGCAACTTGACAGACACATATGCCTGATGCCAACCACATTTCCTTTTATGCTTTCTCAAAGGCAGACAGAAGACCTTTCCCAACTATAGAAAGACATGGTCTCAGAAAACCTTCAACAAACAGGATATACCTCATCTAAAAATTGGTTGATTATAAGAACCTAGCTTTTTGTATCACTGGCTTGACCAATATTCAAAAATGAATTGAATTATCAGGAATGTTCTACACTCTGAACTAATATTTAGGAACGTTACTGTTATATTACTGCCATGTGTAAAATATAAGCAATAACAATATTGGTTGTTGTGAGTTTTTCGGGCTCTTTGGCTGTGTTCTGAAGGTTGTTCTTCCTAACGTTTCGCCAGTCTCTGTGACTGGCATCTTCAGAGGACAGGAGTCAGATCCCGGCCGTGAAAGCCTTCGAGAATACAATAACAATATTATTTTAAAATACTGTTATGTTTTAGGGACCTGTCTGAAATATTTGTAATCGTTCTGGCATTTAAGAAAAAGTTTTATCTTCAGTCTTCTGCCCGTTAATGATGTTTCCCATAGTCAACCTCTAACTGGATTTTATTATTTTACCCACTTGCCAGTTGGCCCTAAAATCAATGGTCATAGAAGATGGTGTGAAAATATTTGATCACGTAAGTGGAAAAGCCCCCTCCCTTTCTGGAGAAGATTACCCATAACCACAAAGCACAATCCCACAGAAGGTGAAACTGTGAAGGTGCAGCCCAGATGGCTGGACCTTCTCGTTTTCTCATTGCTTCTTAAAGCTGGTTCTAGACAGTGCTCAGTTTATGTAAATCTGCCAATGAACTGCCTATGTTTTAAATTTGCTTCATCCCACCTTGTTTCATGGTCAAGATCAGCCCCACTTCTTTGGTAGAAACAAAAGAGAAAGAGCAAACAGTGCTTGGGTGAATGAAAAGGAATGGAGATGAAATCCAAGCTGTTTTTCCTCTTCCTTCTCCTGGAAATCTCACCAGGTGAGAATTGAAACATTGGATCAGCCATTAAGGACTGGAACATGAAGTAAGATGACTTCAAGGAATCCATGAGAAGAAAGCCTTCAACCTCTAATTCTCTTTCATCCCCACACTGTGGGCAGCTCATGGATTGGGGACCTCACCCCCACCCCACCCCAAATTTCAGGGAAACACCCTCGCCATGAGCCTTCATGGCCTCAGCCACCTAAATCTTCCCCTCCCAAAAGCTAAGTCTAGGGTGTCAGGAAATCTCCCCTTGAACACTCTGTGAGAGGATTTGAGAGGGAGTGGGGAACAGTGGTACTTCCCCAATCAGTTGGCGGTCCAATTTGTGCAGGGTTTGTTTTTGTTTTTGTGTGGGTTTTTTTTTTTTTGAGGTGTTGTGCTAATCCAGCATTGGTGCTGTGCAGTGCCTCAGTATCTTTGGATTAGAGGTCACTAGGAGCTTCCTCTCACAAACTACAGAAGAACCCTCTATATTCCTGTGAGATTCTCAGAGCACTAGAGAACGGAGATGAGAGACTTTATTTCCACAAACATCCTTCAGTTACCTTATATTAGAATCCGGACCAACAGACCCAACATAAAGACACACACACGCACCAGGTGTGGTTCTAACTTCTGCCATCTTTCTTTTCCAGACATCTCCGCTGTTGTGCAACTGACCCAGCCTAGCTCGCTCCTTGTAAAGCCCGGAGGGTCCTTCAAACTGACTTGTGTTGTCTCTGGGGCTGAGGTCAGCGGGTGGTTCTGGGGTTGGAATCGTCGATCTCCAGGCAAAAAGCTGGAATGGTTGGGAGGCATCAAAAGCATTGCACAAGGAGGAGAACCCTACTACAACACAGCATTCAGGGGTCGAATTACTATTGCCAGGAACACTTTCAACAATGAGTTCTACTTCCAGTTGCGGTCCTTAGTCACTGATGATTCTGCCGTTTATTACTGCACAAGAGAGCGAAAAGCAGACACAGTGAGTGAGTGCAGTGGAGCAGCTCTACAAAAACCACAGGTGCTCCCAGGCACGTGCCCAGTTGTAACGTTTCGTTGTTGGTTGCCCATTGGAGAAGATTTTTAAGATTTTCTTCTGCAAATACAAAGCTCAGCTCCTTACAAGAGACATTAACACCTGTTTATGGACATCAACTCCAACTGGAAATAACGGTGATCAACATAACAATGTTCAGGACCAGCCATAGACTCACCTGAACAGGGCAACGGTCCCACCACCTTCCTAAACTCCTTTCATGAGGACATAGGACAGGGCCTTCTCGGTGGTTGCTCCCAGGCTTTGGAATATTTATTTATTTCATTTATATACCATCCCATTAGTGCAATGCCCTATTCTGCCCAGTTAACAAGCTACAAACAAACAGTCATGAGAACAATGTTCTCACGGTTTAGAGATGGACAAAGGACGTGCAAGCTGAATGATGTACTGGGAACACGAAGGGAGCTGGAGGCAGAGTTTACTCATCATATGCCACTAACAAGTTTATTTACTTCTGCAGTGCGTACCTGAACTTATCATGGCAGGATACTGGTATAGGAATAGTTCACATGCCAGTATTGTTCTTCAAAAAAGAATGTAGTAGTGATGTATTACCCAGCTGCAACATATGGTTGTAAACAGCGAAACATGTATAAAGATTGTTTGCTTTATTCAGTGGGTGCTCGGACTTCTCTCTCTGGCTTGTGAGCCACTCTGTGGTCCCTTCCAATCCACTGGGTAAACCTGTGTCTTGTAAGCTACCCAATAAATCTGTCTCCTGGTAAGTAAGATCGGACCTTGTCTGTCGTTCCTTGGGGTTCCTCTCAAATCCTGCTCCCCTCGCCATGGAGTGTTACACCAAGGCAGTTTTGTGAAGATTGATCAAATCTCCTTCTCATTAGAGATGGGCACAAACCTCAGTTTGGGGGTTCATGCCTGTTTATACACACGGCACCACAGGTGCTGCACATTCCCTTCACTCACTCACCAGTCGGCGGACACTCCTCTCCTACTCTTCAGCAGTTAGACCAGTCCCTTTCAGAAGCACAGGTTTGCATGTCCTGCCTCCTTGTGTGAGCTGGTGATCATCAGCCAAGGAGGTAGTGCAGGGAAGCCCACGCTCCTACCAGAGACTGGTCGAACAGCCAAAAAGGAGGAGGAGAGGAGCGCGCACTGGCTGGTGAGTGGGGAATCCAGCCAGGGCAATGGGAGAAGGGAATGTGCAGCACCTGTGGTGCTATGCATACGAACCAGCATGAACCTCCATACCAAGGTTCGTGCCCATCTCTACTTCTCATTCCTTCTCACTCCTCATTTCAGCAAGAGTGCCAGGACATCTTGCCTTCTTGGAAATCAAGGAGAAACTGTTGGCAGTGTCTCATGTGAGGACACAAAGAGTCACACACCTAGCAGATAGCTCGCAGATAAACACCTCCTTCAGTCCCTCTCCCACAAACCTTTGAAGAATGTCCCAAACCCAACTGCAATAGCGCCTCTGCAAATCCATATTTTTGCAGATTCCTTTCTTTTGTTCTTTCATTCGTTTCTTTGTTCGTTTGATCATTCGTTCGTTCGTTCGTTCATTCGTTCCTTCGTTCCTTCCTTCCTTCCTTCCTTGTCTGGGTAATTAAGCAGGAAAACATTCCATACTTCTGATATGTATGCAGGGATAACACCAGAGAGATTCATTTTGAGGACCAAACAAGGAGCAAGGTTCTTCTTTACACATTCAGTACAAATTCATAGTGAGTGAGCAGAAGAAGAGAGAGTTGAGTAGGGTAAGAGGCACCGTTTGGGAAAGGGGGGTACTACTCACTGGAGCCACCTCTGCATCTGCTTCTTCAATGCAACACCAGACAGAAAACCTTGGATTCCCTCCCAGATGTAAATCTCCTAGTCAGATCCTTGCTTAAATAGGGTGGTCCAGTGTTCATCTGCCACTTGGCTGCCTCCTATTCATTCTGCATCTCAGTGACAGTGGAAAAGAAATGAAATCCATCTTCATTTTCCTTGTTCCGCTAAGCATCTTCCCAGGTGAGAACTCGTGCATGAACTAAAAAGGAAACTCTAGGGAAAGGTGCAAAAAGAAACCAAGTGATGATGAGTCATTTTCTTCTCTTTCCCTGCAGGTGCCTTCTCGAGTCCGCAGCTGACTCAGTCTGGCTTCGGAGTGGTGAAGCCTGGGGGATTCCCTACCCGGAAAACTTCTGGAATGGTTGGGTAGAATTTGGAGCACTGCAGCTGCAGGAACCCCCAACTACAGTTCCACTTTTAGCCGTCAAATCACCATCTCCAGGGACACCTCCAGAAATGAAGTGTATCTTCAGCTGAGTTCCCTGACAGCTGCCAAAACTGGCATGTACTATGGTGTGAGAGAGAGACAGTGACACAAAGCAGTAGAGCATCCATGCAAATACCACACTCAACCATGGGTTGCTGCCTCTCCTTTTCCCCAACAGATATCCCTTTGTTTCATTATTTCCTGTTTCCATAATTATCTTAACGGTTATGAAAAATCAGCAAGGGACATTCACGCAAAAAAAAAAAAAAAACCCTGAGGGAATTCTTGAGGAATGCCAGCCAAGAATTCAAAGCCCCTGTCAGATATACTTTGACTTGGATTCTTGAATTGAGCAAGAGAGAGAGAGAGAGAGAGAGAGAGAGAGAGAGGAAGAGAGGGAGGAATGGGGAGAGAGGAGGGAGAGAGAGGGAGAGAGGGAGGGATGGATGGGGAGAGAGGGAGGGAGGAAAGGAGGGAGGGACAGGCAGGCAGGCAGGGAGACAGACAGACAGACAGACAGAAAGCAAGCAAGCAAGCATATTGGAAGAGGTTTATCTGTGAGCCACCTGCAGGCCCAGACCTCTAAGGCTCTTTCCTTTTATATTGCCCATTTCTTCAGCACACAAGGAATATGTCTAGATTCCTCCCCCCCCCCCATGCAAATGTCTCACTCTGGCCTCTCTCTAAATAGCACGGCCCTTTGTTCTTCCAGGGTTCAGCTTCCAGTTCCTTCTTGAAAACCAATAGAGAAGGGAAAGAGGCAGAGAAACCAAAAAGATGAGATCCACGTGGCTCTGCCTTGTTCTCCTGAGCATCTTACCTGGTGAGAATTCCTCAGTGGAGTAGAAAGAAAAAGGCAGAACCAAAAATGACACAAAGGAGAAATCAGGTGATGATGAGGATGACTCCGTTTTTTCTCCTTCCCTACAGGTACCTTCTCGAGTCCGCAGCTGACTCAGTCTGGCTTGGGAGTGGTGACGCCTGGGGGGTCCCTCAAACTCACCTGCGCTGTAACTGGGGTTCAAGTCAGCGATTATTACTGGGGATAGATCCGGCAGCTCCAAGGGAAAACTCTGGAATGGTTGGGTGGCATTCGGAGCACTCCCATCACCTCCTGGGAAATAGAAGGGGAAGATATGGAGGCAGTGACAGATTTTACTTTCTTGGGCTCCATGATTACTGCAGATGGTGACAGCAGCCACGAAATTAAAAGACTCCTGCTTCTTGGGAGGAAAGCGATGACAAACCTAGACAGCATCTTAAAAAGCAGAGACATCACCTTGCCGACAAAGGTCCGCATAGTCAAAGCTATGGTTTTTCCAGTCACGATGTATGGAAGTGAGAGCTGGACCATAAAGAAGGCTGACCGCCAAAGAATGGATGCTTTTGAAATGTGGTGCTGGAGGAGACTCTTTAGAGTCCCCTGGACTGCAGGGAGAACAAACCTATCCATTCTGAAGGAAATCAACCCTGAGTGCTCACTGGAAGGACAGATCCTGAAGCTGAGGCTCCAATCCTTTGGCCATCTCATGAGAAGAGAAGACTCCCTGGAAAAGACCCTGATGTTGGGAAAGTGTGAAGGCAAGAGGAGAAGGGGACGACAGAGGACGAGATGGTTGGACCGTGTCATCGAAGCGACCAACATGAATTTGACCGAACTCCGGGAGGCAGTGGAAGACAGGAGGGCCTGGCATGCTCTGGTCCATGGGGTCACGAAGAGTCAGACACGAGTTAACGACTAAACAACAACAACAACTCACTGGAGCCACCTCTGCATCTGCTTCTCCAATGCAACACCAGACAGGAAACCTTGGATTCCCTCCCAGATGTAAATCTCCTAGTCGGATGCTTGCTTAAATAGGGTGGTCCAGTGTTCATCTGCCACTTGGCTGCTTCCTATTCATTCTGCATCTCGGTGACAGTGGAAAAGAAATGAAATCCATCTTCATTTTCCTTGTTCCGCTAAGCATCTTCCCAGGTGAGAACTCATGCATGAACTAAAAAGGAAACTCTAGGGAAAGGGGCAAAAAGAAACCAAGTGATGATGAGTCATTTTCTTCTCTTTCCCTGCAGGTGCCTTCCCGAGCTCTTTCCAAAACTACATATCCCAGAATCCCAGAGGACCAGGTCACGGTACCAAAAGTGGGATCACAATGCTGCAACTGTGTAGTTTAAACCTTGGGATATATTATGAGCGTTATTAGTTAGAAGTAACTGATTGCCTTTTGCATTCAGGATTATGCAAGTTATACTTCAGTAGTAACGTTAGGAGATATTTAAAAATTACAAAGACAGGTAAAAGCAACATTTTCTAGTGACTTTTAGATAGCTAATCAAAGTCTTTTAAAGGCAATATTAGAAACATTTTGATAAGAATCTCTGAAAGTTGTACACCGTTCTCTTCATCAGTCTTGAATCTCAAAAGAAATCATGTGTTGCTCCATCTTTCAAGCATTTACAGGGTGTAAACTCTGGATTGGCCACTAGCGGGAACCAGACCACATTTCCTTTTATTTAATTTTTATCATGCATTGGTGAAGATGCTGTTCTACTATCACATTGACATGAAATGCAATGAACAACTTTGGTGAAAGGAAGATTCATAAAGGCTACTTGGCCAAGCCATATTAAAGAACCATGTCTCTTTCGAAATATGATGTTCCAAGCACTGCATGACCGACACACTGTGAAGAAGGAGCCAGGCTGAGATAATGTGAAGAGACGTTCGGAATGGAATTGCAGCAAAATGCTTTGAAAAGTTGCCTCTTAGACACACCTTCCTCATCTCCCTTTCAGAAGACACCAAATTTCCAGGGACTTTGTCATCGTGACCTCCTGCCCACCTTGGTTCAGGCTCAAAGCATCTTAGATCCATCTGACAAGAAGCACAGGGATTTCCCCTAAACAATGCATTGACTAGACATTCATTGGCCATTCTTATTTTTGTAAACCTTTAGTTTCTCAATGTCAATCATGCTCCCGCTCCCCTCTTCTCTCTCTGACCCAATTTTCTATTTCCCATTAAGACCCCCTCAATGCTGAAGTGACACAAAGTAATGGAGCATCCATACAAATACCACGAGTGCCTTGAATGGGTTTCATCTCTCTGTCTCTCTTTCGTTCTCAGCTCTTTCCAAAACTACATATCCCAGAATCCCACAGGACCAGGTCACGGTACCAAAAGTGGGATCACAATGCTGCAACTGTGTAGTTTAAACCTTGGGATATATTATGAGTTGTTCAAAGTAATTGACTGCTTTTTTTAGTTTGGGATTATGCAAGTTATGGCACCCTCGCTGGATGGGTTCAAAAGAGCATTAAAGACCCGGCTCTTCTGCCAGGCTTTCCCGGAGCACTAGGATCTCACCCTCCCTTTTTACCATTCTTTTTGCCATCCTCTCCATCACCCTTTTTACCACCTTTATTGCCATCTGTTTTAGTTTCCCTAATTATGTATTAATTTATTTTTATCGTCTTTTTAATATTATTCCTTATATTGTTGTTAGCCGCTCAGAGTGGCCTGGTTGCCAGATGGTGCGGGATATAAATTCAAATAATTAATAAATGAATAAATGCTTCAGCAGTAACTTTAGGAGCAATTAAAAAATTACAAAGTCAGGTTTTTAGGTCAAAGTCACATTTTCTGTTGACTTTTAGATCACTACTCTAAGGTATTTAAAGACAACATTAGAAACATTTTGACAACAATCCATTAAGGGTATACACCATTCCCTTTATCAGTCTTTGATCTCAAAGGAAATAATGTGTTGCTTCATCTTTTAAGCATTTCCAAGGTGTAATCTCCAGACTGGCCACTAGTGGGAACCGGAGCACAGTTTCTTCTATTTAATATTTTTCTGACCTGTTACTGAAGAGGCTGTTCTACTCTCAGACTCACATGAAACTCAACGAACACTTTTAGGGAAAGGAAGAATGATCCAGGCAACTTGGCAACTCAAAGCATTAATTATACACCATATATGTTTTGAAAAATTCTGTTCCAAGCTCTGCATGGTGAGAGGCTAGGAAGAAGCCAGGCTGAAAAAAAGTGGAGAGCCTTTTTTAATGGAACTGCAGCAATATTCCTAGAAAAGCTTCTTGGAAAATCTGCTTCTCAGACAAACCTTCCTGATCCCCCTTTCTGGGGATTTAGTCATGACCTCCTGTCCACCTGGATCAAGGCTCATAGCACCTGAGATCCACCTGACAAGAAGCATTGAAATTTCTTCACCTGGTCTCAATCCTGGCCCTCCCCATCTTCTCCCTCTAGCTCAATTTTCTTTTCTCCATTAAGACCACCTTCTCAGTGCTGAGAAACTGCCAGCCTGTTTTCTCCCCAGCAATATCCTCAGTAGTCCAAAGCATCTGACAAAAAAATTCAAATCCAGCCTGGCTGATCAGAGCCACAAAAGGGGCTATGATCGATCGGGTCATGAATATTATTAACTCATCACTGTGGGAGGGAATGCTTCCCTCCCATTTAAAAGAAACCACCATCGTCAAATGTCCCCAGTTAATGTCGGGCAACCTTAACAATTTCCATCCAATTGCTACCATCCCATTCCTGGGCAAGGTGATCCAGGGGGTGGTGGCAAATCAGCTGCTGTCATACCTGAAGCAGCAGGATGGCTTTGACCCGTTCCAGCCTGCATTCAGGCCATGGCGGTGTACTGAGATGACATTGGTCACACTGCAGGATAGCCTTTTAACGGAGGCTGACTGGGGCAGGGACACCTTGTTGGTACTCCTAGATCTCTCAGCATACCCTCAACCTCAACAGACTCAATGAGGTTGTGATTAGGGGCTTAGCACTGAGCTGGCTCTGATCCTTCCTCGAGGACCATGTTCAAGGAGTTCAGCTAGGGAAGGAGGTGTCGGCCCCTTGGAACCTACGGTACGGGGTTCCTCAGGGATCGTCACTGTCTCCGATGCTGTTTAACATCTATGTTAAGCTGTTGGGGGACGTCATCAAGAGGTTTTGAGTAAGATGTCATAGGTATGCTGATGAAATGCAACTCTATCTCTCCATTACCACCTCTACAGTGGATGCTTACCAGATGCTGGTGCGTTGCCTGGTTGCAGTACCGGAATGGACCAGGGCTAACAGATTCACATTGAATGCAGACAAGAAAAGAGATCTTGTTTCTGGTGGCGGGGGGTCCTCTGATAGGTTAGAGGGGATGGTTCCTAGGGTGGATGGTACTCCCCTCCAGTTTAGGGACCAAGTGCGTAAAATGGGTGTTTTTCTGGACCCAGCTCTTTCTTGGGAGTCCCAAATTGCAGCCGTGTCCAGATCAGCCTTTAACCACCTTAGGTTAATCGCCCAACTTCACCTCTATCTAGACGAGGACTCCCTCAGGACTTTGGTCCAGGCCCTGGTCATCTCCCGGATTGACTACTGCAATGCTCTCTATGTGGGGCTCCCCTTGATCCCAATCCAGAGACTTCAACAGGTCGAGAATGCGGCAGCCAGACTGGTGCTTGGTGCAAGTTAATTTGACCACATCACTCTGGTTCTAGCCCACCTCCACTGGTTGCCCGTGGTGTCCTGGATCAGGTTCAAGGTTCTGATATTCACATACAAAGCCTTCTACAGTTTGGGCCCATGTTAGTTGTCGGAGCATCTTTCCTTAATGTCATCTGCATGACTCACAATCTCATCCCAGTAGAGGCTCCTCCAGTTGGGCACCCCAAGGGAGGCCTATAAATCCTCTACAAGAGGTAGGGCCTTCTTTGCAATGGCTCCAACTTTATGGAAGCAGCTTCCAGAGGAGCTCCGCCTAGCCTCTTCCCTGTGGGCTTTTAGGAAGCAATTAAAGACATTGCTTTTCAGGGACGCTTTCCACACCGACCCCCTTTTTTTTTTTTTCTTTCCCCTCCTCTTCTTCCCTCCCCTCTTTTCCTCCATCCACTCTGGAGATTAGTCGGTGCCATATGGTTTTTAAGGTTATTGCTGCTTTTACTGGTTCTATTTTTATTTTTGTTTTCTGTTATATGCGTTGTAACCCACCCAGAGTAGTACTGTGACACTAATGGGAGTGGGATACAAATTGAATGAATGAATGAATGAATGAATGAATGAATGAATGAATGAATCCATCCATCCATCCATCCATCCATCCATCCATCCATCCATCCATCCATCCATCCATCCATCCATCCATCCATCCATTCCTGGCCCTAAGTCAAGCATGCTGCTAAATCCATTGGATGAGGGACAAGGCACATTACTCACAGTCTACCTTTCAGGGATGTTATGAGGATAAAATCAACATGAGGAACCTAAAATGTCAGGAGCTCCTAGAGTGTGTGTACCATGACGTCAAATCAGAACCAACTTAGAGCAACCCTAGTAGGGCTTTCAAGGTAAGTGCTATATTTAAGCAGTGGTTTTACCAGTTCCACTCCCCTAGTCAGTTTCCATAGTCAAGTGGAGATTCAAACCCTGTTCTCCAGAGTTCTAGTTCATCACTCAATCCACTACACCACACTGGGAGTCACAGGAAGCTCCTTAATAGAATAAAAATGCAAGTAAGTAGGCATCCTTCAGCCTCGAGAGACTATGGTAAATAGAAATACAGTATTTGAGTACAGTCATCCTTGGAAGCACTCAAAGAAGAAAAATCACAGTGCTCAAGCCGGAGCAATTCTATGCATGGGATTTGATACTCAGGATATTTCTTACAGCTGCTTCATATAGAAAATGCATGCAACAGTGATTCAATAAAAATGCCGAAGAGGGACACCAGTATTCTCTAGACATTTTCTCCAACACTGTTCAATCATTATTCTCTCAGAATGATTTTGGACAAAAGAAGAACTTCTGATGTCGTGAACTCAGCGGTTCAGAAAAGTCTGCTGGGACCTCAGAAAACTCTGATTGCTAGGAGCCTTATTATCTTTGTCCAAAAGAGGGCAGCCTATGTGCCCACCACTTTGCCACAATACCAAGGAGACCCTTAAAGCACCTGATGGATAAAGGCATGCAAATTTTAATCAAAGAAACTTGTATTTAACGAGAAGACCCATACCTGAGAGACTGGCTTGCTCAGTGAACTCTTTCATCTCTCCCTTCTAAGGCAGAACCGGAAGACATCATGAACTGGTTCCTCTCATGTTTGATTGTCTTCCTGGTCCATCCATTCAGTAAGTATTTAATAGAGGCAGACCTCAGCTTCCAAATATTCAGAGTAACACTTAACTCCCCCAAATGATACAAAGCTCAAGCCATGAAGTGTGAAATTAGGGGGACCCCTTTCCCTCTACGTAACTCCATCTACTTGCCTTTCTATCTATTCCAAAAGGACTCGGATAAGACCAGTTATCTTCCACCTTTGTACACTCTACCACTCTCTTTCTCTCACTTTCCATTCATGTATCCAGCAAAGACAATGGTTTTCTCAAAATGTTATAAATAGTAAGGAAATACTTAATCACAGTTGTCTGGTGGGGGAGGAAGAAAGGTCTCATTTATCTGCAGGAATCTGATATATATATATATGTCCTATTTCTTGATTTCTCTATACAGGTGCTGTCTCAGAAGTACAGCTGACACAACCCGGAGCGGTAATAGTGAAACCCGGGGAGACACTCAATCTGTTGTGCGCCATCACACTTCCTGATGGTGAAGATTTTGATGATTATGATTGGAGCTGGATACGACAGTCTCCGGGCAAAGGCCTGGAATGGATGGGATATATAACCACAAACCCAACTCTTGTGAGTGCTGGAGAAGAGAGAGGCTATGCACAATCTCTAGAAAGCCGCTTAACTTTCTCAATTGATTCTTCCAAGAAGCAGCTCTCTCTTCAGCTGAGCTCCGTGACCGTTGCAGACACAGCCACCTATTACTGTGCAAGAGAAGCACAGTGAACAGAGGCAGGCAGGGAACCATACAAAAAATGGAAGGGGAAGTGGTTGTGAAGAAAACTGACGAGATCCTTTAATAGCGCATGCATGGCTGACCAAACATTCTGCACCTGTTGGCCACAAATGGTCCCAAAGGAGAGGAGGGCTTCATGTCTGCCCACCTCCTGCCGACCTTGGTTCAGGCTCAAAGCATCTTAGATCCATCTGACAAGAAGCACAGGGATTTTCCCTAAACAATGCATTGACTAGATATTCATTGGCCATTCTTATTTTTGTAAACCTTTAGTTTCTCAATGTCAATCATGCTCCCGCTCCCCTCTTCTCTCTCTGACCCAATTTTCTATTTCCCATTAAGACCCCCTCAATGCTGAAGTGACACAAAGTAATGGAGCATCCATACAAATACCACGAGTGCCTTGAATGGGTTTCATGTCTCTGTCTCTCTTTCGTTCTCAGCTCTTTCCAAAACTACATATCCCAGAATCCCACAGGACCAGGTCACGGTACCAAAAGTGGGATCACAATGCTGCAACTGTGTAGTTTAAACCTTGGGATATATTATGAGTGAAGTTTGTTCAAAGTAATTGATTGCTTTTTTTAGTTTGGGATTATGCAAGTTATGGCACCCTCGCTGGATGGGTTCAAAAGAGCATTAAAGACCCGGCTCTTCTGCCAGGCTTTCCCGGAGCACTAGGATCTCACCCTCCCTTTTTACCATTTTTTTTTTATATCCTCTCCATCAACCTTTTTACCACCTTTTTTGCCATCTGTTTTAGTTTCCCTAATTATGTATTAATTTATTTTTATCGTCTTTTTAATATTATTCCTTATATTGTTGTTAGCCGCTCGGAGTGGCCTGTTTGCCAGATGGTGCGGGATATAAATTCAAATAATTAATAAATGAATAAATGCTTCAGCAGTAACTTTAGGAGCAATTAAAAAATTACAAAGTTAGGTTTTTAGGTCAAAGTCACATTTTCTGTTGACTTTTAAATCGCTACTCAAAGGTATTTAAAGACAACATTAGAACCATTTTGACAACAATCCATTAAGGGTGTACACCATTCTCTTTATCAGTCTTTGATATCAAAGGAAATAATGTGTTGCTTCATCTTTTAAGCATTTCCAACGTGTAATCTCCAGACTGGCCACTAGTGGGAACCCGAGCGCAGTTTCTTCTATTTAATATTTTTCTGACCTGTTACTGAAGAGGCTGTTCTACTCTCAGATTCACATGAAACTCAAAGAACTCTTTTAGGGAAAGGAAGAATGATCCAGGCAACCTGGCAACTCAAAGCATTAATTATACACCATATATGTTTTGAAAAATTCTGTTCCAAGCTCTGCATGGTGAGAAGCTAGGAAGAAGCCAGGCTGATAAAAAGTGGAGAGCCTTTTTTAATGGAACTGCAGCAATATTCCTAGAAAAGCTTCTTGGAAAATCTGCTTCTCAGACAAACCTTCCTGATCCCCCTTTCTGGGGATTTAGTCATGACCTCCTGTCCACCTGGATCAAGGGTCATAGCACCTGAGATCCACCTGACAAGAAGCATTGAGATTTCCTCACCTGGTCTCAATCCCTGGCCCACCCCATCTTCTCCCTCTGGCCCAATTTTCTATTCTCCATTAAGACCACCTTCTCAGTGCTGAGAAACTGCCTGCCTGTTTTCTCCCCAGCAATATCCTCAGTCGTCCAAAGCATCTGACAAAAAAAATCAAATCTACCCTGGCTGATCAGAGCCACAAAGGGGCTATGATCGATCGGGTCATGAATGTTATTAACTCATCACTGTGGGAGGGAATGCTTCCCTCCCATTTAAAAGAAACCACCCTCATCAAATGTCCCCAGTTAATGTCGGGCAACCTTAACAATTTCCATCCAATTGCTAACATCCCATTCCTGGGCAAGGTGATCCAGAGGGAGGTGGCAAATCAGCTGCTGTCATACCTGAAGCAGCAGGATGGCCTTGACCCGTTCCAGCCTGCATTCAGGCCATGGCGGGGTACTGAGATGACATTGGTCACACTGCATGATAGCCTTCTAATGGAGGCTGACTGGGGCAGGGGCACCTTGTTGGTACTCCTAGATCTCTCAGCATACCCTCAACCTCAACAGGCTCAATGAGGTTGGGATAGGGGGCTTAGCATTGAGCTGGCTCTGATCTTTCCTCAAGGACCATGTTCAGGGAGTTCAGCTAGGGAAGGAGGTGTCGGCCCCTTGGAACCTACGGTACGGGGTTCCTCAGGGATCGGCACTGTCTCCGATGCTGTTTAACATCTATGTTAAGCTGTTGGGGGAGGTCATCAAGAGGTTTTGAGTAAGATGTCGTAGGTATGCTGATGAAATGCAACTCTATCTCTCCATTAGCGCCTCTGCAGTGGATGCTTACCTGACGCTGGTGCGTTGCCTGGTTCAGGACCGGAATGGACCAGGGCTAACAGATTCACATTGAACGCAGACAAAAAAGAGATCTTGTTTCTGGGGGCGGGGGGTCCTCTGATAGGTTAGAGGGGATGGTTCCTAGGGTGAATGGTACTCCCCTCCAGTTTAGGGACCAAGTGCGTAAAATGGGTGTTTTTCTGAACCCAGCTCTTTCTTGGGAGTCCCAAATTGCAGCCATGTCCAGATCAGCCTTTAACCACCTTAGGTTAATCGCCCAACTTCACCTCTACCTAAACAAGGACTCCCTCAGGACTTTGGTCCAGGCCCTGGTCATCTCCCGGATTGACTACTGCAATGCTCTCTATGTGGGGCTCCCCTTGATCCCAATCCAGAGACTTCAGCAGGTCGAGAATGCGGCAGCCAGACTGGTGGTTGGTGCAAGTTAATTTGACCACATCACTCTGGTTCTAGCCCACCTCCACTGGTTGCCCGTGGTGTCCCGGATCAGGTTCAAGGTTCTGACATTCACATATAAAGCCTTCTACAGTTTGGGCCCATGTTAGTTGTCGGAGCATCTTTCCTTAATGTCATCTGCATGACTCACAATCTCATCCCAGTAGAGGCTCCTCCAGTTGGACACCCCAAGGGAGGCCTATAAATCCTCTGCAAGAGGTAGGGCCTTCTTTGCAATGGCTCCAACTTTATGGAAGCAGCTTCCAGAGGAGCTCCGCCTAGCCTCTTCCCTGTGGGCTTTTAGGAAGCAATTAAAGACATTGCTTTTCAGGGACGCTTTCCACACCGACTGCCTTTTTTCTTTCCCCCTTCTCTTCTTCCCTCCCCTCTTTTCCTCCGTCCACTCTGGAGATTAGTCGGTGCCATATGGTTTTTAAGGTTATTGCTGTTTTTAATGGTTCTATTTTTATTTTTGTTTTCTGTTATATGCGTTGCAACCCACCCAGAATAGTACTGTGACACTAATGGGAGTGGGATACAAATTGAATGAATGAATGAATGAATGAATGAATGAATGAATGAATGAATGAATCCATCCATCCATCCATCCATCCATCCATCCATCCATCCATCCATCCATCCATCCATCCATCCATCCATCCATCCATCCATTCCTGGCCCTAAGTCAAGCATGCTGCTAAATCCATTGGATGAGGGACAAGGCATATTACTCACAGTCTACCTTTCAGGGATGTTATGAGGATAAAATCAACATGAGGAACCTAAAATGTCAGGAGCTCCTAGAGTGTGTGTACCATGACATCAAATCAGAACCAATTTAGAGCAACCCTAGTAGGGCTTTCAAGGTAAGTGCGATATTTAAGGAGTGGTTTTACCAGTTCCACTCCCCTAGTCAGTTTCCATGGTCAAGTGGAGATTCAAACCCTGTTCTCCACAGTTCTAGTTCATCACTCAATCCACTACACCACACTGGGAGTCACAGGAAGCTCCTTAATAGAATAAAAATGCAAGTAAGTAGGCATCCTTCAGCCTCGAGAGACTATGGTAAATAGAAATACAGTATTCGAGTACAGTCATCCTTGGAAGCACTCAAAAAAGAAAAATCACAGTGCTCAAGCCGGAGCAATTCTATGCATGGGATTTGATACTCAGAATATTTCTTACAGCTGCTTCATATAGAAAATGCATGCAACAGTGATTCAATAAAAATGCCGAAGAGCGACATCAGTATTCTCTAGACATTTTCTCCAACACTGTTCAATCATTATTCTCTCAGAATGATTTTGGACAGAAGAAGAACTTCTGATGTCGTGAACTTGGCGGTTCTGATAAGTCCGCTGGGGCCTCAGAAAACTCTGATTGCTAGGAGCCTTATTATCTTTGTCCACAAGAGGGCAGCCTATGTGCCCACCACTTTGCCACCATACCAAGGAGACTCTTAAAGCACCTGATGGATAATGGCATGCAAATTTTAATCAAAGAAACTTGTATTTAACGAGAAGACCCATACCTGAGAGACTGGCTTGCTCAGTGAACTCTTTCATCTCTCCCTTCTAAGGCAAAACCGGAAGACATCATGAACTGGTTCCTCTCGTGTCTGATTGTCTTCCTGGTCCATCCATTCTGTAAGTATTTCGTAGAGGCAGACCTCAGCTTCCGAATATTCAGAGTAACACTTAACTCCCCCAAATGATACAAACCTCAAGCCATGAAGTGTGAAATTAGGGGGACCCCTTTCCCTCTACGTAACTCCATCTACTTGCCTTTCTATCTATTCCAAAAGGACTCGGATAAGACCAGTTTTCCTCCACCTTTGTACACTTTACCACTCTCTTTCACTCCCTTTCCATTCATGTACCCAGCAAAGACAATGGTTTTCTCAAAATGTCTAAATAGTAAGGAAATACTTAATCACAGTTGTCTGGTGGGGGAGGGAGGAAGGTCTCATTTATCTGCAGGAATCTGATATACATATATATGTCCTATTTCTTGATTTCTCTATACAGGTGTTGTCTCAGAAGTACAGCTGACCCAACCCGGAGCGGTAATAGTGAAGCCCGGGCAGACCCTCAATCAGATGTGCGCCATCACACTTCCTGATAGTGAAGATTTTGATGATTATGCTTGGAGCTGGATACGACAGTCTCCGGGCAAAGGCCTGGAATGGATCGGATATATAACCACAAACCCAATTGCCATCAGTGCTGGAGCAGAGAGAGGCTATGCACAATATCTAAAAAGCCGCTTAAATTTCTCACTTGATTCTTCCAAGAAGCAGCTCTCTCTTCAGCTGAGCTCCGTGACCGTTGCAGACACAGCCACCTATTACTGTGAAGGAGATGCACAGTGAGCAGAGGGAGGCAGAGAACCATACAAAAAAATGGAAGGGGAAGTGGTTGTGAAGAAAACTGACGAGATCCTTTAACAGCACATGCGTGGCTGACCAAACGTTCCGCACCCGTTGGCCACAATTGGTCCCAAAGGAGAGCAGGGCTTCATGTCTGCATCGCAATGACAAGGTCATATCTTTGAAAATCACTTCTCTTTGAGATCTGAGGGAAAATCCATCATACATGCTCGTCACCACAGAGTTTGGCTCCCATGCTATTCTTTAAGTTAATTAAGGAGCTTGTTAAAGTTACCTTTCAAAAACCCACTGACATATAAATGAAGCCCCCGTTCTGACCACTGTAGTTCTAATCTCTGTGTCTTGGAGCAAACCATAGAACAAAATAAACCTGTCCTTTCAGCAAAGACAAAAAAGCAGAAGAAGGTGAGGGGTAACATGATCCTATTGAATTGAAGGATGTGTTGTGTGGAATACAGAAAAGCAAAGCAAAACCAATATTGCAGAAACCAAAATGTTTGAAGGAAATTTGGCAACCCCTGGAATACTCCTATTATGTTTTATATAACTCCTCATCAGAGAGAAGGATTCCTTATCTGCTCAATAGAGCTGAAATCCCCACCTGAATAGAAAGGTGTAGTAAGATGAGCCTCTATAATCACATATCCTGTAGTCACCAACACATTTAGACAGGGGCATTTAGTCCTTTGACCCAACTCCGGGAGGCAGTGGAAGACAGGAGGGCCTGGCGTGCTCTGGTCCATGGGGTCACGAAGAGTCGGACATGACTTAACGACTAAACAACAACAACAATTTAGTCCTTTCCTTCTCTGTCATCACTTTCTGTGCGTGTAAATGAACACATCTACACAAGAGAGGTTCCTGATCACATGCAGCTCTCCATGTCAGCAAGCAAAAACTCTGCAAAAGCTCATAAGGGGTCAGGAACCTTTTCTGTAATTCAAAATGGTGGATTGATTGATGCCTAAATAGGGCTTAAATCTCACACACAACTAGCAAAAGAAGGTAATCAGAAACAGGTAAATCTCCAGGACGAAACTTGGTTAAGGTAATAAGACACTCTGATGTCACACAATCACCTTCTTTGTTAGGGAGACAAGCGGAACAAGGAAAGAATTGAGGTGCTCTTCCAGTGGTGGTTAATCTGAAGTTTGTGGACTCAAGGATTCGGAAGAAGAAACCACTTCAGAGTTCCATCTTGTGATGTGCGGGCGGAGTTCCTGCCACAAGTTCCTAGGGCCACATGATGCTGCAGTCTGAAGAAAAGAAGTCCGTAGCTACTCATGGGGGGGGGGGGAATATGCGATGTTACATTGTGTCATTTCAAGCAAGTGTGTGACATGCAAAGAACTCCACTGCATACTATTCCAGTCAAAAGTAAAAGCTTGTGCGTTTGCAAAAGAATTTATTTATTTATTTATTAGATTTTTATCCTGCCCTTCTAGACAATGTCTACTCAGGGCGGCTTACAATAAAATTATTCATAACACTTCAGGTTCAAATCTATTTACATTCCAGCCAACCCCTGATGCTTAACAATCGCACTAGAGTAGGCCCATTGAATCAATAGAGATTTGGTGAGTCAACTCCTCTGTAAGTTCGTTTGATTCAAACAGGTCTACTCAACAGAGAAGCATCAAACATAGAAAACCGGAGTCCCTGTACAAAATCTAAAAGCAAAGGTGGGCAATACCTTTATCAGATCATGGAAATATTAAAAACGGGTGAGATTCAGAATATAACAGGATCCTTCTTCAGGCCGAGCATTGCAGCAGTTGTGAGAGGGACAGGGAAGTCCAAAACCTTGTCCTGAACAAAGATTGTGACATCAGGAGCTGACTTAATTTGGCAAAATAGAGACTTCGGAGCTGGAGTCCGCAAAAGTAACTCTTCCAACCTCTGTATTTCCATGCATTTTTGTTGTTTTTGGAATGCGGAACTAAGAAGCAATGTAGATAAATAAAGCTAGAAAACAGATAAATTGGAGTTTCCTGGGAAATACTTAAGAGACCCAGGTAGATTTTGAAATGCTTGTCAATGATTGTCTGATTTCATTCTGGGATTAAGCTTTCACTGGGTTAATGTCAGCAATGAGGAACCTAGAATATTTTTGGCCGCTACAAACAAAGCACAGTTTTCTGGGATTTGCCCTGTAGGTCTAATTTTAAGTTGGCCTGTAAGAGAAATGTACGGAGCGCCTCCCCAGTGGAGTCTGACAACATGACAAGTTTTACCATCATTGTGAGCAGAGGTATTTTTTCCTGAGGTCCGCCTGCCATCTGCTGGCCAATTGAAATATCAGAAATTCCCACAAGAGGGGAACACATTAACAACCGAGCCCAGCAGCATCTTAAAAACTAAGAAGCCTTATTTGAGATAAATCTTGTGGTTTGCAGCTCAGTTACTGAAGGGCATCTAGGGAATCTGGCCAACATCTGGATACATTTCGGTCTGGCCTCAGGCCTGGCTATGGGACAAAGACGGCTTTGGTCACCTTGGTGGATGACCTACACTGGGAACTGGACAGGGGGGGGTCTTTGTCCCTGTTGGTTCTGCTGGACCTCTCATCGGAGTTCGACACTATTGACCATAATATCCTCCTGACCCTTCTCTCTGGAATGGGACAGTTTTACAGTGGCTCCAGTCCTTCCTGGAAGACAGAACTCAGAAGGTGGTGATGGGGTCTTCCCGTTCAATACCGCTGGCCCGTGAGGTCCCTTGGGGTTCTGTTTTGTCTCCTATGTTATTTAACATCTACATGAAACCACTGGCAGAGATCATCCAGAGTTTTGGGGGTTTGGTGTCACCACTATAAGGATGACACCCAACTCTACCTCTCCTTGCCATCTCAATCCGAGGAAACTGCTTCGGCTCTAGATCAGTGTTTGGTATCAGAAATGGACTGGATGGTGGTGAATAAACAGAGACTAAATCCAGAGTGCTTCTGGTCCGTCGACAGGCAGATCAAGGAATAAGGGTGCAGTTGGTACCGGATGGGATTACCCTCCCCATGAAGACACAGGCGCACAGTTTAGGGGTGTTCCTAGTTTCATCTCTGAGCTTGGATGCCCAGGTTTCGGAGGTGGCCAGGAGTGCCTTTGCACAATTAAAACTAGTGCACTGCTATGTCCGTTTCTTGAGAGATCTGATCTAGCCAGTGTGACACACACCTTAGGTAGTTCCTGGCTGGATTACTGTAACACACTGTAGGTGGGGCTGCCAATGGAAGGTGCTGGGAAACTTCAGAGGGTTCAAAATGTAGCAGCCAGATTGGTGACTGGGGCTGGTGACAGGGATCCCATAACACCCGTTTTACAGCAGCTTCACTGACTGTTGGTCCATTTCTGTGCACAATTCAAAGTGCTGGTTTTAACCTATAAAGCCCTAAATGGCCTGGGTCCAAGCTATCTCAAAGACTATGACTCCCCTTACAAGCTGGCTTGAGTGTTAAGACCATCAGGAGAGGCCTTTCTTTTGGTCCCATCACCTTCACAGGCGTGTTTGGTGGGGACATGGGAGAGGGCCTTCTCTGTGGCTGCTCCCAGACTTTGGAACTCCCTCCCACTGGAGACCAGGCTAGCCCCGTCTTTGCTGTCCTTTGGCAAGTCGGCAAAGACTTTTCCTTTCAGGCAAGCCTTCCTTCAGTGCCTGGCTAATTGAGAGTGGCTTTCAGATGGACGGTTATGCGTTCCTGCTTTGACTGGGTTTTGCATTTTTCATTTCTCAGAGTGGCATCTCTCTTTTCCTTTTTAATACTTGTATACTTACTATTTTTAGCTTTAATATAATCTTTTAATGATGTAAGCTGCCTCTTTAAACTCACGGTCTTTAAATATTGTCTTTTAATGATATACTTTGTATACTCATCGTTTTCAGCTTTAAATATTGTTTTTCAGTGATGTGAGCCACCTTGGGTCCTTTTCAAAAAGAAAGAAAGAAAGAAAGAAAGAAAGAAAGAAAGAAAGAAAGAAAGAAAGAAAGAAAGAAAGAAAGAAAGAAAGAAAGAAAGAAAGAAAGAAAGAAAGAAAGAAAGAAAGAAAGAAAGCTCCATTCTTGGAGTTGCGTGATATTTTCCAGATGCTTTCCTGCCACGTACCCCACGTTTTTGAAAGGGAATCCATCACTGTGCTTTATGGGGGGGGGGGGGGGGTACCAGCACAGTGACTGATGCCCATACAAAATCCTCCATGCCCAGAATGCAAGGATGCCATCAAACACATGACATGATCGCCCCCAGTTGGAGTAACCCCTCCACTGTATTCAGAAAGGAAGAAAGAAGTTGTCTGGAACAAAACTTCCCCAAGCAAATGGGAAGATTTCAAGAAGGACTTAACCCTCATCCTCCTGCAGTTATAAGAGTTCTGAGATGAGAAAATGATCTCATCACTAACTCCTATTAATACGTGTTGCTGAGGGACATCTGGTGAAGCTGACCACCATCTGGAAAGCTTATGCCAATTAAAACGTCTTTAGATCTTTAGGCACCAGAAAATAAAAAAATATTGGAGGCTCTCTTTCACTATACCTGTCAAATTAGTTTTTTCTTAAGTCCTGGAACAGCTGAATGAAACCTCCATGTTCGGGCGCAATATACCTCAAAAGTACAAGACTGTGAGTGGGCCTTACCTTCTCAGCCTGTTTCCGAAGCTGCAAAGATATTAATCCACTTTTGTTGCTCAGAACAGAGGACTTCGGACTGCTCTTCCAGCTTCCTCTGTACTTATGAGCGACCACCATATCCAAAGGACAAAGACGAACCAATCGACAATGCTCTTCCATGCAAGGAATTACACCCCACTGAGCTCAAAAGGTCTTGCTTTCATGGAAGCACGTCAAGGACTGCAACCTTCCATTCAAAGCGGCATAGCGCTAAATTCTCTGCTTAGCTAGAAATCTTAGAATAAAATAAACCTGTCTTTTAGTAAAGACAAAAAAAGCATAACAAGGCAGGGGAAACCCATTTCCTCTGGGACGAACTCTTTCTTGTCAAGTAATGTAACAGTCATGGACATTTTCATTCCTGCTTCAGTTGAACATCCTATTCTTAGAGCAGTGGGATATTTCCAGCACACGTTTCCGACGCGTATGCCAACTTCTTGCACAGGGATCCGTCACTGTGGGATACGGGGGTAGTGGCAGCACAGTGACTGATGCCCATACAAAATCTTCTCTGCTCAGGTAGGAAGGCCGCAATGAAAATAATGAACCCTAAGAGCCCCTGTGTTGTCATCTACAGTAGTTGGATTAGCCCATCCTTTATAAACAGGAGAAGGGAAGTAATAATTTGTCTGAAGCAAAACTTCCCCAAGCAAATGTGAAACATTTAAGAAAAGAGACTTAATCCTCATTCGCCTGGAGTTATAAGTGTTCTGAGATGAGAAAATAAATGACCATCTTATCTATAGCTCCTACTAGATAGGGCCTTCTTAGTGGTGGCTCCAACTTTCTGGAACCAGCTTCCGGAGGAGCTCTGCCTAGCCCCCTCCCTCTGGGCTTTTAGGAAGCAATTAAAGACATGGCTTTTCAGGGACGATTTCAACACCAATCCCAACTAGCCACATTCCCCCCCCCCTTTATTTATTTTTTTTTCTCCTCCTCTTCTTCCCTCCCCTCTTTTCCTCCATCCGCTCTGGGGATTAGTCGGTCCCATCTGGTGTTTTGGGGGGGGGGTTAGGGTTACTGCTATCGGTTTTAATATTTCTATTTTAATTTTTGTTTTCTATTTTAGGAGTTGGAACCCGCCCAAAGTAGCGCTGTGACACTCATGGGAGTGGGATACAGAATGAACAAATAAATCAATAAATATTCATACACGGCCCTCACATCTGCTTCTCCTGAGCAGAGATCAGAGAAAGAAACAAAGGAAGACTCATTTTTACATGACTGAGGGGATAACAGAAGAGTGGAAGCTACTGCAGAAATATCAGGAAGAAACCAGAGAGAGAGAACAGAAAGACCGTGACACCAACTCACCTGCTGATGGACCTGAAGTTCTCCAGGGACAATGTAGATTTAGCTTTCCTCTGTGGTTTGACCATAATGGAAGACAGAAACGATGCTCCAGAGAGACAGCCTGCAGTTGGTTATTTCCCGTGTTCTGTAATAGCTGAATGAAACTTCTATATTCTGAGGTAATTTACTCCAAAGTACAGAATTGTAAGGTCAAGAACAGTGGATGGGGCTTCGCTTTTCAGCCAGTTTCTGAAGTTGCAAATGAACTGGTTTGCTTTTCATATTCAAAAGACTAGAATGGATGGATGTTGGTCTGAACAGTCGGCTTCTTCTGCAGTCATGAACAGCCACCCTATCCAAAAGACAGGAGGGGGGTGGACACTCATTTATCCATCTTCAGCGCAACTAATGTATAATACCATCCTATACATGTTTCCTAGGAACTGCACCCCATTGAGCTCAAAGGGTCTTGCTTTCAGATAAGCATGGAAAGGACTGCAGCTTTCCCCGGGGCCCAGCTATTTCTCATTAAGAAATGAAAAAGACACGGATTTTGAAAGTCATGCTTCACGTCAACATCCCATTCTTGGAGCTGTGGAATATTTTCCGTACACTTTTCTGCCACGTATGACAAGTTCTGGCTGGGGGATGCATCACTGTGGGATCCGGTAGTGGGACCTTGGATCCTTTTCAAGAAGAAAGAAAGAAAGAAAGAAAGAAAGAAAGAAAGAAAGAAAGAAAGAAAGAAAGAAAGAAAGAAAGAAAGAAAGAAAGAAAGAAAGAAAGAAAGAAAGACAAATAAAACTTCTTTAGACTTTAAGGGGCCAGCAAACAAAAATATCGGAAACTGTCTTTCACTGTAGCTGTCAAGTTAGCTATTTCTTAAGTCCCTTAACAGCTGAACAAAACCTCCATTTTCAGGTGAAATGTACCTCAAAAGGACAAGACAGTAAGTACTAGAACTCAGTCCGAACTGTTTCTTCTGCAGTCAAGAGTAGTTACCAATATCCAAAGAATAGGGAGGGCATTGATTCATGTCATCCGCAGCTCAATCTATAATGCCATCCCATAAATATCTACTCGGAACTATACCCTGTTGAGTTCAAAGGGTCTTCTTTCAGGACTGCAGCTTTCCTTCTGGGTCCCACTCTTACTCATCAAGAAATGAAAGAGACATGGACATTTTAAGTCATGCTTCACATCAATATCCCATTCTTGGAGCTGCGTGATATTTTCCATACGCTTTCCTGCCACGTACGCCACGTTTTTGAAAGGGAATCCATCACTGTGCTTTATGGGGTACCAGCACAGTGACCGATGCCCATACAAAATCCTCCATGCCCAGAATGCAAGGATGCCATCAAACACATGACATGATCGCCCCCAGTTGGAGTAACCCCTCCACTGTACAGTATTCAGAAAGGAAGAAAGATGTTGTCGGGATCAAAACTTCCCCAAGCAAATGGGAAGATTTCAAGAAGGACTTAACCCTCATCCCCCTGCAGTTATAAGAGTTCTGAGATGAGAAAATTATCTCATCATTAACTCCTATTAATATGTGGTGAAGCTGACCACCATCTGGAAAGCTTATGCCAATTAAAACATCTTTAGATCTTTAGGCACCAGAAAATAAAAAAATATTGGAGGCTCTCTTTCACTATAGCTGTCAGATTAGTTATTTCTTAAGTCCTGGAACAGCTGAATGAAACCTCCATGTTCAGGCGCAATATACCTCAAAAGTACAAGACTGTGAGTGGGCCTTCCCTTCTCAGCCTGTTTCCGAAGCTGCAAAGATATTAATCCGCTTTTGTTGCTCAGAACAGAGGACTTCGGACTGCTCTACCAGCTTCCTCTGTACTTATGAGTGGCCACCATATCCAAAGGACAGAGACGAACCAATCTACAATGCTCTTCCATGCAAGGAATTACACCCCACTGAGCTCAAAAGGTCTTGCTTTCATGGAAGCACGTCAAGGACTGCAACCTTCCACTCAAAGCAGCATAGCGCTAAATTCTCTGCTTAGCTAGAAATCTTAGAATAAAGTAAACCTGTCTTTTAGTAAAGACAAAAAAAGCATAACAAGGCAGGGGAAACCCATTTCCTCTGGGACGAACTCTTTCTTGTCAAGTAATATAACAATCATGGACATTTTCATTCCTGCTTCAGTTGAACATCCTATTCTTAGAGCACTGTGATATTTCCAGCACACGTTTCCGACGCGTATGCCAAGTTCTTGCACAGGGATCCGTCACTGTGGGATACGGGGGTAGTGGCAGCACAGTGACTGATACCCATACAAAATCTTCTCTGCTCAGGTAGGAAGGCCGCAATGAAAATAATGAACCCTAAGAGCCCCTGTGTTGTCGTCTACAGTAGTTGGATTAACCCATCCTTTATAAACAGGAGAAGGGAAGAAATAATTTGTCTGAAGCAAAACTTCCCCAAGCAAATGTGAAACATTTAGGAAAAAGAGACTTAATCCTCATTCGCCTGGAGTTATAAGTGTTCTGAGATGAGAAAATAAATGACCATCTTATCTATAACTCGTACTAGATAGGGCCTTCTTTGTGGTGGCTCGAACTTTATGGAACCAGCTTCCGGAGGAGCTCTGCCTAGCCCCCTCCCTCTGGGCTTTTAGGAAGCAATTAAAGACATGGCTTTTCAGGGAGGCTTTCCACACCAATCCCAACTAGCCACATTCCCCCCCCCCTTTTTTTTTTCCCTTTCTTTCTCCTCCTCTTCTTCCCTCCCCTCTTTTCCTCCATCCGCTCTGGGGATTAGTCGGTCCCATCTGGTGTTTTGGGGGGGGGGGGTTAGGGTTACTGCTATCGGTTTTAATATTTCTATTTTAATTTTTGTTTTCTATTTTAGGAGTTGGAACCCGCCCAAAGTAGTGCTGTGACACTCATGGGAGTGGGATACAGAATGAACAAATAAATCAATAAATATACATACACGGCCCTCACGTCTGCTTCTCCTGAGCAGAGATCAGAGAAAGAAACAAAGGAAGACTCATTTTTACATGACTGAGGGGATAACGGAAGACTGGAAGCTACTGCAGAAATATCAGGAAGAAACAAGAGAGAGAGAACAGAAAGACCGTGACACCCACTCAGCTGCTGATGGACCTGAAGTTCTCCAGGGACAATGTAGATTTAGCACTCCTCTGTGGTTAGACCATAATGGAAGACAGAAACGATGCTCCAGAGAGACAGCCTGCAGTTGGTTATTTCCCGTGTTCTGTAATAGCTGAATGAAACTTCTATATTCTGAGGTAATTTACTCCAAAGTACAGAATTGTAAGGTCAAGAACAGTGGATGGGGCTTCACTTTTCAGCCAGTTTCTGAAGTTGCAAATGAACTGGTTTGCTTTTCATATTCAAAAGACAAGACTAGAATGGATGGATGTTGGTCTGAACAGCCGGCTTCTTCTGCAGTCATGAACAGCCACCCTATCCAAAAGACAGGAGGGGGGTGGACACTCATTTATCCATCTTCAGTGCAACTAATGTACAATACCATCCTATACATGTTTCCTAGGAACTGCACCCCATTGAGCTCAAAGGGTCTTGCTTTCAGATAAGCATGGAAAGGACTGCAGCTTTCCCCGGGGCCCAGCTATTTCTCATCAAGAAATGAAAAAGACATGGATTTTGAAAGTCATGCTTCACGTCAACATCCCATTCTTGGAGCTGTGGAATATTTTCCATACACTTTTCTGCCACGTATGACAAGTTCTGGCTGGGGGATGCATCACTGTGGGATCCGGTAGTGGCACCTTGGATCCTTTTCAAGAAGAAAGAAAGAAAGAAAGAAAGAAAGAAAGAAAGAAAGAAAGAAAGAAAGAAAGAAAGAAAGAAAGAAAGAAAGAAAGACAAATAAAACTTCTTTAGACTTTAAGAGGCCAGAAAACAAAAATATCGGAAACTGTCTTTCACTGTAGCTGTCAAGTTAGCTATTTCTTAAGTCCCTTAACAGCTGAACAAAACCTCAATTTTCAGGTGAAATGTACCTCAAAAGGACAAGACAGTAAGTACTAGAACTCAGTCCGAACTGTTTCTTCTGCAGTCAAGATCAGTCACCAATATCCAAAGAATAGGGAGGGCATTGATTCATGTCATCCGCAGCTCAATCTGTAATGCCAGTATGATATTTCCAGCACACGTTTCCAACGCATATGCCAACTTCTTGCACAGGGATCCATCACTGTGGGATACTGGGGCAGTGGCGGCACAGTGATTGATGCCCATACAAAATCTTCTCTGCTCAGGTAGGAAGGCCGCAATGAAAATAATGAACCCTAAGAGCCCCTGTGTTGTCGTCTACAGTAGTTGGATTAGCCCATCCTTTATAAACAGGAGAAGGGAAGAAATAATTTGTCTGAAGCAAAACTTCCCCAAGCAAATGTGAAACATTTAAGAAAAGAGACTTAATCCTCATTCGCCTGGAGTTATAAGTGTTCTGAGATGAGAAAATAAATGACCATCTTATCTATAGCTCCTACTAGATAGGGCCTTCTTAGTGGTGGCTCGAACTTTATGGAACCAGCTTCCGGAGGAGCTCTGCCTAGCCCCCTCCCTCTGGGCTTTTAGGAAGCAATTAAAGACATGGCTTTTCAGGGAGGCTTTCCACACCAATCCCAACTAGCCACATTCTACCCCCCCCCCCTTTTTTATTTTTATTTTTCTTTCTTTCTCCTCCTCTTCTTCCCTCCCCTCTTTTCCTCCATCCGCGCTGGGGATTAATCGGTGCCATCTGGGGTTTTTTTGTGGTTTTTTTAGGGTTACTGCTATCGGTTTTAATATTTCTATTTTAATTTTTGTTTTCTATTTTAGGACTTGTAACCCGCCCAAAGTAGTACACTTTTCTGCCACGTATGACAAGTTCTGGCCGGGGGATCCATCACTGTGGGATACGGTAGTGGCACCTTGGCTCCTTTTCAAGGAGAAAGCAAGCAAGCAAGAGAGAGAGAGAGAGAGAGAGAGAGAAATAAAACTTCTTTAGACTTTAAGGAACCAGCAAACAAAAATATCGGAAACTGTCTTTCACTGTAGCTGTCAAGTTAGTTATTTCTTAAGTCCCTTAACAGCCGAACAAAACCTCCATGTTCAGGTGCAATGTACCTCAAAAGGACAAGACAGGTACATTACACCTGAACATGGAGGTTTCCTCAGCTCATCTATAATGCTACCCCATAAATATCTACCTGGAACTATACCCCTTTGAGTTCTAAGGGTCTTCTTTCAGGACTGCCGCTTTCCTTCTGGGTCTCACTCTTACTCATCAAGAAATGAAAGAGACATGGACATTTTAAGTCATACTTCATGTCAACATCCCATTCTTGGAGCTGCGTGATATTTTCCATACGCTTTCCTGTCACAAACACCACGTTTTTGGAAGGGAATCCATCACTGTGCTATACGGGGGGTATCAGCACAGTGACTGATGCCCATACAAAATCCTCCATGCCCAGAATGCAAGGATGCCATCAAACACATGACGTGATTGCCCCCAGTTGGAGTAACCCCTCCACTGTAATCAGAAAGGAAGGAAGAATTTGTCGGGAACAAATCTTCCCCAAGCAAATGGGAAGATTTCAAGAAGGACTTAACCCTCATCCTCCTGCAGTTATAAGAGTTCTGAGATGAGAAAATAATCTCATCATTAACTCCTATTAATATGTGTTGCTGGGGGACATCTGGTGAAGCTGACCACCATCTGGAAAGCTTATGCCAATTAAAACATCTTTAGATCTTTAGGCACCAGAAAATAAAAAAATATTGGAGGATCTCTTTCACTATAGCTGTCAAATTAGTTATTTCTTAAGTCCTGTAACAGCTGAATGAAACCTCCATGTTCAGGCGCAATATACCTCAAAAGTATAAGACTGTGAGTGGGCCTTCCCTTCTCAGCCTGTTTCCAAAGCTGCAAAGATATTTCTCCGCTTTTGTTGCTCCGAACAGAGGACTTCGGACTGCTCTTCCAGCTTCCTCTGTACTTATGAGCGGCCACCATGTCCAAAGGCCAGAGACGAACCAATTCTTAGAGCAATGTGATATTTCCAGCACACGTTTCCGACACGTATGCCAAGTTCTTGCACAGGGATCCATCACTGTGGGATACGGGGGCAGTGGCTATACACAGTGACTGATGCCCATACAAAATCCCATTTTGATCTGATGGACCCAAGTTGGACCAACCTCTCCACTGTAATCAGAAGAAGGAAATAAATAATTTGCCAGAAACAAAACTTCCCAAAGCAAATGGGAAGATTTAAAGAAGGACTGGATCCTGGAGTTATAAGAGTTCTGAGATGAGAAAATAATTTCATCCATAATGTCTGTTAACACGTGTCACTGAAGGACATCGGGTGAAGCTGACCACCACCTATAAAGCTTATTCCAAATACAACTTCTTTAGACTTGAAGGTGCCGCAAGACTTTTTAAAATATTGGAGACCCTCTTTCACCGCATCTGTCAAGTTCATTGCTTCTTAAGTCCCGTAACAGCTGAACGAAAGGTCCACTTTTCTGCCAAGTTTTTGCAGGGGGATTCATCACTGTGCAATACTGGGTGGGCGCACAGTGACTGATGCCCGTACAAAATCCTCTGTGGTCCGAAAGGAAAGCCTCTGTTAAAATAATGAACCATAAGAGCCCACATGAGGTCATCTCCTGAAGTTGGATTAACTCATCCATTGCAAACCGAAGGAAAGAAATAATTTGTTCAAAACAAATTTCCCCAATTAAATGGGGACCATTTAAAGAAGGACTTAATACTCGTTTTTTTTTCCTGGAGTAAAAAGTTGTGAGATTCTTAAAATACAAGGTAACTGTTTATATAAACCTGCATAATGTTCCACACAGATCTCTCTGGGGTGTGGTGGAATGCAGGCCCTAGAAGTATGAGTTATGAGCTGGAGAGGGGGAAGGAGGGATAAGACAGTTTGGGAAAGAATGATGAGAGAATAATTTTATCAGTAACTCCTGTTAATACATGTCCCTCACATCTGCTTCTCCTGAGCACAGATCTGAGAAAGATAACAAAAGGAAGATTCATTTTTATACAACTGAGGGGGTAACAGAAGAAGGAAAGCTATCAAAGAAATATAGAATCATAGAATAGTTTAGTTGGAAGGGGCCCACAAGGCCGCCGAGTCGAACCCACTGCTCAATGGAGGAATCCGAAGCAAAGCAGATCTGACAGATGGCTGTCCAATTTTCTCTTGAATGCCTCCAGCCTTGGAGCGCTCACCACCTCCTGAGGTCATTGATTCCATTGACATACTGCTCTAGCAGTTAAGAATTTTTTCCTGATCATGAATAAACCAGAGGGAGAATAGAAGGATTGTGATACCAATTCACCTGCTGATGGACCTTAAACTCCCCAAGGACAACTTGAAATTATCTCTTCTGTCTGGTGAGATAGGATGTTTCAGAGACTTGATGCTTCAGAGATTCAGCCTGGCTTGTCTACTTGAAAAACAGTCAGCTTCAAACCCCAACAGAAATTCTGCCATCTGCACATGGTGGTTCTCTCTTCCTCAGCAAATATGGGTGTTTACTCACGTACTCCCTTCTGTTAATCTTCTCTGTCTTTATGTCTTCTCCCTATGTAAAATTCAGCAATGAGCACTCTCTTTCCCATCTGCTCTCTGCCTCACTCGCTCATTTTCTTTGCCTGAAATTTCTTCGGCTCCTGGGAAAGTATTTTGCAAATGTTGCTTACGCACTTCACTCAAACACACACTGTCTGTCTGTCTGTCTCTCTTCTCTCTCTCTCTCTCTCTCTCTCTCTCTCTCTCTCTTCTGGCTCCCAAAATGATTCTTGGAGAGACCACCCATCTGCTTCCTCCCACAGATGAAGCAGGAAGTTGGTAATGGTCCATAATAGCAGTTGATTGGGCAGACAGGATAAGACAAAGGGCAACTGCTAAATTTTTCCCCAGCATCAAAACTAAATAGCAGTATATTAGCATAGACTTTAAACATCACACGTGCCTCTGCAACACAATGGCCAAAATCCTGTTCCTTAGCACAGTAAATCACACTAGAGTAGAGCCATTGAGTCAATGGGGATTTAACAAGTCAACTTCTCCATAAGTTGCATGGAGTCAAATGGGCTAACTCTGACCCTGACTTATTAGGTTAATCTTGGATACTCAATGCTTACAGTTAGAAGTTCATGCTGACATTAGTATTTCAGTGAAATCCTTCACCCTGCATCCGTCAACAAACCAGATATGTACTCTGTGGTTCCCTTTGCCAACCTACTGGCTCCGTTTTGCTCCACCAATTGAGCAGAAAAATTTGATGGCCCCTGTGACTGAGGTTAAGGAAGCAATAGGAAATCAACTCATGTCATGTGGCACAGGATGTGACACTGGATATGATCCAATGTTGAAAGAAATCAGTGCTCTTGGGCAAATCGCTTCCACTGACAGTATTGCTAAAATTATGGAAGAGAAAGAATTCGATTTTGTGAGGGCATGTCAAAAAACAGAAAAAGTCTATAGATTTTCACGATTTGACTAGACCCCAGATGTTCGTGCACTAAAACGCCTGGAAGCTTTCACCCCAGCTGGTGCTGGCTAGGATTTCTGGGAGCTGAAGTCCAAGAACATCTGGGGACCCTAGTTTGGAAACCACTGGACTAGACCAAGCAAGAGACAAGACAAGTTATGCTATGAGTGAGAAAGATCTTGGAATTGTTGTAGATCGAGAACTGAATATGAGTCAACAGTGCAATGTGGCTGAGAAAAAGGCAAATGCTATTTTAGGATGCATTAATAGAAGTATAGTCTTCAGATTCTGTGAGGTACTAGTTCCTCTCTATTCACCACTAGTTAGGTCTCATATAGAGTACAGTTCTGGACACCACACTTAAATAAGGATGCAGACCAACTGGAACAAGTTCAGAGGAGGACAACAAGGATGATCAGGGGACTGGAAACCAAACCCTAGGAGGAAAGACTGAAGGAACTGGGCATGTTTAGCCTTGAGAAAAGAAGACTGAGGGGAGATAGGATAGCACTTTTCAAATACTTGAAAGGTAGTCATACTAGGAGGGGCAGAGTCTGTTCTTGATCATCCCACAGTGCAGGACATGGCACAATCGAATCAAATTACAGGAATGCAGATTTAGGCTGAACATCAGGAAAAACTTCTTAACTGTTAGAGCAGTACAACAATGGAACTAATTGCCTTGGGAGGTGGTGAGCACTCCAAGGCTGGTGGCATTCAAGAGAAAGTTAGATGACCACCTGTCAGGTTTCCTTTGATTTGAATTCCTGTATTAAGCAGGGGATCGGTCTTGATGACCTCATAGGCCTCTTCCTACACCATTATTCTATGATTCTATGTAGGGTTTGCATATTTCATTAATGTCTTCTGCCTTTCTCTTCATACATTGATTTTGACCACCACCAGGTCAGGTCCAACACAGCACTTGGCGAAACACAATACACCCACAGGGGGTGCATTGAGCTGGTAAACCATCAGTTACCCTCCAAATGCACTTGGTTTGTGAGCTGCATGATCATAAGGCAGCTGCTAAAATATTCAGCCCTGTCATGGGATTTTGCATAGCCTTTCACCACGGTGTGACATGGACTGGTAGTTCCCACAGTGAAATGAATCCTGTCAAAAACTAATAGACTTCCCCATCCTATCCCCCGCAGGAAAGAAATGGAGAGTGGTGTTCTGTGCCTGTGATTGGGTCACCTCTAAGCAGGCTGTCTGGCCCCACACAACAAGTCCAAAAGAGCCCAGGAAAAAGTTGATCTCCGGGGGGGGCAGCTACTTGGGATGTGCCATCACAGGTGGAAGAGGGGCAACCGCTTGATGTGGGACAGCTGGAGGATGGAGTGATGGTAGGAATATGAAGGATCATAGAATGATAGAAAAGTGAAGTTGGAAGGGGCCTACAAGGCCATCAAGTCCAACCCCCTGCTCAATGCAGGAATACCATCAAAGCATATCTGCCAGGTGATTATCTATTTTTTTCTTGAATGCCTCCAGTGTCGGAGCACTCACCAACTCCCGAGGTCATTGGTTCCACTGTTGTACTGCTCTAACAGTTAGGAAGTTTTTCCTGATATTCAACCGAAATCTGGCTTCCTTTAACTTGAGCCCATTGTTGCGTGTCCTGCACTCTGGGATGATCGAGAACAGATCTCTGTATGACAGCCTTTCAAATATTTGAAAATTGCCATCTTATCACCCCTCAGCCTTCTTTTTTCAAGGCTAAACATGCCCAGTTCTTTCAGCCTTTCCTCATAAGGCTTGGTTTCCAGCCCCCTGATCATCCTTGTCGCCCTCCTCTGAACTTGTTCCAATTTGTCATCATCCTTCTTGAAGTGTGGTGTCCAGAACTGGACACAAAACTCAAGGTGAGGCCTAACCAGTGCTGAATAGAGGGGGACTAGCAGCTCGCGGAATTTGGAAACTATACTTCTATTAATGCAGCCTAAAATAGCATTAGCCTTTTTTTGTAGCCACATCACACTGTTAGCTTGTGATCTATGACAATTCCAAGATCCTTCTTGCTCGTCGTTTTGCTGAGCCAAGTCTCCCCCATCTTGTAACTGTGCCACTGGTTTCTTTTTCCGAGGCACAGGACTTTGCACTTCTCCCTGCTGAATTTCATTCTGTTGCTTTTGGCCCAGTGCTCCATCCTATCAAGGTCATTTTGAGTTTTGTTTCTGTCTTCTAGGGTATTGGCTATTCCACCCAATTTGGTATCATCTGCAGATCTGACAAGCATTCCCTGCACTCCCTCATCCAAGTCATTCATAAAAATATTGAAGAGCACAGGGCCCAGGACTGTGCCTTGGGGTACCCCATGGGTGACCTCCTCCCAGTTGGAGAAGGATGGAGTTGCAGGGCTCAGAGTGGTTGTCGTCATCCACATCAGATGAAAGGGAGACATGGGGAGAGGCCGTCAAACACTGGGACCCAATCTTCTGTGCCTCTGCAGAGGTGTGAGTGGGGTAGAGCAGGAGTCCCCAATCCCCGGTCCGTGGCCTGTTGCCCACCCGTGCATGCATACAAGCACGCCACGCCCATGCGCAAGCACGCCACCCTCACCTGCGAACGGGGGTGCTCCCACACACACACAGACCCCACCCCCCCCAACCGGTCCGCTGTTCGGAAAAGGTTGGGGACCACTGGGGTAGAGGATGAATAGAGCCACCTCCTCCTGCTCAGCCAGGTCCCCAGCCCCTTCCAGGTCCATGCTGCCTGACAGGATCCACGTCACCTACTCCGACCCAGCTTTAGTACTGGAGATTTAAGCAGCAACAGGCACTGTGGAACTCAGTCCCCCTCTACCCACCCTCCCTAAAATGCCTGCATCCTAGATAGGATTCATACTGCCCTCCTGTTTTTCTGGACCTGAACTTTCAGGCGTCCGAGTGAAGTCAACTGAGACCCCAGTCAGACTCAATGCGCCCAAGGAGTTAGTACCAGAAACCCAGCCCCCTAGGAACATGGGAGAAGGGACAGTAGGGGCTAACTCTATGTCTTTAATAAAAGTTGTTGTGAATGACAAAACCAAGCAGAAAACCATAGAATTATTGTCTGGGGACTCCTCAGCCACTGGGCCCATAAGAAAGAGAGGCAGTGGGACTCACAGTGTCATAAAGACATAACCAACTTTTAATGACCCTAATAGAGCCTTCAAAGTGAGATATTAAAGAAGTAGTTTAACCAGTTTCATCATCATCCCGATGGATTTCCATGACCAAGGGGGGATTCGAACCGAAGCCTTCTGAATCCTACTCCATCACTCTATCTACTATGCCACACTGGGCATCTCTGAAGGCCAGTGATACCACATAATTATTTCTGAGGTTACAAGGGAGAACTACACCATGGAATCGGAAGGATATGACCCAATTAGAAGCATAGAGCGGAAGTGTTCAAAGCAACACTTTGGAGTTTGTAAACAGTCATCTAAAGTTGAAGGCATCCCATTGCCCTCAAACTGGAAACTAATTTCTCCCCTCTTTTGTATATGTGTACTACCCCTAGAGGGGCGTGATGGTGCTGTGGGTTAAACCGCAGAAGCCTCTGTGCTGCAAGGTTAGAAGACCAAGCAGTCGTAAGATTGAATCCACGCGACGGAGTGAGCTCCCGTCACTTGTCCCAGCTCCTGCCAACCTAGCAGTTCGAAAGCATGCAAATGCGAGTAGATAAATAGGTACCACCTCGGTGGGAAGGTAACAGCGTTCCGTGTCTAGTCGCGCTGGCCACGTGACCACGGAAACTGTCTTCGGACAAATGCTGGCTCTATGGCTTGGAGACGGGGATGAGCACCGCGCCCTAGAGTCGGACACGACTGGACTAAATGTCAAGGGGAACCTTTACCTTACTAACCCTAGTGACAACCGCAAATTCTTATAATTAGGTACCATGACTGAAATTATAACTAGATTACCTGCTCCAGTATTAATTGCATGTGGTCATGATTCGTGACTCCTCTAGATTTTGCCAAGCCTCATATCATCGTGCAACTACTACGACCACAGTGATCTAAGCTGTGTCAAAAACCTATTACAGTTCCAATTGACGACTGAGTTACATTCTTGTATTCTTCCTACACAAAATGTTGCTGCTCACTGCAAGACAATGTGGTGTAATGGAATCAAAATAGTAACCTAATATTTCCCGCAACAGTATATTTCTGCTGCCATAATAATCTGCACACTTTCCTGGAACAGATGTCAACCCCCCAGGGATTTCCATCTGAATAGAGATGTCTAGACCGCCATAGATTTGATGGCTGGTCGATTTCTCGAGTGAGCCTTTTAAGGCGGGGCAAAGAAAGGATTATTTCTTAATTTTTCTTTTATAACTGATGCAGTTCATCAATTATAGACTATATACAGTCCCTAAAAAATCAATTCCTCTGCCCCCTACCGAGCAGTGGAAGTGATTAATTTGCCAGTATCCAAAAGTGGCTGGCTTATTAAGCCACTTCATGATATTGGCAAATTCAAACTCAGAAGGCTGGCTTTGGATCAGTTCCGGTGACCACACATGCTGGAGCTGATCCAAACCGTTGTGATCCTACCCACACCAAAAATGTAGAAGCCCCTCGGCAGGGACCAGAAAGGTATGGATAGGAATGCTCTTGAGGTCGGCTGGTGCACTCTAGCAAAAACGCGAGTCTGACCACCATCTTCAAGAGTCCACCAGCCCATCCCTGCAGCGCTCCAAACATCAAGCGAAATCCCCTTGTAGTCAGCCTCTCAGTCTGAAACCCTGCAGTTAAATTGGCTTAAATAATCAAACAATTACCATATTTTATAGTAGTTTTACGTATAAATATCAGTATTATTTTACTTCATAGTATATTTATGGATAAACATGGTATGATATTAGTGGCGTAATACACCAATTATAAGTTGGTGTATTGATCCTACTTTAATATTGCAATGATCTGTTGATTGCATGATAAAGATTTTGTCTGCCAGTCTGAAACCCTAGATTTTCCACTTCAAGAACTTGATTCTGAACTCAGTCTTCCAAGCGCTGTGATTTTTGAAATGCTGTAAAGCACTGTGGAGCAGCTGGTGTACTGGTGATTGCTACAGTGACACACAGCAATAAATCCCAATTCAGAACTTCCAAAAAATCATACCAAAAATCATAAGCAACACCAAAACACATTCAAAGCAGTAAGGTACAACAACCCATTTAAAAAAAACCCTACTTGGCAGCCAATCACTCAGGGAAAGCTTGCCTGAAGAGAAAGGTCTTTGCTTGCTTGCGGAAGGACAGTAAAGATGGGGCCAGACTGACCTCCAGTGGCAGGGAGTTCCACAGTCTTAGAGGAGAAACAGAGAAGGCCGTCTCCTGCATCCCCACCAAACGCACTCATGAAGATGGTGGGATGGAAAGAAAGGCTTCTCCTGATGATCTTAACACTCTAGCAGGCTCATAAAGGGAGATGCAGTCCTTGAGGGAGCCAAGCCATCCCAAGAAATAAAAGGTCAATTTTTTTCTTTAAGATCTTGTTGTCCCTAAAATTATGTCATTTTCTACTTTCCATCACATACTCCAAGGTTTCGTAGAGCAATAGATACCATTACAAAGACAGTCACACAACCAACACAGTGGCAGATGGCCTTACAAAACTGTCTACGTGTCACTCATGATATTGGGGAGAGAGAGAGGTAATGACTGAAAATCTCTAGTTCAACTGTACCCCACAGAATGAGGATGATTTCAACTGGCCATGGCCAAGCCACCGCCATTTTGAAAAAACGTTAGCCTCCCCCCCCCCCCCATTTCAGGCTCATTCTCTCCCACAGTATCCTCAAAATCATTCAGTGGAAGCAACCTTCCAGCTTTTGATCATTCCTCCCCCCTTTCCACAATTCCTGAAGGGTGCCCCAAGAGGAAGGGGATCCCTAGGGATCCCTGAAACTAGGGAGAGCCAATTGGAAATTTTTCATTTTCCCAAAACATCCACCGCTGATGATGTCATTCGCCATTGCATGGCATAAAGTTGTGCAAGAGGATTTCATCCAGAGAGAGAGAGAGAGAGAAAGAGAGAGATAGTGGATAGAGTGCGGGACTAGAACTCAAGAAATATGGGTTCAAATCTCAGCTGAGCCATAGAAAGTCACTGGGGAGTGGTGTTAGTAAAAACACTTTGTAAATATCTCACACACCTCGGAACCGCTACTAGGGTGGCTGTAAACCAGGTGGAACTTGACTGCACAAAACATACAGAGAAAGGGAACATCCAAAATGGCTGAAGAGACAACGGAAGGGCAGTGAAGGCACCCCAACCCCTGTGCATTCATCTACAGTTAAATATCTACGACTGTACAAATGGCTCCACATAATTCCGTACTTATCTTGGCACCAACCGTCTTCCAACCCATTCCTTTTATTATCCAAAGGGTTTTGTACAAAGCTTCTTAATTAGGCTATCGCCCTCCTTGACTCACAGTTTTTTGGGGGGGCTTCACACAATGCTGTCATTCTCTTGTGCCCCTCTCTCCCCCATGCACCATTTCTTTCTTCTGTCTCCTTACTGATGGAGATCCCATGAGACAAAAAACATTGAATATCTGCCCTGTGTCTTCTAATCGGTAGTATGAAGAGCTTTTCATTTGGAAACCCTCTTATAATTCTCTGTCTGTATTTATAACTTATAATTCTTTCATATTCACCTTGACTCACACCTGTTTCTCCAGATACACTAGCCACTTCCCCACCTGGAAGCCTTTACAGGAAGGCACCATTGAATAAAACAGCCTCTTCTCGCACAGCACAACCGAATTTATCTTGGTCAGGAAACCCACTATTATTTCTGTTTCCTGGCTCAGCTTGAGCAGGAAGCTGGCAAAGACTGTGAGGTTAGTTGTGGAAATGAATGAGAGTTAAGGAAGGAAGTTAAGGATGGAACATGAATGTGTTTGTAAGATGGGAAACTAGGGTTAGTCAAAAGGAACTAGAGGTAATTCATACAACGGTTGTTGTAATATGAACAGCCATTGTCAAATGAGGGGCACATGTAAATCAGATACTAGGATCACTTAGAGGAACTTACAGGCTAAATAGGAATATTGAAATTTAGCCTTTTGTGTTAAGTGTATACTAATAATAACCATATACATCAAGTCAGTTTTAACTTATGGCAACCCTTTTCAGGGTTTTCCAGGTAGAGAAGAGTCAGAAGTGGTTGACCATCTCCTTCTGGGGGTGCTCTGGGACTGTGCAGCTTGCCCAAGTCCACCCTGTTGTTGTTGTTGTTGTTGTTTAGTCGTTAAGTCGTGTCCGACTCTTCATGACCCCATGGACCAGAGCACGCCAGGCCCTCCTGTCTTCCACTGCCTCCCGGAGTTTGGTCAAATTCATGTTGGTAGCTTTGATGACACTGTCCAACCATCTCGTCCTCTGTCGTCCCCTTCTCCTCTTGCCTTCACATTTTCCCAACATCAGGGTCTTTTCCAGGGAGTCTTCTCTTCTCATGAGAAGGCCAAAGTATTGGAGCCTCAGCTTCAGGATCTGTCCACCCAGGCTGGTTCTATTCACAGGAATCACAGTGGGGGAATCGAACATCCAACCTCCAGCTTTGTAGCCAGATATCTAAACCACTGCGCTATTCCCATGAGTATATTCAAAAATGTATCTTTTTGCACCATTTAGCTATGCAAATTTAGATATTTTCATAATTTATTCTGTTTCATCTACTCATGGGAAAGACTGTTTGCAGTTGGCAGTGGAAAACCAGTTCTGTACAGAGACCAGAGGGATTGATCTATATTTTATTTCCAATATGGTAGAAGTTTTTAATTATTGGCTTCTGACGCATAGATCCTCTCTTTTCTTTTCCACCCACAAGTCTTAAAAGATGCTTCTGTATCCCACATGCTGCTAAAAGTTTTATTACTGGCATAAAGCACTGTGTGACTACTATAGCAGCCACAGTGTGATATCTCAGTACAAAACCCCCTTAGTTCACAGGAAGAAATATTGTCTCTTTGAACTTCCAGGTCTTGTCCTCAGACTGGCACAGGATTTTCATCTTCATTATCATCTGAACACTTGAAATTGACCAAAGTATCGCTTGAAGATTCCTCAAAAAGCTATCCAGACAACTCTCTAGGGTAGCCTCGAGATACACAGACCACTCCCCCAGTTATTTCCCATGTCCTGGCAAGAGACAACACTGCCCTGTCACAGAAGGAGAAAAGTCGAAACCACAGCTTGGAAAAGTTACTTTTTTTGACCTTCAGCTCTTAGAGACTCTTGGCCTTTGGTCATATAGGACTGGAAAAGTTTTAGTCCAAAGTCTAGTATTTCCAAACTCTCTTTGAAACACCGTTAGGAGAAGCCCTTTGTTACAGAAAATCAGCAGGTTTTTGTGCTGAATCTGAAGCCCTGTTTTCTCAATACCGGAGCCTCAATATATTTATTTATTTGAGAGAGGTCCACCATTCTCTGGGTAATAAATCTTTCCTCATGAAGCCTTGGGCTCGGGCCAACGAATTGTCTGAGATGGGGAATATAGCCAGATCCCTGTGGATGATCCTTGGAGAATCATTTTGGGGCATTGCTTTCTGGCTCTGATGATCTCTGGAAACAGAACATTTATCTTAAGCCATAGCTGATGGGGTGGCATTCACACTTTACAGGGAGTTATTGGTGACCACAGGGCCTTTTATGTGTGGGCACAACTGTCCATATTAGCAGGACTTCTTTGCAGGAAACAGCTGGATGAAAAGGAGATTTTTTTGTTAAGGCTCAGGTCACTGTGGATGGGGAGGTGGCATCAGAGTGATACAGCCTTATGCAAATACCTTTTCGAAACAGAGGGAGCAAGTTCATTTTGCTAACTGCGTCTGAGCCAAAAGTTAGAAACCACCATCTAAATGGAATGGATGTTGATCTGTTTTCCCAGTGCTCACGAGCGGTGGTGGCCCAAGGAACTTCACAGCCTGAAGAGAAGACCATGCACTTTCCCTTCATACTAGCCAGGGCCGATATTTTTAAAGGTCTTCCTGTGTTGTTCAGGACGTTCAAATCCAAACGTTTGGACATGTGAGTCCATGTATGCTGCCCAAATGGCTTGAGCAAGCTCTCATCAAAGCTAGATATGGAAAAACATTTCCTTATAGGAAGTTGGAGTGGTGAGACCCTTCGTGCACTGGATAACAGAAACAAATGCCTTGTTTTTCATGCCTGCAACAATCCGCTTATCCTGGTTATAAAGGCCCCGGCAATCATTTTACCACTAATTCTCCATGAACTTTCATGCAACTAGACCCCAACGTAAAGGTTCCATGCACCATGACTTCTAGCCAAAAGGAGAACATGACAGAACATGCAATGACCATATGGACATGAGGTTCCATTACTCTTCAGCCTTATGAGATCTTTTCCCCTTCTTATTGATAAAGAAATCTGGAGAAGGAACCAAATGAAATTCTCACCCTTCCCTAGGCAAAGAAAACTGGGGTTCACCATAAGAAAAGAAAAAGACCAGAATAGTTCCACTCACAGTTATTTGCAACAAAGCCCCTTGTGCCAGGACCAGTCAGCAGAACAATTCGGTGGCTTTCACCGCTTCTTCCAGGAGATTATCCATCTGGTTTCTGTCTCAAGTCTCACATCTGACCATGTCTTCTCGTGGAAGATGAATGGAAGCAAGCCTTCAATCACAGTGTCTGTAGCTTATTCTTTGCATGGAGGTGGTTACAACTGTGGCATCTCCAGCTAGAACCATAGACTACTCCTTCTCGAAAACCTTAGACAGCAATTCCCAGCCGATCCTGACAAGACCGAGTTGAAAGGACCAATAGTTTGACTCCAACCTTATTCAGAAATTACACCTGAAAACCAACAGGTCTCAAAGAGTGGTGGCAGGTAAGTCATGCCCACATGTGTTGATCTTTGCATGTTTGGCAAAAAAAAAAAAAGCACTGAATTAGTGCGTCTCTCATACGCTGTGCCTCTGCAGACCTTCATGTTAAACACATGAAGCTCTTCGGGAATTCCAGGTAGGCAAGGCTTCCATGCATCCCTCCATCACCAATATACCCTTTGAGAACTACAAGCTTTCAGACCAAATGGCTGGAATGAGGCTTCCTTATACAGCAGCTTTCTATGCTCCTCTGTTCCTAAATAAGATTCATGATTTATACAGAGATGTAGCAGCCTCTATGAGTGGAGGGAGGGGCTAAATATCACTTCACTATTATCTGCTGGAGGAACTGAATGGGCTGAAATCTCTCTTCCTGAACAGAGAGGGGTTTTTTTTTAAATCTCTGTTTGAGTTCTTTTGTGGGAGGAATGATCAGTCATCTTTGAAATTAATTATTAGTGTGAGTTCTTTGCATAGAATTCATTATATGAATTACAGCATTTGCCTCTCAATTCTCCCCTCCTTAATTAATTTTCACTCTCTTATCATTCTTATTTCTATTACTCATGGGAGAGATCAAAACACTTTTAGAGACAAGCAAATATCTTAGTAATCATACAGTTTTAACTCATCAGCCATGCTCTGTTGAAATATATACAACGCAATGGTCAACCTTTAAAGAAGACTCTTTTCCTAAGAAGAGGTGGTGTGATCTTTGATGTAGCTCTGTTTATTTATAGTCATTACGAAAAACTGACTTTTATCTTGTTAGTTTTAACAGTTATTTCTGCACAAGATGGGACTGCAATGCCCGAAGGCTCTACTACAGAAGATGTGTAAAGGCTTTGTTGGTTTATAAAAGGAATGTGCATTTTGCAGTCTCTCATTCTTGGCGAGACACTGAGGAGAAAAGCCTTTTTATCTTTCCGGTTTTATTCTGAGAAATCTCACAGGAGATCCATGAGTGGCAGGATCGGTTCTCAATCATCCCAGAATGCAGGACACGTAACAATGGGCTGAAGTTACAGGAAGCCAGATTTAGGCTGAATTTCAGGAGAAACGTCCTAACTGTTAGAGCAGTATGACAATGGAACTCATGACCTCGGGAGGTGGTAAGAGCTCCAATGCTGGAGGCATTCAAGGAAAAACTGGACAACCTTCTGTCAGATCTGCTTTGCTTTGGATTCCTGCATTGAGCAGAGGGTTGGACTCGATGGCCTTATAGGCCCCTTCCAAATCAATTATTACGTTTTGTGGTGTGTGTTTTTCCAGAAGGACCACTGATCTGCACAGAATGTTTTTAATTCCTGTGCAAAATGGCACCTTTCCTGCACAAGATTCCTGGGGGGGGGGGGGGAAGCATTGAGCAGCACAGAATTTGGCAGCTTTGTGGCACAAAAGAACAGGGGGAATGGGAGGGGGGGGGAGAATACCAGGTATATCTTTTTTGCAGGAAGCTGGGAAGTGTGACCAGTGCAGGGAGAGTTCACAGCCAGGCTCCTCGGCATGACAAAATTGAAAAATCTCTAAGAACAAGAAATTTTTTGAATTGTCTCCATATCCCTTCTTCTTGAGGGATCTAACATTTAAATCCAGGGCAGGATAGCTAATAGCTCCATATGAGTTTGAAGCATAATAAGAGCAGCAGCCACTTCATGTTCTTCATTTCCGCCAGCGTTTATGTATAGGAATCTCTCACTGTGTTATCCTGGCTACCACAGTAACAAATGCCATGTCAAAAACTCTATTCACCCATCCAGGCCTCCAACAGAATGTTGCCCATGGCGGCACACAGATCACATCACATCCAGCAAAAGATCAGTCTGAATCAGTGAAATAAGTCTGGATTACAGATGGGGGTATTCGCATTTGTATATATGAATTCGTATAGGAATATGAATACCCCCATCTCTATTCTGGATTGGGGAAAAAACATGAACTAGGTGGATACTATGGGTTGTTCTGAGAGAAATGGGTGTGCTTCAGCATCTGATTGTCTTGATGCATAACCTGTATTGGGGACCAGAAGCTACCATTAGGACAGAATATTGGGAGACATAGTGTTTTCATATAGGCATAGATGTCAGACAAGGGTGCATTTTATCTCCTTGTCTGCTCAACCTGTATGTAGAAGATATCATACAGAAAGCCGGACTGGATTCAAATAAAGAAGGAGTGAAAACTGATGGAAGACAGATCAATAATTTAAGAAATGCACCTGACACCATCTTACTGGCAAAGAGCAGCAAAGACTTGAAACAACTGTTAGGGAAAATGGAAGAAGAACGTGCCAAAGCAGGACTGCAGTTAAACATGACAATAAGAATCATGATTACAGAATATTGGAAGATGGAATGTTTTCTCATAGGCAAAGGTGTCAAACAAGGGTGCATTTTATCTCCTTGTCTGCTGCTAACTGTAATGCTAACAACAAATGAATTGAAATGATGAAAGATTTTGTGTACCTTGGTTCAGTTATCAATCCAAATGGAGTCTGCAGCCAAGAAATTAGAAGACTGAGACTGGAAGAGCAGCCATGAAGGAATTAGAAAAGATCATCAAGTGTAACAAAGTGTAACTGGAAACCAAGGCCAAGATCATCCACACTCTTGTATTTCCAATCCCCATGTATGGGTGTGAAAGCTGGAGAGTAAAGAAGGCGGACAGGGGGGAAATGATCTGTTTGAAATGTGTTGCTGGAGAAGAGCTTTGCAGATACCTTGCACTACCAGAAAGCTGAACAAGTGGGGTCCTAGATCAAATCAAGCTCAAACTATCTCTGGAGGCAAAAATGTTGAAACTGGGACGGTCCTCCTTTGGGCGCCTCATGAGAAGACAGAATCCTCTGGACAAGACAATAATGACAGGAAAGGTGGAAGGCAGCAGGAAAAGAGGAAGAACAAATACAAGATGGATCGGACTCCCAAATGAAGGCATAGAAGAGCTGAGCAATTCAGAACTGGACATGTTGGAGATTTCTCATTCGTAGTTCCACCATAAGTCATAGGGGACTTCAGAGCACATAACAAGTGGGTACAAAGGAAACTTTTTCTTCAATCCTGCCCTGAAGCTAAAAGGAATTCCCTTAGCAGAATGAGGACAACATTAGAGTAACTGGTTCCGCACCCACTTTTGCAAATGCCATCTGAGAACAGCAAAAATCTCATGGCCATGATTGCCTGAGTGAAAAACAGAACGGGTGACCTAACTCAATACTTGTATTTAACCGGTAGTACTGAATCTTTCAGATTTTGTCAAGCTATGTATCATGGTGTACGATAGCAGCTCGGGCTACCACAGTGATGAACACTTTACCAAAAACCTGTCCAGGTTACAGTGGACAATAAGCACCAATGTGGCTACTTGTGCTCTGTGTCTTTCTTCAGGGCTGGACATTCTTATGAAATCACACTACAGAGCAGAAAAGAATTTGCAAACTTCTCACAAATCAGCATTTGCTAACCAAAAATATGCTCCAATGCCCCTCTCAGACAGAAGTTCGTAGACTGGAACATTTCACTCTTTTGCTTTCAGCAGCATTTTTTCACGTGGTCCAGAGGACCATCTCTTGAGCTGCCCCACCTTTTCAGAGGGCTACTCAGATGGTGTGGAGGGAACCAGAATGTCCACTGCGCACATCAAACACCTGGATTGAGATCTATCTACAATCATAAAGGAAGGACATTGCACTGAATTAATGTGGCTGGGTTATTATTTTTCCAGTCAAAAAAAAAAAGCTTAAAACGACTAACAGAAAGAAAGCAAAGATTAATTGATTAATGGGTAGTTATTTAGTTCAGTGGTTCAAGTATCCGGTTGTGGAGCCAGAGGTTGGGAATTCGATTCCCCACTGTGCCTCCTGCACAGTCCCAGGATGCTCCCAGAAGAAGGGAATGGGAAACCATTTCTCTGTATTCTCTACCTGTAAAACCCTGAAAAGGGTTGCTATAAGTCGAATTTACTTGGTGGCACGTGATTTGGTATGAAGAAGTTACCAAAACTCACATAGTTCCATGCCTTTGACAGACCAATGAACCTCACTTTAAAAAAAAAAAAAAAAAGGACCACTGATGGAGATTTTCACTCTTGGGTAAGAATGAAAGACCAGTGTGTGTTTGGCCTTTTGTTAACAGAAACATTGGTAAGAAAAATCAGGGGGATATGAAAAACATCCCTTTGTGCAAAAAAAAGTAATTCACATAACAAATCTTGCAATGCAACGAATTTGTTTGCCGGAAAAAAAAGTTCTTGTGCAAAATACAATTTTTGCACACAAAAACACTTCTATAATATATTTTCTCAAAGCAGAAAAAATGCCTAAAACCTCATTGTAATATCTTTGATGTTTTTCATTCTTATTTGCAAAAACAAACTAAGGGGAAATTTGCATCCATAATGTAATATATATGAGTTCATGGGACCATCAAGCGGAGAGACAATCTGAGCCACCAAACAGATGCACAAACGTATTTCCACGTAAACCTTACAAATTCCGGGTGATTAAACAGTTTTCTATCACACTATAAATGGAAAGTTATTCCAGTCTTTCCTTTTTTGGAAACTTTAAACCACAAAGGAAAAATATTACTTCCAAGTATTATCCAGGGTTTGTGTAAATGGTTGTATCATGGTGCTATTATGGGAATTACCACAGTAATACACACTACGCCAAAAACTCTTCCTTCCAGCCAGCCAGCCATCCTGTAGATCAGGGGTTCCAAAACATGGGTCCCCAGATGTTCTTAGACTACAACTCCCAGAAATCCTGGCCAGCACAGCTAGTGGTTGAAGGCTTCTGGGAGTTTTAGTCCAAGAATATCTAGGGGGAAACCAAGGTTGGAAACCATTGCTCTACTCAGTGGCTGAAGTACAGTGGTTCCTAACCTTGGGTAATCCAGATATTATTGATCAAGTGACTGGAAACCAAGCCCTATGAAGAAGACTGAGAGAACTGGGCATGTTTAGCCTTGAGGAAAGAAGGATGAGGGGAGATTGGATAGCACTTTTCAAACACTTGAAAGGTTGTCTTACAGAGGAGGGACAGAATGTTTTCTCAGTCATCCCAGAGTGCAAGACAGGTAACAATAGGCTCAAACTACAGGAAGCCAGATTTAAGTTGAATATCAGGAAACTTCTTAACTGTAAGAGCAGTACAACAAAGGAACCAATGATCTCAGGAGGTGGTGAGCGCTCCAACGCTGGAGGCATTCAAGAGAACCTTGAACAAGCATCTGTCAGATCTGCTTTGATTTGGATTCCTGCCTCGAGCAGGTGGTTGGACTCGATGGCCTTATAGGCCCCTTCCAAATCCATTATTCTATGATTCTATTGGACTGCAACTCCCAGAAATCCTGGCCAACACAGCTGGTGGTGAAGGCTTCTGGGTATTGCAGTCCAAGAACATCTGGATAACCCAAGGTTGGCAACCACCCCTGCAGACCTTTTCAACCAGAACAACTATGGGAATAGATTTATCCAATTAAAAAAAAAATTGAAGAGTAAGTGTGAAGCGGTGAAATATGTTCAGATGAAAGCCAGTAACTAAGGAGAAATGATTGCTTCCCTCATCAATAGCAACAACCGAAGACAAAGAAGATTATCTTGTCTGCACTAAAATTTCACTGAAGTGGTTCCACATTTGCCTTCTACTATGTCAACAGAGAACAGCAAAGGTCAGTCCTGGGGTACCGCGGCCAAAACTTTGAGCATATAATTGGTTTAAAGCCTCATATTTTTGACGGAGCCTTGAGCCCTTTAGATTTTGTGAAGCACTGTGTCATGGTGTATATTACAGTAGCTGGAGCTCCCACAGTGATGGATACTGTACCAAAAACCTCTGCACATCATGCATAGATAACAAAAGCAAATTATATATATATTATATATATAGTGATGCACATATATATATCACTTATATATATATTATATATATAGTGATGCACTGTGTGATGCACCAGACCCCCTAAAGGGCCACTGGGCATTCGGTCAGAGAGCTCGACAGGCACTTATCTACCACCTTTGCGCTGGGGCAAGTCCCAAGACCTCAGCAGTGCGTAGCATAAGCCCTTTGAACAAGTCTGACCTTAAAAGAACACTTTACACTTACTCAGTACTTTGCAAGTACAGGCACATGGGCTTTGTGATTCCTTAGAACTCACCAAAGCTCAGTTAGGTAGGACTCTTAAACGATAGCTAGTTTGTGGCCCTCTCCACCTCCTGGATTTAGCCAGACCCTGCTGTTCAAGAGGCCAGTCCTTTTGTAGAATTTTTTATAATTAATTTTTATTAGAAAAATAGAGTTTCATTAGAAATCAGTTTATATTGCATAAGCATTAGCATCAAGAAACATATTCAAAGATCATTGCAGTTAAATAAAATAACTACTTCCCATTTAAAATAATAAACACTAAAAAGCTAAAACTAAGGTGGGCTATAGTAGGCTAGCCCCACCTCCTTCTTTCTCCTTACTTACATCCTCTCTCCTTCAAGCTACATGCTCATACCATCATCATGGAATGAAATCCAGAACAGAATAGAATCCATTGAACCATATATTCCTTTATACTGGGTCATGCTTAGGGGTAAAAGAGATTGGTTGGTTGGTTGGTTGGTTGGTTGGTTGGTTGGTTGGTTGGTTGGTTGGTTGGTTGGTTGGTTGGTTGGTTGGTTGGTTGGTTGGTTTTTACCCCGTCTTTCTTTTTAAAAGGGCCCAAGGTGACTCACAGGTAAGCTGACAGGGGGGAAAGACTTTCTTAAGCCTGACAGTTAAGAAAGCTGACAGGGGGAAAAGACAATATTTAAATCTAAAAACAGCAAGTATACAAATACTAAAAAAGCTCAGACAAATACCACAGTAAAAAACAGTTAACAGAAGCAATGCCAAAAATACATTCAGAGAAATAAGGCACAACTATCCATTTAAAAATCCCACTCAGGCAGCCAGTTACCATGATAAAGCTTGCCTGAAGAGAAAGGTCTTTGTCTGCCTGCAGTAGGACAGCAAAGACGGAGCCAGGCTGGCCTCCAGTGGGAGGGAGTTCCAAAGTTTGGGAGCAGCCACAGGGAAGGCTCCTCTCTCGTGTCCCCACCAAACGCATCTGTGAAGGTGGTGGGACTGAGAGAATGGCCTCTCCTGATGATCTTAACACCCAGCGGGCTCATAAAGGGAGCCACCTTTGTTAAAAACACCAGAGGGGTTTCATTTACTAGTCAAATATTAGCCACTGTGGGTTTGCATTCTCGTTCAGCCATGGAAAGTCACTGTGGGGTGGCCATGGTAAATCATTCCTTAAATATGTCACATACCTCAAAAATCTTATGAGGGTCACCACAAGTTGAAAGTGACTTGATGGTGCATAACAGCCCCCACCACAAATACTAAAAAAACTTTCAGACATCTGTGCATTGACTGGGACATTTTGGTCTTTTGGTTTGGGTGCCACTTTCTTGCACGGCCCAGAAGACCATGCCTGGAGTTTTCTTCTCTTTAGGCATGGCTTCCCTGGTGGCACTGAGGGGGCCACAAAATAAAATGCAGAAGGGTCCTTGCTCACACCAAGAAGTGCGGCTCAGAATGTAATTTTGCAGCCCTAAATGGACATCAGAACTGCAGAAGAACCACACGACTTTAACGTTGATGAGGAAGAACATGAAATAGAGATTTATATCTCGGTTCAAGACCAGGGTCTTATTTTTCATCCTCTTTGTTGTTGTTTAGTCGTTAAGTCGTGTCCAACTCTTCATGACCCCATGGACCAGAGCACGCCAGGCCCTCCTGTCTTCCATGGCCTCCCGGAGTTGGGTCAAATTCATGTTGGTCGCTTCGATGACACTGTCCAACCATCTCGTCCTCTGTCGTCCCCTTCTCCTCTTGCCTTCACACTTTCCCAACATCAGGGTCTTTTCCAGGGAGTCTTCTCTTCTCATGAGATGGCCAAAGTATTGGAGCCTCAGCTTCAGGATCTGTCCTTCCAGTGAGCACTCAAGGTTGATTTCCTTCAGAATGGATAGGTTTGTTCTCCTTGCAGTCCAGGGGACTCTCAAGGATCTCCTCCAGCACCACAATTCAAAAGCATCAATTCTTCGGCAGTCAGCCTTCTTTATGGTCCAGCTCTCACTTCCATACATCGCAATGGCTGTTCTACATTTCATCCTCTAGCCCATAAATATTCCTCACCCAAAGGTGGCTCCTTATTTTCAGCTTTCATCAATTTCAAGCCTGCATTCAACCTCATCCCGAGAGACAAACTCTGGGCCAAATTTCAGGCCACTCACATTGATAGGCAATGGACCCCTTCTGCTAATGAGGCATTTGTATGGAAATACTCGCCTACAGGCCCTATTCAATCAAGCCAGGGTCCTGTCCAAATTAATTCCATCGTTCAATGGAGTGAAACTTGGTGGCATTTTAGCTCCTACATTGTTCAATTTTTACATCAATGGCATAGCTGAAAATCTAAGAAATCCTGATTTTTCTCCCTCCTTGATTTTCTAGCCGCCCTCTCTCAATTTTTTTATATGCTGACAATGTAGTGTTGTTGTCTTTAACTTGTGTTGGCTTCGGACGATTTTTAAGGGCTCTCTCTCTTCTTATTGTAACAAAGAACAGCTAACTATTAACTATTAGCAGCTAAGGGAAGCAATGAAGGAATTAGAAAAGATCATCAAGTGTAAGGATGTGTCAGTGGAGACCAAGACCAAGACCATCCACATTCTTGCATTTCCAATCCCTATGTATGGGTGTGAAAGCTGGACAGTTAAGAAGGCGGACAGGGGGGAAATGATCTGTTTGAAATGTGTTGCTGGAGAAGAGCTTTGCAGATACCTTGCACTACCAGAAAGCTGAACAAGTGGGGTCCTAGATCAAATCAAGCTCAAACTATCTCTGGAGGCAAAAATGTTGAAACTGGGACGGTCCTCCTTTGGGCGCCTCATGAGAAGACAGAATCCTCTGGACAAGACAATAGATCATTAGATATATTTAAGGCATTTGATTGCGTGGAATGGCCAACATTAAAGATTTTGTTAAAAGGTTGGGGTTTTGGAAAGAAATTTAGGGGGATAATAGATCAACTATATCTGGGGAATACCTCTGTAGTAATAGTTAATGATGGGATTACAGAACAAATAGCTTTAGGCCGAGGCACTAGACAAGGTTGCCCTCTTTCTCCAGTTCTGTTTTGTTTGATTATTGAAATGTTGGCAAATGTAATAAGGAATGATGATTTAATCGAAGGTATGGGGAAAAAGAATAAAATAAAGATTAATTTATTTGCTGATGATTCCTTGTTGACAGTGAAAAATCCGTTAGAATGCGTAGATAAAATTAGAACTCATTTAGAAAAATTTGGAAGAATAACTGGATTATGTGTGAATTGGCAAAAATCTGAATTAATGTTATTTAATCATAATAGAGTAGAACAAGAAAGGTGTGTTGAAAAATATGATTTCAGATTATGCAAATCAATTAAATATTTAGGAATAGATCTAGCAAAAAATATTCAAAAAATAAAGGAATATAATTATAATAAACTAAAGGAAGTGATTAAAAAACAAATTACAGGAATATAGTAACTTTAAGCTATCTTGGTTTGGAAGGATTGCATTGATAAAAATGAAAATCTTACCAAAAATTAATTTTTTATTTAGAATGCTACCAATACAGTTAACAGAGGATGATTTGAAATTTTGGCAAGGAATAATTAATAAATACTGTAATGAAGGGAAGAGATCTAGAATAAATAAAAAGTATTGGTATAGAACAAAGCAAAAAGGTGGTATAGGTTTACCAAATATAAAAAATTATTATTTGGCTAACCAATTGAGGTTTATTGGGGAAATTATATATAATCCAGAAAGGCTAATTTGGTGGGAGATGGAATCATCAGAATTACAGGCAGATATAGAAACATATTTATTTGGTATAATTAAGAAAGATAAAATAAGGGAAATTAATAATCCATTTTTAAAGACATTGTTAAATATATGGTATAAGTGCAAAAAGAATTTATGTTCATCATATTCCCCACTTGGATTAGTGACAGAAATAGAAAATTTTCCTACCAATATGAAAGTATATGTGGATCTATTTAAAGAAAAGAAAGTGATTAGATTGAAAGATTGGTTGTATAAAATGAGATCGATAGATCAAATGAAACAAACTCTTCAGAATAGGAGCATTTCATGGTTGAATTATATACAATTAGAAAGATGGACTAATGAATGGGTAAATAAATATAATAAAGGTAGAGAATATACAAAATACGAACAATTGTTATTGTCATATGAGGACATTCGGATGACTGACTCAGTGAAAGGTACTGTGAGCAAAATTTACTTACTTCTTAATTTAGAGGAAGAGGAAAGTGAGAAAGAAGGATTAAAAATAGTGTGGGAGCAAGATATTGGGAAAAGAATAAATGAAGAAGAATGGAGGATGATATGGAAAATGAGGGTGTTAAGATTTATGTCAGTAAGAATAAAGGAAAATTTTTTTAAACTTAGTTTAAGATGGTATTTAACACCGTCAAAATTAAATAAAATTAATGCCAATCATCCGAATGTCTGTTGGAAATGTGAGAAGGAAATTGGTACATACTTTCATATGTGGTGGGAATGTGAAAAAGTGCAAAGATTTTGGAAACAAATTTTTAAAGAATTAAGCTACATATGTGAAAAAGATATAGAATTTAATGCTGAGATTGCTTTGTTATCAATATTTGAGAATGTGGAATATGACAAAATGACTAAAGAATTGATAACCAACTTATTAACAGCAGCTAGATTGATTATAGCTAGGCAATGGAAATCAAAAGTCGAATTGCAAATTGAAGAATGGTATAAAGAAATATGGAATATAGCAATAAATGATAAATTAACTTGTAACTTAAAGGTTAAGAAAGGAGAGTTGAAAAAAAATAACTTTTATGATATATGGGGGAGATTTTTGGAATATGTATTAATAAGAGGAAAAGGGAAAGCTCCAAATCAAGAATCAATGCAGTTTTGGAGAAGAGGACAATAGAAGAAGAGGAAGAAGAAGAAGAAGAAGAAGGAAGAGGAAGATTATGGCAAGAGGTCCCGCATATGGTGGTGGGGAACACAGTTAAATTGTATTTTAGTTTGTATGTTATATGTTTTTGTTTAAATTTAAAATAAAGGGAAAAAAAAAATTTCAAAACAAGAAGGCTGACAGGAAAAAGATTAATTTGTTTGAAATATGGTGTTAGAGGAGAGCTTTGCAGATATCCTGGACTGCCAGAAAGAGGAAACAAGTGGATCCTAGATCAAATCAAGCCTGAACAGTCTCTGGAGCCTAAAAGGTTGAAACTGAGGCTGTTCTACTTTGTGCACCTCATGAGAAGGCAGGATTCTCTGGAAAAGACAATCATGCTGGGAAAGATGGAAGGCAGCAGGAAAAAAGGAAGACCCAATATGAGATGGACTGACTCCCTAATGGAAGCCACAGGCTTGAGTCACAAAAGCTGAGCAGGGTTGCTGAAGACAGGAGAGCACTTATTCATAGGGTCACCATAAGACTTGACGGCACATAGCAACAAAATGTACATGAAAGTCACATTGACAGGAATGAAATAGTCAGAGTCTAGTGCACATGTTGCAGAACTTTTAACAACATTGATCCTCCCACCGTGACCCCATGACACTAATTTGTAATCAAAAGTTCCACAGCATGTGTTGGCCACTGCTTGACTATTTTCTCCCTCAACATCTTCAAGAATACAAAGGCTGAAATTCAGGAGTAAGTCACAGCTAGAGGAAGCCCACTGAGTCAGTGGAATTTACAGTGGACTTACCAAATCCCCACTGATTCAATGGGCCTAGTCTGGTTGTGACTTACTACGATTTCAGGATGGTCTGACATTCTGGGATTGAATTTAGGGTAAAGAGTAAAGGTCCAATTTAGGTTTTTGTCTAGAAAGAATATTCTCTGAAAGCTGCAGGAGGTAGTTTTCAGTCAAAATCTAAGTCAGGGAATGATTATGAAGCTCAGCTAGAGTAGTTAGGAAATGCAGTTAAGAAAACCTTGCTTTGTTTCTTCACCAACCAGGTAAATCAGTAGAGATCATAAAGAGAATCGGTAGAAGGAGAATACTGGAGTAAATTCTTCTCCACCCATTTTTAAGAATCCCACGAGAGAACAACAAGTATCTTATTTCTATGGCATCATGAGACCAAACCCAAAGTGGCATTCCCAGCACAAAACACCAGTCCTCCAGATATTGTCAAAACATATATCATGGTGCCTACCGCTCTAGTGTCTGGGCTCGCACTAGAGCACAGTGTTAAATGCTCTATCAAAAACCTGTTTAGATTATCAATGGACAATTAGAGCACAGGATGATGCTCCTGCTAATTTTTTTTTTCTTCATTCATACCTTCGAAAAAAGCCCTCGTACTGGGTCCTGTTCACACACAAAACAGAGCATGCATGGTTTGTTCAAACATGCTTTTTATTTTTAACATCTCGTATGCTAACCAAAAATATATTAGAAGTCTTTTGGATGCATGTGCATGGGGCTGGAGAGCATTACCAAAATCTATGTACAAGAATGTAAGAACTCTGGTGGCATTCAAGAGAAAATTGGACAACCATCTGTCAGGTGGTTGGACTGAGTTGGATTCCTGCCTTGAGCAGGGGACTGGACTTGATGGTCTTATAGGCCCCTTCCAACTCAATTATTCTATGATTCTATTAAGAAATATTGGCTAAAATCAGGTAGTCTTAACTAAAATAGACCCATTGAATCAATGGAACCTATGGAGCAGAGAACCCACCAATGATCCAATGGGCCTACTCTAATCACCACTTACTATGAGATTTCAGCCACTATGTCCTAAACTTTTATTTATACACCTACTCATGCCATAAATCTTTTTTTTTTCGTGAAGAGTTGAACACATAGATTTATCTGCCCCAAACAAACTTGAACAATGGAAGTGAAATGAGAAACAATAGCCTGTTTTGGTCCACCATCAATTTCCTGCACCCTAAGAGATCTCTTCCCTCAACCAGGATGAGATTTCCACATTCAGCTCTGGAAATTCCATTGGAGGACGTCAAATCATTCATCCTTTGAGCACCAAAGATGAACTGTCCCGATAGATGACCTGTCTAAATGCATATATTTTGGTTGGAATTTTCATTCTTCTAATTTTGACAAGGCATGTATCATGGTGGATATACTATTCTGGTAGCTGGTACAACCACAGTGATAGACGCTCTACCAAAAACCATTCCCAAATAAATCCAACTATGTTGCTATTGATATACATTGTTTTTCTGTCATTTACATGAACTAATTCCTCTGGTAAGGTCAGATCTGTGTTCAGAAAAGAATTTACAAGGATTTCTTAAATGTTTCATTTGCTGGTATTCTCATCAAATATACCAGAATTTTATTAAACATATCTATGCACTGAGCTATCCTAAGCAGAGCTTAAGTTTGCAATCCTAAAGAAACATTATAGGAAGGAAGTCACATGAGATTAATTAATCCCATGATATTAATTTGCATCGAAAAAGCCACTTTTGAAGTTTTGTGTTTTTCTAATCCTCAGCAATGTCTTAAAGAGAACAGTGAAGTCTCACTTCTGGGATTAAATTTAGGGCTTAAAATATAGGCAACATTTTGATATGGAGAGACGACATAAATAGAATGTTCTCAAGAAGCTAGAAGAGGTCATTTCTGGTCAAATTCAAAATCAAGGGATTATTATCAGTTCCACTTATAGTGGGTGGGAAATGTAGTATTTTTATTTTTATTTAATTTAGCCATTTAATTTAGCCAAAGTTGAAGAGGGGGAAAAGTGGGGAACAAGGAGAAAATGTTGTGACACCTTAAAGAGAAACATATTTGTTTCTGTGTGAGCTTCCATCGATCAAAATCCACTTCTTCAAACATATGTAGTACTCATACAGTCTCAACTGTATTGGTAAACAAAAGCAACACCAAAAACACATTCAAAGAAGTAAAGCACAACAATCCATTTAAAAACTTCACTCAGGCAGCTGATTACTGTGGGAAAGCTACTACGCTTTAAGAAAGATGCCAACAAACTGGAGCAAGTTCAGAGGAGGGCAACTGGAATCAGGGGACTGGAAACCAAGCCCTAGGAGCAAAAGCTGAAAAAACTGGGCATGTTTAGCCTTGAGAAAAGAAGACTGAGGGGAGACAGGATAGCACTTTTCAAATATTTGAAAGTTAGTCATAGAGGAGGGGCAGGGTTGGTTCTTAATCATCCCAGAGTGCAGAACATGTAATAATGAGTTCAAGCTACAGGAAGCCAGATTTAAGCTGAATATCAGGAAAAACTTCTCAACTATTAGAGCAGTACAACAATGGAACCAATTGCCTCGGAAAATGGTGAGTGCTCCAACGCTGGAGGCATTCAAGAGAAAATTGGTTTGCCTGCTTTGAGCAGGGGGTTGGACTCAATGGGCTTGTAGGTCCCTTCCAACTCCATTATTCTATGATTCTGTGTTATTCTCTCCACTACAGTAGACTAAATTGCAGGCAAAGACCTACCTAAAAAATAAACTTTGCCTGCACTGGAAAACCAAGAAAAAGGGAGCTGGCCTATCGTCCCTTAGCAGGGAGTTTCAGAGTCTGAAGGTGACCACGTAGGAGGCTTTGAGAGACATTAACTGTTCAAATCCTTCAGATTCCTTACAGCCAGTTAGTTTATTATGTTTATCCCATTCCTTAACACCCAGAAAATAATTCTCTATTGGGTTCCAAGATACATATAGGCCATTGAATGTTTCTATTTCCAGAATAAAATCTTTGAGACTAGTGGAAGTTTATAGAGGGATCACATTGGGATAAAGAGCAAAGTTTAAAAAACATGATCTGAGGCAGATCACATTTATGTAGGGGGGGAAACTCAGCGAGCTACAGAAATCATTTCTTTTCTCTTAATATCAAAGTTAGGAAACTGTTATCTGATCCATTAAGATATCTATCAATGTGATTTTTATTGTCAATGTTTGTCTCAACTGTGTTTTGTATCACTGCACCCCAAAGACAGGACCAACTCTATACAGTTGTTATGGCTTCAAATTGCTTTCAGGGGTACAATGGAAATCTGTAATTCCACATTTCCTCTTTCTGTAAACCAGCCCTTCCACAACTCAAGAGCAGGAGAGAGTCTGTCTTAAGATACCTTTTGGAATAAGACAAAGGAGCCATGTGGCTTTTAAGGATTTAAGTTTTCATTAACTTCTCCAGATGTAAAAGGTCCCCCATATTTAAAATGGTGCAGTGCCACTTGTTACAAATTTAGAGCTTTATGAAATTTTATGAAATGGCATGGGGGGGGGGGGTGGCGGGAATCTGCCAGAATATTTTGTCTCCTTGTTGAGGTTGCACATTTATCACTTCTGTTCCCATCCTTCCTGCCCCAGAGCGAAAGCCAGCCTGACTGAGTTCCACGGGTTTTTTTGAAAGGTTTTGATCACTATGGGACTTGTCAGGATTGCTCCTGATCAGTTTCTTTCTGATCTTTCATCTCCACGAAGTAATATGTTCTTAGAACTCTGAAATCATCTTTATCATCAAGTGCCTTGCTCATGGACTGGAGTATTTCATAAATTAGACTCCAACTAACTGGGCACCACATGCCACCCAGGTATGTAGATGGGGATGTATCACTGTGGACACCTGGGGGCAGGTAGCACAGTGATTTCCTCTCTTACAAAATTGCCCAGGTCCAGAGACCAGGGAAGATTATAAGACAACACAATAGATCTAGATAACATCCATTGTGGTTATACAAAGGGATTTTTTTTCAATCAATCAATCAATCAGTACTGTGCCCCTGGCCACCCAGAACCCATGGGTTCAATACTGAAGGCATCAAAGTGGTCTACATAGATATGTTTAATAAAAGACAGCATCTCTAATTCAGTCTCTAGAACAGGGAGTCAAAATGACCTTTAAGGCTCATGGTACTGTATGGAAAGGATTGTCAATGTTATGGAAGTCATGAACTGTGAATGAGAACATCTTTCACCAGAGCTGAAGGATTTAGGCTGTATGATTCACATGGCATAAAGTTCTTTCTCCCAACACCTCCCTCCTTCCTCCCAGCATCTGATAAAGGCAGTTGCCCCACTTTGCCAAACAGTAGGGCTTGTTCAGGAGTGAAGAGCAACTGAGATCACACAGCACACCAGAAGACAGGACCAAAGAATAAGCTTAAGACCAAAAAGTAAAACCAGAAGCACAAGATACACCAAAGCTCAGGGTCAATCTGCTGCTCAGGCAGGATTGAGACCAGGTGTTCACTTAGACTCCTTCCAGGAAGATCCATTGGCTAGTTGGATGAAGATTGTCTACCAGATTCTCCACTGAAAGTCTGCATGATAACATTAGCTTCCACAGCTTACCTTTCTGGGGTTGTGCTCTAAATCCAACCATTTCACTATTTCAAAATCCATCAAGATGGAAATCCATACTGAGTTGTGATTTTGAAAAAGAATCAGCTGCAAGAAGGATGTGCATTCCAGCATACATGTGTGCAATTAATACATCTCTTACACTCTCCAACATAAACACAGATCCACTTTTTTTTTCTGCCTGTAAACCGACAGCTCTGTCTCCATAAAGCTCCGTGTGACTCCCGAGTCATGGAGCGGAAGCCTGTTCTTTTTCTGTTTCCTCCCGCAGTCGAAGCAGGAAGCTGCCAAAGGCGCTCAGTTTGTCTTGAGGGAAGAGATGCAGGAAATGAAGAATGAAATCAAATTTTTCAGATGCAGGACAACCGAGAGAGAGAGAGAGAGGATTCTTTTATAATTTCTCAAAAAACCAAGCTAAATCATTTTTAATGTGGAGAAGTTCCGTTCAACAGCCATAACTTAGGCTCTCCCCAACTCTAGTAGATAAGGTCTCTGGGTTCTGATATTTATGCTAATATCCAGTTCACGTCATGAGCATGAGGCAAAGTTACAGAGGAGCAGAGTTTTCTGGAACATGGTTGTGGAACACAAACGAACAACCCCCAGTGTCCATTGTGCAACACCATGCACAGAATCTTTAGCTGTATACAGGATTCCACCGTTTCCCCGCTGCTTGCTATCACTGAAAACTCCATCAACAATTTTATAGCCTTAGTGATTATACGAAGAAAGCACAGATCCCAAAGAAGCCAGACTACTAGGCCCAGAGGATGCGGTCAGAATTTGGCTTGAATGGCCTCTAAGTTTGTTGGGAATAAGAAAAGTCCTTAAAAAATTAAATAAACTTTGTATCTGCCTTTTGAAGGCAGATACAAAGTTTCAGTTATCAGCCTCCTTGTATTCTGCTGAATTGGAGCACCTGGCTACAGAACCAGGAGCTGGGGGTTCAATTCCTCAGTACACTTCCCATGAGAATAGCTAGCCATTCTTCCAGAGCACCCACAGAAGAAGGAAAAAGTCAACCATTTCTGAGTACTCCGTCCCTAGAAAGCCCTGGAAAAGGTTTAACTGTTAGAGAAGTACAACAATGGAACCAATCATCTCCGTAGGTGGTAAGTGCTCTAACGCTGAAGGCTTCAAGAAAAAAATGGACCACCGTCTGTCAGATCTGCTTTGATTTGGATTCCTGCATTGAGTAAACAGTTGGACTTGACGGCCTTGTAGGCCCCTTCCAAGTCAATGGTTCTATGATTCTCCATCAGCACACAATTATTGTTGTTGTTATACCCAGACCTGTTGCAACATCATGTCTGGCAAAGAGATTTAAAAAAATTATTTCTTCAGCAGGCTTGTTAAAGGAAACACCGCAACATGGATGTGAGAAATCGTGTTATGACCAGCTTGCCTTTCCTTGAATCCAGTATTCTGCTCTTTCAAGTTTTTTTTCATGCAACAGATCCACCTTTTCAAATCAAATTGACCTTCTGTTTATAAGATCTAGATATGTAGCTTTACTGAGTGAAAGTGAAATTCTTGAAGTGCTAAACTCGTACAGCCAAATTAGTGCCTGTGCAGTAAAAGTAGAGAACAACACACAGCCCTGAAGCATGGCATACCAATGAATGGATGCCAGAATTTCCAATGTGAACGGTCTATCCTGGTTGCAGAATTTGTCATTTGTCGTTGCAGAATTTCATTCACCCTTTCCCAATACTCAAGATAATTTCTCTCCAACTGAGAGGCTGACAATGGTTCTTGTACTACCATAGATCATTGTGGGAGCATATAACTACCACAGTGTTACAATGCACTGCAGAAACGTTTTACAGGGAAGTGCATATGGATTCATACACTCTCTCTCACACACACACACATGAAAATACAGATGTTTTCTCGTAGGACAGCCATGTCCTCTGTTTTCAAGTTGGCATCTAAAATTCACCTTTGTATTGCCATCATTCCCTAACCATTCGAGATCCAGAACTCACACAAGATTATTCATGAAAAGTAACACACTGTGCTGCACCTCACAAAGGCTCATCAACTGTAGTCTTAGCCCTAAATTCTTCTTCTTGTGGCAGCAGATGCTTCCTGACCCCAGATATAAAAACCGCTAGACCATTTTGGTCATTTTTATTTTCTAGGTTCTTTATTTTTATTTTCTTTTTGGGGCCTGTGGGGTTGGTCACAAAAATGGCCCTGGAGATCATATGTCACCCACTCCAGCTTTAAAGCCTGGCACCCACTTCCATCCATTTTCAGCTGCCACTAAGGTTCAGTGGCTGAGCTGAAATGTGTTTTTTAAGCATATTACACATGGCGCATAACATAGCCATGCAAAAAGCAAGGAGATGGTGAGAGAGCCAGTAGGGCTATGTGTATCCCCTGTGGACTATTTAGATCATTCTCCTTGGTGCAGAAATCTCAGAAAGGGGCTGTGATTCTAAATTCCAGTTTGGAGACAGAGAGGGAGAGCTGCAGAGGACTGGAGCCACTCTTCACCTGGAGGACAATGTAGGCCTTCATCACCTTGCTTTAGGTAACAGAATTTCAGTATGTTTGTGCAGAAGAAACACTGTAAGGGAGAATCTATAAAGTCATATCATATATTTGTATCTGAATTTGCATTTTATTTAGAGATTGTACACCCAGCAGAATTTTGTTGTTGTTGTTGTTGTTGTTGTGCTGTGCATCTTCGGCCTTGGCAATAAAAGTATCTGAGCCTTTGTTTGCTTCTAAGAGATATTTGCACTATTTCATTCTTTTTTTTTTCTACAAGCAACTCCTGTTCTGACACGATGTTGGTGAATGGAACTCCAGGATATATACATATTTTGTAGCCTCCAATTTGGGTTTTTATTACTGTGTCATGTTTTTTATTTTAGAAGGGCACTTCAGAACAGCAACGGTGCCATGAACAAGGCAGAACCGAGTTCTCCCGCTTTCCTGTGTACCTTGGACAAGATTTCCTCTGTGTTGTAGATTTTGTCAAGTCATACATCATGGTGTGGATGGAACTTCCACAGTGATGGACAGTGTAGCAAAAACCTGCCCCGAGGCACAGCAAACCGCTAAATCAAATTCAAATCACACCAGCTTTCTGCAAAAAAAATTCTTCTGTTGCGTTGATAAATTAATCTATTCCAAATGACTATCCTTGTTTGTCAAAGAGCAATGAGTCCAACCGGGCTACTAGGACCAAAAAGAGTTAAAGTGGGTAGTAAAAGAAGGCATCACATGAAAATAGCCAAGCACACATATGTTGTTTTGATATTTTTCTTGGACTTCTAAACAGTCATATGGAAAACAGGCCCTTCCACCAACATCAAAGCCTTCTTGTAAGTTTTTGCATAGCTTTGCAGCAACGTGCCTCGTGGAGTAGTGGCTACCACAGTGAAATGAAGCCCATCAAAAAGTGCAGCAGGAATATGAAGTTTGTATTTTATTTAAGATCGTTCCTGCTGTCCTAACCAGCAAAAAATATCATGTAGTAATAGAGATAAGTAAATTGGGAAGGGGAGATACATAAAACAGAATGCAATATGAAACATCGCTCAATTAAACAGAAAATATAGATCAGTTAAAAACACAGTTTTTGAAACACATTGATAAGGGAGATGCTACTAAGGAAAGCCATTCCAGAGTACATGAGTGGCTAGAAATCCATGGTCTAGAAATCCATTATACGAGCTTTTGTTTTGCAGTCCATCATTGTGGCAACTAATGGCCCAATGCCTTATAGGTGTATAGAATCTTCTCAATTCATCCAGAAAGGACACTAACAAGAAAGAGAAGTGGGATAGTTATGTGACTTTGTGGTTCAAGAAGGACAAAATATTGTAAGCTGGAAACTTGGAATGTGTATATTTTCTGCTTGGTACCTACTCTGAGCCCTTCCCAGATGTTCATGTAATGTGCCATCAGGTTGTCTCTGATTTACGGTGACCCTATGAATGAGCCATCTCCAAAATGTCCAAACTTCAACAGCCCTACTCAGCTCTTGCAGACTCAACTCTGTGGCTTCCTTTAGGGACTAAGTCTATCTCGTATTTGGTCTTCCTCTTTTCCTGCTTCCTCCCGCCTTTTCCAGCATTGTGGTCTTTTCCAGGGAATCCTGACTTCTCATGATGTGCCCAATGTAGGACTGCCTCAGTTTCAACATTTTTGCCTCCAGAGATAATTAAGGCATTTGTGTCACATGATGTGTTTTATTTATGAATTGCACGTCAGAACAGCAGTGGTGCCATGAACAAAGGAGAACCCGGGTGTGCCACCTTCCTGTGTATCTCGGAGGAGTGTTTCTCTGTGCTGTGGATTTTGTCAAGTCATATATCATGGTGCAGAATTAGCTGGGACTCCCACAGCGATGGATAGCATAGCAAAAACTTGCTCTGATGCACGGCAAGTCACTAAATCAAATTCAAATCACATCCGCTTTCTGCAAAATAATTTCTTCTGTTGTGTTGATAAATTAATCCATTCCAAATGACTAGTCTTGGTTGTCAAAGAGCAGGCAGTCCAATTGGGCTATTAGGTTGAAAAAGAGTGAGGCGGGAAGTAAAAGAAGGTCTCATATGGAAATAACCAAGCACACATACGTTGTTTCGATATTTTCTTGGATTTCTGTGCCTATTGCAGTATCATCTCCAAGTAACATTGGGCAGAATCCTGGACATTCGTGTCTGTTGCACAAGAATTGAGTTTTTTTTTTTTTTTGGTTATTCCAGAAGAAGACGTCCAGAACCTTCTTGTATAAGCCCTATTCACTGGAACCAGGCAATTTCCACCTTCTACCACAGCAGGCCAGAGACAACGTGGAGCAACCCAAGTAGTGTACAATGCTCTTCCCATGCTGCAAAAGAATACTGATCCTATCCCTATAAACCAAGTGTGTGCATTGTGCAACCCCTCAGATCAAACACAACCCACTGTGGACTCCCCAAGGTCTGCCAAACCTTCTGTTTTTGCAGAATGGTTCTTAGACTCTCCAAACCAAGGGGTGTTTGAGAAGCACCTTGAAACTCCACCGTCCTGCTGTTCTGCTTCATGGGTCACTGATGGCTCAGCTTGCCACAGAAAACAATTAATTTCAGTTCATCATCCATTGTAGAGAGCAATATGCAAAACAGGCCACTCCACCAACATCAAAGCCTTCCTGTGAGTTTTTGCATAGCTTTGCAGCAACGTGCCTGGTGGAGTAGCACCTACCACGGTGATATGAAGCCCATCAAAAAGTGCAGCAGGTATATGAAGTTTGTATTTTATTTAAGATCTTGCTTGCTGTCCCAACCAGCATTTTGTCCTCCAGAATTAATTCAGGCTTTTGTGCCAATAGATGTTTTTTAATTTAAGAATTGCACTTCAGAACACCAACGATGTGATGAACAAAGGAGGACCCGGGTGTGCCACCTTCCTGTGTACCTTGGAGTGTTCCTCTGTGTTGAGGATTTTGTCAAGTCCTGTATCATTGTGTATTATATAGCTGGGGGTTACACAGTGATGGATAGTGTAGCAAAAACCTGCCCCGATGCACGGCAAGCCACTAAAACAAATTCAAACCACATCCGATTTCTGCAAAATAATTTCTTCTATTGCCTTGATATCTTAATCCATTCCAAATGACTATCCTTATTTGTCAACGAGCAATCAATCCAACCCGGCTACTAGGTCCAAAAATAACCGGGGGAAGTAGAAGGTCCCTTGAGGAAATAACCAAGCAGACATATGTCGTTTTGATATTACCTTAGATTTCTGTGCATATTGCAGTATCATCCAGATAACGTTGGGCAGAATCCTGGCCACCCATGTCTTTTGCACCTCTCTTGGCTGTGCATCTGACCTCAACCCCTTGTCGCAAACCTTGTCCCATATCTTACTCCCTGGACGCTATGTACTAACTACGGCTTTCTACAAAGATAATGGTTTTGCACATAAAATGCTCCGGCTCAGGTTTCCCCATGATCACTGAACACATCTCTTTATTCAGCTGTGCTTCCAATTCTGTATATTTGCCAACAAATATGGTCTATGCAACTTTTAACGTAGACCAACCTGAATCATGTTCTCCCCTGGCCCTCTTTCTCCTTGGGTCATAACCTCAAACTATCACTTCTGACTTGTTGGCTCTGTGTATCTCTAGATATTTGAAGCCACCTTACCAGTTTCCCTAGAGAAAGACCCTCGGGAATAAAGCTGGCATCTTTTCTTTCCCCCTTCTCTCTTGGGACATCCAAAATGCACCTCAGACAGGAAACATGTTCTATTTCTGTACTACAGTTTGAGCAGGAAACTGGCAGAAGTCCCCAAACTGAATTCAGCTCAGAAGAGATGAAGGGACTCTGGCGTGAAGCAAGACTCCTGGCGCAGAGGTTAAACTGCAATACTGCAGCTAAAACTCTGCTCATGGCCTGGGTTCAATCCCAGGTAGGGATTAACTCAGCCTTGAGGTTGACTCAGCCTTCCATCCTTCCAAGGTTGGTAAATTGAATATCCAGCTCGCTGGGGGGCAATGTGTAGCCTGCATAATTAAATCGTAAACTGCCCAGAGAGATCTTTAAGTGCTATGGAGTGGTATATAAGCAGTACATTTACTTGTTGTAAACCACCCAGAGCGGCATTGGCTGCCAGATGGGCAGTATATGAATAAAATGAAAAAGTAAGTAAGTAAGTAAGTGCATTTTGATTTTTGTTGTGGGCAGTACAAGAGAGAAGACGACCGATTTCCCTCTGATTTGATGAACGTGAACTCAATGCTATCGACCTTGGAGTATGCAGGATGGATACTCCAAGAGGCAATTCTTCCAGCGCTTTTTAAAATGGAAAATTCACCACAATGTAGCTCCTTCTGTTTTTTCATATGATGAATTGAAGACATTGTAGTCTGAAGCATTACAGGGCAGACATAATGGAAAGCAGAGTTCTGGCTTCCAACAACTTCCCACAGCTCTTCTCAATTATTACCACATCCAGACTTCTCACTATCTCATCTGGCTCTCATAACAAGAAGAGGCAGAGATCGGTTCCATCTACCTACAGATAACACCTAAATCCCCAGAGGACCTCACCCAACAGATTTTTTTTTAGGATAGATGGAACCTTATTGACTCTCAGAACACAGTTGTCATTGAGTTGAGCATAGATTACCTCAATTACCTTCGAGAACCAAATATTAAGAGAAGACATTTGTTTGGATGAGTCAGGAAGACACTTCCTATTCTTCAAAGGCTGACTTAAGCAAATTATAGCCTGTGGACTCTCAGAGCCACCACCATCAATAAGTCTTTCAAAAGACTAACAGTGGCATTTGGGTACACTCTGGATACAGTCTCTCGAAGAGTGTCCTCCCTCCATCAATTGTTGCTTAGCAACAGGGAACTACAAGTACCATCCTCCAAAATACAAAAATCTCATTTGAGATTTGAGAGCTGTCTGAAGCACATATGGATATTTACTCTGTGAAATCCATGAGGTAAGCAAACAGTGTGCAGGTAAGAAGTGAATCATTCCAGGCGTAGTCCAACACAAGCAGATTCCATATGCCTGGTGTGTGTACATCTTGTCTTTTGTTCTCCAGCAGGGATGAGATTATAACCTACATGAAGACAAAGAAATTCATCTCTGGTCATAAATCCTATGCTGGGTGACTACTAAGGTCAACACAGCTGATTGACTGGCCTACTGGTGGATCCCATAAGCATTGGTGGAATTGCCCATTAGACTATATGTATCAGTAATCAAGTAAATCTTCACTTATTTATTTCCTTCACACAGGTGAAAAGAATTTGAACATTTTCTGTCCGATGGGCTAACCACAAGGAAAAGAGAAAATAAAAGCATTTAATGTGGTTTATTTCCCCTCCATCTTTCATCCATCCCAACTTCTAAGAAGGCTGCTAAGGCAACCTGTGATGCTCTAGTGAGTTTTTGCTGTTGTGCTTCTCATAGTGGGAGCTGGCTGGTACACAGTGGCATTCTGTTGTACAAAAACATTGTGGGCTCCAGAAAATATTGAGAGATTGAACAGTTATTGCAAGTCATGCCTCATGGACTACGTCCAAATCTACACAGAAGATTTCACTGCCAGTGAAGATGCTGGTCTCACACAACCAATTCTGTGTGCCTTCAACAGCTCAAATCTATCAGCAGGAGTGAGTTTATCTCCTTTTTACTTTCACCAAGCTGAAACGAAATGGGTTTTTTTAAGAGTTCGCTCATTGTGATGGAACTCACCCTGATATATTCCCATACAAGAACTCCTTTGGAGACAAGAGGGAATTCTGAGATTCAGTCTGCTACCTGTGTCTGTCTGTACACACAATTAGTAACATATTTAATGGGTATTCTGTCTTGGTAATAAAAGAACTAAGCTCCATCCAGTCCACCATTTTGTTTCCAGACAACATTGCCTTTGCTAGCTATACATGCAAGGTAAAGACCCTTGCAGGGTGCGGGCGGCAAAGAAGTCGAATAAATAAATAAATATAAATAAATAAAGGTCCAGCAATTGGTATCTGAAGAAGAGGTCAGCTGCATCCAGAGGTCCACAACTGACTTCACAGAACTCTCCCACCCCATATCTTCCACAAAATCTGCTTCAGTGATGTCAAAATCAGTTTTTGCCCCGTGTAAACAAGGCCCATCTTGGTCCTGGAGGCCTCTGAGACTGTGATCCATCTGAAAAACAAGGTACACATACTCCATGCACCTTGTTTACATGTAGAAAAGTAATTATTTCACCAATCCTCACTGCACCTTGTTTACATGTGATTTAACTGCTGCCAGTAAATTCTCCACTGCCAATTCAACTTTCAGTGAATGCACGGTGGCAAAAGTAACTGCTTTCAACTGGTCAACAAGGTGCATAGAGAAGGCACATCTTGTTTTTAAGATAACTTGCTTTTCCTGGAGGTGTTCAGAACTATAATCCATCTTTAAAACAAGATGCAAGGTCCCAAACAGAGAGGTAAAGAAATCTCACCATTCTTGTAGGGCAGTAGTTCCCAACCTAGGGTCCCCAGATGTTCTTGGACTACAGCTCCCAGAAATCCTGGCCAGCACAGCTAGTGATGAAGGCTTCTGGGAGTTTCAGTCCAAGTGCATATGAGGATACAAGGTTGGGAACCACTGTTGTAGGATATGCTGAAATCTAACCATTCTCCACCCACTATGAGAGTTCTTCCCTGCAATCTAAGAAGGCAAATGGGGAGGGGTTTATACGGTCTTTTCTGCATTTTGTGCAGAATGTTTCTGCACAAAACTAGCATCTTTCCCCTTTTTGAAGTTAACTATGTGCACATAGCAAGCATAGATACAGGCTGACTGATGACAAAGATACGGGCAACCTATCCAAAGCTTTACATTTATTGGCCATGGAGCAAAGCAGATCTGATAGATTTTACAAAAATGAGCACACACACAAATCTTTAAAATGTGTAAAAGCTCTCTAAGACTGGCAAACAACAACCTCACAATCCTGCAACAAGGATTGGGAGGAAATGTTTGCATTAAGGAGGATGCCAACAAACTGGAGCAAGTTCAGACGAGGGCAACAAGGGTGATCTGGGGACTGGAAACCAAGCCCTAGGAGGAAAGACTGAAAGAACTGACATATTTAGCCTAGAGAAAAAGAAGACTGAGGGGAGACAGGATAGCACTTTTCAAATACTTGAAAGGCAGTCCTACAGAGGAGGAGCAGGAACTGTTCTCCGTCATCCCAGACTGCAGGACATTTAACAATGGGGCTCAAGCTACAGGAAGCCAGATTTAGGCTGAATATCAGGAAAAACTTCCTAACTGTTAGAGCAGTATGACAATGGAACCAATTACTGTGGGAGGTGTTGAGTGCTCCAATGTTGGAAGCATTCAAGAGAAAATTGGACAACCATCTGTCAGATCTGCTTTGATTTGGATTCCTGCATTGAGCAGGTAGTTGGACTTAATGGCCTTATAGGCCCCTTCTAACTCAACTATTCTATGAATTTATGATTCTAGCTATTTACTTGTTTTCCAGGTGAGGACTAACAAAGCTAGAATTTATTTCCCAACCACTGAGACACCAGCACAATTAAAGTGCTGGCAATGCATGGTTGCATGTCTGATCACTCAATCAAGTCATGCACTCACACTCAACCAGCATGTTGCCCAATAGCTGTAACAGCTGTAGCTCAACATACATAAATATTAAACAGAATACCAACCTTCTTGTAGTGGGTTTTTTTTTAAGGTGTATGGTGTTTCAAAATCAGCTTGCCCTATAACATGAGGAGGGAGATAATGGCTAAGGAACTCAAGTTCAATGCCCCAATGGGAATATGGTGGCCATCCCAACACTGATGCCTGGATCCTGACCTATATGAAATTCAGATCCCCCAACGCTTTTCAGATTTCTCAAAAAATTTGGTACTTTCCCTTCCAAAAATCTGAAACATTAAGGAAAACACCTTCAAAACTGAAAAATCGTTATTATATAAGCATTTGGGAATAAATAATACAGTTTGGATCACACTGATCAAAGGAATTCAAGGGATATCCTAGACATAGTATGGTGATATTTCCAACACTTACAGCAAAATTTACGACTGATTTTCAAAAGTACAGTATAACATGAATCCCAATTCACAATGGAGGAACAGATATTACATGTGAACTAGGCTCTTATTTTCTGAGGAGAAGAAATGGTTTTCTTTCATTCTGCCAAAAAAGAAGAGATCATGTAATTTTTTAAAAAAAAATGCCACAGGAGTGCTCGAGATTATAGATAAAGATTGTGGCCATGATGCTCTGAACTGTATTTCAATGGGTGTCAAGATTAAGATGGTTTATTGAGTTGCCGATTTTTGTTTATCGCAGTGACAGGAAATCTAATGCTCAGTCATGCCACAGCGGTAAGTGCAGTGGGTCCTTCCAGCCATTATGGAAACAACTGTTCAGTGAGCGCTTATTGATCAAGAAGACTTTACTGGTAATGAGGATAATCTGAACGATCACATGTAATGCTTCCATGATAGCGATGACTCTGCCATTTTCTGACTCAAATCTGCTGCTTGGAAAGAGGGGGCATTGTACTATAATTCCCAGAATTCTAAAAAATGAACTCTTCCAGACCTTGATTAAATCAAAGATCATAACTGTTTTTCTTCCTTATTTTTCATTCTTTCTTTTCTCGTTTGGTCTGTCTATTTTTTTCCCCTTCTATTTCATCCAGCCTTCCAAGATTTTCTGATCTATAGATGTCTTCCACTGTCTCTTGAAGAAGGCAGTTCTCCTCCTTTCACCCAATTTTGCAATAACTGTTATAGAGCACCCTACACCAGTTTTGGTTAAATCACTATAGTACAGAAACATGGGCTGAAACCCTTTTGCTTTGCACAGTAACTCACACTAGAGTAGGTCCATTAGATCATTAAGGATTTGATGAGTCAACTCCTCTGTAAGTTCAATGGATTCAAATCAATCTACTCTCATTGTGACTTACAACACTAAAGTAAGTCACAAGTAGAGGAAGTCCATTGAATTAAATAGATCCACCAGATGCCCACTGAAAAAATAACCCTACTCTAGTGTGGCTTAGCATGTTAAACAAGAGGATTTCAGCCAATGATTGAAATCCTATTGACTCACTAAATCCCCACTGATTCAATGAGCCTACTTTAGTCACAACTACACAAAGCAACAGGATTTCAGCCACTGCATACTATTGGCCAACTTTCAACCCTTGAACCTACTGAAGCTAGCAAACAGCAATTGTGAGCCACATAAATCAATTTAAGCCATCAATCCTTGACCATTGTTGCCATCTCACAGATATGTAATTTGAGCAGAGAATTAAAATTATGTATCTGTGAGAAAGATATTTTAGAGACCACTGCAAAAACTGACATAATGTTTTGTACACCAAGGAAGTCAACAACAGAGAGCCTAGGGGTGGGGAGATCTGGTGACTTGGGATTTGCAGGAACTAGAAATTTCCAGAGCTCATATCAACCATATTTAACCCACTTGGACTTAATTTTGAGTAAACGTGTATAGGACTGAGCTCTAAAAATTTGTGCAACAAATTCTTTCAGCCTACAAGTATTTGTAGAACAGGATACAATTGTGTTACTCTGGCTATGCTCTCGAATTTTGGGGCCAAGGAAGCTCAGACATAGTTACTTCAGGTAATAAAAAAATTTCCTGTTCCTCACTGCAGTCTCTTCAGTTTCTATACACTCTTTTTTTAACATAAATTATTCTGTGCACCTTCCTAGGTAGGTAAGGATCTTCTAAAAGTTCCTCAACCCACATTCTCTGTTCTAAATTTATGTCTCTCTGCAACGATTCTTGGAATTTATCTCTGTGTTGTTGTAATGTGGCTTTGAAACTACTCTGCTGTAGAACCCATATTTGTGACTACCCAGGGTGTGGGAAAGGAGCAGTGACATCAGAATGCTTTCTAGAGACTCAGATAGATCTGGTCAAGGTCGAAAGATTCAGCTGTAGCTTCTGGGGGCACATTTTTGTGCTTAACCCTAAGGGTAAAGAACTACTGTGTGACTGGAATGCTTTCTATAACTGGGGACAAGGCACCATGGTTACCGTCAGCTCAGGTAAATATCCCACTTTTCCATCAAGTTCATACTTCATGAATTCTGCAGATGTTGAGGGTTTTTTTATGACACGCCTTTCCATGAGTATTTGAATAGGCCACTCTGGACAATTCATTGTTGTGTAGCTGGGGTGCTTTTGATTCCTGGGGACAAGGCGTCATGGTTTCTGTCAGTCCAGGTAAGGAGATTATTTCAGCTGTAATCATAACTGGTCTAGATTTATGAAATACCTTTATTATGACAATGGAGACTTCTTGTGAATACTTTGTGTGGATTTTAGCTAAAGGGACTTCACTTGCCTGTCACCGCCAGTTCTTTTAAAAGAGTGAAATTTCAAGTTCGTAAGTAGTGATTGAAATATCATTTTTCTCGTGCAAAATTTAAAGTTCAGAATTTTTTTCCCCTGAGGTACAAGTTAATGTGGGTGAACAACTTAAAATCTTTATTCCCATTGGAATAAATAAAGATACAAGGAGTAAAAGAGAGCTAAGGTTTGATCAAAAAAATATTTTATATCAGGGTTTCTTTGTATACTAAAATAAGAAGTGCTCAAGGAGTTTTTCTACAGCTAGATCTCATTGATACAACTCTTACAATGTGAACCTGAAGTATTTGGGAATGGCTAGATTCATGTAAATTATCACAAAGAAAATGTAATGAAGACACGGATATCTCTCGGGCTTTGATATATGATGTATGAAGAAATAGGTGTGTTTTCTTCTTCTAAACTTGTCCGTGGCACCAATGTTAAGATCCAGGTTGAAAATCATCTTTAAAATAGTTCATAAGAGACTGAGCTTGTAGCGTTGTTTGTAAGTTAAGAGTGAGATAACTTTTTGAGAAGGAGTGTCTTTATTAAGAAAGAGATTTTGTACAGAGAAAACATGGAGCCCTATCAATGTGCTACCCATTTTACGACTGGGGCCAAGGGACGATGGTGACCGTAACGGCAGGTAAAACTTTTTAAATTCTAATCTGTTTAATATTGGAACATGCTTGCTATTTTTGGATTTCCATACCCTGTGAAATGTAACTTTGAGATTGTGGTTGATAAGGGCTATCTTCTCCACTGAGACCTCCCCAAGAATTACATCTTAAAACATATTCAGTTGTCACTTAAAACTGATGTCTACTCCACTGTTGAACCATTGGTTTGGCAACCAATCACTTGGAGATTTTTCTCAAATACTTTTCTCGTCAGTAAAAGTAAAATAGGCAAGCCTCTGACCCTTCTTAAGTGACAGTTAGACCTGCAGCCTTAACATGTGTGCCTCTGTAAAACCACACACACAATCACAAGAAAAAAATCAGAATAGGTTTTGATGCCAGGTTCCTAGTCAAAAGTATCTCTGTGTTACTGGGGCTTTGATCACTGGGGACCGGGAACTGCTCTGCTCGTCAGCTCAGGTAATCATTTTTATTTCACAAATGTTGTGTTTTTCTCGTATCCAACTAGCAAATGAGAATTTTTCAGTCTCTTCTCCTAAATTCTGAAAAAGTTGGTCTCTTTCCTCTTTCCCCGTTACTGACTAAAATTTAGAAGGATTCAAACCCAGTTGCTGGAATTTCTTCCTTTGAAGAAATCCCAGGTGAAATACTACTTCTAACAATTGAACCGAACTCAATTTACTCTAGAATATCTGTTTTATGTCATTAGAACAATCTTAGAGGAACTGGGTGGTGGATTCCTGCTTAATGTTGGTAAAATGAGAAACTCCACTGGTCCTTTATGTGGCTCAGAGTGATAATAACCGACAGAGTGGATAATGGTAGGAAATTTGCTAACAGGCGTTATTTAAACCGTGGAAGCTTAAACCACAAATCTAAATGCCCTTACTTTTCCGTAAGTTCTCCCAAAGGTCTTTGGACTTGTCTATTCCCTCTTAAAAAATACTCCAATTTGTTATTCGAAAAGGATAGGTCCACTTTCTGTACATCACCTAAAAGTGACTCAACTAGTGTGACTATTGGAGACTTGACTACTGGGGGATAGGAACCCCACTCACAGTGACTCTAGGTAAGACATATATCCCTAATTACTTCTGTCTTGTTTCAAAAAAATTCCCCAAAGATTAGGTTTACTCCATTCTTCTGCTGATGCTTCAAAGTGTCTTTAAACTTCGAGGTGAAATTTGGTTCGTTCCTATGAAATGTAAAGTCAGCCATACAGTATGTAAGATACTGCTCTACTTACTGTGATTTCTGAGACCGAGGAGCTTTTGTCTTGGTTAGAATGGGTAAACTGAGGGAGGTGGACACATCCATCTGTCTTGTTGAGGGACAGGTGGTCCTTTAGCAATTAGATGGGATTTTTCCAACTACTAATTCTATAAGGATTTTGCACACCTCTTAATAGAGAATTGAGGGGTGTGCTACTACGCTTACTTCGATCACTGGGGGCAAGGGACCTTCATGACAGTCACATCAGGTAAAAAAAAATCCTACTTATTCTACTCTGTGAAAAGATGGCTTGAAATGTCATTCTTCAGCAATTCAATTTGTCTGAAAACCATAACTACTAACAAAGGTGTTTCACGCTGCCTTGGTTTTGGTTCAGAACAATTTATACTAGATATAAACATCGATGTAGGTTCGTTTTCACTAAAAATGTTAGATAGATTCCACAAAAAAAGCAAGAAGATCTATTTTATATCACCTCTAGCCAGCTACTTAAGTTTAAACTGTTTTAATCTGTTGGAGAGTATAACCAATAAGACCACGTCAGTAGTCTTAACAATAGAACAGTGCTTTTCAGTTTTTGTGCCCATGGTATTGATAGATTAATCAATGTGACGACTTCTATTATTGGGGCCCAGGGACCATGGTGACCGTCACATCAGGTAAAGATTTTCCATTCTATATTTCCATTCGTTTAAACATCTAATCCAAATCTTTCTCAGTTAAATCTTTGCTGATGCTTGTTGATGTCCTAAATATACGTGGAGGGTAGGTTTTTCCTGTCTCCTTGTTGGGCAGAATCTCCTTCTGTTGTGCTGATCAACATACCAATATAGGAGATTTTGGTGTCTAACTTCTTGAACTTTGAGGCCAAGGTGGATATAATTTATCTGATGTAGGGGTTGTGATATTTATTAATAATAATTAAAAGTTGGGTACACAAATACAATCTGAAATGTAACATAGAATGGAAAAATCAGATGTGACCTCTGGATCCTTGAGATCAGTACGTTTTTAGTCATCTGAGGTAGAAATTCACACCACTGTGACTACTATGCTTTCGATCCTTGGGGACGAGGAACTATTGTTACGGTGACCAGTGGTAAGTTAAATTCCCTTCTTCTATCTAGTGTGCTTTTTTAGAATTTTGTATGATTTTTTTTTTCATCAAAGTGATTGTCAGATGGACACATCATCACCCATACTGGCCGCTTCAGCTGCCTTTTTCAGCCTACTAATTATGAAGTAATATTTATCCATTAGAAAGCAACTTCAATTAACTTAATAGAACATTTGTCTGGTACAGGACTCAACAATGGTTTACGATCAAACAGGCACTTAGAGAAATTAATTCCTAAATAGACAATCCCCCCCCCCATTAAACCACCTAATTCTAAACAAGGAACCACCATATTCTGTCAGAACAAAAATCAAAAGAGTTTTCTGGCATTTAAAAGGTTAGCGTTTACCACAGCCTAAACCACTAAATCTACAAAGTCCTCACCACAGTAAATCGTTTAGTTTTTCAGGCGTCAGGAGATGTTTTGTTGTTTTTATTAATTGTCGGGTGGGTCTTGAACAATGAAGATTTGGTTTTATTCTGTGAGTCTGGGTAGTTGTTTTTTTAAGTGCCTCTTAAGTTACATTTCTGGGAGAGCCCTAAAACCATCTTCTGAGGGATAATCACAGTTCCTTTGGATGGAAGGATTTCGTGTTAGGTTTTTGTACATACCGTAGAAAGGGTTGAGGCAATGTGACTACTTTGACTACTGGGGAGATGGAACCTCGGTTCTCGTCAGTTCAGGTACGATTTCATTTCCTTTTAAACCCACTGTTTGTTTAAACTGTAATGTTTCTAATTTGCTAAGTGAGGTCTTTGAAAAGTTTCTCATCTCTTTTGGTGGACCTTGCCAGTTCTATTGGAGAAACCTAGGACTTGAGGGAAGGTGGCACAATATTGCTCCAAAGTGACTCCAGTTTAGTTTAATGGGATTTTTCCAGAGTAATAAAACTGTCTTTTTTTAGTGGAGATGGGTGAGCCTTTAATCTGACCCAGAGAGACAAGTCTTATCTTCTTATAGAATTAGGTATTTTTGAGATTACGATCTGAAGTTGGTGAAGACTTTCTTAATAACCCTACTTCTGAAAAAGGGGGAAAAATGCAACCAACTGACTCTGTGTGTGTTTAGTTGAAATATGAGCCACTGAGTTCCATAGGGTTTGCTTCCATGTAAATGCACATTGACGCATAGACTTTAAAAATCAACTCAGTTTAAATGAAGAACTAAGCAATTTGGAACAGAAGATTCTTGTAGCGTTGTCCCATAAATATGTCCCAGAGTGATAACTGGTTCGACATCTGGGGACCGGGAACCCTGGTCACCGTTACATCAGGTAATAATTATTTTCCTTCAAATATACCCATTTAGGATGATTTTGATTGTGATTATTGATAGTCTAAGACAACTTTTGGAAATAGCAAGTCTGTTTCAGAGAAAACGCAACAGTTGATCCACCACAGAACTCATAAACCAGAGATCAAAATAATCTGGCTGCCCACTTTGCTTTATTGCTACCCTCCAATTTATTTTTTCCATTCTATGAAACTGTTGAACTATGTTTTCTCAATATCTAAAAGCGACCGGAAATGTAAGAATTGAGAAAATGGAACTTGCTTTGTGCTCTACAAAATGGTTCAAGGAAATAGAATTATTCAGGGACTTTATTCTTTCTTTCTAAGAGATGTGAGGGGAAAATGAATTTAAAGGGACTTCAGGTAATCAGGGACAGTAGAAGAGAAGAGAATAATCCAAGTTTACATTATTTATCCCGTCCCAAATGGCTGTTTAGAGTATTAAGTACAGCATTGTCCGACATTTGGATTGACACATAACTATGGCTTTGATTACTGGGGAAAGGGAACCCTGGTCACCGTTTCTTAAGGTAAACCTCTATTTTTTTTTTCCAGTTCTGAATTAATTTCATTTATCTCTGCAATAGAGTTTTTCTTTGGTGATGAAGACACTGCGTCTCACAAAGAAACTCATTCTTTCGCTGTCTTAGTTCTGTTCCAATCTCTAAAGCATTTTGACAGTTGGCGTGAACTGCAAAGATCAGGGTTGTTATGTATCTTCTGAGGAAAACAGGACATTTTGCCTTTTTCCTCTTTCTTAGTGAATCAAAAGTTTAAATGTAGAAATGGAACCTTTTTTATAACTAACCAGTAGTTCAGAAAAAACATGAACCTGTCTATCTGTCATTTGTTTGTCTTTCTCAGTCATCTCTTTCTCCTTCATTTATTTTTTTTTCCTCCTTCAATTATTTTTATCCAACTTGATATTTATCTTTCCATATTAGAGGTATGTGTCTATTTATTCATCTGCCAGAAAATTGGCTATGTAGTGCCAAGAACAAAGGTTGGATTTAGTCAGATTTAACGTCATTGAAATCAATGGGATTTGTTTGTGCTGATTTCAATGGTTCTGTGTGAACTATGACTGTATATGGATCCAACTAATTGTCTTAAAATGTCACAAAGTATTTTGGAATAACCTTTCATAAGGCAGACCCTACTGCAAAGTACTTCATATCTGTTAGGTAAAACAGTTTTTTTCCTAAAATTAATGTCACAGTAAATTTAAATTGTCTTTAATCTCTATATATATTTTTTAATTTGATAGTTTATCTGACTCATTTTATTGGTTTATGAGATCCTGCATTTTTTCAGGTTTTTCACTTTAGGGAGGAAACTTGTCATTAAATTAAGACTCTGAAGATTTTGTAGCTTAGATTAAACCTTTAGGTGACAACATTTTCTTCCTGAATCGCCTCAAATAAAGTTGAGTTAATTATTGTTAATTAAAATGCTATCAAAAATGATTATAAAAGATCTATGAAAGGTGGTGGTGGGGATGTTGTTCATTTTACTAAAAATAGAAAGACCGATCAGAAAATAGGAGCTTTTCAGGGGAATTCAGACAACAGGTGGCTACAGATTCGTTTCTTGGTTTTGGTTTATTTTAAGCTCATGTGTTCTATCTGACCGTTTTTCTTGTATCTTGAGTGGTTTCACATGTCAAAAAATAGCCTTAGGGTTTCAAAAACAACAAGTAACACCTGCCTTTGCCAGATTTCTGTTTTTCATCCTGCACCAAAAAAATAATCTGGATTAATCAAGTTTTGGCTTGAAGAAAGAAAAATTATTTCTGTCCTCCGGACAATTGATTCTGCAGTCTTAGAGGTTTGTGTAGATTTTGACATCAAGAAATCATACATTTAAATGGTAAGAAAAAGATTATCTGATTTATTTCTCTAGAAATTCTTTTAATGTGCCTGTTGATACTGTATGACTATTTAGAATTTAGAAATGATTCTTTTTATGCTTCTTGAACATGTGGCATGAAGTTATACAGCCGCTTTTTAGCCATGTATATTATTATTTGCTATTTTTGTGAATTAAGATGACAATGAATTGGTGGCAGCAAACTTTAATATGTTATTTATTTATTTACTTATTTATTTATTTATTTCATTTATATTTATTTTATTATTAATTATTTATTTATTTCATTTATATCCCGCCTATCTGGTCAATTATGACCACTCTAGGCGGCTAGAGTGGTTACTGGTTTCTTCCTTTTTTTTTTTTTTCCCCTTTTTTCCTGAATAATCCGGGCATCCATTTTTATTGTTTCCTTAACTGAGTGGACAAATATCATAAATTATTTTACATTTTAACTACCTTTTCTAATCTTTTTTATACCATACAATTAGGTTTTTAATAGATTTTATCTTTGAGCAGTACTTTCTTTCTTCCGATTGAAACTTCTGTCTTGCTTTGTAATTTAACTGACTGGTTGGTTGGCTGTTTGGTTGGTTGCTACAGATAGACAGTAGGCTGTTATTTTGATTCAAAAGAGAAATTCTTCTGAATTTCTCTGAATTCTTATTCGGTAGGGCAAGGAATTTTATGATGTCAAACTATTTTGTTTCATTGTCACATATTAATTAATTAATTTTGGACCATCGTTGCTTATTAGTTAATTAATTTAAATATATTTTATCCATGTTTAATTCCTATTAGTTATAAATGTGATTAATAGTACGAGTATTGAGTCCTTTAGGAGAGGCAGAGAGATAGACAGATGGACAGACGGACAGATAGGATCATGGAACTGAAGTATCAGTGGTTGCCAGTAACCACTTCCAACCAACTGGAATGCCCCAAGCATTCCAGAAATTCATGCCACATGATGGCATGGAACCTCTTCACCAAATCTAGGGTGCCCAACTGGTGAGCTAGACTCACCTGCCATCTCAGCTTGACAAGGTGTTCACCACCTTGTTTGAGATCCTAAGCACCGTTAATGCTCAGGTTAGACCATGCAATCTTTCCAGATCTCTAGCAACTTTGAGTCTAGAGACATAGCAGCTGTGGCAGGGCTGGGAGAGCAACTGGGGTATCCCTGAAGCCCAATGCTTAGCTGAAGGTGAGAAGGACGGCTTTGTGCTCAGTTACAGCTTTGAAAGCCATGGCATGGAGGCTCCTGAGGTTGCTTATCTGAAGCCTAGTGTAGAGCTGAAATGCACACAGAGCTTTCAGATCTGCCCTAGCTAAGGCTGAGAAGTGGACCAGGTCCCTCCAAAGCCAAGCTTGCCATTCGGGAAAAGTTGGGGGTCTCTATAGCTTTGAGAAGAAAGGGGAAAGAATCCAGTTTTCCCCAGCTGGTTAGAAGCCCACTGCTCAGCTCTGGATCCTGCACACCATTTGGATCTGTTACAGCTATAGCTGAGGTCCGTGAACCGCTGTAACCTCTCCGTAGCCGCACTCAGCTAGGGACAAATTCTAGGCTCCCTGCCAAGGTGTTGCTTTGGAGAACAACGCAGCCAAGCTCTGTGAAACGCTGGGACGCATGCCAACCTTTCAGATCTATCACAGCAATAGCTGTGGTTGGAGAGAAGCCTGAGCTTCTCCAAAGCCACGCTTTCTGCTAGAGAAAGCTGGCAGGAACAACAAAGGAGGCATCTTCTCAGTTTGTCCGAAGCTTGCTGCTCAGACATGGGACCTGAAAACTATTCAGATCTGAAGGAGCCAGAGCTGAGCTTGATCAGCAATGCAGCTTTTCCATAGCCACTGCTCAGCTACGAAAGAGCTAGAGAGCTCCCTGCCAAGCTGTGGCTTAAGGAACCAGGGTATATGCAGCCGGCATCCCCTTAGTTTATAGAAAACTAAGCACAAAGCAAATTGCTGGGTTGCTACAGCTAGGGGAATGCTAGAGGGTTTCCTGCTGAGCAGCCACAGCCAGGGTAAGGAGAGCAACCAGAGCCTCTCTAAAACCCAGGAACCAGTGAGGGAGAAGCTACAGAGGGCTTATTTCCAAACTATCGCTCTGGGAAAAGGAGGAGAAGGTCCCGGAAACCTTCTAGCTGATCACAAGCCCATCGCTTAGCCTTCAGATTAAAGGTAGCTACAGGTGAGGTATGTGAGCAGTCCTAGCTTCTCCAGAGCTGCTGGTGAGCTAGGGAGAAGCTGGGGGGCTCACAGCTCAGCTGTAGCTCCAGGGACGAGGGGAGAAGCTCCCGGCAACCTGTAGCATGTCTACTGCTCAGGGCTAGCCTTGCTGAGCTGTGCTCATATTAGATCTCTAGACAAGCTACAGAGCCTAGCCGGGGAGTCTCTAAAACCCAGTGTTAACCTAAGGAGAAGCTAGAGAGAGTTTCTTTTCAAGCTGTAGCTCTGGAAACAGCAGGAGAAGCTCCTGGCAGCTTGTAGCTTGTCTACAGCTCAGCGCTAGCCATGCTAAACTGTGCTCATTTTAGATCTCTAGACAAGGGGCAGAGCACAGCTCGAAAGTCGGTAAAACCCAGTGTTCAGTTAGGGAGAAGCTGAAGGGCTTCTTTCCAAGCTGTGGCTCTGGGGACAGTAGGAGATGCTCCCGGCAGCCTTCTAGCTGGTGACAAGCCCATCGCTTAGCTTTCAGAATGAAGACAGCTACAGGCAAGGTATGTGAAAGATCCTAGTTTCTCCAGAGCTGCTGGTCAGCTAGGGAGAAGCCGGAGGGCACACAGCTCAGCTGTATAACTTCAGTGACGAAGGGAGAAGCTCCTGGCAACTTGGTAGCTCCCGGTAGCTTGTCTACACCTCAACGCTATCCATGCTCAGCTGTGCTCATTTTAGATCTCTAGACAAGGGGCAGAACACAGCTGGAGAGTCGGTAAAACCCAGTGTTGAGTTAGGGAGAAGCTGGGGGGGGGGGATTCTTTTCAAGCTGTGGCTCTGGGGACAGTAGGAGAAGCTCCCGGCAGCCTTCTAGCTGGTCACAAGCCCATCGCTTAGCCTGGAGATTGAAGGCACCTACAGGCGAGGTATGTGAGCAGTCCTACCTTCTCCAGAGCTGCTGGTGAGCTAGGGAGAAACCGGGGGGGCTCACAGCTCAGCTGTAGCTTCAGGGATGAGGGGAGAAGCTCCTTGCAACCTGTAGCTTGTCTCCAGCTCAGCGTTAGCCATGCTCAGCTGTGCTCATTTTAGATCTCTAGACAAGGGACAGAGCACAGCTCGAGAGTTGGTAAAACCCAGTTAGGGAAAAGCTGAAGGGCTTCTTTCCAAGCTGTAGCTCTGGGAACAGTGGGAGAAGCTCCTGGTAGCCTTCTATCTGGTCACAAGCCCATCGCTTAGCCTTCAGAATGAAGGCAGCTACAGGTGAGGTATGTGAGCAGTCCTAGCTTCTCCAGAGCTCCTAGTGAGCTAGGGAGAAGCCAGGGAGCTCACAGCTCAGCTGTAGCTCCAGGGACAAGGGGAGAAGCTCCTGGCAACCTGTAGCTTGTCTACTGCTCAGGGCTAGCCTTGCTGAGCTGTGCTCATATTAGATCTCTAGACAAGCTACAGAACCTAGTCGGGGAGTCTCTAAAACCCATTGTTCAGCTAGGGAGGGCTTCTTTCCAAGCTGTAGCTCTGGGAACAGCGGGAGAAGCTCCCGGCAGCCTTCTAGCTGGTCACAAGCCCATCGCTTAGCCTTGAGATTGAAGGTAGCTACAGGCGAGGTATGTGAGCAGTCCTAGCTTCTCCAGAGCTGCTGGTGAGCTAGAGAGAAGCCGGGGGGGCTCACAGCTCAGCTGTAGCTCCAGGGACGAGGGGAGAAGCTCCTTGCAACCTGTAGTTTGTCTACAGCTCAGCACTAGCCATGCTAAGCTGTGCTCATTTTAGATCTCTAGACAAGGGACAGAGCACAGCTCGACAGTCGGTAAAACCCAGTGTTCAGTTAGGGAGAAGCTGAAGGGCTTCTTTCCAAGCTGTGGCTCTGGGGACAATAGGAGAAGCTCCTGGCAGCCTTCTAGCTGGTCACAAGCACATCGCTTAGCCTTCAGATTGAAGGCAGCTATGGCTGAGGTATGTGAACAATCCTACCTTCTCCAGAGCTGCTGGTCAGCTAGGGAGAAGCCCGGGGCTCACAGCTCAGCTGTAGCTTCAGGAACAAGGGGAGAAGCTCCCAGCAACCTGTAGCTTGTCTACTGCTCAGCACTAGCCATCCTGAGCTGTGCTCGTTTTAGGTCTCTAGACAAGGCACAGAGCACAGCTGGAAAGTCGGTAAAACCCAGTGTTCAGTTAGGGAGAAGCTAGAGAGGGTTTCTTTTCAAGCTGTAGCTCTGGGAACAGCAGGAGAAGCTCTTGGTAGCCTTCTAGCTGGTAACAAACCCATCGCTTAGCCGTCAGAATGAAGGCAGCTACAGGTGAGATATGTGAACAATCCTAGCTTCTCCAGAGCTGCTGGTGAGCTAGGGAGAAGCTGGGGGGCTCACAGCTCAGCTTTAGCTCCAGGAATGAGGGGAGAAGATCCCGGCAACCTGTAGCTTGTCTACAGCTCAGCGCGAGCCTTGCTGAGCTGTGCTCATATTAGATCTCTAGACAAGCTACAGAGCCTAGCCGGGGAGTCTCTAAAACCCAGTGTTCACCTAAGGAGAAGCTAGAGAGAGTTTCTTTTCAAGCTGTAGCTCTGGGAACAGCGGGAGACGCTCTTGGCAGCCTGTAGCTTGTCTACAGCTCAGCGCTAGCAATACTAAGCTGTGCTCATTTTAGATCTCTAGATAAGGGGCAGAGCACAGCTCGAGAGTCGGTAAAACCCAGTGTTCAGTTAGGGAGAAGCTAGAGTGAGTTTCTTTTCAAGCTGTAGCTCTGGGAACAGGGTGAGAAGCTCCCGGCAGCCTTCTAGCTGGTGACAAGCCCATCGCTTAGCTTTCAGAATGAAGACAGCTACAGGCAAGGTATGTGAAAGATCCTAGTTTCTCCAGAGCTGCTGGTCAGCTAGGGAGAAGCCGGAGGGCACACAGCTCAGCTGTATAACTTCAGTGACGAAGGGAGAAGCTCCTGGCAACTTGGTAGCTCCCGGTAGCTTGTCTACACCTCAACGCTATCCATGCTCAGCTGTGCTCATTTTAGATCTCTAGACAAGGGGCAGAACACAGCTGGAGAGTCGGTAAAACCCAGTGTTGAGTTAGGGAGAAGCTGGGGGGGGGGATTCTTTTCAAGCTGTGGCTCTGGGGACAGTAGGAGAAGCTCCCGGCAGCCTTCTAGCTGGTCACAAGCCCATCGCTTAGCCTGGAGATTGAAGGCACCTACAGGCGAGGTATGTGAGCAGTCCTACCTTCTCCAGAGCTGCTGGTGAGCTAGGGAGAAACCGGGGGGGCTCACAGCTCAGCTGTAGCTTCAGGGATGAGGGGAGAAGCTCCTTGCAACCTGTAGCTTGTCTCCA